>CM035432.1:145862052-145902052 GCA_020310875.1 Ceratopteris richardii
GATGCCAAGTAGGGAAATATCATAGGAAACCATTCAAAAAGAAAGGGTTAATGCATGGAGACCTTCTAGATCTTATCCACACAACTATTTGGGGACCAAGTAAAGAGCCATCTCTCTCAAGATCAAGGTATTATGTATCATTTATGGATGATTGTAGCAAATGGACCATTCTTTACTTTATGAAGCATAAAGATGAAGTTTTCTCATGTTTTAAGAAGTATCTAGATCTTTTGGAAAATCAAATAGGTAAAACCCTAAAAATACTAAGGTCTAATTGAGGAGGAGAATACTTCTCCCATGAATTTGTTTCTTAGTTGCAAGATAGAAGAATCAAGAGAGAGAGAGATAGAGAGGAGAAATAGGACCATTGGGGAAGTAGCAAGGTCCATGTTGAATGAGAAGAAGATACCCAATTACTTATGGGTAGAGGCAATATCCACTGCCACATACCTAATAAAAACGTTACCTTATAAAGCCTTGAATGGTATGACTCCTTATGAAGCTTGGAATGGAAGAAGACCAAGATTGGATCGTTGTAGGATATTTTGTTCCATTGCATATGCACACATACCATCTCAAATGAGAGGTAAAATAGATCCTAAGGAGGAAAAGTGTGTGTTTATAGGATATGACCTTAATCAAAAGGGTTATAGACTATATAACCCTAAACAAAGGCTTCATATTCAGTAGATATCTAGTGTTTGATAAAGACAAATCATGGTTTGGAGATGATTGCAAGAAGTTCAAGCTCAATATGATTTAGAAGAAGAAAGCTCTCAAGAAAGGGTGCACATACACTTGAAGCATAAAGTGATTTTGAATAACATAAAAAGACTCCTAGGAAGGAGATCAACTCATGGAATTCCAAGGGCAAGGCAAAGATAGAAGAGTTGCAGGATATTGTAGAATCCTCTCAAAATTCCATTAGGAGATCTACAAGGAAAAAGAAGAATCCATAAAGGTATGGATAGGATACATCATTAGTGACTAAAAATTCTATCTATATAGTAGAGGACTTGCCCTCTAAAGAGCTCTCATCTTATGAGGTGTCCAAGAAGAAGAAAGAATGGATGAATGCTACAAAAGAATATTGAAGCCTAGTAGGAAAACAACACTTGGGAATCGGTACCTAAGAATCCCACCATGAAGATCATTAGATCCAAATCGATATACAAACTCAAGAAAAACTTTGATGAAACTATCAACCGGTACAAGGCGAGACTTGTTGGTAAAGGGCATGCTCATGCCCAAGTTATTGACTATGAAGAGATCTTCTCTTGTATGGAAAACATGCCAACAATCAAAGTACTTATGATCATTGTAAGTGCCAAGAATGAGAAGATATATCGAATGGATGTGAAGAATGCATTTTTCAATGGATGGATATTTGAACAGGTATACATGGCTCAACCCTCTAGGTTTGAAGATTAACACTATCTTGAACATGTATGGATGTTTAAAAAACCTTATATGGGATAAAGCAAGCTCCAAGAGCGTGGAATCGTAGGCTTGTGACTTGCTTACAGGATAAAGGGTTTATAGTGAGCAAAGCAGATCCTTCAGTCTTTATCAAGAGATCACATGGAGAAGTCATATACCTTTATGTATATGTAGATTACATCATGCTCACAAGTAATGATGCTAAAGGTATAAAAAATATTAAGCTACAAATGGAGGAAGTCAAGATGAGTGACTTATTGCAACTCACTTACTTCCTTGGATTGGAAGTGGTATACACAAGAAAGGGTACGCATCTTCCTTCGAAAAAATATATTAAAGACATGCTAGAAAAGTTCAAAATGGAGAATGTTAACGTTGCAAGTGCACCCATAGAGGTAAACTCAAATCTAAGTGCTCATGAACGTGAGCTAATGAAGATGTAACAATTTATCGTAGCTTGGTTGGAAGTTCAGACTATGCCATACTCACTAGAGTAGATATATGATATAGTGTAAGTGTTTTGAGCCAATTGCATACTCCAAGGAAGCCACACATGGAAGTAGCTAAAAGGATTCTCAAAGTTCTAAAGGGAAAAACAAATGAATTTTTATTCTATTTGCATATATATGATGTAGATATAAATCTATTCTCTCATGCACATTGGATAGGATCAAAAGAGGATAGAAGCACTTTAGGTTATGTTACATTTTCAAGTGTAAAGCTCATATCATGCTCATCCAAAAAGCAACCCACTATTTCGCTTTCATCTAATGAGGCTAAATATAAGGGCTTGGCAAATGCAATGTAGGAATCCATGCGGATCAAGCTTTTATACTCAGATTTGGGTGTCAAATCATGTGCTTCTCATATCTTTGGGGATAATATAAGATCTGTACATCTTGATACCATTTATCATACTAGGAACAAAATATTGAGGCCTATTATTGTTATGTTAGGGAAAAGATTACAAGCAAAGAAATTGAATTTTCATATGTATCCACTCAACAACAATGTGCAAACATGATGACCAAAGCCTTGGATGGAGTAAGGTTAAGCGGGTTCAAAGCTATGATTGAACTATATGAAATTTCACTAGATTGAAGACTCAAGAATATTAGGAATGAGGTGGAGCTATTCATGCATATGACAAGCCTAAGTTCTTGATGCTAAACATAAGACTTTAGATGATTACAAGGTTGAAATCTCGTATATACACATGCATTAGATGATTGAATTCTAAGGTTAAACACCATGAATTATTTTTGCTAGAAGTAAAAGAATGATTGAGAGAGAATCTTGTGGATATATATAGATCTAGATCGAGTGGCCACATTTGAATTCAAAGTTCAAAAATAACTCCTAAAAGTATTGACTACTTTTAGGTAGATTCAACCAACAATCATCTCTAAAAAGTGTATTTATACACTGAGTTTAGCCACGTGCATATGTAGACCTTATAGTCTTTTGAGTGGTTATTGTAATTACCTTGAAGCTTGTGGAGTCCATCCAACCACTCTCATATCCCACTTAGCAATACATTTACATCATATTTCATTAGCTAGATTGCTCTTTATTTATTGCTATAGTACATTGCTTGAAGTCCGTCACCTTATCTAAGTCATTGCATCAAGAAAATGATCTTATTGTCTGATATATTTATTGGTTTATAGTCATTGGAGTGTATGCATTGAGTTATGAATAGAGCAAGGGGATTGTATCTATGCATCTTCATCTTCCCAAAAGTTGGAATCAACCCACTAACTTCTTATGCATATTTCTTTCATTATATTCCTTTTAAATTCATGAAATAACTTGGAATAGTTCACTCATCACTTTATTTGAATGTGTGAAAAAGGTCTTGGGTCAATTCGAATGAGGTTATGAGCTCATAGTAAAATTCTAAGTACATTCTTCCATGAATAAAAGGTCTTCTCAAGTTGAAAAGTACTCAGAAGTTATTCGTTTTTATATAGAATATTGAGATTCATGTTCCAAGGTACCATAGTGGTACAAGTGCATATATTGAAAGCTTAGAGAGTCTACTAAAGGTCTATGGTGTTACTTGGGCTAGTATAGAGTAGGATTTTGCTACTAGTCTCTCATCTCTATGTATTTCTTAATAGAATCTAGTAACCCATTAGGTGGTACTGGAGTAAGAGCTGCAACTGTCATCCAAAATTTGTTGTATAAATGCATTTTCCACCTTTAAGTTTTTCTCAAGCTTCTCTATGGCATCTATGATTTAATCCAATGTTTGTGTACCATCCAATGCATAGTGACGAATCATTTCTTTGAGCATAAGGTTGAGTCCTTCAATAAACCAATCACATAGAAAATCATCCAGAGGGCATTGTTGTTCATGAACCTGTGGAAAATGTGCTTTGCAAAAGGGAAGCATAGTTAGTGATAGTGTGCCTAGGTTGCTAAAACATATATTGCAATGTAATAATATTGTCATGTCGCATTTGCATTTTGAAATCCACATAAAAAAGCAACATATCGAGCATTATAGGTGGCAAAATGATGGAGTGAACTCCATCAGCCATCTGATAGCTTCACCACCCAAGGTAGCCCAAAAGACTTGACATGTTTGAGCATCATCTTGTCTTCCTTCGAACAAAGCATAGTTTTTATCAAATAAATGAACATAAAACGTCTAGATCCTTGTCCGCTTTGCGACCAAAGTGATTAGAATACATTCTGATAATTCTTTGACCTAGAAAGACCATCACTGTAAGAATTTTCCAAGTCCACCACTCCTCGTTTGTAGAAACTAAAGGGGAAATTCCCTTAACTCTTCTTTCCAATATGTGTGGTCACCTTCATCCAAATTTGGATTAGCCATACCCAAAACTACAATATGATCCTTTCTCCTTAGTTTAAGGGTTTCTTATCTCATACCCTCTTTGATTCTCTATTTGATTGCCTATCTGCCACACCTTCTACACACAACTTTAAAACCTCAAATGCCACATGTACCTCTAGGAGTTGTGTAATTGATGGATATGGAACTACCCCTTTCTCTACCAATCAAAGCAATCATTCCAAAATATGAAAACTATGTGGAATTGCACTACTAAATCCTTCAACAGCTTCAAATGTAGAGGGTTCCACTATGGCTAGCTTCTCTTATTCTTTATTAAAATGGGAGAACTAAGTATGAGATTGCATTGGCATGTCATCCCTCCATTTTTTATGTTGACCCAAAAATTTTATTTCTAGTCTACACTCAACGTCAACACTGCATCATATCGTGGTCACCAATGTTTTCAATGTCCTTACCCTCTTAGCAAACAAGGTTTGGGGAATGGGGATTCTCTTTGTGAACAATCATAACATATGTTTCTACTCTCGATTTCCATTATTATAGACTGATACTTGGCTTCATATCTTGAGAAATTATACCTTAAAACTATCAATAACATCAATACAAATAGTATCATATTTCTAATAACAAATTGTGAGAGAGAGTATATGACACCGATTATAAACTTTACTTACAATGTTCAAGCCTACAAGAATTCTAATTCGTTGCATGGATATATTAAAACAATAATTTGTTTTGGACTTCATCAGAATACAAAAGTAAAATCATCAACCACTGGAGTATTCTTTTGTTTTACATCAAGAAGTTACATAAATTCAAAAGTTACAAAATATACAAAATTAAGTAACAAAATAGTTTGCACATGTGGCCTCCTAACATAAGGTGCTCACAAGATGGAGAAGCACCCTGCTTTACAAGAAGAAGATGATCCCAACCAAATCAATTTCTGTTACACTCTATCCTTGAACAAGATTATGCATGAAAAAAAGGTGATCAATCCTATTACTCAGTAGATACCCAAGAATGTTTCTAGACTTTTCCACCGTCTAGGGGATTTGAATCCCTTTTCATTAAGATCTTAGATTTAAGATCCTTTAAAGTCCTTAGTGCATCTATTTACAAGGATAACATGAAGAGGTAGTTTTGGCTAATATGATATGATTATCAAGGAGGATACCTTCACCAAGGTCTACTAATATTCATCAATGGTATTTCTAGGGTGTGAAGATTCACCCATAGCATGCCATCACAAAGACCTAGAGATACTTAGACAAGGTGCAAATATTCTATTTAAATACACAAAGAAGAAACAAATGCTATTCCTAAAGGATTAGCCAAGTTCATAGGTATGATCCACTTAAGCCATGAATACTTATTAGATGACCATATTGAAAGAAGTTGGACATGTTTAGAGAAGCTTGGAAGTAGCATTGTCAAGTGATGAAGACAGTCCATCAAACCAGCATAGGACCTACCCTCGATCTTTGGATATGTAGAATAGACATTTTAGGCTTGCAATTAGTGCAATAAAACCCAATAGATACTTTGGAACATCAACAAGAAGAAGTTGATGCAAAATAGATAACTTGCACCTTGACTAGCACACAAAAACCTTCTTAATCTGGATGGAAGCTATAACTTCAAACACGTTGTCGGAGAGATTTCCACATCCGAATCAACATGCAAAAAAATCAAAACATTTTGATTTTAAGATGGTTAAATTTTATCCCTCTCAAATATTTTTTATTGAATCCTTTGATTTGACTAATCTTTCTTCTTAGTACCTACAGGCAGCAAAGCTCTGAAGATCTGGAACTGACCAAAGATATCATCATCTAAATTACATATGTTTATGAAGTCTTAAGTAGTTGAATGCAAACAACTCTTATGAGTATCATATATTAATCATGACCATGTGTGTGTATGCATGGGTATGTGCCATGTGTATGCACGAGCATTGATGTTGAATACAAGGGTAACAATGTATTATATTGTTTATAGACATTATGCTTGTGTTTATTACATGTGGATGTCAAAAGATGCATATATTTGTGTGTGGCTAAATAAGGCCCTACTCTTGTCTACCTATACTTGTCTACCTATACTTGTCTACCTAAATGTACTCATGTTGCTAATTAGCTATGAACAGTTGTGTTAAATATGTGTATACGAGAATGGAAAAGTGAGTTATTAGGCCTACGTGTTTGCCTTCATGTGAGTACAAGAAACGCTAAAGAGTATGAGAGTTCATTCTTATGAGTTTTCCTACATATAATTATAGGAACCCTATGCGTTTGTTTATATGTGAGTGCAGGAACCCTATGCGTGCCTACTTTTATGAGTATACCTGTTTATATTTCACAATAAATTCAACCTACCCTATTATTAACTTATGTGATTATTTACCTTAGAATATCATTTTAAAAGGGATACTTTATCCTAAGTCCTTAGTTATAATCATGTGTAAATGTGTGCTTATAAACCTTTGATTTACTTCATGATTAAATTATGTTATTATTAAATAGCTATTAAATAATTGTGAAAGATAACTATTAAATAACTAAATAACTATTAATAACTAAATATAATAGCTAATAGTTATTTAATTATAACATATACATTAAATAACTTAATAAATAATAGTTATTTTATTATAAAATAACTTCATAATATAATAAATGTATTTTAATATATATATTTTTTATTATTAAAGTTATACAATAAACAAGTGAGGATTAAAATGTTAGATAAATTTACGTGTGCATGAGTGGTCTGATGTGTGTATTAGTTAACTAGTGAATGCATGAGTTCAAGTGTGATGTGTTTTAATTAACTAAATGTGTGTGTTAGTTAGATGTGTGTATTAGTTAACTAGTGAATGCATGAGTTCAAGTGTGATGTGTTTTAATTAACTAAATGTGTGTGTTAGTTAACTAGGTGAGTGCATGTGCATACGGATCCCTATGTATGTATGTATGTATGTATGTATGTATGTATGTATGTATATATATATATACATACATACATACATATATATATATATATATATATATATATATATATATATATATATATATATATATATATATATATATATATATATATATATATGTATGTATATATATATATACATACATACATACACACACACATAGATATATATATATATATATGTATGTATGTATATGTATATATATATGTATATATATATGTATATGTTTATGTATATATATATATATATATATATATATATATATATATATATATATATATATATATATATATATATATATATATATATATATATATATATATATATATATATATATGTGTGTGTGTGTGTGTGTGTGTGTGTGTGTGTGTGTGTGTGTGATTCTAGTGTGTTTTTTTCTAATGCTTCTCTGCAAGTACGTACGATTCTGAGAGAGAGAGAGAGAAAGGAGGGAGGACTATCTATAGGGAATGAAGCTCTGACTATGGTGTATATCTCCACCTCTTGGCTTTTGCAGGTGTCAAAAAATGTCGGCATTGCTAGGGCTGTTGTGCATCGCACAGAGAGAGAGAGAGAGAGAGACAGAGAGAGACAGAGAGAGATAGAGAGAGAGAGAGAGAGAGATGCTGATGTAGATGTTGGTGTGCTCTGGGCATGAGGCAAGAGGGAGAAAGAGTGATTTGGAGGCATGACGGCTTTAATGAGACTAAGTAGCACACACATAGTGAATTGGGGGTCTGATGGTCATGTGGAGAGAGAGAGAGAGAGAAAGAGAAATAGAGAGAGAGAGAGAAAAAAAAAATAGGTAGGAGCTCTGGTCGACGATTGTCACAGTCCGGAGAGAGAGGAAGAGAGAGTTGGAGTTCTGTAATGGCACTACTGACAAGCTATAAAGCCGAGAGAGAGGGAGAGAGGGATCATGAGAGAGAGAGAAAGAGAAAGAGAGTGAGGGAGAGAATGAGAGAGAGAGATTAAAGTAAAATGTGGAATTAAAGACTCTCCAGTTAAAAAGAGAAATCAAATTATTAAACCAAACTTTCAAGTCTAGAGATATTATAAGCTCATATTAAAGTAAACAAGTTGAAAATATATTGATAAAGGAAAACATTAATAGTAAAGCCTAGGATTTGGTAAAGCCAATATTACTGGCTTTATCATCTAGGGATAGGTTTAAACACTTTAGAGAAAGATTAGAGCCTACTATTAGAGACTTATTACTCCATTCTACATGCTATCAATAATGCAAGATGGAGGAAATGTTTAAGAACATGATGTTAGAGAAACAAGGAACATGCATTGTACAAGCCATCTTAAGAGAAAAGGATGAATTTACTGGGTTAAATATCATAGAGTACCTGGATGTATTTGAAGAGCAAGTGCAAAGCCAAAGTTTACCTGATGACATGTAAGTGAAGTACTTTGGTCGAGTAGTCTCTAGTTCTATACTAGAAAGCATTCAAGTACATTCCAATAAACCTTGGGAGGAGTTTAGGAAATAATTGCACAAAATATTTTATCTTGAGGATTTTAGCCAGCATAATCGTAATGGATTTTTGCGATGGGTAAACTCCCCTAAGACCAATGAGTCTCTAACTCATCTTCATGGTGAGTTCATGAGACGATTTGCCCAACTTCCTGAAGAGGATAGAAACGCATTAAATCTAGACCTAATTATTCATTTCCTCAAGATATTGAGTCATGAGGATAGAACAGAAGTAGAGAGATGAATAGAAGAGCTAGGAAAAAGATATGGTCTTACCGATGATTGGGAAAAAGTGAAACGAGAAATCGAGGTTGTAGCCCAAATGAAGCAGCGGGAATCTGTTTTGTATGCAAAACCTAATTCTTCTCAACCTAGGGAGTTACCTACTGCAGGGCAAATTGATATGCCAGTGCTTGCGATAGCAGCTACAACTAACATTGTAGTTGCCCCTAAAGCTCCAATTGAATTTCAATTAGACATTTTGTGTAAATAAATGGAAAATGTTATGAATATGTAGGCATCTCTTTCCAAAGAGGTTGCCCAATTAAATGATAAAGTATATTCCTTTAGTTTAAATGAGCCAAGAGCTAGAAATAGTGGCATAGGGCAAGCAACACCCATACAGCCATTTATGCCACAGTACATTCCTCAGCCAATTTTTTAGCTAGCTCCACCTACTTAGTTTGCTACTCAGCCAACTTTCCAAAGGAGCACTGAAAGAAAAGGAACTCGCGGAAAATAGTGTTTGGTGTGATAGACAGGAACATGCAACTTATGCTTGTAATGAATTAAAGAAGAAAATCAATTAGTTGTTGAGATTGATAGGAAATTGTGTGACTTTAGGTCACAACTTCCATTAGCCGTTAATTGGGGCAAAGGAGGTATGAAAAAGTTGTACGAAAATTTAACAATCTTTAATGCAACTGCTAGTACCTCGATTGCTAGATTAGAACAAGCTTTTGGTGGCTGATTGGTTGATTGATTGATTCAATTGAAACTACCTTAAACTCATGGATTTTGAGCCTTTACTTTATCTTTTTACAATTGTAAAGATCTAGGATTCTAGAAAAATGAATTGTCACAAAAGATCCTTATGAAAATACCATAGAAAATGAATATTGATGAAGAACCTCTTCAAGAGACATCTTTTGCACATTGCAAATGATGATTTGATGAAGTGGAACAAATCCACCTCAAGCATAGTGTAAGCTTGATGTTCCAAAAAATCCCCCTCAAGCTAAACTAATCTTGAGTCTTAATTCTCTAATAGGTTGAATACATATGATATGTTTGAATCTACATAGCTTTATCCCATCAAGTGCCTTTGTCATCATGTTTGCGATTTGATTCTCAATAGGGACAAACGATATGTCGATTTCCTTTGCCATAAGCTTCTCTCTAAAAAAGTGGAAATAGATTTCTATGTGCTTTATCCAACTTCCAACTAGATTTGCAGCTAGATTAATGGAACTTACATGATCTCCAAGTATGTGAGGCTTGGAACTTACAAGTCCCAAATCTAAGTACAACTCTTTGGGACATATTGCTTCTTGAGTTGCAATGGTTAGAGCTTTGTACTCTACTTTAGTTGAAGATAAGGCAACTATTGATTGCTTCTTGGAAATCCACGAAACCAACTTTGAACCTGCAAATGCTAAGTATCTAGATGTGCTCTTTCTATCATCCTTTGCTCTTGCCTAATCTCCACCTGAATAGATTTTGATATCCAAATATGAAGATTAAGGATAGAAGATATCTTTATTAAGTGTTCCTTTGAAGTACTTGAGTACTCTCTTTGTAGCATCAATGTATGGTTTTCTAGGTGAGTGCATGATTGGATTAAGTACTCCCACACTATAGGATATCTCTGGTCTTGTGTGAGTAGCATATATCAAGCTACCAACTAGAATTTGATACTCTTTAGGATCATCAATATGCTCACCTTCATACACACTTAGCTTGTAATTCATTTCCAAGGGAGTACCTGCAAGCTTGGTGTTTTCCATTCTAAATTTGTGAAGTAGATCTTGAATGTATCTTATTTGTGTTAGATACATCCCTTCATCTATATAAATCGCTTGCATACTTAGGAAATATGTGAGCTCACCTAAGTTATTTATTTTGAACTCCTCTTGCATGTGTCTTTTGATCCTTTGAATGACATTCAAGTCATCACCTGCCACAATAATATCATCTACATATACACACAGAGAGATAACCTCATTGTGATCCCTTTTGATGAGCAAAGAAGGTTCTAAGTTTCTAGGTCTAAGCCCTTGATCTTGAAGGTATGTAACCAACTTGTAATTCCAACCTTTAGGAGGTGGTTTTAATAAATAGAATGTTTTCTTAATTTTGAAAACAAAATATGTATGATTAGGGTTTTCAAAACTTGGGCGTTAATGTGACATTTATACCTCTTCATTTATCTAACCATTTTGAAATGCATTTTTCACATCAAGTTGGATTAGTCTCCAACTTCTTGTAGTAGCTACGCTTATCAATGTTCTGATTATAGTCATCTTTGCAACTGGTGAGAATGTTTCCTCATAGTATACACCATGAGCTTGTGAACATCCTTTGGTAAATAAATTGGCCTTGTAATTGCAAATCGATCCATCCCCTGAGTTGAATCATATGCAATAAATACTGCCTTTAATTCCCTTTCGTCTAGCTTACCTCTAATTTGCGAAGGTATATGAGCATAAGCTAAACACCTTGTAATGTCCTAGACTAGGTTTTCTTCCATGCCATGTTTCATATGGATTCATAACTTGAAGTGATTTGGATGGTATTCTATTGACAAGTTACACAACAATTGAAATAGCCTCTACCCATGGATAATGTGGCAAGCTTTTCTCTTCAAAAATTATTCTAGCTAATCCAACCAATGTCTTATTTCTCCTCTCCGCAATTCCGTTTAATTGAGGAGAGTATCTGGTACTCACTTCCCTCTTGATACCTTTATCATGCAAGAACTCATCAAGTTCCTTGGAGAAGTATTCTCCCCCTCCATCAGATATGAGTTTATTGAGTGATCTACTTGTATGATTCTCCACATGTGCTAGATACTTTATGAGGCAGTGAAACACTTCATTCTTACTCTTGATAAATGAGGCATAATACTATTGGTATTCTAAGGTCTGAATACCATATGTTGGAAGTGGTATGGGCCCCAATAATAATAAATTCACAGGTTTACAGGATCTTCCAATGGATGAACCTTAACATACACACCTTAAGACTCAAAAATAGATGAATGAGAGATAGAGAGTGAATAGACAAGATTTCAAGTGTAACGATAAGCTATGCAGCTCACCTACACTATCTATGTATGAATGTCAAATTACAATGTGTGAGTATGATACAAACTGACAATATATGTATCTCGGTAGAAATAAGAACTAGATACAAGAGATTGTGTGTCTGAGAGGTATGAAAAGTGTGTGTGTGTGTGTGTGTGTGTTAGATAATATGGAGAATATGAAGATTTTAGAACTATTTTACAACAAACCCAAATTCTGATCAACCTAAATCAGAAACAAGTGACCTAGCAAGTAAGAATGGAAATAGACTTGCTACTCACAATAAATCAACAACTGATGTTGATGGTAAGCTGGTAGAATCTCCTCCAAATATCTCCTGAAGTAGACCACAACTCCTCCAAGAGTGTATGTGAACACTCCCTCCAAGAGGGCGTCCAAGATCTTCTCCTAGCTTGAGAATATTGATCACCGCCTCCTCCTTAGTGTTGAGCACTTGAGTGATTGAGTGATGATACATAATGAGCCAAGGGCTCTTCTTATATAGCTTTAATTGAAGCTCCAAAAGCATATCTTTGTAAAAGCACCACGAAAAAAAACTAATTCATTGCTACCACTGTTCGTTATTGAAAAGTATTTGATCACTAGATTTAGCGAATTTGAAATTGGTGCCAAAGTTTAAATCTTGCTTTTTCTTTTCAAAATATAGTTCATGTCGCTATGGTTACTAGGGATCAAACTCGGGTGGGCTTTTTGAGAGCGATTTCATCTAGCCAACATGCCGAATGAATTTCTTGTGTTAAATCTTCTAAAGAAACACTACATATGTTGTTGCAGCCATCTGGGAATTGAAGAGGGAAAGCTTCTAATGAAGCTATTGTTGGACCATATTGACATTGACTCCAACAAATACCTTGATCCTACCAAAGAATATTCTTGGCTTGGCCCCCATACATTTTTATGTACTAATTCCAATAAGTTGTTGTGGATGTAGCCTTTATGATTGAATGGTTGTCTTTATGCCTTCCTCTAGTCCAAGTGTGAGCACCACCTCCTTTACTTGTTAGACCGTGGAGACATGAGGAAGATATGATGATCGTGAGTGATTGTGGTGAGCAAATGTGAGTGACAAGCACATACATGCATGCACACACACATGCACACAAGGCAAGATAACAAAAAAAGGAACAATGGAAGTTCTCAATTGCAAAAGAACTCTCTTACAAAAGCTTCAATCTCTAAAATGCCAACCTCAACAAAATATAAAAAAGGTAATCTCAAAAATGAGCTCTCTAGCTTGTTTTGTAGTTTTTTGACTAGTTTTGGCGTTGTCCAGACCTAGTGTCTGGCCTACTTAAAAATTAGGTTCTAGGGCTTATTTGGGGGCTCAAAACGAAATCAAAAAATTAGGAAAATTGATATGTAAGTACTTCTAGTACTCCTCAAGCTTAAAAACTCCTCAACTTGCAAAAAATGGATTCCAAAAAATATGAAATGATATTTACAATGGCTTCTATCAAAATCACTTTTTTTTAGGAATTTCTTCTGAAAATTTGACATGCACTTCCCGGAGCTCCCTACATGATCTCGCTTCTTGTGTGTCCACTTCTTTGATGCATTCTCACACCTTGTGTCTGACCTTGAGTGCCAACACTCTCCCCTCCCCCTCAAGTTTGTCGTCCCTGACAGACCCTTGTTGGAGTGGGTATTCCATGTAGTACTTTGAGAGGTAGTGTTCATCATGTATCACAATAACATTTTGTCTTCCAATTGTAGTAGGGTTAGTCATCCTATTCTTCATCTTATCACTACTAGCCTTTGCAAGTTTTAGTCCTTTTGCATGTATTTGTGCCTTGGATTCTAGCATGATGGTGTATTGATGAGCTTTCGAAAATTGCTAGGTGCTCAAAAGAGGTTGTCAATGTTGATTTTGAGCAGCTCTCGACTGTGAATTGCTTCCTAAGTACTGATGTTGTAACTTGGATGTCTTCTATATCTTTCAAACATGGCTTTCATAGTGTTCATGCCAAGTACTCATAACCCATAATGAATGATGGGTAAGTGTGTTAGTGCATGGGTTGAAGAAAATATGTGCCTGGTGCAGTGCCTTTTATGTGGCCCTATGCATGTTTACTAGGGAATGCATTGGAAGATGTATGGTGCAAGAAATTGGGTCTTGAGCTAGCTAGTCGTTTGATATTTAGATCTGCATGTTGTACTCCCATCATCGTGATTGACCATTGGCTTGTATTTCATTGTTGGTGAATATCCTTGTTGATGATTCACTGATGAGATTCTTTGAGTGCATGGTCCTATCCCTTCTTTTTCTCTTTTCTTTTCTCTCTTTTTTTTCCTTTCTTTTTTTGTTCCTTTTTTTTTGGAACAATGTCACAAAACAAGAAGAAAATAGTTAGTACCAATAAAATAATTTACATATGTCAAATGTGTCTCATGTGCATAGGATTCTCAATTGTGTCTATACACAGCCTTGTAATGTGGCCCTTTATTAATGCATATTGTGGAAATGCATGACTTGAATGGTGCAAAAGATGGGGTTATGCCAAGGGCATATGTTTTTCCCACCTTATAGGGACCTTTTGGTATCTATAATAGGCAGCACCTGAGCTACCTGTGGGTCTCTCCATGCTAAAAGACATCTCTAAATCACTTGTTTCTGGACTTAGCACATAGGGATAGTGGTGAAGTTGTTGTGCCCACGACCTAGCTATGTGGTTGATACTAGCTTTAGATGATTTGATGCTTCTTCTATCCCAGCCTATGTGTCTACCTGATCTAAGGTTCATAAGCCTTGGTTAAGAGTCCAAAATTTCCTGAGTACAACCTTGTTGCTAGGAATTGACTAAGGGGGTTAAGAATGCTTACAATCTCAAGTTGCTTCTCCCTTGATCACACTTGAATGATAAGGACACGCATTCTCAAGCTTGCAATGCACTTGCCACCTTGCTTTGACACCCTTGAATGTCCCTCGATGGACCTATAAGAGTCCCAAGTTTAGATCAAGATTTTAACTCTAATTTATTTCACAAGTAGTTTGATTCAATCACTTTTAAAGACCCTTTGTATTGCTAAAAATCCTTTGGAGCCCTATTGACTTCCTAATCCCACTTGAGGGTCCCACTCTAGAGCTCAAAAAATGGATTCTGGATGAACAAGTTATGTCAAATCAGGCTCCTAGGGGTCAAAACAAACAAACAGGATGTTATGAGAAAATCATGATTTTGACTGAGAATCGCGATCTTGAACAATCCCAAAAAACAAAATCATGATTGAGAATCTTGTTGATGAGACACCTTGAAAAACACAATCTTGATTGAGAATCACGATCTTGAGACACCCTAAAAATCATGATTTTAACTGAGAATCATGTTTTTGAGACACCTTGAAAATCGCGATCCCGACTAGGAATCGTGTTTTTGAGACACCCTAAAAATCGCGATCTTACTAAGAGTCACGTTTTTGAAAATGACATGAAAATCATGATTTTGAGCATGACTTGAAAATCGCGATTTTGAGAATGACCTGAAAATCACGTTTTTCTTGAGAATTGTATTTTTTCTTGAAAATTGAGTCTTTTCCTGATTTTGAAAATCGTGTTGTTTTAAAATCCTTTTTTTTTCAAAATCATGTTTTTTTCTTAAAAATCATGTTTATTTGTGAATGAGCTAAAAATTAGGATTTTGAGAATGACTAGAAAATCACGTTTTTCTTCAGAATCGTGTTTTTCTTGAAAATTGTGTTTTTGTGAGGATGAGCTAAAGATCACAATTTTGAGAATGACCTAAAAATTGTGTTTCTTGAAGATAGCATTTTTTGAAAATAACCCAAAAATCATGATTTTGAGAATGACCAGAAAATTGTGTTTTTGAGACAACTAAAGAATCGTGATTTTGAGAACAACCTGAAAATCACGTTTTTGACTTCAAAATTGTGTTTTTGTGGAAAATCGTGTTTTCTTTTAATCGTGTTTTTTTGTGAATAAGCTAAAAATTGTGAATTTGAGAATGACTGAAAATCGCATTTTTTGAGAATGCTTTTAGGTAGCAAATACCAAAACTAAGAAAAATCACGATTTTGAAAAAAAAAAGGTTTTCTCACAAAATTGTGATTTTCACCACATAATCGTGTTTTTTTTTTTTTAGATTTTTGGCGGCAATTTTGAATTTCAAGGTCGAGGCTTGTGGGTCATGCAAAGGGTCACGAAAAGTCATAGAAACTTGCACACACCAACACTTTCTCTTCCACTCTCTCTCGCACACCCGTGAATGAAAAATGAGGTGAAAATGGGGAATATATAGTCAAAAACAAAATTTTCTCGTGAAGATGAAGATGGAAGAAGGTGATGATGATGAAGCTAGAGAAGAAGAATCAGAAAAATAACGTTAAATGACTATTTTTCACCTTCCAACGTTGCAAATCTATGATCTTACCAATACAACGCTAATCCTCGAGGAATGCTCACCGGCAACGGTGCCAAAATTTGGTGTAGCCCAAGCATGAGCACCACCTCCTTTACTTGTCAATCTGTAGAGATGTGAGGAATATATGAAAATCATGAGCGATTGTGGTGAGCAAATGTGAGTAACAAGCACATACATGCGCACACACACACACAATGCAAGATAACAAAGATAAGAACAATGGAAGTTCTCAATTGCAAAAGAACTCTCTTACAAAACCGTCAATCTCTAAAATGCCAAGCTTAACAAACTACTAAAATCTAACCTAAAAAATGAGCTCTCTAGCTCTAAAAACAGAGTTGCAAAAATGTGAAATGATATTTACAATGGTTTTTAGTGATATTTTTATAGGAGTTTCTTCTAAATATTTGACATGCACTTTTTGGAGCTCCCTACATGCTCCTTCTTCTAGTGTGTCCACTTCTTTGATGTGTTCTTGCACCTTGTGCTTGACCTTGAGTGTCAACACTTCCCAATCTGACAAACATCACATCTCTTGATCATGTGTTGATTTCATATGTTTGAGAGTCCTAGAACACTTTCATCCATGCATATATCCTTCAAGGTTCTTTCATGTACATGAGATAGCCTCTTATGCCACACTTCAAGCTCACTTAGGGTTTGAGAACCAAAGTGTAATAGAGCTATTTTCTTGGTTTTACCTACTTCAAAAGTAAAGCTTCTACCATGCTTCTCATCGCTGGCTATCTTCATGAAGCATTGACATGGATCTTCCACAAAAGCTCCATCTTGTGTGAACCTAACTTGAAAGATTTTCTCAACTATTTTGCCTACACTTATTAGGTTTTTTGTAATAGTGGGAACATAGAGTACCTTTCTCAAAGTCTTGCCATTGGAAGCTTTGACATTACCAATATTCTCCACATTATGATTTTTTTCATTCCCTATTTTTGCTTCGTGTCTATGATTTGGACTTTGCAAGTCAGATAAGAGAGCTATGTTGCCTACAACATGATTTGAACATCCAGAAACTATGTAGAATAAATGATCATCTTCTTTATCTTCCTTGTGGCTTAGATTCATCAAAATCAACAAGGCTTCATGTTGTTGATATTTAGAGTAATTTTTGTAGTCCCTTCTCTTATGGCGTCTATTGTTATTGTTGAATTTTTTTCCACCTCTACCTCTAGTGCTGCCATATCTAGCTCTTCCACTTCCTTTCTGGGTCTTTCCATCGAATTAGAAATTTTGAGTGGTGTTGTTGGCCTTATCACATATGGAACAAGGATGAACATTCTAGCCTTTAGTTTTGCCATGCTTTGGTCCTTTCTTCTTCCCTTTCCACTTGCTCTTTCTTGCAAAGTTGGCTTAGGAAGTCTCCTCTTCATCCTCTTCCTTCTTCTCGCCCTTCAACTTCTTGTCTTTCTTCTCTACACATAGAGCACTAGTTGAATTACCATGATAGGAGTTACCTTCCTTTATGCTATCGTTGGCCTTTTGATTGAAGAGGTGTCCAAGGAAGATGGTGAAGCCTGGAGTTAGCATGATGAGGTCATATGCTATGGTGAAAGATTTCCATTGCTTGTCAACTCTAATCCCATTCACTATCTGCCTCATGATGGCTTCTTCTTCAATCAACTCTCCAATGGATGCCAGTCAATTAGCAACATCCTTGACCTTTGTAACAAACTCTATGATGGTTTGTTTTGGATTCTTCTTCATCTAGTTGAGCTCGTTCCAAAGATGATTATTCCTTGCTTTTGTAGAAAAGAATGTCTCTAGGGCATACCAAGCCTCTTGAGATGTCTTGCATCCTCTATCATGTGGTAATAAAAAAATCAGACATAGACTTTATTATGAATGGCCTTGCTTGAGCATCCCTTGCACACCAAATTGTGAGGTTATCTGTTTCCTCTTGAGTAGGTGCTTCAGATCTTGGAATAGGCATTGCTTCATCACCTGATACAATCCCATATAGATTTCTTCCTTTCAAATATGCCTCAATTTTGATTTTCTAAGCAACATAATTGTGTCTATCAAGCTTCTAAATCATTTATGTAAGGCCATCTCCCATCTTGAAGTTGCTCTGATACCACTAACAGAAGTTGGAGATGTTTTGGAGAAGCTTGGAAGTAGGGTTGTCAAGTGATCAACATTGTCTAGCAAACCATGATAGGACCTTCCCCAGGTCTTTTGATATGTAGAAAAGATATTTTAGGCCTGTAATTAGTGCAATAAGACCCAATACGTAATTTGGAACATCAACAAGAACAAGTTGATGCAAAACATATAACTTGCACCTTGACTAGCTCAAGAAAACCTTCCAAATTTGGATCGAAGCTATGACTTCCAACACTTGGAGCAGCCAACACAATTACAACTGGAACCATTCCTCTTAAGTGAGTTTCATACATAGGTTTGGCTTGCTGTAATGCATAAAATCCCTAATATTTATCAACCAATGAAGGAGCAATAAGCTTAACACTAACTAGATGTCATCCTGATTTTTCAACGATGTGCAGAAGATGACCTTGAGCCCTAAAACTTGAGATTTCTTTGAATCTATTAAACCAAATGACTTGAAAATTTTTATAAATAGACCAGAAAGTAATATTCTTCTAATGTGTGCTTAGTCACACAATTTCAATCTTTTTAGAGAGAGCAAAAACCTCTCCAAGCTTACTCTTGTTGAAGATGATGGTGTAGAGAAATGAATGAGCAAAGCAGATGATCAAAACAATGTATATATTGATCTAACTTATGATACAAAGTATTTTGTCTTTATATATATACTCTCATGAAGTTTCCACGAATCTTCATCCATGAATTCGAATTCGGATTTAGGTGGTAGTGTTTGTTGTGATTGAATGGATCTACTATCCTACAATCTAGGAAAAGTGAAAATCGAGTTTGATCTACTTTTGGTGGTTGATTGATTGATCAAATTGCAACAACCTCAAACTCCTAGATATTGAGATTTTACTTTATCCTTTTACAAGTGAAGCTCTAGGATTTTACAAAAATAAATTATCACAAAAGATCTTTATTAAAATACCATAGAAAATGAATATTGATGAAGAACCTCTTCGAGGGATACCTTTGGCACATTCCAAATGATGGTTTGATGAAGTACAAAGTCCACCTCAAGCATAGTGTAAGCTTGATATTCCAATAGTTTGGGAAGGACTCTTTGACCTCATAAAGTGGGTAACTATATGAGGGAATCTTATCAAGGTCATAGAGATTCTCATGACCATGTTTCCAAATTCAAAAAAAATCTTTGTGCAAAAAAAAACTGATGAATTTGTCATGTAGTATGAAGCCTTTGGGATAACATTGAAAGACTCTATCTTAGCATAGTTACCTTTACACATTAAAGAATCTTGTGCATTGAACCAATAACACGAAGAATTCATTGATGAATTAAAAAAAAGGGTTTTCCATTATCTACATTGGATTCTATGAAGTTGTCTATGCAATGATTCAAGCAATACATTGCTAGAATCGTTGGAAACCTCTTTATCGGAAAGGCTTGACCATAGAGCAGGTGGACTAGGGTTCCTTCGCGGGGTAGGTTCTTGCCTTCATGCATGCTAAATTTTTTGGTCGAGTTAAGTCTTCCTCCACTATTGTTCCGACTCTATACAATTTTCGCTGAGGTCACAGGGGCTCATTCATGCTCTTCCCTTTGGGGGGAGGGTCTACGACAACTATGGCAAACCACGCAAAAGAAAACGGTATTATTCTTGAGCTAATGGTGTCGTAGGTCCTCAATAGTCCTACTCAAAGTTTCTACGCTCCGCTCATTCCCCTATCAATGGAGGAAAACATGTTTGACTGTCCAGCTATGGAGGTAAGCCATCGTGTTTCTCAGTTCTACCCGGAATCGAACCCTAATGACAGGTCTCCCAAAAGGACCTTTGCTAAGGTAGTCTGTAACGACTCTCATCCCAACCATATCGCTAAGTTTGATTATAGAATGTTGACATCATTAGTAAATAAGGGTAAGGAAACCTTAACCTTTACTCCATACTGTTTTGTGCACGGTGATAAACCGTAGGTAGTGTCGATTGATGAATCCACCTTGCTCATAGATAAAAATGCTTTTGATAGTTGGCAACAACAACTCACTGAGTGTGTGGTGATAGGTTTGTGCCATGGTCCCCGTCCCCCACAGGATGTCTTGAAGGGATGGATTCGCAATAATTGGGAGGTTAGGGGACTAGTTGTTAGGAAAATCCAATACTTTCGGAATGGTTTCTTTTTGTTCTTCTTTGAGGATGCATGTAGTGCTTTAAGAGTGATAACTAAGGGACAGTGGTTGATTAAATCGACACCTATCTCCTTTTTTTGTTGGTATGTAGGCTTTAATCTCAGGGGACCCAAGCCAACAACGGTCCCCGTGTGAGTAGAATTCCCAGATTTACTGGTTGAATTATACCCTTGGATTGATAGCTTATGTTCTCTGTTTGGAAAAGTGTTAGGTCAGAAAGCTAGGGGAGATGTGAATCCCAAATGGGACCCTCATGTCTTAGTTGAACTAGACATTAGCAAACCTGTCAAAACCTCATTGCAAATCCATGGTTCCATAGGGATCTGCTTACATGAAAGAAAGTGCCACATAGAAATTTTCCTAACACTTGTTTCAAGTGTTTTAGACAAGGCCACTAGATTAGGGATTGTCCTCTGCTAAAAAATGAAGAGGCTACTCCACATGTGAAAAAGGGTGAAGTTTTACTGTCCCAGAAGAACTCTCTTGCTGGTAATCAAGGTAAAAAACATGTAAAACACAACAAAAGGAAAAGTAATCCATGGCAAAATTCTTTTCATGCCTTGCTTGAAGATGTGTTTAACCCTCTTATGTCTAATAGGACTCCAGATCATGGTAGAACTATGGTTGAGGAAGGAACGTCTAATTCAACACCTGTGCACAATGATATTCTTGCTAATCAGAAATTTACTCCCTCTCCACTAGAGCTTGAGGGGTGGACTACTATCACACACAAGAAAAAACATGCCTTCATTGAGTTCTCGAAGAATACTAATGATCTGCTTAATCATAACCTAGCGACTACTGATGTCAATAGATTTTCTCTTGAGCTCACCTCAAAAGATGGAGTTGACATTAGGGATCTGCAAAGCAAAGGTATTGAAACTAAAGAGTTTAATATGGCTCAGAAGGAATATGAAGCCCCTCTAGGGCATCAAACTTCCAAGTCCAAAAGAAGGGAAGCTTCTTCTAAAACTAGAAGAAGAGATATCCTCAAGAACTCAGTGCCTCTGAACAAGGTAACTAGGAACATTAAAAAATGAGTAACGTTCACATGTTGTTTTTTCCCTTTCAATGGTTTTTTGATGAGCAGCACTAATATTATCTCCTTCAATGTTAAAGGAATATCGGATCCAGTTCGTTCTAAGTGGATTAACAAGTGGATGCATGATAATTCTTATTGTCTTGATTTTATATGTTTGCAAGAACTTAAAGCGATAGATTCTAGGCTTAAATTGCATTTGAATATCGTCTCTCATAATCATCGGTGGTATCACACTAATCATCCTCAAGGGAGGGGAGGGGCCTCTATTGGTGTTGCCCACCCCTTGGATAATCTTGTGCTAAGACCTTTGACTAGTCCAACCCACCAATGGGTTGGTCTTCAGCTCTTGAGGCATAATTAGCCTTTATGCGGCCAATTGCCCCTCTCTTAGATCTACCTGTTGGGATGAGATCAAGAAAATTGATGGGCATATCCTCTTGGCAGGAGACTTCAACATGGTCACCTGCATTAAGGATAGATTCAACAAAAAAATTAGTCCTATTCTTGGTCAAGAATGGCAGTCTTGGCTGAGACTTGTTTCCGATGACGACCTTAGTGACATCTCTCACCTTACCGGCTTCACCAGGTCGAAGAAGCAGTCGAGAGAGAGCCATCTTGCTGCTAGGGTAGATAGCTGCCATATGACCATTTCGTTTTTCCAATAATTTTGGGACGTTAAAGTCATCACGGATAGGTCCACTTGCATCTCTGATCACATGCCATTGATCATCGCTTTGAAGCAAAATTATCCCTCTGTTAAAGTTGGATGGCCTCATCTCGATGTTTCCCTTCTCCAAATGCTTAGTGTAGTTGAGAAGACTAAAACCATTTTTTCCCACCATTTTAAGTGTCAAAACAGCCCCGTTGTTGCCTGGTCCAAGGCCACTAAGGATGTCCTGCATCTCTTCACTTATTTCAAAACCCTTAAAAAGAACATTAGGGCTTATAAGAGAAGAAAAGCCATCATGGAAGAGATTGAGTTCATTCAAGCCTCCCCAGGAGCTCTCAAAGTGGATAGGATTTTTTCTCTCAAGGAGAGGTTGTCATATGAAGAGTATCTTGAGGCTAGCATCATTTTGTCCTCATCAAGGGAATTTTGGGTTGGGAATATGGATAGACCGACTCCTGGTATGTTCTCTCTTCTTAAAAAGAAAAATTTTAAGGATTTTGTTCCATTGCTATTGAAAAATTCTGGTAGGTATGCTATAAATGTTGAGGAAAACTTGCATGAGGCTACATGATTCTTTATGGATGTTTTCTCTACGTCTCCCAAGTAAGGGAAGGATATCTGCGGTGCCAGAGCCAGCATTGCTCTTAAAAGGAAGAAATATCTTCCTACTAGCCTAGCCACCCTGCTGGACCTACCCCTCAGTGTTGAGGAGATTAGAGAAACCATCGGTAAACTCAAACCCTACAAATCTTGGTCTTCATGGTCTTCCTAATGAGTTTTTCATTGCTTTTGCTGATTTCCTGACTCCTTTCATTCTCTTGATTTGGAAAGAATTTTTTACTAAAGACAGTCTTCCTATTGAGATCAACATAGGAGTTATAAAATTGATACACAAAAGAGGACCAAAAGACAATCTCAACAATTGGAGACCCATTATCTATCTTAACATAGTGTACAAGATTTTGGCTTCCACCTTAGCCAGAAGACTTAGTCCATTAATGAATGACATCATATTACCTGAACAAAAAGGCTTCATTAAGGGGAGATACATTTTGGATGCTATCATCTCCTTGTGGGAAGGTGTTCAATATGCTCATGACACAAACCATCCCTTCTACTTCTTTAAAATTGACTTTGACAAAGCCTATGACACAATTGAATGGGATTTCATACTTGATTCGTTGCACGACATGGGAGCAGGCAGGAAATTCATTAGAGCAGTCAGCACTCTCTTTGGGAATGCCCACTCTAGAGTCTCCATCAATGGCTCCCTGTCTCCTCCTTTTAGACTTAGGAGATCTATTAGGCAAGGCTGCCCCTTGGCTCCCCTCCTATTTGCTATTGTCCATGTTGCCCTTGGCCAGCTTATTAAGGATGCTTTGGACAACAAGGCCTTAGAAGGAATCAATGTGTCTGGTGCTCAAAACCAACTTTGTCTGTAAGTTTTTTGCAGATGACACTAACATTCTTGTCAAAGCTGACCCCAATTTTGCTAAGGAGGTCATAGATTGTCTCCAGATCTTCTGTCTTGCTAGTGGATCTCATGTGAACCATAAGAAAAAGGCTTTCAAGTCTTCGAGTAACATGGTCCCTGATTGCATTATTGCTCTTGGTTGTGGCATGATCAAAAAGGGAGAAGTGTTCAGATTGCTGGGGATCCATATGGGATTTCAGGTCACTCTCTAGCAAAGATGGAATTGGTTCATGGACCAATTTAGGAAGAAAGTCTTTAGGTGGTTTGATTGTCAGTATTCTTTGTCCCACAGGGTCTTTGTGCTTAACCGCCAACAAATAATTTTTGTGCTAGATAATGTTGAAAAAAGGCTTTTGTTACGTCATACAAGTGGATCCAAAAAAGAAATCAGTATTTGAAATATACCAAAAATTATACTTGATTTAGATCTAATATCTACTTCAGATAACATGCAACATGATATGATAAAACCTACTCTTGAACAAGCACATGAGGTACTTCAACCTACACATGCCTAGAAGAATCATTATACCATTGATTTTGTTGGAATGATTGAATGATGTGCCTTGAAAGGAAGAGCATACCTGTAGAGGAGGTACTAGGGTATCCACTTCCAACAATATCAAATTGTATAC
Organism: Ceratopteris richardii; assembly: GCA_020310875.1. NCBI lineage: Eukaryota > Viridiplantae > Streptophyta > Polypodiopsida > Polypodiales > Pteridaceae > Ceratopteris > Ceratopteris richardii. The sequence goes on from CM035432.1 coordinate 145,886,591, forward strand.
ATTTCCAGTACTCCGTCTACTCAAGGGGGGTTCTCCTTAGGGAAGTATACCCTGTGACATTCCTGTGTGTAGGTACCTTCACTGATAACAGAGAAACCAATAGAAGTGGAAATGTACAGTTGTAGAGAAAGGATCAATGACAAGTGCTCTTGAGAGAGGAAATCACTTCATAACTTTGAAAATGATTATAGAGAGCTAAAATACTACAAAAGGATGTAACAGTGGGCTAGCATGCCATTCCAAAACTAACTAGCAACAATACAAGAGTGAGACCAACAAAGTGAATACAATAAAGATGATGACTTGATCCTGAAGAAATTCACCGATGCATGCCAATGACTAGATCCAAGCCACTCAATCACCCTGTAATGCTAATCACCAACTCCACTGGAGGCCCACGCTCTGTATACTCATCACAGAGTGACCTTCAACAGTGTGCCTGTAGCAACAAAGTGCAGAGAGTAGACCAAAAAAAATAGCCTCAACTAGCATCAACGAATGATGGTAGTGATGATACGCAATAGTCCACACGATTCAGATTACACCCCAAATGAGTGCCAAACATCTGTTTATATAGACTCCAGAGTGGCCAAGGGTGGCCTCGCCAAATTCCAGCCTTAAGTGCCGCACGCGCCAAAGTGGTGGTCAAAGAGGTGGAGGAGAGGACTAATTTTGGCTCTGGTAACCAACTTCAATAAGGCCCCCAATTTTAGCTTTTGACACCGCCAAAGCTTAGTGGCGATATTCCCTGCATTACTTTTCACTCTGACATATCACTAACAATATATATTCCACCTCATGGTGGGGCCCGTCATAAGTCGGTAGTCTCCCTCCAAGGATGTCATCACATAGTCCCCCAATGATGTGGAGTTAGCCAAAAATGGTTGGTGGCCTCGCCCTCGATTTGCTAGGATTGGTGGTCTCCTAGCTTTGAGAAACCCAAAATTTGGTGGTCACCCATGTGCATGTAGAAGGCGAGTGATCGCCTTTGGAGAGGGTTGGGAGAAAAGAGGTGGTCGCCCTAATAAGCCCGAGAGTGTTGGTCGCCTAATTTCCATAAGACCACATGGTGGTCGCCTTGCTTTAATGCGTGCAAGAAATGGAGTGGTCGCCCAAATTGTTTGCAAAGGTGGGTGGTCGCCTAATTTATTAGAGGTTCCCTTCATGTGTTGCCAAAAATAAGTTGGTTGCCTTAGTAGCACAATGGTGGTCGCCCAAGTGAGCCATAAAAGCACTATTTCAACTCCATATAGATTCCTTGAAATAAGGTGTCGCTTATGCCTCCATGCTTTCACCACCATATGGGTGTCGCCACATTACCATGTCAATGATTTGAGGAGGTCGCCTTGTTTAAGGAATATCATGTGATGAAGGCGTCGCCCACTTTGTTGCGCTATTGCCCCAAGAAAAGAAGGCGTCGCCCACTTTGTTGCGCTATTGCCCCAAGAAAAGAAGGCGTCACCTTCTTGTTTTTTGCAAGAGTCTAATCGAAGGCGTCACCCTCCTTTGCTAAGAATCAATTCTTTGTTTTACTTTTTCTCCCAAAATCAAGGCGAGTGATCGCCCAAACCGTTGTGTTTCGTTTCCTAAAATCAAGGTGAGTGAGCGCCCATGTCTTTGTAAGGAATTAAGACAATGGCTTCCCTTGCTTTAACGTGTTTCTTCCACGCTTTGGCATTTAAGTACAATTGCAATTTGATTTCTTATAACATATAAGATTGGAACTCCATAGAAGAAGTTCATATGGGTGAAGGGTTGAACAAAGGGCTAGAGCTTGCCAATAGAGTGTGTTTTCTGCTACATACCTGCACGGTTAAGAGTCACCAAAGTTGATTGTCTTGCATCCACTTCCTCCCAAAGACTTTGCTTCAAATTGCTCATGCTTTAATACTTCCCAGAAGCTTCTCCTCAATTAAAGTCAATCAAATGCTAGCAAGCTCACCTGCTCTAGAGACCCCCACATCAAGACATTGCACCGTCCCGGTGAAACAACTCATTTATTTGCTTATTCCATCAAACAAAATGAACTGCATAAAATGAGAAGAACTATGGTATGTACAGTGAGTGAATTCCATCTGCTTGCATTAATTCAAATAACTTTTCACCCTGGAGATGTTGACCAGGGGCAGCCTTTCACCCTACAAGTCCTCTAAATGAACTGCTCCTTGTGATAATACCTTTATCACTTTGTAGGGCCCTATCCATTTAGGTGCCAATTTGGTGGATGTCGACGGGATGTGATGCACCAGGACCAAAGATCCTTCCTGTACTTCATTAGTCCTTAAATACCTGTCATGCAACCGTTTGCATTCCTCTTGCTTTACCTGCAGTTTCCTCATTGCTGCTTCCCTATATTCTTCCAATGCCACAAGTCTTCTAATGGGAGGCTCAATTCCAATGGTTCTGGCTCCAATTTCCTTCTTGATAATAAATTCGAATGGTGCCAAGGCCTCTTTACCATATACTAAACGGAATGGACTCTCGCCAGTGGTTCCCCTTCTAGTAGTTCGGAAAGCCCAAATTGCACCGATTAATGCTTGTGGCCAAGAACTTTGATGATCAAAGGATAATTTGCGTAAGAGCCCAATCAAAATTTTGTTAGAGCTTTCCGCTTGGCCATTTGCCCTTGGATAGTAAGCACATGACTTTTTGTGAAAGATTTTATACCTATCAAAGACGAATTGGAGCAACTGATTTACAAAGTGAGTGCCCCTATCACTAGTAATTTCAAGTGGGCAACCGAATCTTGAGAAAATACGTTTAAACAAAAACTTAGCCACTGTCAAGGCCGTGCAATCTGTAGTGGCTTTAGCTTCTATCCACTTAGTTGCATAACATGTGGCCATCATTATATATTTCTTACTCCCAGGTTGACCAATTGGATTGATCGGACCAATAAAATGAAGACCCCAACGTTCAAAAGGTAGCCATCCTGTGGAGACGACTAATGGTTGAAAACTCAATTTGGTTGGCCTAGGAGCACATCTCTGGCAGATGTTGCACTCCTTAGCAAATTTGATTGCATCTTTGTATATTTGAGGCCACCATAGTCCCTCGCGGATAATTTTGTGAGTCAAATCCTCTCCCTTCATATGCCCTTCGTTGTGTGCTGCTTCAAGCAAAAAGTTTACTTCTTCTAGAAAAACACACTTTCTCAAGATACCGTCGTGACAATATTTATATAAATCTCCATCTATGAGTGAGTAAGATTTGGATTTAAGGAGTAATTTCCTCTTTTCTAATGGTGTTAGATGTTTGGGGAATTTTCCAACTGAGAGGAACTAAAGAATTCCATCATACCAATCAGTTTGCATTGCAACCAGAAAAAGAGTACTATCCACCAGTTCATCATTAATACCTGTTGCCTTTTCACTCAGAGCAGTCCTTGATACCTGATCCACCATATAGTGCTCTTTCCCTGGCTTAATATGAATATCAAAATCAAATTCTTGAAATAGCAATAACCATCGCCAAATCCTTCCAGCTACTCTAGGCTTGTTAATCAAGTACTTCAAAGGCTGATGATCAGATATGACAATAAAATGCACTCCTAGGAGGTAATGCCGAAATTTTTGAAGAGCGAATACGATAGCCAAACCTTCCCTTTCGGTAGTGTTGTAGTTCCTTTCTGCTTTGGTAAGCAATCTGCTAGCATAGGCAATAGGTTGGTCTACCTTATGTGATGATGGTTGAGCCAAGACTGCTCCAACTGCATGAAGACTAGCATCTGTATGCACACGGAACTCTAATGACTAGTTAGGAACAGTTAAAAGTGGAGCAGTACATAGCCTCAATTTTAGTTCGCAAAATGCTTTCTCAGCTTCAGGACTCCATGAGAAAGGAACCTTCTTACTTGTAAGCCTGGACAAGGGCTTAGCTATTTCTGAATACATTCTGATAAATCGTCTATGGTATCCTGCATGGCCTAAAAAACTTTGTACTTCCTTTGGAGTTCGTGGAATCGGCATGGAGAGGATAGCAGTGATCTTTGCCGAATCAACAGTTATCCCTTCGACCGATACTATATGACCAAGGAGAGTGCCTTTAGTGACCAAAAAATGACATTTAGTAGGATTTAACTTCAAACCTGTTTTAAGACACTGCTCAAAGATTTCCTTCAGATTTTCCAAGTGATCATGGAAATCTTGAACTATTGCTCTCCTATCCGTGCCTGAAAACACTGAAAAGTCATCCATAAAAATGTGCAGAAAGGTGGTTAACCATTTCCCTAGTATCAGATACATTGTTCTATTAAAGGAAGCTGGTGCATTTTTCAAGCCAAAAGCCATGCGGGTATAAACATAAGTGCCCCATGGAGTAACAAAGGCCGTTTTGTCTCTATCTTCAGGATGAATCACTATCTGGTTGTAGCCACTGAAACCATCAAGAAAACTATATAGAGTGTGTCCAGCTACTTCTTCAAGCACCTGCTCTGTGAATGGTTGAGGAAAGCCATCTTGAACAGTCACCTTATTTAAAGCACAAAAATCAACGCATACTCTTATTTTGCCACTATTTTTCTTTGGTACAATGACCATGGAAGAAAGCCACCTTGAATGTTCTACTGGAACAATAATACTTGCCTCTTCCAATTTTGTTATTTCTAGCTTTACTGCCTCTGCATACTTTGGATTGAGACGATAAGGCCTACTTCTTGCAGGTGAAGCTCCTTCAACTAAAGGTATTCGATGTAATCCAAGCTCCTCTGGTATCCCTGTTAGGTCTTTGTAGGACCATGCGAATACATTTTTGTAGGAAAAAAGTAGAGAAGTTACCTTCTGTAGTAAAGAGGGATAATGCCACAACCAAGAGGCCAAGCAAACTATTTGAGGGTTCTCTTCATCTCCAAGATTTACTTCTTGAACAAACGTTTCAGAATTGGAATCACTTGAAAATTCATTCCCACTGTATGCAGGAGCAGAGTTCAACTTATGATCCGCAATCTGTTCCTTGATCCATCCTAAAGGTATATTTGAAAATGGGAGGTCTTGTCTAGAATGAAGGTCAAAATTAGCCTCCTCAGATGCATGCACACCTTTATCACTTTCTGGTCCTGCAAGCATAAAATCATCCAATTTTTCATGTTTACATGTCTTCTCATTACATATCATTGTAGTGGTGCCTATTGTCAAATTTTGACTACCCGGGTCTAGTGGCCCAATTAGAGGTTTCAGTCCTTCAGGAGGTGACTGCAAAAGATAAGCTCGACTACCTTGCTTCAGAGAAGTAGTGAGTTCCAGAGGGAGGATTGGCCCATTTTGGCCACTATTGGCTAAGTGCACAACTTGGGCCTCATGACGCCCAATTGGGCCACACCAGCTAGGTGCCCAACTTGGGCTTCCTGGTGCCCAATATGAGCGAGGTGCCTAATTTGGGCCTCATGGTGCCCAATTTTTGCTTCTTCCTCTAGTTTCTTGTGATCACATATCTTACTCTTTTCCATACTGTTCAAGTGAAAAACATCAATTTTTTCCTCTTTCTGGCCTCCTTGGGCTGCTTCTATAAAATCCTCATTTACTTCACATATCTCAACTATGCAGCATTGTGCACTCCCCATCATCCAATTTAATAGGGTATCATCTTCAGAAGGCATTACTTGAGTGTCCATTGTATACCCAGTAGCCTTGTTGATGTCTGATCCTTCTTCCAAATGTATCTGTAATTGATTGTTAGTACATGTGGAAATCCATAACTTGTTCTTTCCCCAATCCTGTAGAGCCTTTGCTTGCCTTAGCCAAGGCCTTCCCAAGAGTAGAGGGTATGAGGTCTCCTGTGGCAAGGCAATAACAACAAAGTCAAGAACAAAGTGACAACCCTGCACTATCATAAGTACCTTTTCAACAATGCCAAGTGGTGCAACCCGACGTTGATCTGCTAATGTAATTGTGAAGGGTGCTACCTTCATGGGATTCAATTTTAGTTTCTTCATGGTGAAATCTGGCATTAAATTGATGCCAGAACCTCCATCTATGATAACACCTGTGAGAGCTTCATCCTTTATAAAAACAGATAATCTTGAGCTCTGATAGTCAGCCAGGGGTGCAGGGGGAAAGTCAACCATAAAACCATCTATGCTAGGAGGTGGGCACAAGCATGCAGAGTGTATAATCTTCAACAAATCACTTCTTACTTTTGAATCCATCTTTATGAGTTGGTACAGACTAATCTTATGATGAATACCTCTCAAGATTTCCTCAATGTTCACCTCTTGTGTGTCTTCTTGAGGACTTGTTGGTTGATCTTTTAGCAAAGTAGTCACCCTCTCATAAGCTCCTTCAATGTCTGCTTGGTCCGTTCATCCCGCCTTCTTTTCCTCATCTCTATCTTTGAGTCCTTGTTGTTCCTCCCTATAGGCTGTTGCCGCTTGCCTGGCTCTAGTCATCACTGGCATTGACGAAGATGAAACAGCATAAGACTGAGTGGTCATACCTTCTACTTGTGGGGAGACTGCAATCATGTGAATTGGAGGAGGGCGGCTCCTTGGGCAATCTCTGGTATAGTGATCCTTAGCATCTGGACAATGCTGACAGGGAGGTGCACCTTCTGGTAAGGAGCACTTGTTCTGTATAAGGCCATACTCACCACAGCGATAACACATCAGTGGCCTATTATATCTAGGCCGATTTGGACGGGTCTCTTCTCTATTAGGTGCATTCGAAGTACTAGCATAATATGAATCCAAAGCTTGATGGTTACCTCGTTGTTGTGCTCCCTTGAGGTAGTAGCAGTCTCTAGCTTCATCTTTGCCATAGAATTGACAACTGACCTTGTTAGGACAATTAACATTGGAATATCCACTATTGCTACATATTGTACACCAAACCTGTCTTCGTATGTCATGTGTAGTCCGCAAATCTTCGAGCTCGCGATGAAGTTGAGCTACTTCATCAACAGTGTGGGGCGGGGGCGGGGGCACGACCTTCTCTTCTTGGCGACTTTGCTGCATTCTTAAGGCTTCCAACTTCTTCCTGAGTTGCGCGATAGGATCCAAGTCTGATGCATAATTTGGTTGGGCCTCCCCTTCAAAATGTAGTCTAGCCTCCTCAATGCGTGATGCAGTTGCAACAAAATCATCAAGTGTTGCATCCAATCTAAGAGATTCACGAAGCTTCTGCTGAGATGACTTGGGCAGAGCTTTCTCTATCCATTTTTTTACCAAGAAATCACCTGGAGCAGGTGGCAGACATGAAACAAGTGTTTTTGTTCTATTGTGAAGTTCATGAAAGGATTCACCTGATCTCAATTTTAGGTTCTCTAGCTGATCTAGAGCTCTTTCAGAGGAGTTGCTTGGTCGGAATGTCTGCGAGAATGTCGTCTTCAGTGCCTCCCATGTAGTGAAGTGTTCGTCTGCATATTGACTATACCATTTGTCTGCAAGGCCTTCCAATGTAGATGGGAAGAGTACCGACATTGCATCCTCTCGATTTCGCAATCCTCATCCATGGCATAACGAGACGAATCTCCTCACGTGGTCATCCGCATCCTCATAAGCCAATCCCTTAAATGTAGGGAACTTGATGTTCAACCTAGAGAGTAAATGAGAAAGATCCTCCATTGGCACCGGTGCTTCTTCTGAAGTATCAGAGGAAAAATCTAATGTCCTCCTCAGCTTCTCTTTTGAAAGCGGGGTTGAAGCCAATTCGATGGAAAAATTTAAAGGTAGAGGGGTACTAGCCGAAGGTAGAGCTGACTTCTTGACGCTCCTTTGTACACGAAGGGGCTCTCTGTCTACTCGAGTGTGGGTCATGTACCCACTCACAGAATGCAAAAAATCAAGAAATTAATGCAACAACAACTATATAGTGCACACTAAATACCTCACACAAAAATGCAAGGGTCCCACCGGGCGTGCCAAACTGTAGAGGAGGTACTGGGGTATCCACTTCCAACAATATCAAATTGTATACATTTCCAGTACTCCGTCTACTCAAGGGGGGTTCTCCTTAGGGAAGTATACCCTGTGACATTCCTGTGTGTAGGTACCTTCACTGATAACAGAGAAACCAATAGAAGTGGAAATGTACAGTTGTAGAGAAAGGATCAATGACAAGTGCTCTTGAGAGAGGAAATCACTTTGTAACTTTGAAAATGATTACAGAGAGCTAAAATACTACAAAAGGATGTAACAGTGGGCTAGCATGCCATTCCAAAACTAACTAGAAACAATACAAGAGTGAGACCAACAAAGTGAATACAATAAAGATGATGACTTGATCCTGAAGAAATTCTCTGATGCATGCCAATGACTAGATCCAAGCCACTCAATCACCCTGTAATGCTAATCACCAACTCCACTGGAAGCCCACGCTCTGTATACTCATCACAGAGTGACCTCCAACAGTGTGCCTGTAGCAACAGAGTGCAGAGAGTAGACCAAAAAAATAGCCTCAACTAGCATCAACAAATGATGGTAGTGATGATACGCAATAGTCCACACGATTCAGATTACACCCTAAATGAGTGCCAAACATCTGTTTATATAGACTCCAGAGTGGCCAAGGGTGGCCTCACAAAATTCCAACCTTAAGTGCCGCACGCGCCAAAGTGGTGGTCAAAGAGGTGGAGGAGAGGACTAATTTTGGCTCTGGTAACCAACTTCAATAAGGCCCCCAATTTTAGCTTTTGACACCGCCAAAGCTTAGTGGCGATATTCCCTGCATTACTTTTCACTCTGACATATCACTAACAATATATATTCCACCTCATGGTGGGGCCCGTCATAAGTCGGTAGTCTCCCTCCAAGGATGTCATCACATAGTCGCCCAATGATGTGGAGTTAGCCAAAAATGGTTGGTGGCCTCGCCCTCGATTTGCTAGGATTGGTGGTCGCCTAGCTTTGAGAAGCCCAAAATTTGGTGGTCGCCCATGTGCATGTAGAAGGCGAGTGATCGCCTTTGGAGAGGGTTGGGAGAAAAGAGGTGGTCGCCCTAATAAGCCCGAGAGTGTTGGTCGCCTAATTTCCATAAGACCACATGGTGGTCGCCTTGCTTTAATGCGTGCAAGAAATAGAGTGGTCGCCCAAATTGTTTGCAAAGGTGGGTGGTCGCCTAATTTATTAGAGGTTCCCTTCATGTGTTGCCAAAAATAAGTTGGTTGCCTTAGTAGCACAATGGTGGTCACCCAAGTGAGCCATAAAAGCACTATTTCAACTCCATATAGATTCCTTGAAATAAGGCGTCGCCCGCTTTGTTGCGCTATTGCCCCAAGAAAAGAAGGCGTCACCTTCTTGTTTTTTGCAAGAGTCTAATCGAAGGCGTCGCCCTCCTTTTGCTAAGAATCAATTCTTTGTTTTACTTTTTCTCCCAAAATCAAGGCGAATGATCGCCCAAGCCATTGTGTTTCCTTTCCTGAAATCAAGGCGAGTGAGCGCCCATGTCTTTGTAAGGAATTAAGACAATGGCTTCCCTTGCTTTAACGTGTTTCTTCCACGCTTTGGCATTTATGTACAATTGCAATTTGATTTCTCATAACATATAAGATTGGAACTCCATAGAAGAAGTTCGTATGGGTGAAGGGTTGAACAAAGGGCTAGAGCTTGCCAATAGAGTGTGTTTTCTGCTACATACGTGCACGGTTAAGAGTCACCAAAGTTGATTGTCTTGCATCCACTTCCTCCCAAAGACTTTGCTTCAAATTGCTCATGCTTTAATACTTCCCAGAAGCTTCTCCTCAATTAAAGTCAATCAAATGCTAGCAAGCTCACCTGCTCTACAATACCCCTTCAATATAGGCCTCCATAAACATTTGAGAGGAAAAACACTTGAATTGAAAACCATTACATACCTAGACGAGAGAAGGAAAATATCTATTTTCCACTTGTATTGCCTCCTTAAAGGTGAAAGGAAAGGAATGGATGCAGACTTGGAGAAGATGAAGGAAAAGAGGTGAGAAGCAAAGAATGAAGCACTAAGGTTTTCCAATATCTCACGTGAGGTATGAAGTGATGAAAAGGGAACTTTATAATCAAAAGCACTACTTTGCCTTCAACTCAAAAGGAGCGGTGAGAGAGAGTGTCTCTCCCTCATGGTGGCATGAGTTGCATGGGGGGAGGGGGCACATCTCCTTGCTTGCATAGTGAAGGTCTCCATATTAGGCACCATGTGCATGCATAGGAAGTGGGGGTTTCAAGGCTCCTATTTCCTTCTTCAGATGCTGCTAAGAGCCTTGATAGATAGTGTGAGATCATGAAGAACTAGCTTGCATACGGATTCTGTTGTAGAGATAAACTCTCATGAATTACCCTCAACGGATGCTCATGGACACACATATCTTGATGAATGAGGTGCCACCCCTCTTGTTGAACATTCTTATATAGCTATTCCTAGTTGGTGGACAACTCTTTCCACCCATCCTTACCCAACCACATTACTAGAGGAGGTTGTTATCTAAAATCCAAAAATATCTTTGTAAATCTTTCCAAATTCCTCATCATGTATTTCCTTAAACTTTTCTACAATACCTATCCCTTATTAGTATTCCATGGAGCATAGAAAAGTATCCAACCACCTTTCCAAAAAATGAGCTTAAAAACGAAATTCTCGATGTAAAATGCAAAGAAGAACAAGTAGCATGGAAATTAAGAGTGCAAAGGTACACAATCGGTTATTGAGGTCCAATGTGACACATACGAAAATCAATGAAATGGTTTCTCTCTCTCTCTGTCTCTCTCAATGTAATTGTAGCTAGAACCAATGGATTCCTCACATGATTAAAATCTTTGTAGGGATGTTTTTTTGTCCCTCTCTCTCTCTCTGCTATATATTGACTAGAATAGGTTATGTAGCCCCTATTTAAATCTAATTTCCAAGTATCCCAAAATCCTTTTAGATATGTATGGGTGCGGTATTCCTAGACCTTAAGTATACTATTAAAGAAACACACCTATTAAATACCTATGTAAAAATATTTCTCTGTTTGAAAAGATCAACATAAATATACAACATGAAGCGAGAGTGTTAGTGCCATTTCTGCGTAACAAAGTTAGGTCCTGAAGTGATTAATTGGTCAAAAAAATGAACATATGTACTTTAATTAATGTCTGTTCAATAATCTAAACTCTGTAATTCGCGGGAACACACAAACTTAATTTCTCAAATGAAAAACAAACGACTTGTGTGAGAAGTAGAGTGGGGAAAATAAGAAGATTTCATTTGGTTCCCCCGAGCAGAAGACTGGATGAGCTTCCCCTTCTCATTTGCAAGTGCAAAAATCGATGCTCGCGAGGAGCGTGCACGCCTATTTTTCGTAGTCGGAAATCCGAGAACCAATATACGGTTGTTATGTCGATGATCATCAAAAGTCTGCACTTCATCTTCATGAAATATTAGACAGCTTTTACCATATATCGGATCATCCATTTCTCCTATATAAGTTATTTTGAGAGATCCATCTAATGTTCTGACATCATGATATTTAAAGACAATCAATAGCATGTCATTTTGGCTACTCATAGCAAGAGGTGTTTTACGAGGGCCATCATTCAGGCCAGTGATACTAATCCATGGCTTCCATATTTTGCAGGTGGGATCAAAGCGGAATATTTGTTCCTTTTTGTTGGACAAAGCACACAATTGTCCTTCATGAACATCCACAATTGGGAAGAGAAAGTCACTGCAGAAAATCTCTTCTGGGTATAATTCTGGCACTAGAATCCACTCTCTCGTACTTTCGTGTAGCTCCAAGATCTCTCCTGAGAAGTTGTATTGAATATTTTCATCGAAGAAAAATCCTCCTAAAACATAAAGTTTGTTGTTGACTGCTATCATGGTAGCACCGAGGCGTTCTTGCCTTAGTGATGGTAGATGTTCCCAATCAATCGAGTGAGGGACACTTCCGAGATGCTCACTCTTATCTTCAATTGAGTACTCACTAACTTGCACTCTGCTTACACATCTCTTGTTATATAGAGTGAACAGATATCCATGAGCAACACACGTCAAGCTCCCATAATCGAGGTTAAATGGCAATCGATTTTTGATTTTGCATGCATGCCATTGATTTTCGTGTACGTTGAAGATATACAGAAATGACTCTTCGATTTTCGAAAATCCTTTATCTTTAAAGACATGTGTGAGCACAAAAATATTATTTCCTTTTGCTTCGATGAAGTGCACGCCTTTTCTAACGGTGATTCTCGGAACGTAAATCTGATTACCATAGATCGTATCGAAAAGCACAATCTGTAAGTCTTCCTCATGTTCTTCATTCCTGTTGACTTTGTATGGAAGTGACTTAGCTGGAATATCGACATCGAAGAGAAGAAGACATGGTTGTGTGAGTCCAAGCGATGTTCGAACGGGTAGGGAATGCTTAAAAGAGGTTTGGATATTGTGTCGCCAAGAGCTGTTGATGGAGCGAAGATTATCTAGCTCCCAGACGGGAAGCCTCGACAAGATTTCTATCACTGTAAGATCTCTTGGCAATCCAGGGATCAAAGCACATGAGTCGTCATCTTGTTGCCCTATTTCGGCGGAAGAGCATGGGCCTTCTTCTTCATAGTGCTCCATCTTCTTCGGCTTACAAGAACAAAGAAAATGAATAAGACTTTTTATTTATAGAAGCACATATGGAGTTGCAAAAGCGAAAAGCATCCAAGTTTCTTCTAAGAAAACAAGTCCTTTCAAAATTTCATACGGAAACGTAAAAGCTAAATTATCTAACACCGTGTATTTAACATGAAATTTGGCTAGCTTTCTGAATGGTGCCTTGGCATCCTTCAACCTTATGCTTCTCGATCTAAAAAAATGTAGTCGTTTGCGCTCACAACAATTTTGAGAGTCTCCCAAGCGTCTAACAGTGTATTGATATTGGCATCACCACAGTACAGAAATTGGGACGACTGTCTTTTACATTGAGCCACAGAATCTCATTGAGTCCTGAAGAGAAGAACTTAAGTAAAAACGTAGTTCTTACAGATTTGAGCTCACAAATTGATTTATTGATCAGGTTCGTTTATCCACGTAGCTTTGCTAATTCTCCAAATCTCTTCAGCGCTTCTCTCTGCTTGAGATATGGCTTACTGAGTCGCCTTCTCCATTGAGATCGTCTTCTCCATTGAGTCGCTCAATGAGTCCTCTTCTCCTCCAGATCGTACGTCAATCTCCCCTCCTCTGATTCAATTGCCTGCCTTCCGCCTAATTGTCTTACAGAATCTCATTGACTCTTGAAGAGAAGAAAATAGGTAAAAACGCAGTTCTTACAGATTTGAACTCACAATTGGATTTATTGATCAGGTTCGTTTATCCACGTAGCTCTGCTAATTCTCCAAATCTCTTCAGCGCTCACTGAGTCGTCTTCTCCATTTAGACCGTCTTCTCCATTGAGTCGCGCAATGAGTCGTCTTCTGCTCCAGATCGTTCGTCAACCTCCTCTCCTCTGATTCAATTGTCTGCCCTCCGCCTACTTGTCCTCAACGTCTGAAGGTTCGCCTCCTCTGAATATGCCGATTATCCAATTCTGCTCCGTCTTTATAGGTTTCCAAAAGATCGCGTTTTGCGTTTTGCTTTTACCGTGTTTATCTTCTTCGCGTTTGTTTTCTGTTTTGTTTTACGCTTTGTTTTCTTTTGTATGCTTTTGTTTGTTTTATTTTATTACGTATTTACTTTGCTTTGGCTTTGGAAGCACAAAAGGCGAAACGCAAAAGACGAAACACGTATATACAATGGAATTGCACAAGTATGAGACTCATAATAGGGTTCATGGTGACGCACACATTCACATAATATTATGTACACAACTACGTAGGTATACATGCGTTTGTACACACACGGATGCATATTTACCCATATGGTTTTGTACATGAGCAAATACATGGAGTTCACATACAAACTATACAAGCATATTTCGTGTGTACAATCCATTATAAAATTACTAGAACTATACAAGCATATTTTGTGTGTACAATTCATTATAAAATTACTAGATTACGTCATGTGAATATTCTTATGTGTGTAGTATGAATATATATGGAAGGAAACTCATTACTTTCCTACTCTTCTCAAACAAGTACTAAGCTTTTCAATGTTAATTGGCTTCTTTGTCATGATGATCTTGAACGTAAAATGCACCCATCAATGGGTTTGGCTTCAAGGTACTGTAGAGATCGAAATCTCTATGACATCGCTTCATGCATCCTTCTATCAAGGATAGGTGAAAGTACCTTCTCTAACAAGCATTGAGTTACTTCAATAATTTTTTTGCACATGTCCAATCTTTGTTTTTGTAGGTCAAACCTTGGATAACACGTTTCATGATTCTCTAACATAGGTCCAAATACTATCCTATCTTGATAATCTTTTGAGCATAATTTGCAAGACCTCCGGCACTATAGTCTTGATTTCTCATGCTCATCTAATCATACTCTCATTAATGCAAGCCCCTATCATTTAGTTGATCATTCGACGAGAAACTTCGAACTCAGATTTTTTAACTCTTAACTCATCTCTCTAGTGTGGCTTTCCAAGTCTTTTTCTTCTTCATCTTTGATGCATTAGGCATGTTCTCCCTTGGCTGCATGAGAGAGTTTCTTTGGCCTTGCCTTTGTCCTTCTTGGTGTAGAATATTGATTCAGACGCTTCATTGATGAATCAAAACTCTCTTGATCTTCACTTGGAGTTGAGTCTTCCATCTTCTCTACTTGAGCTCTTACTTGTGCTCTTTTAATCATTTGAATGGGATTTGCATTGGAGGGAATATGTTCGACCACATTTAAGAGGGTTACATTCGGGAATTTTCAGCACATGATATATGCCACATTCTTCATAGAATCCAAAATTGATCCTTCCTGGGGACGCTTGTGCTTGTGCAAGAGGGAAATCATGAATCAAGTGTTCACCATCACACATAGCAGGGCCGTTGTTGTATTTGAGTCCTTTTTTGTGGCCTTTCTCTAGAGTTATCTTGATTCCTTAGATTGTGTACCAAAATCTAGAATATTCAGTCTCATTCTACCCACATGGGCATTAGTTTTGATCCTTATCCTATTCTTCATGGTCTTTTATGGGAGGATATCTGAGGCTCTTCAACATAAGAATCATATGAGCTTTCACAACCATAACCATAACTTGATTTTGAGCCTTTAGATTTGACCACTTTATTGTTGGAAGAGATGGATGGATACCTCAAGAAGGTGAGGCGGTACTACCAAAACTTTCTTTGTACCTACCCTATTTCACTTTAGAGTTATTTAGTAGGTCCTTTTAGCTTGCAAATGCCACCAAAAAAATACCTATGTGCTTTGGAGTAGATCCCTCAAAAAATTGAATCAAAACAGACTACTTGACAAATAGTCAGTGTTCCAAAACTTGCTATTTTGGTCTAGACACCTGCTGGTTCTTTTGCTCAGTGCTCACAGTATAGTTGCAATTGATCAAAATACTTTTGAGGGTATCTAATTAGCTTAGATAGCTAATTATTACAAGTGGAATCACTTAAAATGATAAACCATACACCGAGAAATCAATT
>CM035432.1:145907052-145909552 GCA_020310875.1 Ceratopteris richardii
CTTTACTTATGAGTAAGGATCTCATGGTGTACATAACAGATGAAGAAGAGAAGCTAGTATTTGAAGATGAAAGCCGACCAAAGAGAGAAGAACTGGATGCTTTAAAGCATTGGCAAAAGAAGGATGCAAGTGCAAAGGCATACATTTACAACACAATCTCATATCAGTTGCTACCACACATCAGAGGATTGGAATCATCTGAAGATATATGGAATGTGTTGGAGTATCATTTCCAAATCACTACTAAAGCACGGAAAGCAAATCTTTGGTCAAAGTTTACAACATTCAAGAAGAAGCCGAGTCAAACTATTAACGATTATGTCACTAAGATGAAGGATCTAGCAGATAGTCTTGGATCCATAGATGGAGATATTGAGGATCACAGGTTGATTGCTCAATTCCTTACAGGTTTGAGAGGGGATGAAAAGTGGAAACCTTTTGTCTTATCAATAGAGCTTTCATTAAATCATTATGTTCTAGATTTGAACCAGTTTCTTGGTTTCATGCTCACATTTGAGCAAGACTTGAAGACAGATGGAGATAAAGGACAAAGTTCTGCAATGTTCGTGAAGAATAAGAAGAAAGGAGATAAAGGTAAAGGAAAGGATGAAGAAGAGTCAATTTCTCAAGTTTATTATGCAAGAGGTAGAGCCATAGGAAGAGGAAGAGCAAGAGGTTTTGGAAGAGGAGGAGGTAATCAGAATAACAACAAGAAGGCTTGCTAGATCTATGGATTGAGCAAACATTTGGCTCATGGCTGCTGGCATAATCAACAAGGATCAAACCAAAATCAAAACAAAAATAGCAGAGGCCAAGGTGGAAGATGCCGAGGTGGAAGATATCAAAGTTACTCTTAGAAAGGTAGACAAAGTCAAAGAGGAGGCTATGGTAGAGGTTGAGGAAGAATTTGGGGAGAGAATCAATCCTACAACACCACCTACTAGAATTATGCAAATGACACACAGAATGAAAGTCATACATCATTGATGATGAATTCAATCAGCACATCAGATAAAGAAGATCTAAAGGTACTTTACATTGACTCTAGATGTTCTAATCATTTGTCAAGAAACATAGAATTGATGTCACAATTGGAAAAAGGCATTTCTAGTCATACAGTTCAAACAGGTGATAATACAAGACATAGTGTACATTCAATTGGAAAAGTGAAATGCAAGAGTGGAGCAGATTTGCTAACCAATGTTTTGTATGTTCCCACAATACCTAAAAACTTGATTAATGTGGGACAGATAGTTGAAAACGGTTTTCAAGTCAGGTTTACAAATGAAGGAATATTTGTTGAAGATCTAGAGAATGTATATAATCAGATTGTTTGTGGTACGAAAGAAGGTAGAGTCTTTACTTTAAGAGTGCAAGGGAACATTGGTCAAGCTTTGCTCACACATGGTGAAGGAGTGATTACAGAACTTGATCTCTGGCATAAGAGATTAGGTCATTTCAATGAAAGAGGAATTAAAGCTATGGTTGCAAATCAATTTGTACTAGGATTACCAAATGTGCAGAGTCAATATATGATTTATAAATGTGAAGCATGTCAGATGGGAAAAGCACACAAGTTACCACTTCAGAAGAAAGGATTCAAACATGATGAGTACTAGAGCTCATTCATACAGATGTATGGGGACCAACAAAAGAAGGATCTATGAGTGGCTCAAGGTATTATGTTCTTTTCATTGATGATGCTACAAGATGGATAACTCTATATGTTTTGAAGGAAAGATCAGAAGTGTTTGGAGCTTTCAAGCATTTTCATGCATATGGAGAGAGAGTCATAGGTCAATAGCTTAAGAGACTGAGGTCTGATGGAGGGGGAGAATACTTATCCGAAGAGTTCAATGATTATGTTTGGAATGTAGGTATTAAGAGAGAAATAACATACAAGTATACACCACAACAAAATGGTGTAGCAGAAAGGAGAAACAAGACTTTGGTTGATTTTGCTAGAGCTATGCTGAATGAGAAGAATTATCCAAATTATCTTTGGGTTGAGGTTGTAAATATAGCTACATATCTTGTAAATAGATTACCATGTGCAGCTCTCAATGGAGTGACTCCATATGAAGCTTGGTGGGGTAAGAAACTAACACTAGATGATTGTAAAGTGTTTGGATCAATTGCATATGCTTATGTGCCATCACAATTTAGACATAAGCTTGAGCCAAAGGCAGAAAATATGTGTTCATTGGTTATGATGAAAAGCTAATGGGTTACAGGATTTGGAATCCTCTAACCAAACAATTTCTTGTTTCTAGAGATGTTACATTTGATGAATAGAAAAATTGGTATGCAGATCAAAGTCATACAGCTGAAGAATTTGAAGAAGAGTAAGAAGATGTGAGAAAGGAAAATCAAGTGTGCAGGTGAATGAAGATGAAGACTATATACAAGCAAGTACATCTAGAAGTGGATTAACAAGAAGAAATGAAGAAGCTCCTATATTTTATGAAGAGGTGTATCTAGACACATATGAAGAATGTGA
>CM035432.1:145951064-145958564 GCA_020310875.1 Ceratopteris richardii
GAATTATGATGAATTTTACTATGAACAGCATATTTTATGTTGGTGTAACTCTTGTTATGGCACGTATCAAAGACCATGATTGGAATGTATTGAACATGAGGCAGAGTATGGTACTTTTGAGCGTGCACCATCACCTAGTCAACATGATAATGCTTGGATATGTATTTTCTATATATATTAATGTCATTATTTTATTTAAAAACCATATATAAAATCAAATTATTGTTGATATACAGGAATACTTGCTCGATGATGATGATGATGATAATTTTTCTCATAATGTTAATATACCTCGTACACGTCATGGACTTGCTGTTCATCAATTACAAGCAGAGGTTTCTAGAAATCCTCTACGTCCTGGTTTAGAGAATGAAATGGCTGGAGATTATCCATTGCCAGCTCATGATCGTTCTTTAGTACAAACATATGATAGAAGAAGATATGGAGGATGGAATAGAGGACCACGTCCTTTAGATGGAGAGGTTTTCAACTTTTGGGGTAATCGCTATATGATTGCTCCATCCACTATTACTAATGTTGGGCGTGGTCTCTTTATTGTAGAGGATTTGTATGTGCCTCCGAACTCTGAAGTCACTCTTATGTCATTTTATGGTCCTATATATGGATGGGGAGATTGGCATCGACTTTCACGTTATGTTCAAAGTATGAGTACGTATGGAATATGCTTGAACGCAGCATCCCTTACTAGTAGAAGGATTTTACATGCAGAAAATGAAAGATTATATATTGATGGAAGACCTTACACACATGCAAATATAGCAGGTTTAATAAATAGTAGTCGAAGGTTACATAATAGTTCAGAGACTAATTGCACATTTGAGGAGCGTGAAAATAGTCATGAATCACCATACATGAGTAGAGATGTATCAAGATACATAGTTGTCAATGCTATTACTACATTACATGCTGGTGATGAACTATTAGTGAATTATGGATGGCGTAGACCTCTAAGAGCACCTTTTAGCTAGAGAGAATAAAAATTTTCTATCCATATTTAATAAGTTATATACTTAATTTTATATTTAAAGTTTACTTTTTATTCATTTATGGAATACTAATGAATTTTATTTATATGTGTAGATTCCAACGTATGATGTTGATGATATTCCTCCATAGCATTCACAATTACCAGTAAGACCTCATTTATCAGAAGCTTCCATGAGGAGGCTACACAAAACTAATCCTTTGCAATATGCAAAGTTGAAAGATCTATATTCAAAAGACGATAAAGTACAAGATTTGTGTGACAATGATGAAGATGATGGCATGGCAGTTTTTATTGAGGATTGGTATCAAAATGATCGTGAGAGCATTGATATTTCTAAAAATGAAAAATATCTTCGAGAGGAATGTCTAAAGCATGTATATGAAGGAAGTCCTTTGACACGACTAAGTGCGAGCTTACTTATTCTCAACCTTCAAAATCGTTTTGGATGGAGTAATGTATATGTTTCGACACTATTAAGGTATAATATTCAATTTTCTATCCATTTATATATGTATGCATAAATATATATATATATACATGCAGGTTTTTATTCTTACTTTAGATAAGGTAAGAACAAGAACTTGAATTGAATGGATCATTTTTTCCCACGCATCTTTTAAAACTATTAATGCATCTTTCAAAATATTTGCAAAAAATTGATTGTTTGGATGGCAGGATACGATTGTTTGTTTTGGAGGATATGAAGTATGTACCTTCATTGAATGATTTGTCGATTCACACATATGTTCAGTTTGAAAGTGTGAGAAGTGGATTTACAATTGCTATTCAAAGAATTTGACACTGTTTATAGGCCATACAATGGTGACCTAGATGAATCGCATGCACAGAGGTTACTCAAGATAGAGCAAGCTGATTATAATGGACTAGTGCCAGCAGGATTCCTAGGGTATGCAGTAAACCTCTTGCATGTCAATGATGAGCATCTGAACTTTAGGATACAAAGTGGAAATCATGGTGGCTTGAGAGGATCACTTTTATACAGCTTGTTCAAAAAACTTCAGTGTCATAAACCTGAAGTTCTTTGAACAAGCTGTATAAAAGTGATCCTCTCAAGCCACCATGATTTTCACTTTTTAAAGTTCAGATGCTCATCATTGACATGCAAGAGGTTTACTGCATACCCCAAGAATCCTGCTGATAGTAGTCCCTTATAATCAAGTTGCTCTATCTTGAGTGACCTCTGTGCATGCGATTCATCCAGGTCACCATCGTATGGCCTATAAATAGTGCCAAATTCTTTGAATAGCAATTATAAACCCGCTTCTCACACTTTCAAAATGAACATATGATAGAATCGACAAATCATTCAATGAAGGTACATACTTCATATCCTCCAAAACAAACAATCGTATCCTGTCATCCAAAACAATCAAATTTTGCGCGAATATTTTGAAAGATGCGCATAAGCATACACATATATAAAATTATATGCATATATATATATATATATGTATATTTATTTATTTACTTTTTTTAATATATCTTTTTTTGATAAACTTACAGGTTATTATCTAAAAAGTTTTTACCAAGTCAGAATATTCTTGCTACCTCACATGATGAAATGAAGAAGATAATTAACAATCTTGGTATAGATTATCAATGTATACATGCATGTCCTAACGATTGTATTTTATATAGAGGTGAATATGCAGACTCTTTGACATGTCCCAAATGTCAATCTCCTCGATATAAGGGCGAAGAAGGTAAAATCCCAAAAAAGGTATTGAGACATTTTCCATTGGCTCCATGGATTAGACATATATTTCAAAGCCCCGAATTATCAAAGCTTTTGACTTGGGGACATGATCACAAAAGTACTGATGGAATAATCAGAATTCCTCATGATAGTGTTGCTTTTCAGCATATTGATTCTACATGGCCTGAATTTGCACAAAATCCACAGAATCTAAAGTTAGGAGTTGCATTAGATGGGGTTAATCCATTCTCCATGAAATCTAGTAAATGGTCAACATGGCCAGTGGTAGTCATAAACTACAATCTTCCGCCATATCTTAGCATTAAAAAGGAACATTTAATGCTTTCACTTTTAATCCCAGGCAAAAGACAAGTTAAAGATATGAATATATATCTTGCTCCTCTCATTGACGATCTTCAAGAGTTATGGAGAGGTATTAATGTCATTGATGTATCGAAAAGCATCAATGAAAGACATATTACAGTTCGTGGTATTGTGGCTTGGACTATTCACGATTTTCCAGGATATGGTGTTTGTTCAGGTATTGAATGTAATTTTTTTATTCAATATGCATGTAAATAAATATGATTTAATCTAATTATATTTTTATCATTTTCCATGATGCAGGAATATCTACTAAGGGTTATAAAGCTTGTCCATATTGTGGTGATTGGTTGAGATCAATCTATAGTAAGAATCTCAACAAAAATATTTATCTTCGACATTGACGATTCTTGCCTGATGATCATCCATTAAGATCTAAAAGAGAAGCGATACATTTTAATGGAAAGCTTGAAACAGGTCAGTGTCCAAAACCTATGACACCTATGGATTGGTATAAAAAATGGACAGATGGACCTCTGATAGATCCAAAAGCAGAAATCTTCAGTGATGATTCAGATAATGAGTATGTGAACAGAGGTAAAGGAAAATTGGCACTCGCAGAGAACATATCAATATGGTATTCTTTGGAGTATTGGAAAGAGTTAAAAGTATGTCATCTTCTTGATCCTATGCATATATTCAAAAATATTGGTTATTCACTATGGTAGCATCTTCTTGGACTAAAAGATACCATAGCATCAAGGAATGATTTGCAAGATCAAAAATCCAAACCAAAGTTATGGCCAGTTTTTTATAGACATTGACAAGAAACAACTTATGCACTTGCTCCTTGGGTACTTACAACAAAAGAGATACAGACTATCAACAATAGAATTCAATTGATTAAGACTCCTACAGGATATGGAGCATCTTTTCAAAACATGTTTACTATGGATGATAAGAGCTTATCTGGGTTAAAGACCCATGACTGGCATAACTTTTTGAAACATATTTTACCTTTGGTTATCGATGGATGTACAATGAAAGGAGTACGAGATGTGATCTATCGTCTTGGATCACTTATAAGGTAATTATGATACTTTTATAGTTAATATGTATGAATATTGGATATCTTTTATTTTTTAATTAACTTCTTTATAATTGTTTTTATGATATGTATAGGTGGATTACATCCAAAGAGATTGACAAAAAATCGATCCCACAAAAAAAAGGTGAATGCAAAGAGCTACTATATTTGATGGAGAAAGAACTTCCTACTTCATTTTTTTATATTCAAGTTCATTTATTAGTCCATCTTGTAGATGAAATAGAGATTGCAGGTGTTGTCAACACTCGATGGATGTTTTGGGTCGAGCAATTTATGGGAGTATTAAAAGGTTATGTGCAACAAAGAGCGAAACCAGAAGGATCCATGGCAAAGGGTTGGATGCTTGAAGAGTGCATGTATTACATTAGTGAGTACCTTGAAAGAGTTCATGAAGAAGCTCCACGTGCATGGACCAATGAGTCTTCTTCAAAAATAACAGATGAGGTATTATCAGGTAAGGGGGTTCCATTCTTATTTACATTTCAAGAAAAAAATGATGTTTCTACTTTTGTAGCATATAATAGCGAATGCATGCAAGCATTCCTTAGCGAGTACGAGGAACTTCAAAATCTCCAAACTAAAAGGCGAAAAAACAAAAGATTTAGATGTAATCTCGATAATAATGAGATTACAGATATATCTTCTTTCACGGATTGGCTATATAGTCGTTTGCAACGCGCCAACGCAAATAATGAAGAAATCTCAGATGAGCAAAGAGAGTTAATGATATATTGTGAGTCAAAGATAATTTTATTAAAATAATATTTTATTTTTTTCATATATGTATGTTAGTTTCTATTTACTAATTGAATTTATTTTGCAGGCTCGAATGTTCACTAATATGTGGGCTTTTGGACAATATTAGAATCAAAGCCATTGATTCTTTACGTAAAACAGAGGATTCTAGTATTGTTGCTTCTTTCAAGCAACTATCACGTGCTAGCTCAAAAGACACGAACCTTATAGATAGCAAACTTGGTTATGTAGGAACTATTGTTGGTATCTACGAAATTTCATTTCGTACATTCAAACAGGTAGAAAAAGTTTATATTTTTTTATAGAGTTAGTTATTTTTTTAAGCACCTAATAATGGGTTTTTGTTGTTATATATTTTGATAGGTCATTTTGAAGGTTGACTGGTTTCGAGCGGAGTAGGCATGTATATGTGCATGTAGGCATGTATATGTGATGTGTACATGTATATATGTATATATGTCTATGTGTAAATATGTTAGTATGTATATATATATTTATGTGTGCGTTTAGGCATGTATGTGTGATGCATAATATATCTACTCCATTTTATATTTATGTATCCTATCTACATGATGTGTATATATCTTTATATATATTATGATCTTCGTTGATTCGAGTAGCTATATATAGAGGCATAAGGTTGGGAGGAGAGACATCTCTCTAGTAGAACGTCAGATGAATAGATGCAATGTGTACATATACTTCAAATATATGGCTAAAAGGTTGAATTAGAGTTTTCAAATTAGGGGTTTTAAAACCCTAATATCGAGATTAGTGTTTTCAATTTAGGATTTTTGAAATAGGATTTATTTATTTATGTGTATGCATGTGTTGTGTATGTATGTGTATCTATATGTGCATATGCATGTGTTGTGTGTGTATATATGCATGTGTATATGTATATATGCATGTAAATATGATTATATGAGTCTATGTGTGTGTACATATGATTATGCATGTGTATGTATATGTGAGTATGTGTACGTGTATGTGAGTATGTGTATGTGTCTATGTGTATTCATCATATGTGTGTAACTGCATGCATGTGTATGTGTGTGTAAAAATGTGCATGTATGTGTGTGTATGTATAAATGTGCATGTATATGTATATGTGTGTAAATGTGCATGTATGATGTATATGTGTGTGTATGCATGTATTTATACCTCTAGTCTCACTCTTCTCTCTCTCTATCTCTCTCTCTCTCTCTCTCTCTCTCTCTCTCTCTCTCTCTCTCTCTCTCTCTCTCTCTCTCTCTCTCTCTCTCTCTCTCTCTCTCTCTCTCTCTCTCTCTCTCTCTCTCTCTCTCTCTCTCTCTCTCTCTCATTCATATACATACATACATGCATAAACACACATACTCATATCCTTATATATACATAAAAGCAGTGCATACCGTGCATTATCGCGACGATGAGCCATAAGTGTCCGCATCTCTTTTAGATACCACTTAAGCGACCATCCTCTCCCAAACTCTGTCCCAAGTGAACTAAGTACGTATTTTGTATCCCTCTCATCATGCTCACTACAAAAAAAAACATAATGTAAATAAAACATAAGATATTTATTTCAGTTTATATGTAAAATTTTTACTTACTTCCACGGTAAGTGGACAAAGCGCAGGTAAGAGTCGCATAGTGCCCGCATCCTTCTCTTGAACTCCAATCCATTCCCTATGTACACAATGTTCCCCTTTGGCTCTATATTGCACTCTAGTCCTAAGGTGCCTATGCATGTCCTCATAGGCAACTCTGCTCTGCTATCACGTGCTGGAGGTGGTATAGGTGTCCTGAAAATAGATAGATAAAAATAAATAAAAATATGTGTTATAATATCATTAAAAAAGTTTATGAAAAAAAACATACCTATGAGCAGATAGCTCTCTTCTTGCATGTGGAGCGGCAGAAGAGCCCTCGTCTGATCGCTGGGTAAGCATCTGGATCATATAGTCCAGCTCCTCATCAGACATCTCTGACTAATCACGCATTATGGCCCCTAGAGTATCAAACGGAACTCTTGCTCTCATAAGACTTTTTATGAGAGTGAGTTTCACCTTTCTCTCTCTATTGGGATCCATAATACCTAACATATAAAACAAAATGGTTAGAAATCAATATATATACGTGTACATATGTATGTGTGTATGCATTAAGTATGTGTATGTATGCATGTGGGGTGTGTATGTATGTGCGTGTATGTGTGTGTGTATGTGTGTATGCATGTGTATGTGTGTGTATGCATCATTATGTGTGTATGTGTCTATGTGTGTATGTGTGTGTGTATATGTGTGTGTATGTGTGTGTGTGTGCATCTATGAGTGTGTATGTGTTTATGTGTGTGTATGTGTCTATGTGTGTGTATGTGTCTATGTGTGTATGTGTATGCATGTATGTATGCATATGTGTGGATGTCTGTGTATGCATTATGTATGCATATGTGTGTGTATGCATCATGTATGTGTATGTATGCATGTATGTATGTATGTATGCATATGCATATGCATTATGTATGTATATATATGCATGTATGTGTATGTGTGAGTATGTCTCTCTATGTGTGTGTATGCATATATGTGTGTGTATGCATAT
>CM035432.1:145971064-145973564 GCA_020310875.1 Ceratopteris richardii
AGTTACATCCTCTAATGGCTCTCCATCAATGGAGCTTAGCTTTACATTAACTTCCATGGGATTTGAAATAGGCTTGCAATGTAGCATCCCAAAGCTCTCAAGTAGGTCTAGAATATACTTCCTTTGTATGAGCATAATACCTTCTTCTTTGTATACAACTTCAATGCCAAGAAAATACCTAAGATCTCCAAGATCAGAGATCCTAAACTCCTTTCCAAGCTTTGCCTTGATCTCCTCAATGCCCTTTGTATCATTACCTGTAATGATAAGATCATCTACATACACACACATGTAGACCACAAGTTCTCCTCTTTGTTTGATGAAGAGAGATGGATCCGCCTTGCATTGATTGTAACCACATTTGATCAAATAGTCCACCAATCTTTGGTTCCAAGCCCTTGGAGCTTGCTTTAGGCCATAAAAGTGCCTTCTTCAACCTACAAACATGATGTGGAAACTCTTTATGAACAAAACCTAGTGGTTGCTCCATGTATACCTCTTCTTCCAAGTCTCCATTGAGAAAGGCATTCTTGATATCCAATTGGAAGAGCTTCCATCCTTTGCTAGCAGCCATTGCAATGAGTGTCCTAATGGTGCTCATCTTTGCCACGGGGCTGAATGTCTCTTCAAAGTCCACTCCATAGGTTTGTGCAAAACCCTTAGCCACCAATCTTGCTTTGAACCTAGAAATAGATCCATCTGAATTCCTCTTTACTTTATACACCCACTTATTACCTATTACCTTCATGTTCTCCTTCTTGGGCACTAGAGTCCATGTTTGATTTTCCTCAAGTGCGTCGATCTCTTCTTGCATTGCCTCTTTCCATTCGGTGTACCTGCTTGCATCTTCATAGCAATCGGGCTCATGATCTTCTACTACTTTGTTCATATATGCATAATGTGTTGCCATGTATGAATCATAAGTAAACCTTTGAGTTGGATACTTAACTCTAGAAGACTTCCTTTCTTCACCTTTTGGAGGAATAAACCTCCTTTGCCTTGGGAACTTGATCTCTTTCTTTGACGTGGCTTCTTTCTCCATCATGTGTCCTTCATCATCTTCAACTTCATTACCTTCTTCATCCAACTCCACCAATGTTGCTTTGCCTTTGTTGATTGATTGTGCTTCATAGCTTGATGAAGATCTCCCCCTCCATGGTGAGTTCATGCTTGAACTATCTTCATTGATGGAACACCTTGGGCCGCTTAGCTCTAGGTCGATTTGTTCTTCATCATGTCCATGCTTTTCTTCTTCATAGTCCTGCATACAATCATACTTCTTATACCAAGGGAGTAGCTCATCAAATGCTACATCCCTTGATATCCTCAAGTCCTTTGTATTTGGGTTGAAGCACCTGTAACCTTTATGATCATTTGAATATCCTAGAAACACACACTTTTCTGCCTTTGGTTGTAGCTTGTGCCTCAATTCACTTGGCACATGTACATAACAAGTACATCCAAATATCTTCAAGTGGGAAAGATCAGGTTTCTTACCATAATAGGCTTGATATGGTGTCAAGCCATGGATCCCTGAGGTAGGAGCCCTATTCATTAGATACACGGCGGTATTTGCTGCATCACTCCAAAACATGTTAGGTACATTCATCTCATTAAGCATTGCTCTAGCGATCTCGGCAATGTATCTATTCTTTCTCTCTGCTACTCCATTTTGTTGGGGTGTGTACCTGCATGTTACTTGCCTCTTGATGCCTTGATCCATTAAAAAATCAGAAAACTCATTTGAGAAATATTCTCCCCCTCCATCGGACCTTAGCTTCTTGATATATGTACCTGTTTCCTTCTCTACCATTGCCTTGAATGCTTTGAAACATGTAAACACATCTGATTTGTTTTTGATGAAATAAACCCAAACCATCCTTGTGCAATCATCTATAAAAGTGACAAAGTACTTGTTACCTCCAATGGATTGCTCTTTCGTTGGCCCCCACACATCTGTATGTATCAACTCCAATGGATGTTGGCTTATGTAGCCACTCTTCTTGAATGGAAGTCTCGCTTGCTTCCCTAGTTGACAAGATTCACATAAATGCTTCATACCTTGTCCTTGGAAGTTGGGAAGACCTTCAACCAGCCTCTTGAATTGCATTTCCTTCATTCTTTGTATGTTGATGTGACCTATCCTCTTGTGCCACAAGTCCAACTCCGAAATCCTCTTGTTTCCATATGTGAAGTAGACATGTTGAGTAGAATGAGAATTTACCTCCAAAGTGAAGAGTCTCCCTTGCTTCTTTCCTCTTGCTATGACCTTGTAACCTTGCTTAGGGTTCTCCACAAAGCATCCACCTTTGTTGAACCTTACTTGATAGCCTCTTTCAACCATTTGCCCAACGGACACCAAGTTCTTTGTGATGGTAGGTACATGCAAGACATCCTTGAGACATCTTCCTTCCTCCTTGTCATCCAAAGCTACATCTCCAACATGGGAGATCTCATGGGCTGTATCATCACCTGTTTCTACATGTCCTTTACCTTTGGG
>CM035432.1:145981064-146178564 GCA_020310875.1 Ceratopteris richardii
CCAAGGTCTCTACTAATTCCTATGGCTTAGGTTCCACTATTGGGGATGGGGGCCGTTCATAGTTTGATAGTTTTGCTTGTAGTTCCTCAATTTGTTTATGTAGTGCCTCAATTTCTTATGTATTAGCTTGGAGTGGAATGGCTTCGGGCAATTGGGTATTGGATATGGCTATCTCCTTTTTTAGCTCATCAAGTTCAACTTCTAACTTGTCATAAGATTCCAAGAAATTTTAATGTTCCTCTAATAATATACGGATGTTTTCAGAAGGAAATGCCTAAATGCATGTTGGGCTAATTGTAGCACCTAGAGTGCCTTCCACTACTGCCTCCAAATTATCCTAATTTTGATATTGGAGAAATTTGTTATCTTCCATAGTCCTTGCCATGTGTCTTTGGAGAAGACCCATGTTTCTTTGTAGCTTTGCATTTATGTCCATTCGGTGGTCCAACATGAGTCACATATTTTTCATGGCCTCTTCATTCACATTTTGGATTCTTGAATTCAGTTCATTATGGGTCTGTTGGAGTGCGTCATATTGTATTCACAATGTGCAGTTGTCTTCCTCCAGTACTGCAACTCGAGCTTGCAAATGTTGTGATTGCTCTAGGATGATGGTATTTTATTCTTCCAACTGCCGATATTAACACATTGAATCATAGTACTAATGCTAGTATTTATAGACATGGATGGAATATTTACAGGGGGAATCGGAGGGGGACAGAGGTGCGAATGAGATGCTCGAATGCCATGCATGATGGTGAAACTAATAAGAGAGTTCAAAGGTGAAAACTATGATAAGATTTTCTAGAACTTAAATTCTCATGACAAAATCAAAAATAACTTCTAAAAGTATTGATCACTTTTAGGTAGATTCAACCAGTAGTCATCTCTGAAAAGTGTATTTATACACTGAGCTTAATCATAGGCATATGTGATAAAGATTATAGTCTTTTGAGTGGTTATTGTAATTATCCTGAAGGTGGTGGAGTCCTCCAATCGCTCTTTGTATCATATCTCACTTAGCAATACATTTACATCATATTTCCTTAGCTACATTGCTCTCTGTTTATTGTTATAGTGCATTGCTTGAAGTATGTCATCTTGTTTGAGTCATTGCATCAAGTACATTGTATTGTTTAATCTATTTCTTGTACTGTGAATGTAGGACTCTTGTGAACATTCCTACAAAGTTTTATATTCATTAGAGTTGTACATAATGAGTTATGAAGAGATCAAGGTTATTGTGTTTGTGCATCTTCATCTTTGTAAAAAGTCAAAATAACCCCCCTAACTTCTTATGCATATTTCTTTCAATATGAAATAACTTCATATTGAAAGAAATAACTTCATGAAATAACTTGGAATGGTTTAGTCATCACTTCATTTGAATGTATGCAAAAGTTCTTGGGTCAATTCAACAACATTGTGAGCTTTGAGTAAAACTTTGAGTACCTTCTTCCATAAATATAATGTTTTCTCAAGTTGAAAGTACTCATAACTTATCTATTTTGACATAGATTTTTTATATTCATGTTCCAAGGTACCATACTAGTATAAGTGCATATATTGGAAGGTTAGAGAGTCTATTGAAGTTCTCTATGTTACTTGGGTTGGTCTCAAGTAGGCTTTTGTCAAGACGCTCTCATTTCTATGTATTAGCCATCACTCTTCACAATCTGAGCCCAAACCACAACGAGTGTTAGGACAACAAACACCACCCCTGCCAAAATAGTCTCAGTTAGATAGGATAGCAAAAGAAAATAAAGATAGGGCACTGATACTAGTTTCTCCATTGATCAAAATGAATGATCTAAACATGGATATTTTTGACTCTCTACATGGTGAGAATATCCCTACCTACTACACAGAGTTTGTAGAACATTTAGAAGTTTATCAATATGAGACCCCATCATAGGAATATAGTTGGGAACCTGATTATGCAAATTTCATGTATGCCAATCCCAACCCTAGAACCTAAATGAGGCAAATGCAATTGCATATCCTGATAAGACCTTTTTATATATGCCAAGGAGATCATTTCATACGTGAATGTCCCCATCCTTCACCTACAGGTCAACAACACTACCTTATGATTCAAGGTTTCTATTCGGGGTATGGTAAGTACCATATCATATGTGAGTGCCCTAAGAATCCTTCTAATGTTTCAAAGATTAGCCCAAACAATGTGATAGGCATAGTGCAAAACTCAAGTGGAACCCTATCCAAGTTAATTCACATTCAGGCAATCACTAGAGCATAAGCTCTAGAACAAGCCAAGCAAGGAGATCAAGATGAAGAATCAGAATCTAGTAAAAGATGAGGGCATATTAAAAGGAAAACCAAAACATGAAAAGATTTTAGAGAAAGAGTGAAACGAAAATGTTCCAAGAAGCTAGAAGAATTAGAAGATATCCTCAAGGATGCCAAGGCAAAAATTTGTAGAATTGATGTCTCATGTCCAACACAAACCTCGCTTGTACCAAACTCTCGTTCAATACTCACATATCTCACTCCATAAGACTTAGACATGATGTTCAAGGCTTATCAAGTATGATCTAGAGAAGGACCAAACATAGCCAAACTAGACAAGATCTATCCTAGAGTGAATCTAAAGGTAGAGAGAACAAAATTGTGCATCAAAATGGTAGAACTAGCCTAGGCTATGTTCGACACTAGCCAACTTTTTAACAAGAATAACCTAGTCAAATTAGAGCTTCACCTTCAAGGACTGTTAGAATGATCAGATCAAATGACATCCAAACCTAAGGACTTGGCACCTCAAGAGGCTCATTCCATCAAAAGTGAGAAATAAGATTTCTTGCAAGGAAATTCTTAAGCTCCTAACTCAGTAGAGTGTGGAATCTCTCCTTCCATTACCAAGTATTCCCAAATCTTGAGAGAGATCCAAAAAGAGAAGTGGGGTATAGAATAGATGATTCATGCACCCATTCAAGAGATCTATGATCTACAGGATCAAAATTCTCATGACATCCCCTCTATATACAAAGATCAAGAAGACATTCAATCAAGCAAAAGGTTGGACTTTGAATCCAATTCTTTACAAGAACTTTCGTAGTTCATAGGTCCAACGGAATACTTTCAAGCTCCAGTTACCAACTATGATGAGAATACATCCAGTTTTCCATGTTTCCATGTTGAAATCATATCAAACTTCACCATTGAGGGGGGAGTGACCTCATTCTTCACCCACCTATGGAGATTGATGATCATGAAGAATTCAAAGTCGATCATGTCCTAGATTCAAGAATATCCCAAGGAATATTGGAGTACCTTGTTCATTGGAAAGGCTATGACATCATTGATTGCACTTGAGAACTTGTAGAGAACCTTCAAAGAGCACCTATCAGACTTTGAGAATTTCATAAGAAATATCCAATGAAGCTGAGACTAGAGAACATGACTGCTCCTCGTGGAACTCACCGGTTGAAGTGGAGGTGATGTCATGGACAAAGGAAATCATCCTAAATTGTAGATTCCATGTGACTTTCTATATCTCATGATTGGCTTCAAAATTTGGGGAAGCAATTACTTCCATTGCATCTGGAACATGCCAAAACCCTAAGATCAACTATCTACTTGCTAGATTCTGACATCTAGAGGTCTTGCTTGGATTGCTAACATCATTGATGACATCGTCATATTGTAATCGCCTTTGATAACCACCCTTGAAGACCTATATAAGGAGGGATTGGCCACATACATCCTCAATCTTGCCAATGCCAATCTTGAGAGCTCAAGGAGTCACGATCTCCAAGTACTTTCCAAGTTCATCTTCAAGTTCTAGTATTTTTCCTTGTTCTAGTCTTGTTTAGTCTAGTATCTTGGATATCCTATTGTGTCCTGTTGTAATCTCATAGTACAAGATATTTTTGAGTTATTTATTATATCTAGTTCATCTCCCTAAAGAGAGTTCTTGTAATATAGATATCTTGTTTCATACCTATGATTCCAAGTTGTGGTATCTCCTATATCATCTCTAGTTGAGTTATCCATACCTATGAGTCCAGGGTTGTGGGACTTCTTATTTCTGCTATGTGGGTGATCTTGTAATCAAAAGTATAATTTTGAAATCTTTTCTAGTCTAGTCAGAGGGCACAATCTAGTGCTCCCCTAACTTTTGGCAAGACTAGCTTCTATCCAAGACAAGGAATTATGGAGAACATATTTAAAGAGATTGTGGCATCTCTTCAAAGACTCCAGTGACAAGTTGAAGACCTAAATCATTGACAAACACAAGTGGAGGTGGGACATCGAGTACATGTAGGCACATTGATCTAGGAACTACAAGAACAAGTCACAAATCTTCAAGCAAATCAAGGAAGCATTCAAGTGAACTAACATCCTCGTTCATCCTTCATGAAAGAACCCAAAATTTGCATGCCAAAAAAGTTTCATGGTGATCGCATAAAGTTCTACGAGTTCTTGCAACAAGTCAAATTGTACATCCGTATGCAGCCTGATAGATACCCTTATGATGCACCCAAGGTCACTTTTATTGGAACCTTGCTCTATGGTCAAGCATTATCATGGTTCACCCCAATCTTAGAGAAGGATATGCCAATACTTCATGTCTATGATGGGTTTCTTCGAGAGCTCACTGCCACATTTGGAGATGCAGAGATGAGTCGAGTCGCAAAAACAAAAATCTAGAAGCTATGTAAAGGTAACCACCATGCCTCTACCTATGCATCAAAATTTAGGCAATTGATATGTGATCTCACTTGGCATGAATATTATTTCATAAGCCAATCTAGATGGGGTCTAAGAGATGATGTGAAGGACCTTCTACTCACAATGCCAGAGGTGAAGACATTGAATACATCATCCAAGCCATTCAATGTGATAAATGCTTTTTTGAAAGGAGACAAGAAAAACAAGTAGAAGGAAGGCTTCTCCAATGGAAACCCTTTCAGTCCACCCCTAGAGAAGAGCCTATGCTTGAACCTATGTAGATAGACATAGCTAGGTTCCAACCCCTAACCCCACAATAGAAAATGAGAAGGAGAGATAACAAGTTATGAATCTATTGTGGAAACCCTAGCCATATTCCAATTAATTGTCCAAAGAAGAGAAAAAACTCTAGATTTGTAGTCACACTTGTTGAGCAGGGAAACGAGGAAGTCCAGTTGTAAAGGAGATTGTACTGACAAACCATGATATAAGAAAGGGTCTCATAATTCCATCAACACCCCATAGAAAAATGTATTGCCCCTGTCAAATTAATCATGCCTAAGAAGACCCTTTCCCTTATAGCCCTAGTAGATTTAGAAGCCTCTTCATGTTTCATCAACGAAGGATTGGTTAAGAAACATAGGATTCTAGTACTTGAGAAGAACAAACCAATGGTAGCTCAAGTAGTAGATGGATAGCCTCAAGCACCTACAAATATTACCATGGAAACCACACCATTAAGAGCACATCTTCATGACCACAATTCCCACATATGTTTCAATGTAATATTAAGTTCAAAAAATCATGTTATCATTGGAATGCCCTAGCTAAAGAAACATAATCTAGACATCAATTGGGAGAAGAATAAAATTACTCATCAGGATATCCATAAGAACCCAACATATGTAGGATCCAAAGCCTTCATGCATGCATTAAAAAAGGAACTGACATATATGATATATGCCATATCAGCTCAAGAATCCAAGAAAGATGATCCAATGCAGCTACTTGACCAGTACCAAGGCTTTGAAAGTGTTTTTGAAAAGAAGAATGGAGATATCCTCCTAGAGCATCGACCTTATGATTGTGGCATATAACTTTAAGAGGAATCACAACCACCCTTTGGACGAGTTTATAGACTATCCCTAGAGGAGCTTATAGAATTATGCAAGAACATTGATGAGAATCTAGTTAAGGGGTTTATCAGACACTCAAACTCTCATAAATGCTCTAGCCATCTTCCAGCATATGATGAATGATATTTTTTGAGAGTATTTAGATGATTTTATGGTAATATACCTCGATGATATCTTGATATTCTCCAAAAATCTAGAGGATCATGAAGGTCATGTAAAGATAGTTCTAGAGAAACTAAGAGAAAAAGGTTTATATGCAAAATTGGAGAAGTTCTCTTTCCATTAGACACAAGTGGAGTTTTTAGGATACATTGTATCGAAGAAAGGAATCTTTATGGACCCTAAGAATATTGAGACAATCCTTCATTGGCAACCACCTTCATGTGTTCATGATGTAAAATGTTTTTTAGATTTTTCCCATTTCTATAGGATATTCATAAGAAATTACTCCAAGATAGTGACACCTCTCACAAAGAGTATAGGAAACACAAAATTCTCATGGATCGACAAAACAAAAAAAGCCTTTCAGACCTTGAAATTAGCATTCACCAGTGCTCCAATTCTAGTTCATCTTGACCTTACCAAGCCTTCCTTCCTAGAGACAAATGCATCATACTTTGCCTTAGGGGCCATTCTATCCCAACATGGAGATGATGGACAACTACATCGAGTTGCATATCACTCTAGGAAATTCTCCCCTCCAGAGATTAATTATTGAATCCATGATAAAGAACTTCTTGCAATAGTGGATGCATTTGATTCATGGGCTCACCATCTAGAAGGAGCAACCCATAAAGTTATCAATCATAAGAACTTAGAGTATTTTATGACCACCTGCATCCTCAATAGAAGGCAATCATGATGGAGTAAACTTTTATTAGTTTTTCGACAACCATTTCACCACATGGGATCTCATGAAGGAACACAATTCCAACAATGGAACACAACTGAAAACATTATTTAGGAGTTAGAAAATCTAACACTAGGTCCTAGCGAGACCTTCCCAGAAATCTTCACCAGAGCCAAGGCATTGATGGCTAAATTGCCAAACCCTCCCCATGATTTTATCATCAAGACGTGGCTGGCTAAACCACTTCCCATATCTCAAACACTATGTAAAATAAAGAATTTAGTGTTACCTACAACAACAATAGAAGAGTTTATTAATATAGCCACAAGATTGGAGCAAATTAGGATGCCAACAGTGTCAGTCAGATGCTTTTTTGAAAAGATCTTACCTTGCACCAAAGAAAGGTGAAGAGGACTTTGATCAACAAGAGAGTGTTTTACTCAAGCCTAAACAACTCCAGTTAACAACTATCTCTTCTATATTTGACTTTGTCATCACATACCATCTAGGATGCCAACAGTGTGAGTCAGATGCCTTGTCGAAAAGATCTTACCTTGCACCAAAGAAAGGCGAAGAGGACTTTGATCAACAAGAGAGTGTTTTAGTCAAGCCTGAACAACTCCAATTAACAACTATCTCTTCAAGTCACCATGAAGATTCAATTTTGACTCATTTGATTCACGAGATACTAGCACATGATAAATTGTTTTGTAATGTCAAGCATAAAATTCGAGAAGGAAAAGTTCAAGAAGTTAATGAGTTTCAAGAAAAGGGTAGTTTATTATTCTATAAGAACCAATTGTATGTCCCTCTATGAAAGCCTAGGATCCAAATACTTCAAAAATGTCATGACAACCTTGCAACAGGACAGTATGGAGTAAATAAAACAATAGAGCTCATATGAAGGGATTTTTGGTAGCCTCAAATGTGGAAGGAGTTGAAAGAATATATCCGAACTTGCAATACTTGCAATAGATCTAAGGTACTACGACATAAACCTCATAGGCTATTGCAACCTTTATCTATCCTAGAAAGGCCATGGGCTTCATTATCTATGGATTCAATCACATATCTACCAAAGTTGGATAAGTACAATGCCATTCTTGTTATAGTGGATATATTTACAAAGATGGCACACTTCATTTCAACTACCAAGGTGATCATAGGTGCAGCCACTACCAGATATTTTTTCTACATCTTTAGGCTTCATGGATTGCTTGGTGATATTGTAAGGGATTGAGGTCCAGGGTTCATTTCCAGCATTTGGAAAATTCTTTCAAGCTCCTTGGATTTCAAGTCAAATAGCCTACATCAAATCATCCACAAACTGATGGACAAATAGAATGAGTGAATCAAGTCATAGGACAATATCTTTGTTGCACCACCAACTATCATCAAAATGATTAGTTTGAGTGCTTACCCCTTGCGGAATTCACCTCTAACAACAGCATTCATACATCTACCAAGAAGACTCCTTTCTTTGCAAAGTATGGACAACACCCAAGGATGGGTATACAACTCTCAAAACTAGATCAAGAACCCAGATACTAGAGAGAAGGCCCAGTACCTCATGGATATCCACAAAGAACTCAGGGAGGAGATCCATAGAGCTCAAGAACAATATAAGTATTACGCATATTGGCATCATGTTCAGAATCCATCCTATCACATTGGGGATAAAGTGTGGTTACTCAAAAATAATTTGTAGACTTCAAGGCCTTGTGCAAAGCTAGAGCATTAGAGATTTGGTTCATTCACCATCTTGGTAGAGATTAATCTAGTCACTTTCAAGCTCCAATTACCAAGAACCATGAGAATACATTGAATTTTTCATGTGTCCATGTTGAAATCATATCACACCACCATCGAGGGGGGAGAGACCTAATCCTTCACCACCTATTGAGATTGATGATCATGAAGAATTCAAAGTCGAGCATGTCCTAGATTTGAGAATATCCCGAGGAATATTGGAGTAACTTGTTCATTGGAAAGGGTATGACATTACCTGGGAATCTACAAAGAACCTTCATAGAGCACATATCAAAGTTCAAGAATTTCATAAGAAAAATCTAATGAAGCCAAGACCAGAGAACATGACCGCTCCTCATGGAGCTGGTTGCTTGAGGGGGAGGTGATGTCATTGGATAAAGGAAACCTGCTTGAATCATAAATTCCATTTGACTTTCGATATCTCATGATTGGTTTAGACTCAGGGGAAACTATTGCCTCCATTGTGTCTAGAACATGCAAAAAGCCTAAGATCAACTATCTACTTGCTAGATTCTAACATCTAGAGGTCTTGTTTGGATTGCTGACAGCATTGATAAGACCATCAGATCGTAACCACCTTTGATAACCACCCTTGAACACCTATATAAAGAGGGCTTGGCCACATACATCATTCTTGCCAATGCCAGTCTTGGGAGCTCAAGGAGTCACGATCTCCAAGTAAGTACTTCCCATGTTCCTGTTCAAGTTCTAGTCTTCTGCCTTTTTCTAGTCTTGTCTAGTCTAGTATTTCAGCCATCCTGTTTTGTCCTATTGTAATTTTTTAGTACAAGATCTTATCAAGTTATTTCTTGTATCTAGTTCATCGCCTTGATGGGAGTTCTTGTAATCCAGATATCTTGTATCATACCCATGATTCCACATTGTGGGATCTCCTATATCATCTTCAATTGAGTTGTGCATACCTATGGGTCTTGAGTTGTGGGTCTTCTTGTATCAACTACATATTCTTGTACTATTTCCCCTAAGTGAGTGATCTTGTAATCGAAAGTATAATTCCAAAATCTTGTCTAGTCTAGTCAGAGGGCACAATCTAGCGCTCCCCTAACATTTTGGCAAGACTAGCTTCTATTCAAGACCACGCATCATGGAGAACACATTTGAATAGATTGTGGCATCGCTTCAAAGTATCCAACAACAAGTTGAGGACCTAAATCATTGACAAACACAAGTCGAGTTGGGACATCGAGTACATGTAGGCACATTGATCTAGGAACTACAAGAACGAGTCAAGAATCTTCAAGCAAATCAAGGAGGAATTCAAGTGAACCAATGCCCTAGTTCATCCCTCATGAAGGAGCCCAAGATTTGCATGCCAGAAAAGTTTGATGGTGATCCCACAAAGCTCTACAGGTTCTTGCAACAAGTTAAATTGTACATCTATATGCAGCCTAATAGATACCTTGATGATGCATATTAGGTCAATTTTCTTGGAACCTTGCTCTATAGTCAAGCATTATCATGTTTGCCCCAATCTTGGAGAAGGATATGGTAGTACTTCATGACTATGGAGGCTTTCTTCGAGATCTCACCGCCACGTTTGGAGATGCAGAGACGAGCCAAGTGGAAAAAGCAAAACTTTGAAAGCGACATCAACGTAATGCCCCTACCTCTACCTATGCATCAGAATTTAGGAAATTGATATGTGATCTCACTTGGTACAAAGATTATTTCATAAGCCAATTTAGATGGGGTCTAAGAGATGATGTGAAGGACCTTCTACTCATGATGCTAGAGGTTAAGACATTGAATGAATACATCATCCAAGCCACTTGTTAGCACTGCAACTGATAGTAGCTATAGACATCGGCATAAAGGAAGCATGTAAAATGGAATGTATGAAGATTGGGGGGTGATTCATTCTTTTTTCAAAACAAGTTATCTCATTATAAATAACCAAACTCTCAACAGTGATCTTATACAAAACCCCGATTTTGTCATGAACCATTCAATTTTGTGCAAGCCAAGGCATCCTCAAGCTTGAGGAGCCTATATAGAGTTCTCATACCAAATTTCATAATTTTTGGACCTCATTTGGACCTCCAAATGAGCCTTAGAACTATTTTTTAACTAGACCAGACACTAGGTTTGAAACTGGTCAAACCTAGTCAAAAAACTATAAAAAGATCTAGAGAGCTCATTTTTTAGGTCAGCTTGTGGATTGTTAGTAGAGAGAGTAAAGAGTATTGTACGAGCTATTTCTTGAGTAATACAAGTGTGACTTTCACCTTCCATTGTATCTACTCTTGTCTCTACCTTGTGTATGTATGCGTGTGCACTTGTGTGCTTCTCACCTTCACCTTCACGCACATCACTCATTCATGATCGTCATATCACCCTACCTCTTTTGTGGATTGACAATTAAGGAAGTGGATGAGCTTGTTGATGTGGTACTTGCCATTGTCTAGAACAACTCCGAATTTGGCGTTGTTGTCGGGGACGAGCTCTAAGATGAACATGTGATGGTAAGCATTGGAAGGTAATTAATTAGTGATTTTTTGTTGTTTTTGTGTTGTTTTTATCTTCTTTCATCTCCCCTACACTCGTCATTCACCCCCACACCTTCTTCTTTCATCGCAAAAAATCACAAAAGTGAGTTTTCCTTGCAAGATATTGCTTCAGTATGAGTTTACAACACTGAACAAGTAAAATTTCTGATTTTCTACCATTTTTGCCGAATGCCTCAAACTATCCTGATGGTTTAAGAAGTTCATGTTTTTGTGAATGGATCATATGTATGGTGTAGATCATCTTAGCGCATAAAGGAATCCATAGTTGCATCCTAAAAAATTGCATTTTTTTGAACCATCACGATTGGCTCATTGCAATGAGGCATCATCATCACGATTGGCTCAAGCCCTCATGATGAGACTAGACCAATATGATTGGCTCATGCCATCGTGATGACTATTGACCATCATGCCATTATAGACTGTTGCTCTAGCACAATGGTGAGAACCACGTTAAGAAGCTTCACCTCCTTAATGTCAATCCGAGGGAGAGGTAGGAGTGATATGAAGATCGTGAATGTGAGAAGATGTGAGAGTGAAGGTGAGAAGCACAAATATGCACACACACATACACACACACAATGAAGAGACAAGCGAGATACAATGGAAGGTGTGAAATTAGCTCTATTACTCAAGAATACTCGTACAAGCTCAAGAATAACTCTAATCTCAAACAAGCTACAATGAACCCACCCCCAAAATGAGCTCTCTAGCTCTTTTTATAGTTTCTAGACTAGTTTTGACCGGTTTCACATCTAGTGACCGGCCTAGTTAAAAATTAGGTCCTAGAGGCTATTTGGGAGG
Organism: Ceratopteris richardii; assembly: GCA_020310875.1. Lineage (NCBI taxonomy): Eukaryota > Viridiplantae > Streptophyta > Polypodiopsida > Polypodiales > Pteridaceae > Ceratopteris > Ceratopteris richardii. The sequence continues at coordinate 145,992,845 of CM035432.1, forward strand.
GTAAACGATGTCTAAAAATAACGAAATTTGGTACGAGTATTCTACCTAAGCTCCTCAAGCTCGAGGACTCCTCGGCTTGCACAAAATGGAGCTATGGATTACAAAAATGGGGTTTTGTCTATATTACATATGTTACAAGAGTGATGAAAATCACTGTTGGATATTTGAAGAGGTAATAAAAACATAATTGTTTGAAAAAATGATCCGTCTGGCTCCCTGCTCTGTCTTTACATGCTTCCGTGGCGTCTGTGCCTCTGACTGCTTCCAACACCCCCCTCCCTCTCGCTTCTGTCGTCCCTGACAGAACCTTGTTGTGAGGTCTGCCGGATGTAATTCTGTAGGAGGTCTTGAGCGAGGGTGTGCTCTGATACACGAATACCTCGGGCTAGATCAGCCTCGAGTTTTTCCCAGTCGATAGGTTGCGGCTCGTCTGGTGGTGGGAGCTGATAGTGTGTGGAGTACACCATTCGTTCACAGGCGAATAATTGCAATAAATGTGTCGGCCTGCTTATGAATACTTCTGAATGGTACTCCCAAAAACCGGTGGTGAACATTTCTTCGAATGTTTGCTTGTAACAGGCCGGTAGATATTTGATCCTGCAGTGCCAGGCGTAACACACCCGTAGCGATGGCGTTGTGCTCATATCATAGACTAAATCCAAATTGCCATGCTCAAAGCCCGGGGTGTTGACATGGGGAGCCTTAATGCGCCGGAAGACTTTAAAGACCATTTGCATCATGTCAAAGATTTTGACAGTCATTTGCGCGGCTATATCATCCATAGGTTTTAATCGAGGGAGCCAGTGGCGGATCGTCGCCATCATATAGCCAACTGTGGGTAACGCGACTGGTGGCTTGAGATAGGGGTAGTTCAGCCAGTCTTGGCACTGCTTATTGTTCTGTAGCTTTATGGCGAAGGCAGTCCAAGAGCGGCGTCGTGGTACTGGTCCCCAGCACGGATTAAATTTTAAGTGAAGAGGCGCCTTTACCCACGTGCTCATCATTTCTGGATAATTTTGCAGTAAATCTTTGCGCCAGTCTGGTTGGTGGATTTCACCTCTCTGTGCCCTGGGTGGCAAGTCCTCTGGTTCGAATTGAGTTGCATGCGTAGGTTTCTTGCCGGTTTCTTTCTCTATGGTTAATTGATATTCTGCCATTAACATAAAGTATGGTTTATACTGAAGCTCATGCCCGGATATGTATCTTCGCGGGGCCATGTGAGCAAAGAATGGTGATTGTAAAATTTTTTCTTCAATTATGGCCATTGCATGTAGCTGTGCCTCTACTCTGGCCGAGTGTGTTGTTCCGAGTTCTTCTACTGTCTTCATCCACGCGGGGGTAGGTAGTTCGTAGGTCATCTGGCCTTCGGCCGTGACACGTCCGCCTGGGATGGGTATTGGTTCATAAGCCTCTTCGAAGGTCTCCTCCACCGGGATAGTGACAGTCTCTTCCTCAGCTGGTAGCTCAGGTGGGGAGTCTGGCCTTGGTGGTGCTTCATAGATGGCAATCCTAGATTCAAGGTTTGTTACCTGGGCCCGGAGTGCGTTGAGTTCCTCTAAAACTTCAGGGGCAGGGTCCACAGGTGCTGGTACTCCCACTGCTACTGGTACTGGTTGTGCTGCTGGTTCTCTGAGTTGTAGCAGTTTGTGATCTTCCTTTAACTTTTGATACTCTTCATTCATCCGATCATAGTCCTCGAGCAGTCTGACATGGTCGTCTAGCAACACCCACATCGACTCAGATGGGATGGCCTTGAATCTGCTCGGACTTAGTGGCTTGTCTGGATGATCTAAAGCCGCCTCCAGGTTTTCTCTGTTCTGCTCTTGGAGTCGCTGGTTCTCCTCTTTAGCTGCGGCTAAATGTCTTCTTAATAAGCCCATATTTCTAGTAAGCGTCGCGTTGCGGACAGTCTGGGCTCTAAGTAGGTTATCTAAATCTGCGGTGGCTTCTTTGCTTTTTTCCTCACTTTCTATTTCTAACTTGTGATAAGCCTCGCGTAACTCCTGGTACCGGCTGTTCAGTGAGGCGTTCTCAATTGACAACAAGTTAAGCTGCGTTTGCAAGTCGTTCGTCGTCTTCTGCAGCTGTTGATAATTGGTGCCGAGTGATGCAAACTCATCTCGGACTTGCGTCATACATGCGAACATGTGTTGAAATGCTGTGTCTACGGTGGGTGATAGCAGTAGTGAAGTGCTAAATGAGGATGCAGTGATGGTAGATGCAGTGGGAATGGGAATCGGGGTTGGGACTGTGGATGCAGTGGTGATTGTGGAAAATTGTGAAGTGCCTAAATATGAGGGTGTTGTGAGTGTAGTGGGTGGTGGTGAGGTGGGTGGTGATATGTCCATGCCATTGGACGTGTTTAATGTTGTGACTGTGAACAGTGGTGTGATTGGGGGTGGTTGCGTAGGTGTGAATACGGGATTTACAAACGTAGAGTAGTTTACAGGGGGAATAGTTTGGTGAAACGGGGAAATAGGGGTTATGGCAGGTTGGGGAGGTGAGACGGGTGAGAAGGTTAGCGGGGTCAGGAAGGGAAATGGGGTTCTTAGAGGTGGGGGAAACGCTGGGAAGGATGAAGGGGCGAAGGGGTTAATATAGGGATGCAGAGGGCTGGGTGTGGGCCGGGTGGTATGAATGGGTAAGGAAGAGGTTGGGGCTATATTGCTTTGTCCAGGTGTGGATATGGGGAAAGCAGGTGGGTGTGCGGGTGATACAGGATGGGTTGGTGAAGGATGAGGTGAAAGAGGGGTCGAAGGGGTGGAGGTTATTTCAAGGATTGTAGCGGTATGTACAATGGTGGTACGGGGTGGCGAATCTACAAGAATGGTTTCTGCGGTTACTGAACGTTCGGGGGCGAGGCGTGCCTCCCTGGCTTGTGCTGAAGATTGGGCTCCTGTTGGTACACGAATATACTCCCCAGGTTTTGAGAGTAGTCGTACTCGGCGGGGATCGAACTGTGGCAGTTGCTTTCTTTGTAAAAATCTGAGTGCTTCATGGGAGCCAACTGATTGGACTAACTCTCGGAAACCTCTGATATAGGCGTCTTCGAATCCTCCGGAGATGAGTTCCTGTTCAATTAACGCCTGGCTCTCCTCTTCAGTTAACCTCTTTCGTGCCCAGACTTTCTCCATGGTACGGTATAATTTTTTTATGGCCAATGTATACGCTGCGGCTTCAAAAGTTTCATCCTCATATGTGCTGGTGTCGCCGTGTGTGTCAGTCTGTTGGCCTTGGCCCTCTGTCTGTTCCTCTTGTGAGTCCTGGCTGGCCTCATCGTCGCCTTGATCGTCGTCTGTTTCAGTTCTTTCTTCTTCAGAGCCCGACACAGCTTGTCCCTGTGGCAAGTCTCGCGGCGTAGTGGGGTAGCTGGGACGTTCGTATTCCTGGGAGAACAGTGGTGCTTCTGAATACTGAAACTCATTTGAGAATGCATCAGGCATCTCAAAATCAAATGTCGTGTTTATGGGGTCGGTCTCCATATGTGGTATCGGGAAAGAAAACGCTTCCGCACCAATGGTGGTGGGAGCTTCTGCGGTTGTGGTTGGGGGTTCTGTGGTGGTAGCTGCCTGAGGTGCAGCGGTACTCGTGGTGGCCTCCGTAATTACTGGTCTGGACAACCGTATGCGAATAGGTTGTATAGTGGGCTCAGCTTCTGTCTGTGGTCGCTCGGGAGAGGGTTGTGGTGACGGCGACTCTGGCACTTGGAGGCAAGGGATGGTGCCTCGCATGCGCTTACCAGCCCGTGTCCTACTGGGCTTCCTAGCTTTCTTCGCGGTGCTCTTGAATGCCTTCAATTCCTCTCCTGTTAATGCACGCTCGATGGGCAAGTCATAAGCCAAACACATATACACAATTCTTGTGAGTGCACAACATCCGTTAAGCACTTTTTTACGCTCCCATCTGTGCTGTGCCAGGTACATCTGATCTATGATCCAGCTTGCTAGATCAACTGTTTGAGGTCCCGTACATGCCAAATATAATCCGAACCATATTCTTTTGTGTGGCATGGTAAATCTGTCCTGAGCTGGAAAGGCAAAATGTTGCATGCATATTCTTAGGGGCTTTGATAACTCAGGTGTGATGGCTGAAATCTCTTCCCACTTCGTGACATCCCCACGTTTCATCGGTTCTGGAATCAATCTCTCTCGGTCTGTGGGAGTGTGGGTTCCATGAATCTTGATGGCTGCTCTGACTAGGTCCTTAGAGAGATAAAATCTCTTGTAAGGTGGATCATCCACTAGGGTAGGCAAAATGAAGGTTCCTGGGATGTCCTTATTCTCTGATGCCAGTAAGGTAGTGATCAAGTAATAGCACCTATAAAAATCTGGTTTGGGTAGAGGATCACTGAAATATTCTGTGAAACCGGCTCTGGCCCAAACATGAGTTAAATCCTGGGTATTTTGTAGGGCTTCGAATTCTCTGGAGAAAAACTGGTACTTTCCCCACGTACGGTCATCAAAAGTCAGAGAGGATTCAAATATAAAGTCTGCGTCCGCGAGGGGTCCTGCCAGGCCCTGAAACCAATGAGAATTCCTGTGTATCTTTTCTGTGTAGCCCATAGGGGGGTTATCGATAGGCATGGGCCCTGGAAATCCCTGAAATTCCGGCGGTGGAGCGGTAGGGTGGGACTCTGCTCGTAGCACATTGAGTGGTACTGCTGCTACACTGGGGCCTACTCCTGATGTTCCTTCGTCAGTTTGCATGGTGGCTGGTGCGCTAGTGAGAAAGATCTGCTACAAAAGATTAACACATTAGCATGGAAATTAATCATGATCCCATTAAAGTGAGACCGCAATCCCTTTCCATAACTGATGCGTAACCCGTGTAGCCAAGTGTTGTGATGTGATGGATGCAATGTTTCTTGCAGCACTAGTGCAGGTCTCTAGACACCTATATGTTTCAGATCATGCATACATTCCTTGATGAGATTACGAGTGATGTGTGATGATGGTGGGTGAATTTATACAAGGTTTAAAGGTTAGTGATTTAGTACAAGGTTGTATGTTAGTTGGGGGGGTAGTTTTATCAGACATGGGGTTAGGGGAAGACGGTTGGACACGTTTCGGTATCCATTTCCTAAGGATCTTGGAGTGGGTGGTGGGTTTCTGCTGAGGGGTAAAAGGTGGTATCGGGTGTGGTGGTGTAGAGGGATGAAAAGGTTTGTAAGGATTATATATTACATGGCATATGGTTTGAGCTATGATACATGGTTTGGGTACCCAAATCTGCGTGGGCGTGGGTCTATGGGTAAGGTACTTCTTGGCGATCCACATTTGTCGAATGGTCTGACCTATAGAAGAAGGTCGAGGGGATGGTGGATGTCGATTCTGTTTCTGTTCTGCCTTTTGTTTGTTGATCTCTGCTTGGTTGGAGTTCTTTGGTGCTTTTTGTCCTTTTGGCACCCACATTTGTCTGGTGCCTCTTCCTTTGGGAGGCCTAAACTGCTTTCCTTGTTGTTTCCTCTGATACTGCAATCGGTCTGGGTTCCTTTGTCGTGGTCGACTCTGTTGTTGCTGGATTTGAGAGGTCGGATGGACACTCTGCTTTGGAAAAGAAGGGAGTTCCAACACTTGCGTGACCTGCCCATCAGGAAGGGATGCCTTTTGTAACTTTAATCTAGGCCAGTCCGCAACAAGCTTGGAAGGATGAGCACCGTAGGGTGTCGTGCTCATTTGGCCGCTGATGCAACCCACCTGACCTCTGATTGTGCCCTTCTACCCTTGCTGTTGGGTAACTGTCTCTTCTAGTTTGCAGGAAGTCCCAGGGAAGATCTCCTGTCGTCCTTCTGATTGACAACTGTCTATAGCCAAGCCCGAATGGGTTGGTGTAGACGTAACGTGACTGGTCTGATTAAAGATCTTCCGGTCTCCCGTCGCATGCGTTTCATAGGGTCTAGAGTCACAACCGTCAAGCGGAATGCCGTGAGGGAAGTCAAGCGGTATCACTCGCTTCTGCTCTAAGGTTCCAATCTGTAAGGAGCCTTGTCTAAGATTTAGGTCCACTGAGTGATCGTATAGCCAATCTTGGCCAAGGATTAGGGGTTCTATCAGGTCGTCATCATGGCACACTAGTAATTTCGCTGTCATCGTCAAATCCTTAATGAGGATAGGAAGGTCCACCTCACCCATGCAAGGGGTTTCCATGCCTCCTAGGCCTATGAGGTATGCCTCAATTGGCCGCATTTCCATTCCTGAATCTTTATAGTGGGACCATCTAATCGCACTAGTCGCAGCACCTGAGTCAATTAAAGCCCTGAATTCTTGGCTGTGGTGACCGTGCTCTAGCCTCACTGTAATGAATGGTCTCCTATCCACTATGCTCGGGTGAGTGGTTGACTTTACTTGACACATGGCCATGGGATATCTGGGTGATGTTTCCAGATGGTTATAATGTTCTCTTCCTAGTCCTTGTCTTCTTAGCTTCATGCGCTTAATGCGTTCTATGGCTTCTGCCTGAGCTTCTGCTCGTATTCTATTTTCTTCCTCCTTACGCTTCTTTGCCAACGTGAGTCGTCTAAGCATATCCTCGGTAAGAGGCTCTTGATATAACCTGACTCTACAGCCACTAATGTAATTAGGCATTATATCTCCTTCTAAGGTGGCTAACTGTACTGCTCCACTAGTCGAGAGTCTGTTAATGATCATAGGTCCATAACCTCGCTTCTCTAACTTCCGTGCGTGTTGTTTCAGCGTATACACTAGAACTAAATCTCCTTCTTTTAGGCCTTTATCTTTCACATGCGCATCAAAATATGCTTTCTGTCGCTTTTTCGCTGCGTATATTCCTGCTGCTGCCCTCAGCCTTGTTTCTCCTAATCGTTCCAAGTCCATTATTCTCGCTGATAATTCATGGCCGGTCCACTGATGTTCTTGAGCAACCTTAAGGGTCGGTATCAAGAAGTCCAAAGGAAGCACTGCATTCTGACCAAAAACCATTTGAAAGGGAGTTGCATTGAGTACGGTCTTGTAGGCCACTCGATATGCCCAAACAGCGTGGTGTAGCTGTTTGTCCCAATCTGAACGTTTATTGTTCACGAGTTTCGTTAGTATGTTACAAAGTATCTTGTTAGTGCTTTCAGCCTGACCATTGGCCTGAGGATGATATGGTGCAGATTTCTTGTGGATCACCATAAAATCCTGTAACAAATATTCAATGACTTGGTTTAGAAAGTGAGTACCTCGATCACTCACTAGCTCTATAGGCAGTCCATATCTTGTAAAGACATTTTCAAATAAGAATTTTGCCGTCGTGTGAGCATCATTCTTTTTTGTAGCCTTTGCCTCTACCCATTTCGTAAGATAATCTGTGGCAACAATAATGTATTCCGCATGTGTGCCTTTTGCAGGGGGGTTAATGGGTCCTACAAAGTCTATACCCCACTTAGAAAATGCGCGTCCGCCCATCATGGGTTTCAATGGCATTTCATCTCTGCGAGTAGGAAACTGAGTTCTTTGGCACACGTCACATCTCTTTACATAGGTATGTGCATCCATGTGAAGAGTGGGCCACCATAATCCTGCAAAGAGGATGGCTTTGATTATCCTATCTGGTCCAAAATGACCTCCTGCAACACCTTGGTGTGCAGTCTCTAGTATTCTCAGATAATCGCTCTCATGAACACATTGTCTTAGATATCCATCTCGTCCTCTTTTGTATAGATTATCGCCAATAAGTGTATAGTCTTGAGCTTCCTGCTCTAGACTGCGTTGTCGAGCTGAGGTCATTCCTTGAGGGAATGTGTTCGTCCTCAAGTATGTCACTAAAGGCTCACTCCAGTCTGGTGTGAGAGACACGTGATATAATGTCGCATGCTCTACTGGTGGTCTTTCACCACAATCATGGCATTCCTTACACAATTTGTAGACATCTGCTTCCATCGTAGGCCAAAATACTCCTAATCTATGCAGAGTCTGTAGTGTTCTATGTTTTGAATGATGTTGCTTTAGTGCACCTAAGTGTGCTAATTGCAACCAATTCGCCTGTTCTGAGTCATCTATACAACAAGCAAGAATCTTTTGATTATCCTGTTTATATATGCTTCCTGCTATTATTTGATATCTCTGGGATTTGGTAATCTCTCCTCCTTTGATCTTTATCCTAGGACTCTTGGGTCCGTATGTCAGAATAGGGACTAACGTCTTAGCCCATTCTGGTGCTATCTCCAGGTTAAACAAGTATGCATCTGGTAGATCATCAGCTACTCCTTGAGGGGCTTCTCCCGAGGTTAATCTTGAGAGGTGGTCAGCTCTAAGATGCGTCTTTCCTTTCCTAACTACCACTTCAAAATCATACTCCATGAGTAATAGAAACCAACGTATCAGTCGTCCGGTGTTACATGGTTTGTTGACTAAATATAATAGGGCTTGATGATCTGTAAAGAACTTGAATTTATTGGCCAACAAGTAGTGCCTAAACTTCTTTACAGCGTAGATCATCCCTAATCCCTCTCTTTCCGTCGTGGTGTAATTTCTTTCTGCTGCGTTCAGTTGTCTGCTAGCGTAAGCTATGGGGAGATCTATGTTACCTTCATTCGTGGGTTGTGCTAATACACATCCTATGGCGTAATTGGATGCATCCACATGTACATGAAATGGCTTACTCCAATCTGGAGTGGTTAATATAGGTGCTGAGCACAAGCGTCGTTTAAGTTCATTGAATGAATTTTCACATTCTTCTGTCCATTCAAAATTGGTTAAAAGAGAGTACAAGGGCTTGGCTATGATTGCATACATGTGTATGAATCTCCTATAATAACCGCAATGGCCCATAAATGCTTGTACCTCTTTCACATTAGTTGGTCTTGGTAATTCTGCAATTACCTTCACCTTTTCCTCGTCCGTAGAGATTCCATTTTTTGACACAATGTGTCCTAGAATTTTGCCTTGTCTGACCATGAAAACGCATTTTTCCGGGTTCAAACAAACCTGATATTCTCGACATTTGTCAAATATTTGTCTTAACTCTGGGATATGTGTCTGCCTTACATTTGAATGAGCACATAAGTCATCGACGTAAACTTCCAAGTTCTTGCGTAAAAATTCCTTAAAAACATGACACATGAGTCGCTGGAAAGTAGCGGGTGCATTTGTCAAGCCAAATGGCATTACACGAAATGCAAATATGCCCCATTCTGTGGCAAAAGCCGTCTTGTGTTGGTCTTCTGGAGCAATGGCTACTTGGTTATAGCCTGAGAATCCATCAAGAAAGCTGTAAACTTCCTTGCCCGCAACTCTTTCCAATAGGTGTTCCGTGATAGGAAGAGGATAGCTATCTCTAATTGTGGCGGCATTAACTTTTTTAAGGTTAATACACACACGCAATTTTCCATTCTTCTTGGGCACGACCACAATGGGGGATACCCATTCGGTATGCTCAATTTCGTAGATAAATCCTGCTTCTATCAACCGATCTATCTCCTCTTTAATCTTCGCAGCGTAGTTATCGTTGTACGTGTACGGTTTCTGTTTTGTCGGTTTCGCATCTGGAGTCATAGGGATTCTATGAGAACATATATCTGGGTCTACTCCCTTCAAATCTTTGTAACTCCAAGCAAAAACATCTCTATATTCGCGCAATAGGGCAACTAGTTCTTCTTCTTCTTCTGTCGTCAAATCATGCCCTATGTATGTACATTTTTCTTCTTCTCCTTCTATGGCAACTATCATTTTCTTGGTTTTCTCTCGGTTATCGTATACTTGTCCCTTCTTCTCTTTTCTATTAGGCATTCGTACCATGATTCTTCTATCTTCGATTTCGTATTTCTTGAAATTCTCGGGTACTTCAAACAAAGATTCTTTTTTTTCCGACATGGTTTCTTTCTTCTTTCTCTTCTTGCCTTCACTCTTAGTAGTTACTTCTGTGGCTAACCTTACCTCGTTCGTGATGTCCTCGTGTCTCTGAGTGTGAGTCTCTACTTCGTAGAAATATTCTTCCTCTGATGCAAAGGGTGGGTCCATGATAATTGATTCTAAATCAAAATCGCTTGCGTCCTCAAATGCATCAGTGTTTGGTTCGCACTCTTCTAAAATTGCATCGCACATGATTGGCTCTATCGTGAAAACTGAAATGTCATAGCCATCCTCGTCACAGTGGGGTGTCCATTGTTCTTCATTGATGGCTACATCCATGGTTGCTAGTATTTCCGCCCAACCATGGGGTTCAAACTCCTCGTCTGGGAATACTACAGGTGCATAGGCTGGATCTTGAAGGGTTCTTGGATGTTGTTCCGCACCTAAGGTCCTTGCTTCTAAACGTTCTTCCTCTTGTTTGGCTACTTTACACATCCATAAATGGGTGTCCTCATGCAACCAAGAAGGATCTGATTCTAATGAGTGCACGGATTCCGTCTCTACTGGTGTTTTATGGATGGTATTCCATTGTATTGGGGGTACATCTCGATGTGAATAGTCTTTAAGATTGACTTTGGTAGTCACTCCTAAATGTTGCAAGTACAAAGAATTAGTTCCCCAATCTTGTACAATTTGCAACTGACGCATGAATGGTCGTCCCAATATCATCTCATACGCCTGATTTTTCGCGAAGTCACAAATGGCAAAGGTATGCTCAAATTCTACACCACAAGTGGTGAGAGATATGCCTTCTAGTAAGCCTAACGGTTTTTCTATGTGTCCATCAGCCATTTGTAGCTTCATCCTAGTGGGTCTGAGTGCTGGCTTACCCCAACGTTTCCATAAGGCGGTAGTAGCGATAGCTACTCCGGCTCCTGAATCTAAGATGGCTTTCGTGGTGTAGCCCTGATGGGTTATTGGAAGATATGTGTTACCTTCCTCTCCTTCGCTTACATCTCCAATCTTTTCCACGGGTATCTCTGGTACCTTCTTATGTGATCCTATCTGAGAGGGTGTGGTAGCTAGCTCAGGGAATTGATTTGCTACGTGCTTCCACAATTCTGGTTTTACCTTTAACAGTTCCTCCAGAGTGAGATTACATTGTACTTTGGTATTCTTGATCACTTCCGTATTTCTAGGGATCACTGATTCTTCATTCCTCACTATTATCGTGGGTGCTCTCATACTAATAGACCTTGCTTCCCAAGGTCCTGTGAACTGAGGTAATTCTTGTAAAGAATTAGATTCAAATCCTGTGGGTTCACTCAGTCGTTCCACCTCCACATCATCATATATAGAGGGGATGTCTTGGGGAAATTGTTCCTGCAAGTCGTCTATTTCTTGAATAGGAGGATGAGTTCCTTGTTCTTTTCTCCATTTCTCTTCTTGGATTTCTCTCAAAAATTCATGTGAGTACTTATGTATGGAGGATAGGTTATCCTGACTCTCTGTATTGGGTGCTTGAGACAGGGATGGTGGATTCCTTTCCTGTGTCTCTGGGATAATAGGGCTCCTAGCCTGATCCTGTCTCTCTTTACTTTCAATCAAGTGTTCTAGCCTCTCCATTAGTCCTTGAAAGTGTAATTCCGGTTTTGCCATGTTATTCCAATTAAGATATCTAGAGGCTTCGAACAACGCTTGGGCTAGTTCTACCATCTTCATGCAAAGTTTAGTTCTCTCAATTTCTAGATCAGCTCGAGGGTAGTTTTTACTCATTTCCGTGACTTGAGGTCCCTCTTTTATTCTAGCCTGATATGCACGAAACATCATGTCTAGATCTTCCGGTATGGGTTCCGCTAAGACTGATCCTGAATTCTGAGCTGGGATTTCTTGGTTTGATTCTTGTGAAGCCAATTCTTGTATTTTGGCTCTAGATTCTCTTAGACTTCCTTCCAACTCACTTATCTTTTTACTCCACTTTCTCTTTAACCTTTCTCTAGAATCTTTCCAAGATTTCGTCTTCTTGCTACTCGATTCCGCAACTTCACTGGTTCCGGCTATTTTCTCATGATTAAGCTGTTGGTTTTGTAAGAGCGCCTGGGCTCTGGTTATGGCTTGGATAGGCACGTACGTAGGGTTGGATCCATCTGCGTTGTTTACAATACCTATCACGTTGATCGATGTCACATTCGATGTGTTAACTGGGTTCTTAGGACAATCTTTGATTATGTGTTCTTTGCCACAATCGGCGCAAAAGCCTTGGATGCTATAGTACTGCGATTGCCTTGCTATTGGGGGATGTGGGCAATCCTTAATGAAATGATCTCCTTGGCACCTAAAGCATGGTCCTCTAGGGCCCTGTGGTCTCTGTTGTCTCAATTGGGGCCGTGGGTTTGGGTTTGCGTACATCACATTAGCATAGTCTGGCTCCCAACTAGGTTCCATTGGTGGACTATCATAATGATATGTCTCCACATGCTCTGGTGACTCCGTGTAATAGGCGGGTGGACTAGTTACATGAGTAGAGTCAAAACTGTTTGAGTTTGGGTCACTTTCGGTGATCAGGGGTGAAGAAGGCACTAAGGCCCTACTTAGGTTCTCTTCTGCAGCAGCGTATTTGACTGAGATGACATTCGCTGGTGGGGGTGGCTGCTGAGCTAAGACGGGTTGAGGTCTCTGTTGAGCCTGGTATGGGTAGTTCTGGGGAGGCCTATAGTAATAAGGCTGAGCATTGTATTGGCCTTGATACCTACCTGGCTGCTGGTATGCTTGCGGGTAGTTCTGTCTCACAGTTTGTTTATTGTATGGGCAGTCCTGAGCCGTATGATTCGTGTATCTTCTCTCAATTGTGCAATATTGGCCACTAGGGTTGGCGTGAGGTTGGGGTGCATTGGGGCACATGTTTGCCAAATGATTTCCACCACAAGTGTAACAACGTACATTTGTAGGTAGCTTGGGCACCTGTTTGCTAGAAACTCCTAGTTTTTGGGCCACTTTTTCTGCTAGGTCTTCTATCGAATTAGAAAATTTTGTGGATGCTAGAGAAGAACAATCTGAGTCCTTATAGACCTTTGAGAGTTCTAATTCATCTCCTAGGTTGTCCTCGATGTCTATACATATTCTTACACATTCTTCTAGCGTTCTGGGTTCTTTTAGGTACACATAAGAACGTAGTTTAGCGCTCAACAAGCCATCTAGGAACAGTGATACTTGTTTGGCTTGTGAGGGTAGCTCTTGCATTGGACATCGCTCAACATATTGTCTGAATCTACGACCTGCCAGTCTTACTGTTTCCTGAGGGGTTTGCTTAAAACTATGAATCAGCGAAGACGTGTCATGTCTAACCCCACTTTTAGAGAATTCAGTGATGAATGACTCTAAAAAGTGATGGATGTCTCTAAATTGCCTTTGTTGCAGTGGTTGGAACCAAGTTAAAGCGGTATTCTTTAACGTTAGTCCAAATGCATTGTACTGCGTGAACATGTCCTCTACTTGTTCTGCTCTTAATACTTGCTTGAATTCTGCAACGTGGTCATAGGGATCTCCTGTCCCATCAAAATAATTTTTCATTGATTTTACCAATTGTGTAGGTCTCAATACTCTTGCGTGTTCACGTGGTCTAGGTAGAGGAAAATCATCTCTACCACCTGGTATTCCATGATCTCTTTGTCTATCCTTCCTATTAGTGTTCGTGGTTGTTCCATCTCTCCCTATGGGGTGAATGAAGCTTACTTCCGGTCTCTCGTGATTTCCATGGGCTGAGGATGTTCCTGCCCCTTGTTGATTTGTATTCACGTTTGTTCTAGGTGGAGGGAATATCAATTCACCTCTCCATGTGTATGTGTTTTTGGCACGCTCAGGCACCACGAAGACTCTTTCTGAAGTCTCATCCAGGTATACAACCTTTCCAGGTGCGTCTGGGTCCTTGAATTCATAGATTGTAATGATGCCTACCTCACTGGGGTTTTCCTTTCTGTACCTCCAAAAGGCTTCATCTGTCTCTTTATTTATGAACAACTCTGTGCTCCTGTTATCTTGAGGGATCCACTCTGGGATGAGTACTCTTGTTAATACGGATTTCCCTCTAGGTGTTCTAGGTTCTTCTAACGGTTCTTTTCCTTGAAATTTCCCTTCTGTCTCTAATTGGATTGTGCCAAACTCATTAGTATCGTTTGGCTGCGTACTCAAGATATACATGGTTCCTTCTTTGTCTATGTACGCGTCTCTCTCAAATTTCACCACTGGTCTTTCCAATCCAATGGGTTGATCAGGATTGTGCAGTTGCACCACTTGCCTCTGCAAACCATCCTCATAGATGCGAGCACCTAGTCGGTTGGTTCGGAGAAACTCTAACTGCGTTCTATAGGGTCCTTCGGGTTTTTCTAGGTATGCTACATGAGATCCTCCTGCTGGTCTGTCTGTACTAAATGCCATTTCTGATTCACTTGATTCTGAGCTCAACTCGTAGGGATAACTACTGTTCAATTGCTGAGCCCAAGATCGTGCGGTGGTTCTTACACTCGCCTCTGATGATCTAAGGCTTCTTCTATCCGACTTACCTATATGTTTGCCTGATCTAAGGTTCATTAATTTTCTTCCTTGCTCACTCAATTACACACTTAGATCGTCAATGGTTCTTTGTGATTAATTCTTGGTTCCTTTTAATTTTTCTTTGGATTCTTGTCTTAATTTATGCGTCAGGAATTCGACTTTCGTGATGATTTTAAGTTTTCGTTCCGTCAGACTTATGTTCTTTTCTTTAGGTTTTCGCGTCACACACACCTTTACTTTAAGTCTTAAACTTGATAGAATTAGGTATCTTGATCTTGAGGCGTTCCTATCGTCGTTAATCCACAATGCTAACGTTTAACCTAAGCTAAAAATTGACTGAGGGGGTTGAGTAATCTTCCAACCTCGAGTCGGCTTTTTTGGTTGCTCTGATGCCCTGTTGCCCAAGAAGCCGTGCTTCCCAAGCTCTGCTGTCCTCACTGCCTTACTCGCTTGCCTTTGCTTGCCCTTGCTAGACCTGGAAAATTCCAATATTAGACCAATTCACAAGATGATTAACACTTGAGTATATTCACTTTTTAGCTCAAATTTTCAATGTGTGCCCCCTGACTTCCTAGTCCCAGACTAGGTGAACCTCAAAATAGCTTATCCAAAATTAGACGTATACTTTATGAAAAAAAACAGTTGAGGTCACGTAGTACTCGTCACGAGCTTTCTAACGAGCTATTAAGCTCAAAAAACGGACTTCGGATGAAAAAGTTATACGTGTTCAGGCCCTGGGGGTAAAAATTGACAATCCAATTTTCCCTCAAATATGAGCTAAGGGGTCTCCTATGAGTCTAATGGTCCAAAAATTTTCCAAAAATACCCTCAAATTTGGTCAAAAATTGAAGTCCAAAATTTGCGATGGGGGTGGGCAATCGCGATGGTCTGGGACCGTCGCGATGGTCCAAGCGAACCGTCGCGATGGCGTGGGATTTGGACAATCGCGATGGCCCGAAAAAGCGAACCGTCGCGATGGTCCAAGCGAACAATCGCGATGGCGTGAGGTCGAACCGTCGCGATGGTCCAAAAAATGAACCGTCGCGATGGCGTGATCGGGCGGACAATCGCGATGGCGCGGTCAACGGTCAACGGTGGACAATCGCGATGGTCCGAAGTGAACCGTCGCGATGGTCCGCGATGCGATGGCTTGAGCCAATCGCGATGGTCCGATTTTGGGCTGTCGCGATGGTCCGAAAAAACGAACCGTCGCGATGGTTCAACGTGACACGTGGCACTGTCGAGGCGATGGCCCGAGCCTATCGCGATGGTCCGAGCTCAGTGAACCGTCGCGATGGTCCAAGTGGACCGTCGCGATGGCTCAAGTGAACCGTCGCGATGGTCCGAAAAAACGAACCGTCGCGATGGTCCGGCCGAGCCGTCGCGATGGCGTGAGCCTATCGCGATGGTGCGACACAATCGCGATGGTCCGAGCCAATCGCAATGGTCCACCAAATGACGAATTTTTGAAATGCGAATTTGGTTCCGTGTATGCGCAAGGATCGCCTATCTAATGGTGTGGTCGCCTACCTCAAAAACCGAAAAGTGCGGACCATCGCGATGGTCCGCCATACTCGGAAATCTCTGACAGAAAACACATTTTTTACCTTTTGGATGCTTTCCCGATGCTCTGAATCTCTGTACCTGCAAGAAAACTCAAGAAAACACAAGTGCATACAAGCGCAAAAACTCTCTCTCGCTCTCTCGCACGCACAAATGAGGGGAAATGAGGTGAATGGGTGGATATGGTGAATTTTTTGATTTTTTTGGAAATGGAGATGATGATGCAATGATGAAGATGGAGTGTGGGGAAGGTGGAAAACACTAAAAACTAAGTAAAAACAACAACAAAAACTGAAATTTTTACCTTCCAACGCCACTTCTTGCTATACTCTTACCATCACACATTCGTCCTAGACTCGATCCCCGGCAACGGCGCCAAATTTGGTGTTGCTCTAGCACAATGGTGAGAACCACGTTAAGAAGCTTCACCTCCTTAATGTCAATCCGAGGGAGAGGTAGGAGTGATATGAAGATCGTGAATGTGAGAAGATGTGAGAGTGAAGGTGAGAAGCACAAATATGCACACACACATACACACACACAATGAAGAGACAAGCGAGATACAATGGAAGGTGTGAAATTAGCTCTATTACTCAAGAATACTCGTACAAGCTCAAGAATAACTCTAATCTCAAACAAGCTACAATGAACCCACCCCCAAAATGAGCTCTCTAGCTCTTTTTATAGTTTCTAGACTAGTTTTGACCGGTTTCACATCTAGTGACCGGCCTAGTTAAAAATTAGGTCCTAGAGGCTATTTGGGAGGGTAAACGATGTCTAAAAATAACGAAATTTGGTACGAGTATTCTACCTAAGCTCCTCAAGCTCGAGGACTCCTCGGCTTGCACAAAATGGAGCTATGGATTACAAAAATGGGGTTTTGTCTATATTACATATGTTACAAGAGTGATGAAAATCACTGTTGGATATTTGAAGAGGTAATAAAAACATAATTGTTTGAAAAAATGATCCGTCTGGCTCCCTGCTCTGTCTTTACATGCTTCCGTGGCGTCTGTGCCTCTGACTGCTTCCAACATAGACCATCGCGATGGCCCTCCATGTCATCACGATTGTCCCACACCATCATGATGGCTCATGACCATCGTGATCCTGCCAGACCATCATGACGGTTTGACTAAAATGCAAAAATTAGGGTTTTGATTTCCTTGCAGATTTGGAGTCAATTTTGGGTGATTTTTCAAGCAACTGGTGCATCTTGGGGGTCTTCTAGCATACATTTGAAGAGTAATTGTTGCCTATAAAATAAAGTCTGATCTAAACTTAAGATTTTTACAAGTCTATTAAGGGCATCCAAAGGAAGGTGAGGTGCAATCAACAAAGCATTGGACTTAAGGTTGGAAGAACTCTCAACCCCCTCAATCAAATGTTAGTATAGGTTAAGTACAATTAATGACATTGATGAATTAGGGTCATGCTAGGAACGATATAAGTGCAGGAAACCTTAATAACTCAAGTTCAAGTGGAAATTAAGATATTGTGGTGACAAATCCCAAAGGAAAAGGAACTTAAATTCAATGGTGCGATAACTTAAACACACAATGGAAAAATGATACCTAACGTACATAAGTGGAAAAGACAAGATATCAAAGAAACTAAAAATGAATCAAGTAACTAAGAAAGAAAGAATCAGTGTGATGACAATTCACATCGAGTGCTTGAGGGAAACAAATTCATCAACCTCAGATCAAGAAAGCACATAGGAAAGGTCGATCAACATAGTGTTAGGTAATCTAAAGCTAGTGTTACAACCACTGCACAATCTTGGGCTCAACAACTGAGTGGCTACCCTTACGAAATAAGCTCAGAAACAAGTGAATCTAAAATTTCTTATAGCATGGAGAGACTAGAAGGCAGTTTAGGATTAGCATACTTAGAAAGACCCAAAGGACCATATAAAACTCAACTAGAGTACACTCGAACGAACCAATTAGGTGCTCACATCTATGAGGACAGTTTGAGGAGGTCTATCATTCAATTGAGAAACCCTGATCAACTCATTGGATTGGAGCATCTAGTGGTTAAATTTGAGAGAAATGCATATATCGATAAGGAGGGAACAATGTACATAATTTCTAATCAACCCAACATTACCAATGAATTCAAAATAGTAATTCCCAAAGTGAAAAGGGGTGACTTAGAAAATGAACAGCTAGATGGCGAACCTAGAACACCAACAGGTAAATTTGTGTTGACATGGATGCTCAACCCAGAATGGATCCCTCAAGATAACAAAAACATTGAGTTATTCCTCAATAGGGATACTGATGAGGCATTCTAGAGGTATAGGTCTGAGTAACCAAGTGAGGTAGGAACAATCACTATCTATGAGTTCAAGTATCCAAAGACACCTGGAAAAGTGGTGTACTTAGACAACACTTCAGAATGTGTGTTTGTGGTTTCAAAACATGGGAGACATGCCTATACATGGAGGGATGAATTGGTTTTCCCCCACCATGAGCCAATGTTGCCTTGGACACTAAGGGGTAACAACATCCATGGCTCCTGGTTCCCAATGAGAAAAAGGCAAAGAGAGACTTGAAGTGAGTTCTGCTAATGTGGTAGCGAGAAATTGATCAGCAGTAGAAACAGATGGGATGGAGAGTCCAAGAGAATTGAGATCCATGATACTCAAAAAGACACGATACACGATACTTCACCACTTGGCGATACACGATACATGATACTTCCCTTCATGATACGATACTCAGCCACATAGCAATACACATTACTTATGGGGTATTGCGATAAACAATTCTTAAGGAGATACACGATACATGATACACAGACAAGATGATACGTGATACATGATACTCAACCCCGTGATACATGATACTTGTGAGGTATCGCAATACATGAGGAGGTGATACAAGATACTTGAGCACTTGCGATACTCAACCCAATGATACACAATCCTTGTGAGGTATCGTGACACACAAGAAGTTGAGGTATCGGTGATACATGATACCTGCCAAGTATCACGATACACGGGAATTCAGGTATTGTGATACCTGAACTCAACCAGCCATAATAGTCTTAACAAGGTCTAAATCCAAAAAATCTTAGTGTATTGTGCTTTTTACAAGTTCCTCTCCCTTAGCTAATTGTGGGTGCAATATTTCACTCAAAACCCCTCTTATAACCCCCGTGATAATTCCACTCTTCTGTGTCATGTCTAGTGAGTATTTTTTTGGTTTCCAAAGATTGATAGAGTGAGGTTCTCACCTTCAATACTAGGTCCTCTAGTCTTTGCCACCAAAAGCTAACAATTCTTTGTGCTCTCTGCAATACTGGTTGCTGCTTTGCATGATACATGTGTTCAAACAAATGGCTTGCAACTAAAAAGTTTTTTGAAATTTAGCTTGTTGGAGTAACCAATGCCTGGACTTGAAGTGAGCAATTTTTTTGGATTTTTTGGTGATGCTTTTCCTATTCTACCCCTACCTTTTCCTTCTATTCCTAAATCCTAACTCTCTCTCACTCCCTCTCTCCTAACCCTACATACTTGTTATACACACCACTAGAGTGTGAAGTAATAAGTGCCAAAAAGTTTTAAAGACTTGCCACTTACTGAATTACTTCTCCTCACATGATACATTCACTCCTAAGCCATTACCATCATGTAGGCATCTTGATTGGACTAGCTCTCCAACAACGGTGCCAATAATGTGAGTACCTAAGTCATATAGTCTTAGGGACTTGTGCTAACTGAGACTATACCTCAATCACCCACAAGTGCACATAGTGGTGGATTAATACACTTAATTATCAATCCGTGAAATTAAACATATCAAGTGTATGAAGACATGTGCACACATGATCACAAATGAAGTGAAAGTGATAACAATGCATGTATCATAGATTCATCTATCGCTTAAGTCACTTATCCCTCTGAAAATGCGCATTGTGATACTTGTTGTAGCAGTAAGCGCAAATTAGGGCTTTTGTCTCAACTCAAAGACCCAAATATAGTTAGTAGCAGGTTCTTTTCGAAGCTCTTGATGAAAAAAAACAAGAGGGGATGGGTTAGACAACACTCTTAAACACACATTTTAATCATTAAACACACATGCAAGCTCTTGGACAAGAAGATATTCAGCAGAGAAGAAGCAAATTCAAAATTTCAACTTGACTACCCACAATGAAAAAAAGTTCTTATAAAGAGTCATCAAGTGACTTATATACATGTGCCCTAAAAATGGTCCTTTCACACAAGAGACCGGCACTTTTATTGAAAATCGCTAAATTCTTACTATTATACAAGGCTAATGTTACAATATTTGGGATTTATGCATCTAGAGGACTCCTCTCGAGCATTTACATGGCTTCTGACATGATATTATAGAAATTTCAAGAAGAAAATCATGCCTAGAATTTGAAATTTTTTGGGCCTACTTCTCTTTGCTCCTTTCTTTTGCAACATCCATGTTGATGATTTATGTGCTCATTCAAACATTAGGCAAACCCACATCCCTAAAGTGAAACAACTCTTTGATAAATGTTGAGAATGTCAGGTCTGCCTGAACCCAAAAAAGTGCATTTTCATGGTCAGGCAAGCCAAGATTCTTGGACACATCATGTTAAAGAATGGGATCTCTAACAATGAGGAGAAAGTTAGAGTGATTGCAGACCTCCCTAGGCCAAAGAATATTAAGGAAGTACAAGCTTTCATGGGACATTGTGGTTACTATCGATGCTTTATACACATGTATGTGATCATCATAAAGCCTCTATACACCCTTCTGACTAAGTTCGAATGGATGGATGAATGTGAGAAATCATTTCATGAACTTAAACGATGCTTGTGTTCAGCACCAATTTCGATGACACTAGATTGGAATAAACCATTCCATGTACATGTGGATGCATCCAATTATGCTATCGGGTGTGTGCTAGCACAACCTATAGGTGAGAGCAATATAGACTTTCCTATAGCTTATGCAAGTAGGTAGTTGAATGCAACAAAAAGGAATTACAGCACCACTGAGCAAGAAGGCTTAGGAATGATTTATGCAGTAAAGAAATTTAGACATTACCTATTGGTGAACAAATTCAAGTTCTTCACAAACCATGAAGCATTGCTATACCTACTCAACAAGCCTTGTAATACAAGAAGATTAATATGATGGTTCCTACTATTAATGGAGTATGATTTTGAAGTGGTAGTAAAAAAAGGGAAGACCCACCTTAGAGTTGATCATCTCTCACAACGGACTATGGGAGAAGCCCCTCAAGGGATAGTTGATGATTTACTAGATGTGTACTTGTTTAATCTTGACGTATGTGCCAAGCCAATTGTCCCCATTCTCAACTATGGACCCAAGAATCGTAGAGTTAGGATCAATGAAGGAGAGATAACTAAGTCACAAAGATAAATAATGGTAGGAAGTATTTGTTGGAACATCAAGCTTACACTATGCTTGAGGTGGACTTGATCTACATCAAAAGCTATTGCTTGGATTACATTGAAAGAATATCAATTGGAGAGTTCTTTTACCTATGCTCATGTATTGGATTTTTTTGAGAGGTTTTTGATGGTTCATTTACCGTTGTAAAAGCCTAGAGCTTTACACATGTAAAAGGGTAAAGAGAGATCCCAAATTCCATGGATTTGTGGTGGTTGAGTTGCATTCAATCAATCAATCAATCACTTAAAAGTAGATCAAACTAGATCTTCACTTTTCCTAGATTGTAGGAAAGTGAATTGATTCCCTCCAACAACCATTCCCACCTTCATTTGAATTCAAAGTCCACTTGTAGATTTTGTGGATCACTTCTAGAGTTTATATAAAGACTTCAAAACACTTGTACATTACATGGAAGCAATATACATACACTTGTGACCATCATTGTCTTGCTCCTTCATTTCTCTCCATCATCTTCTTCGCCAATACTAATCTTCAACTACACGGCTTGGCAAATCAAAATGGAGGCCTATTTGCAAGGTAGAAATCTTTATGAAATTATAGCAGGTGATGAAGCTATGCCTATTCCAAGATCCAAAGGAGGACCTACACAAGAGGAGATAGAGAAGCTCACACTTTGGTGTTCAAGGGATGCTCAAGCAAGGTTGTACATACTAAAATATATTTTTGACTTTCTATTACCACATATTAGAGGATGCAAGACATCTCAAGAACTTGGGATGCCCTCCAGACTTTCTTTTCTGCTAGTACCAAAGCAAGAAAGAATAATCCTTGGAACGAGTTCAACCAAATGAAGAAGACACCTAAACAAACCATCACAGAGTATTTTACCAAGATCAAGTAGGTTGCGGATCAATTAGCATCCATTAGAGATCTTATTGAAGAAGAGGCTCTCATGAGACAAATTCTCAATGGGATTCGAAGTGATAAGCAATGGCAATCTTTCACCATGGCTTACGATCTCATCATCGATGTGCAAACTCTAGACTTCAACATCTTTCTTGGACAACTCTTCAATCAAGAGGCCAACAATAGCATAAAGGAAGGTAACCCCTATCATGGTAATTCAACTAGTTCTCTATATGCAGATAAGAAGGATAAGAAGCAAAAAGGCAAGAAGAAGGAAGGAGATGAAGAGGAGACTTCCCAAGCCAACTTCGTGAGCAAGAGCAAGTGGAAAGGGAAGAAGAAAGGACCAAAGCATGAAAAAGCCAAAGGTTAGAATGTTCAACCTTGTGCCATCTGCGATAAGACCAACCACACCACTCAGAATTGCTGGTTCAATGGGAAGACCCAGAAAGGAAGTGGAAGAGGTGGATATGGCAGTAAGAGAGGTAGAGGTGGACACAACTTCAACAATAACAATAGAGGCTACAATAGAAGAGACTTCAACAATTATTCAAAAGATCAACCACATGAAGACTCATTGCATCTTATGAATCTAAGCCACAAAGAAGTAAAGAAGATGATTATTTTTTCTACATAGATTTAGGATGTTCAAATCATGTTGCAGGCAACATTGCTCTTCTATCTGATTTGAAAAGTCCAAAGCATAGACATGAAGTTTAAACAAGGGATGCCACAAAGCACAATGTGGAGAAGATTGTTAACGTCAAAGCTTCCAATGGCAGGACAAACATTCTGATTAAGATTCTCTATGTAGCCACTATCACTAAAAAGCTAATAAGTGTAGGCCAAATAGTTGAAAAATTCTTACAAGTTAGGTTCACCCAGCATGGAGCTTTTGTGGAAGATCCATGTCAAGGCTTCAAGAAGATAGCTAGGGGTGAGAAGCATGGTAGGCTCTTTACTTCTGAAGTAGGAGAAACCAAGAACATAGCTCTATTCACTTTTGGGTCTCAAACCCTAAGTGAGCTTGAAGTGTGGCATAAGAGACTTGCTCATGTGAATGAAAGAACCTTGAAGGATATATGTGGGGATCAAAGTGTTCTAGGACTGCCGAACAAAGCAACACATGATCAACAGGTGTGATGCATGTCAGATTGGGAAGGCAAAAAGACAACCATTCAACCACAAAGGCTACATCCACAACAACTTATTTAAGAAAGCATTGTAGGATTGAAACAAGCTCCTAGAGCTTGGGATTACAAGTTGGTTACATACCTTCAAGATCAAGGGTTCAAAGCTAGCAACTCAGATCCTTCTCTATTCATCAAAAGGGATCACAATGACGTTATCTATCTATGTGCATATGTAGATGATATTATTGAGACAGGTGATGATTTGAATGGCATTCAAAGGATCAAGAGACACCTGCAAGAGAGTTCAAAATCAGTGACTTAGGTGAGCTCACATATTCCCTAGGTATGCACGTGATATACACAAATGAAGGAATGTATTTGACTTAGAGAAGATACATTCAGGATCTACTTCTCAAGTTCAAAATGGAGAACACTAAACATGCATGTACACCTTTGGAGATGAATCATAAACTTAGTGTTTTATGAAGGTGAGAAAATTAAAGACATAAAAAAATATCAAAGCTTGGTAGGTAGCTTGATATATGCTACTCATACAAGGGCAAACATCTCATATAGTGTGGGAGTGCTTAGTCAATTCATGCACTTGACGAGAAGACCACACATGGATGCAGCTAAGAAATTATTTAGGTATCTCAAAGGTACAATCAATGAAGGTATATTATATCCTTACTCTTCATATTTGGATATCAAAATCTATTTAGATGCAGATTGGGCAAGAGCTAAGGATGATAGAAGAAGTACTTTTGGTTTCTTAGCATTTGCAAGCTCAAAGCTAGTGTCATGGAGTTCCAAGAAGCAACCAACAGTTGCTTTATCCTCAACTGAAGCAGAGTACAGAGGTTTGACCATAGCAACTCAAGAGGCAATATGGTTGAAAGCATTGTATATAGATTTGGGACTTGTGAGTTTGAATAGGAAGCTCAAGACTACACACTCATTAGCAATAATGTGTACAAAAGAGGAAGATATGGATATCTAAGATAGTGTGTTCATGAGAGTGACTACTTGAGCATATTAGAGATTGCACACCAGGGTATTGCGGGCAGCCATTTTGGCCCCAAACGGATACTCAAAGCCATACTATTCTCAGGACTATGGTGGCCTACTCTTCATATGGATGCACATACATATCTAAAGAGATGTGATGTTTGCCAAAGAGCTCAGTTTCCAACATGAAGAGATGAGATGCCACTGAAACCCATGATGGGAGGACGTGCATTCTTTAAGTGGGGTATGGATTTTGTTGGACCCATTAACTGCCCTGTTAAAGGCATTGATGTTAAATACATTATCGTAGCAACAGATTATCTCACCAAAATGGGTAGAGGCTAAGGCTATCAAAAAGAATGATGCACATACAACTGCAAAATTCTTATTTGAGAATGTCTTTACAAGGTATGGATTACCTATAGAGTTAGTGAGTGATAGAGGGACTCACTTTCTAAATATATTCATTGAATACTTGTTACAAGATTTTATGGTGATTCATAAGAATTCTGCACCATATCATCCTCAAGCCAATGGACAAGTAGAAAGTATTAACAAGATCCTTTGCAATGTACTGAATTGAGACAAAGAGTTACATCACACTATTTGGGCATATCGAGTGGCCTACAAGATGGTACTCAATGCAACTCCCTTTCAAAAGGTTTTTGGTCAAGATGCAGTGCTCCTCTTGGATTTTTTGATACCCACCCTTAAGGTTGCACAAGAGCATCAATAGACTGGCCACGAGTTATCATCAAGGATCATGGACTTGGGACGATTAGAAGAAACTAGGTTGAGAGTAGCAGCAAGCATATATGCAACCAAGAAGAGACAAAAAGCCTATTTTGATGCACATGTGAAGGAAAAATGCTTGAAAGAAGGAGATTTAGTTCTGGTGTATATGCTAAAACAACATGCATGGAAGTTAATGAAATGTGGTTATGGCCTCATGACATAAACAAGCTTTCAACGAGTGGAGCGATACAATTAGCCACTATAGAAGGAGAAATAATTCCTAATTATATAGTGGTTTTGGATTCAAGCTTTATCAAGCACCTCTCACTGAGGATATGCTTAGAAGACTCACAATGGCAAAGAAGCGCAAGGATCAAGAGAAAAGAATAAGGGAAGAAGCTCAAGAAGAGGCCTTAGAACGCATTAAACATATGAAATCAAGAAGATAAGGACTAGGGAGAGAATTTTATAATCAATTAAAAGGCCTCCAAGTAACCCCTTGTATCGACATAGAAACCCCCAAACATCCTATGGCAATGTGTCAAACAAAGTTAACTACTTGTCCTAGCATAGTGGACAATGTGAGAAGAGATGGTGGAGACCTCCAAAGAGGTGTCTGATGTTGCAAAAACCTACTCTACACTTGCCAAGATAACTTCAGGGATATTACGTAGACAGCTTTTTCTTGTTAAGGATGCATATAAACCACCCTAGTGCTTTGGAGCATCAATCTCAAATTGATACATCAAAACGGACAACTTAACTCAAAACATATGACTCAAAACTTGCTATTTTGGGATGAGATGCACTCTAGAATTTCACTCAGAGCTCACAGCCTGCTAAGAATTGACTAGAGATATTTTGCAAATTTTAAATTAGATATGTGATGAATCTAATGCAAAAAAGTTGATGAATTTTGATGAGCCATACTGAGAGAAATGAGTTTAGCAAAATAGGGGTATCATCTCAACTTTTTAGGATTCATCTGCATAATTACATAAATAACTTCAAATGAATGTATCTCATAGGCCAATGAACCAAATATGATGAAAATTGATATGATGTAAATAGATTTATCACTTTACCTATAGAAATTTAAATAATTGCAAAAGACTAAGCAAACATAGAGAAATCACTAATTGAAGTTGATTGAAAATGTAACATAGACCTATAGCAGTAGTTGAAGAGAACTCCAAGATATAGCTTGAAATATCAATCTGTATTGCACATATGGTACATGATTTGAATGAGCATGAGGCTTGAGAAGGATGAGAACAATGTACGGCTTTACAAATAGCATAATACTTGGACAAAATCTTTTCTGAACATAGCACTAAAGTATGGTCTTTCTGTGACCAAATTTGAGTGTACATATAGAAGTATTTTAATTCAAACTTTGGAAGGATGCTACCTAAACGTCCCATCAAGTCAAGGGAATATTTGGTTGATCAATATCTCCTAACTATCCTCGTGATTCATGCCAACCAAGACCGTGAGATTCTCAAGGAACTTTCACTTTTGATATAACTACTTTTATCTATTACAAGAGATAGTTTCTATGGCTCCTCTCATTGAGAGTACAAACAATGTCATTATACAAGTGATCAATCAAGCACTAAGCTTGTATGAAAATGCACCAATAGCTCCCCCTCAAGCCTAGCATGCTTGAGTCTTCATTCTTCCTTGATTTCAAGCAATCCAATCATGCCTTTGAATCTGCTTAACTTGATACCATCCAATGGTTTTGTCAACATATCTACACATTGAACATTATTAGACACATAGTACAATTGAATGTCCTTGCTCATCAACTTCTCTCTTACATAGTGATAGTGTACTTCAATATGCTTTGTTCTATCATGGTAAACTGGAATAGCTGCTAAGTGAAGTGAGCTAGTATTATCACCAAAGATGTGAGGAGTTAAGGTATGTAACCCCAAATCTCAGTATAGGCATTTCAACCACATTGCATCTTGTGTTGCATTGGCCAATCCTCTGTATTCAGCCTTAGTAGATGATAGATCCATAGTTGGTTGCTTCTTTGATGACCATGAGATTACTTTTGAACCTGCAAAAGACTAATAGACTGATGTACTCTTCTTATCATCCTTTGATCTAGCCCAATCTGAACCTGAGTAGAGTTTGAGATCAATTTCTGAAGTAAAGGGATAGAAAATCCCTTCATTGGTGGTACCCTTCAAGTATTTGAGCACTCTCTTGGCTGCTTCCATGTGTGGCTTCCTTGGTTTGTACATAAATTGATTAAGTCTGCTAACACTATAGCATATGTCCACCCTTGTGAGAGTTGCATACTTCAAGCTTCCTACCAAGCTTTGATAGCTTGTGATATCTTCAATGGGTCCTCCCTCATAAGCACTAAGCTTATGATTCAACTCCATGGGTGTACGTGCACACTTAGTTTTCTCCATTTTAAATTTAGAAAGCATTTCATGTACATATTTCCTTTGAGTGATATAGATGCCATAATCTATACAAACAAGTTCAAGTCCAAGAAAGTAAGTGAGTGGTCCAAGATCACTTCTCTTGAATTCATCCTTCATTCCAGCCTTTGTCTGTTTAATTCCATTGTCATCATTCCTTGTAATTATAATTTCATCAACATATACAGAGAGAGATATATAACCTCTAATCCACTCCTCTTGATGAATAATGATGTATCTACTTTACTAGCTTTGAACCCTTGTTCCTGCAAGTAAGTCACTAATCTATGATTCCAAGCTCTTGGAGCTTGCTTCAAACCATACAAAACCTTCCTCAATTTGCACACATAATTGAGATGATGTGCATCTTCATAACCTGGTGGTTGTGCCATATAAACTTCTTCTGAAATCCAACCATTGAGAAATGCATTTTTTACATCTAATTGGTATAGCTTCCAATTCCTAGATGCAGCAATGCTAATAAGTACTCTAATGGTAAGCATTTTAGCAACAGGTGAAAAGGTTTCTTCATAGTCCATCCCATGGGTTTGGGCGAACCCCTTGGATACTAACCTTGCCTTGTATCTATTAATACTAACATCTGAATTCCTTTCAATTTTATAAATCCATCTAGATTCTATTACCTTCGTTGATGGTTTTTTTGGAACAAGTTCCCATGTGGCATTGTCCATGAGAGCTTTCATTTCTTCATTCATTGCTTCTCTCCATTCCTTCTTGCTTTGAGCTCCTTCATAAGATGTTGGTTCTTCATTGTTGGAGTCCTTAGCCATATAGATTGAGTGCTTTGTGATTCAAGAAGTATCAAATCTATATCTTTCTGGTTTCCTCTTCTCTCTCATTGACCTTCTGATTGGTTGAAGTGAGCTTTCTGAGCCTTGAGCTAGGTTTTGCACCTTAGATTTCCCTTTATTCTTCCATAGCTTCAATTTCTCTAGATCTGTTAGGTCTTCTTCAGAGTCATTGTCCTCAAGATGCTTTGGTTATTTTGTTGGAAGAGATAGAAAGTCTTCTTCCAAGTCATAGGATAGCTTCACTTTCCTATCATCATCAAACCAAGATTTATTTTCATCAAAGACTACACCCCTATGAACTAAGAACCCTTTGTTAGTGGGATTATATAATCTGTATCCTTTTTTATTTTGATCATAACCAATAAAGACACACTTTTCTACTTTGGGATCCAACTTCCCTCTTACTTGGGAAGGTATGTGAGCATAAGCTAAACAACCAAAGATTATTCAATGCTCTAGACTTGGTCTTCTTCCATTCCACACTTCATAAGGAGTCATACCATCTAAAGACTTTGATGGAAGTCTATTTATAAGATATGTGGCTATTGATACAGCCTCTGCCCAAAGATAATTAGGTAGACTCTTTTCATCTAGCATAGATCTGGCTGCTTCTACTATAGTCATGTTCCTGCTTTCAGCTACTCCATTGAGTTCAGGTGTGTACTTGGTTGTTACCTCTTTTTTGATGCCTCTTTCTTCTAGGAAAGCATTAAATTCAGTTGAGAAATATTCTCCACCACCATCTAATATGAGTTTCTTGAGACATCTACCTGTTTGGCTCTCTAAAAGAGCAAGATACCTTTTGCAACAATTAAAGACTTCATCCTTATGCTTCATAAAGTAAATAATTGTCCACCTGCTACAATTATCAATAAAAGATACATAATATCTTGAACCTGAAATGGAAGATTCTTTACTTGGACCCCACATATCTGTGTGAACAAGATCCAATAGCTCCTAATGGATATAGCCTTTCTTGTTGAAAGGTTGTCTATGTGCCTTTCCAAATTGACAAGCTCCACACTTGTATATCATATGTTGTTTTGTGATGTTGGGAAATCTAGGTACACTTTGATCCCTACAAATTTGTTTCAAAGTTCTCTCACCAATATGAGCAAGCCTTTTATGCCATACTCTAATTCAGAGAGTGTTTGAGATCCATAGCTAAACAATGCTATGTTCTTGGACTCTTCCACTTCAAAGATGAAGAGTCTTCCTATCATATCTCCTTTGGCAATCCTTCTAAATCCTTGCTTGGGGTCTTCCACATATGCTCCATGTCTTGTAAACCTAACCTGCAATCCTTTCTCCACAATTTGTCCAACACTTATCAAGTTTTTGGTTATTGTAGGTACATACAATACCTTGCTTAGAAGATTTATATTACCATATGATGTTTTGACATTACCTACTTTCTCCACTGAGTGTCTTGTATCATCACCTATTTGCACTTCATGTTTGTTCTTGGGATCTTCTAAATCAAAAAGCAATGCTACATTTCCTAATACATGATTGGAGCACCCTGAATCAATATAGAAAATATGGTCATCATCCTTAACCTGCTTCAAATGATAGGTTCATGAGAAGTAGTAAGTCCTCTTGACTTTGTTCTTTAGTGTAGCGATTGTAATCCTTCCTTCCTCTATATCCATGTTTATGGTTGTTATTATTGTTGTAATAGTTATTGTTGTATCCTCCATTGTATCTGCCTCTATTTGATCCATAGCCACCTCTATTAAATCCTCTTCCTCTAGAATTTCTTGGGTTCCTATAACGCTCTTTAGTAGTGTGATTAGAATAACCACAGATGTTGCAAGGTTGAGATGTTTGGGGTCTCCCCTGCCTTGCTTTCCTCCTCTACCTCTTCCTCTAGATCTTCATCTACTTGTGAAGTTGGCTTGGAAAGAGCTACCTTCATCTTCATTCTTCTTAGAATTTGACTTATCCTTAGCTTTAGCTTTATCAGAGTATAAGGCATAAGATTGATTACCTCTTGGGGATTCACCATTCTTTTTTATTTTTGCTTCATGTGTGAAGAGTTGGCCCATTAGAGTGTTGAGGACAAGAACTTACATGTCCATGTATAGGTCCATGGAAGTTGTGAACGATTCCCACTTGTCATCAGCTTTGATGTCATTTATGATTTGCCTTATGATTTTCTCTTCTTCAATCACCTCTCTAATGCTTCCCAACTGATCAGAGATCTCCTTCATTTCGATGAGATAATCAATCACACTTTGCTTGGGACTTTTGTTCAACGTAGTGAACTCCATCCATAGCTAGTTCTTCCTTGCTCTAGTGTTTAAAGAGAAGAAGGCAACAAGTGCATTCCAGGTTTCTCTTGATGTCTTGCATCATTTCACATGAGGTAAAAGAAAATCAGAGATTGAGTTTAATATGTATGACCTGGCCAGTGCATCCTTTGAGCACCAAGTTGTAAGCCTCTCTTGCTCTTCATATGATGGTTGACCTTTGCTTCTCATTGTCGGCATGACTTCATCTTCAAGTATGTATCCAAACATATTTCTTCCTTGGAGGTAAGCCTCCATCCTTGGAGACCAGGCTGAGTAGTTGTTTCTATCCAGTTTGTCAATGGTGGAAGGAAAACCATCTCCCATGTTGATTTAACTAAGCTTTGATACCAATGTGAGAAGAGATGGTGGATACCTCCAAAGATGTGCTTGGTATTGCAAAAACCTGCTCTACACCTACCAAGATAATTTCAAGGATAATAAGTAGACACCTTGTGCTTGCTAAGGATGCTTATAAACCACCCTAGTGCTTTGGAGCATCAATCTCAAACTGATACATCAAAATAGACAACTTAACTCAAAATAGATGACTCAAAAACTTGTTATTTTGGGATGAGATGCACTCTAGGATTTCACTCAGAGCTCACAGCATACTGGGAATTGACCAAAGATATTTTTCAGACTTTAGATTATATATATGATGAATCTAAAGCAAAAAATTTGATGAATCTTGATGAACCATACTGAGAGAAATGAGTTTCGCAAAATAGGGGTATCATCCCGATTTTTTAGGATTCATCTGCTTGATTACATAAGTAACTTCAAATCAATGTATCTCATAGACTAATGAACCAAATATGATGAAAATTGATATGATGTAAATAGATTTATCACTTTACCTATATCAATTTAAATCATTGCAAAAGACTAATTATACATAGAGAATCAATGGCTGAAGTTGACTGAAAATGTAACATAGCATGTAGTAGTAGTTGAAGATAACTCCACGATATAACTTGAAATATCAATATATTTAGCACATATGTTTTGAATGAGCATGAGGTTTTGGAAGGATGAGCAGAATGTGTGCTTTACAAATAGCATAATACATGGACAGGACCTCCTCTTAATGTAGCACTAAAGTCTACTCTTTCCACGACCAATTTTGAGTGCATATATAGAAGTATTTTAATTCAAACTTTGGAGGGATGCTACCTAAAAGTTCCATCAAGTTAGGGGAATCTTTGGTTGATGAATCTCTCGTAACTATCCTCGTGATTCGTTCCAACCAAGGCTACAAGATTCTCAAGGAACTTTCACTTTTGATGTAATTACTTTTATCTATTACAAGAGATAGTTTCTATGGCTCCTCTCATTGAGAGTACAAACAATGTCATTATACTAGTCATCAATCAAGCACTAGGCTTGTATGAAAATGCACCAATGGTCAGGAGAACATTCATTACGATTAGGCTAGGGCAAGGCAACACTCTTAAGGAGATTAGGGTGCTAATTGATTCAGGTGCTGCAACTAGTGCAATTAGGTGGTCTCATTGTCAAGACATGGGACTACAACTACAGCCTATGGAGGCATACCTCATAGGTCTAGGAGGCATGGAAACCCCTTTCATGGGTGAGGTGGACCTTCCTATCCTCATAGAAGATGTAACCTTAATGTTGAAGCTCCTAGTTTGTTATGATGATGACCTGATAGAACCACTAATTCTCAGCCAAAATTGGTTATATGACCACTCAGTGGACTTGAATCTTAGAAAATGCTCTCTTCATCTTAGGATAGCAAGCCAGCTGCAAGAAATACTACTCGAGATCCCTCACCATGCTCACTCAAAGGAAAGTAACCCCAGTCCATATATAATGTATGCGAAGGAGGACCATGCAAATTCTTCCTTTGACAATGACCTTACGTTAGATGGGCACTATAGGCGGCACAATCAGTGGTCAAACGGGGCACAATAGGTAGCCAAATGAGCACCATGGTTCCCTTGGGCTTACCCTCCGCACTTCTTGCATGCCTGCCTAAATATGTTGTATAGAATGCCTCACCTCCTGATGGCTAGGCCATGCAAGTGTTGGACCTCCCTTCTTTTCCAAAGCAAAGTGTCAACCGGACCTCTGAACCACCACCATGGAAAGTCAACCATGATTTGGACATCCCCACCAACAACCATTTCATATTAACCCTTGGACGCCATGTAGGTATACCAAAGCAACAAGCATGAAGCAAATATGGGTACCCAAAGGCCAGCCATCACTCACCATCTCCTCTAGTGCACGACAAGAAGTCAAGATGAAGCAGAGTCAACCTCGACACTCCAAAAGACATTCTCCATTGATGAGAATTTGACACATTTGGGTGCCTAAGAAGTCTCTAATGGACATGCCCAATACCACTCAAATCTGGGTATCGAAGGCCTATCTTATAGCTCAGAAATCTAGCCATGTAATTCTGACTTCCCAAAAATCACACCACCCATGAACCATATCACCTCCCAATCCATCCTTTGTATTCACCCAAGCGAGCCATTTCCATTCACCACTTAGTAAGAATGGGGTGTGGAAAAGCCCCCAGAGCCCTACATCCACTCCCTTGTACAATTTGAAACCTCATGATGCTAACCATTCCCTTTGTAATATTTCATTAACACCTAATCCTTGTAAAAATCGACCCTTACTAACTCACTATCACCAGTAATGACATCTCTCATGAAAGGAGGCTGAAGTAAAAGACCAGTCATAAGCATAAGCTAATAAGCACATATAGGTGCAGCACAACATGGTGGACATGCATATATAGAAGAAAGACATTGCACAGTAAGTGAACACGTTCTGTGTATCCAGAGTGTGAAAACAATCAGCACATATATGCCATTCTTGGTCAAGACTTAACTGCAAAGGTTTACTTGCTAAAAGTAGAAAGAAACTATGCCTAGCAGCTACGACTCTCTTTTGCCTCTTGATTTAATGATTCAACTGCCCATATACACATTATGAAAAAATAATCTGAAAAATACCCAAAGAAGAAGGTTACCTAGATATGAACTGATTTAACAAACAATTGGGATCATGATTAATGCCAGTTGTGGATTTTGAGAACCTATTGGTAGAGGCCCACCCTTCAATGAGACCTTTGGCATTTCAAGATTTTATGGGGCCTATGCCAATTGATGATCCTCTTATTGGATGGACAGAGAAAGTACAAAGTAAGTCTCATTGGTTCCAGGGATTAGCACGACCTTTGGCTGATGCAGAGCACATTTACGATGCAACTTTGTGCTTTAGCAGCGACACGTGGGGAAGATATTGTTTCTTCTCCACGGATTTTGAAGCCCTTCAGAATTCATAAGAATTAAGACCAATTTAGGCAAGGGCAAGTTTTACATAATATTTCAGTGCGCCCGTTCCCAAACCTGATTTCTATCACTGCTACTATCTTGTCACCACTTTACAACCACCAAGAAGGAAGGAGCTTTTAGGTACATTCATACTACCATCCTTAGTTGCAGACCCACCCTTCAAGAAGTTTTATCTCTCAATAGATCTCATGAGGCCTGCCCTAAAAATTCATGGCACACATACACCAACAGAAAGGGAAAGGCTTATACCCAAGCCCATGAAAAAGGAAGATGTTTTGAAGTGGGCTGATATCTCAGCCATTACACCTGAATTGTCGAAGTTGGTACAAGTATGCATGCAGCATTTTGCCTTTCCTACACAAGATCATTTTACATTTCCACAAAAATGTATATGGTATGGATTATATTTAGCAAACATTGGGCCACTAACCATTGACTTAGCTAGCTAGATCTAAGAACAACTATTTTTGGCAACCAAAGATGGATTAGAAAGAGAGTCATTCACGACTGTTGTGCAATTATGTGGATAGTATATATGTGCTTGGCATATGACATTCTTGTCAAGCAAGCCCTATCTAGAGAGGAATTAAAAAGATTTAAAGGATCTACCAAGTCTCATTACACACCAAAGTCAAGAACTCGAAAGAAAATGAGGGGAAAAAATCTTGTGTTTACAAGTACCTGCTTCATCACCCCCTCAATCATCACCCCACCAATCACCCACAGATGAATTTCAACTCTAAGAGACTCAATTATTCTCACAAGAGTACGAACACCTGAGCTATCCTAGCTCCCCACTGTTGGGGCTTCACCCACTAATTAGACATAAAGACATGAAGGCATATGAAGGAAGAAGAAAGACAAAGAGAAGTAAAAGCAAAACATTCAGAAAATCAAGCCTAAGTGAAAGGACAAATTCACACTTGTAATATAGTGCAAAATTAAAGTCTAATCTTGACATAGAATTTCAAAACTTACGAGTTTGAGTCTAGGAGTATGTAGGCCATATGTATATAAGTCAATTTGAGCTGAAAAACATATAGAAGAACTTGATTTGTAAGTCTTGAGTGAATACAGAAAAAGTCAGATTTTTTTGAGAGAGATGTTGAGGAAGAACTACTCAGAGTAGGAGAGTTTTCCATGGCTATGAGCAGAATGAAGCCAAGCCATTTTGTACACATCTTCTCTAATAGATAACACATGTTTGTGTAAAAGTATTTGATCTAATTCCTCT
Organism: Ceratopteris richardii; assembly: GCA_020310875.1. Classification (NCBI taxonomy): domain Eukaryota; kingdom Viridiplantae; phylum Streptophyta; class Polypodiopsida; order Polypodiales; family Pteridaceae; genus Ceratopteris; species Ceratopteris richardii. The sequence goes on from CM035432.1 coordinate 146,028,032, forward strand.
TTTGTAAAGATTTCTAAGTGATTTTATATTAGTGTGAAAGTTAGTTGACAGTTACGAGTTTTCTAGCGCACTTTTCCCTGATCTTCTAAAGGTCAGATCTCACAATACAGTGTAAAGTTTTTCATGACTGATAGCTCATTTTGAAGCTATTACCTCCAACTACAATCAACCAAAATATCTTTGCAAAACCAAATGTGTACTCAGAGAAACGAGTCTAACAGTGAAGGTATGTCAAATCGATGAAGTCATTTTTCAGATTTCATACATAGTTCAAATGTTGAAGTGAATTCAAAAGATTCTGAGGCTATTACTTGAAAGTTTTGCTTGGAATGTGTTGCTTAACATTACAAGAACTTATATTAGCAAATGATCAAAAGAATTTACAAGAATCAAGCTAGTACAGATCATATTTGAAGCTAGAAGAAAAGGTGCAGATTTTTAAAGAGTAAATTCTTGGATTTCACTAAGTTTAGTGACAAAGATTTCAAATTGAGAGTGTTTCTAAGATACTGATGGTTATGGAGGTATTCTAATATCACTTTAGCTTAGTTCTTGTGGTGTTTCATACATCAACAAGTGGTATCAGAGCAGAAAGGTCCTCAAGAGTGAAAGGAGGTACAGATACAAGAGGAGTTGAAGAGTTCTTCATTGAAAAGGTGAAAGCTGAGGTGTTCAACAACAAAAGACATTAGAAAAGCACTTCGAAGTTATTTTCAAGGGTAAAGATCTACAAAAGGTAACATACTTTAACCTTATACTCACAAGTTGCAACAGAAGCAAGAAGACTATGGCAGATCATGTATCTATTGACAAATTGGAGAGAGATAATTATCTTGCTTGGGTAATGAGAATGGAAGCCTTACTTATGAGTAAGGATCTAATGGTATATGTGACAGGTGAAGAAGAAAAGCCTACATTTGAAGATGATAGTCAACCAAGGAAAGAAGAACTAGAAGCTTTGAAGCTATGGCAGAAGAGAGATGCAAGTGCAAGGGCTTATATATACAACACTATCACAGATCATTTGTTACCACATATCAGAGGTTTTGAAAAAGTTGAAGACATATGGAATGCTTTGGAAGATCACTTCCAAAACACTACTAAAGCTAGGAAGGTTAGCTTATGGTCACAATTTACTACATTTAAGAAGAAGCAAAGTCAGAGCATTAGTGATTATGTCACTAAGATGAAGGACTTGGCAGATAGCCTTGGATCTATTGATGAGGATATTGAAGATCATAGGTTGATAGCACAATTGCTTGCAGGATTGAGAGGAGATGAAAGGTGGAAACCTTTTGTACTCTCAACTAAACTTTCATTAAATCATTATGTACCAGAATTAAATCAATTGCTTGGACTGATGCTTACATTTGAGCAAGATTTGAAGTCAGATGGAGATAAAGGACATAGCTCTGCTATGTATGCAAAGAACAAAAAGAAAAATGAGAAAGGTAAAGCAAAGGATGAAGAAGAGCTGACTACTCAAGCAAACTATGCAAGAGGAAGAGGTATTGGCAGAGGTAAAAGTTGAGGAAATGGAAGAGGTAGAGGTAATCAGAACAATAACAAGAAGACATGTTGGATTTGTGGATTGAGCAATCATCTAGCTTATGATGGGTGGCATAGCCAACAAGGATCAAATCAGAATCAAAGAAATAATGGCAGAGGAAGAGGTTTGCTAGAGCTCATACATACAGATGTATGGGGACCAACAAAACAAGGATCAATGAATGGTTCTAGGTATTGTGTTCTTTTTATTGATGATGCTACAAGATGGATAACCATTTATGTCTTGAAGGAAAGATCAAAAGTATTTGGAGCCTTCAAACATTTTCATGCATATGCAGAGAGAGTTAGAGGTCAAAAGCTCAAGAGGTTAAGGTCTGATGGAGGGGTAGAATACTTCTCCCAAGAATTCAATGATTATCTTTGGAATGCAGGTATCAAAAGAGAAATAACTTGCAGGTATACACCTCAACAAAATGGGGTGGCAGAAAGAAGGAATAGAACTTTGGTTGAGTTTGCTAGAGCAATGTTAAAGGAAAAGAATTGCCCTAATTATCTTTGGGTAGAGGCTATAAATACAGCTACATATCTTGTGAATAGGTTACCATGTGCAGCTCTAAATGGAATGACCCCTTATGAAGCATGATCGGGTAAGAAACCAACACTTGATCATTTTAAGGTGTTTGGATCAATTGCCTATGCTTATGTACCATCACAACTCCGACATAAGCTTGAACCAAAGGCTGAAAAATATGTGTTTATTGGATATGATGAAAAGCAGATGGGTTATAGGCTATGGAGTCCTCTAACCAAACAATTTATTGTTTCCAGAGATGTGACATTTGATGAACAGAAGAGTTGGTATGCAGATAAAGAGTGTAATCTTGAAACATTTGAAGAAGAGGTAAGAAGAAGTGAAAGAGGTAAATCACACATGCAGGTAGATGGAGATGAAGATCATATGCAAGCAAGCACATCCAGGATTGGATCATATAGAAGAAATGAAGATGTACCTAGATTTGATGAAGAAGTATATCCAGATACACATGAAGAGTGTGAACCAAGAAGGTCAACCAAATTGAGGAAACAACCAACAAGGTATTCCTATGACACTTCTTATTTGACTCAGAAAAATTATGCTTACATGGTTAAGGAAGATGAAGAACCTCAAATCTATGATGAAGCAAAAGGTAAGAGATAATGGCAAGAAGCAATGAAGGAAGAGTTTAATGCACTTGAAGAGAACAAGACTTGGGAACTTGTTCCAAAACCTAATGGTAAGAAAGTGATTGGAAATAAATGGGTTTACAAAATAAAGAAGCATGCAGATGGAAGAATAGCCAGATACAAAGCTACATTGGTGGTTAAAGGCTATGCTCAAAATCATGGCATCAATTGCTCAAAATCATGGCATCGATTATGCTGAGACATTTAGTCTTGTAGCAAAGATGTCAACCATAAGGACAATCATTGCTATTGCAGCATCAAAAGGATGGACATTGAGTCAATTGGATATAAAGAATGCATTTTTAAATGGATATATATCAGATGAAGTCTACATGGAGCAACCTCAAGGGTTTGCAGATTACAAGTATCCAAATTATGTTTGCAAATTGAGAAGAGCACTTTATGGATTGAAGCAAGCTCCAAGAGCTTGGAATTATAGACTTGTGAAGTATCTTAATGATCTTGGATATCAAAGTTCAAAGGCAGATGCAAGTTTACTTATCAAGAGAGCAGATGAAGGTATGATCTACATTTGTATTTATGTAGATGATATTATAATCACAGGTACTTCAAATGAAGGAATCAAGGAGGTGAAGAGATTACTTGAGAAGGAATTCAAGATAAGTGATCTAGGAAAATTGTCATATTTTCTTGGAATGGAAATCACTTATGCAAATCATGGCATATATGTATCACAAGAAAGGTATCTTCTGAATCTTTTGAAGAAGTTTAGCACGGAAAATTGTAGAGAGGCATCAACACCACTTGAGGTCAATCATAAACTCAGTAAATATGATGGTGCAGAGTTCAAGGATATGAGGAAGTATCAATCGTTAGTGGGAAGCTTGATTTATGCAACACTAACAAGACATGATCTTAGTTATGCAGTGGGAGTTCTTTCTCAGTTCATGCATTGTCCAAAGGACCCACATTAGATTGCACTTAGATATATCAAAGGGACTTTGAAAGAAGGATTATATTATCCTTTTTACATCAGATATAAGGTTGAGAGCATATAGTGACTCAGATTGGGCAGGAAGTCAAGATGATAGAAGGTCAACACATGGGTATATGATATACATAGGAGATAAACTTGTGAGTTGGTGTTCAAAGAAGCAACATATAGTGGCTTTATCATCAACTGAAGCTGAGTACAAAGGACTTGTGGAAGAAGCTAAAGAAGTGATATGGATGCAGACATTGTTCAAAAGCTTGGACATAGATCAAGGTATACCCATTATACATGGAAATAATATGAGTTCATTATATCTTGCAGCAAATCCTATATTTCATGCAAGAACAAAGCACATAGAGATTCAATATCATTTTCTGAGAGAAAAGGTAATGGAGAAGGAGCTTGAAGTGGTATACACTTCTACAAAAGAACAGATTGCAGATATTATGACAAAAAGTTTGGATGGAGTGAAGACAAGTAGATTCAAAGAAATGGCAGGAATAAAAGAGAAGAAGGATGTATGAAGAAGACAGAGGATGCTAATTAGTGATTGAGGGGGAGCTGTTGGGGCTTCACTCACTAATTAGACATAAAGACATGAAGGCATATGAAGGAAGAAGAAAGACAAAGAGAAGTAAAAGCAAAACATTCAGAAAATCAAGCCTAAGTGAAAGGACAAATTCCCACTTGTAATATAGTGCAAAATTAAAGTCTAGTCTTGACATAGAATTTCAAAACTTACGAGTTTGAGTCAAGGTTATGTAGAACATATGTACATAAGTCAATTTGAGTTGAAAAATATATAGAAGAACTTGATTTGTAAGTCTTGAGTGAATAGAGAAAAAGTCGGATTTTTTTGAGAGAGATGTTGAGGAAGAACTACTCAGAGTAGGAGAGCTTTTCATGGCTATGAGCAGAATGAAGCCAAGCCATTTTGTACACATCTTCTCTAATAGATAGCACATGTTTTTGTAGAAGGATTTGATCTAATTACTCTTGTCTAGATTTCTAAGTGATTTCATATTAGTGTGAAAGTTAGTTGACAGTTACGAGTTTTATGGTGCATTTTTCCCCGATCTTCTAAAGGTCAGATCTCACAGTACAGTGTAAAGTTTTTCATGACTGATAGCTCATTTTGAAGCTACTACCTTCAGCTACAATCGACAAAAATATCTTTGCAAAATGGGATGTGTAGTCAGAGAAATGAGTCTAACCGTGAAGGTATGTCAAATCGATGAAGTCATTTTTCAGATTTCAGACATAGTTCAAATGTTGAAGTGAATTCAAAAGATTTTGAGTTTATTACTTGAAAGTTTTGCTTGGAATGTAATTCTTAACATTAGCAAGAACTTCTATTAGCAAATGATCAAAAGAATTTACAAGAATCAAGCTAGTACAGATCATATTTGAAGCTAGAAGAAAACGTGCAGATTTTTGAAGAGTAAATTTTTGGATTTCACTAAGTTTAGTGATAAAGATTTCAAATTGAGAGTGTTGCTAAGCTAATGATGGTTATGGAGGTATTCTAATATCACTTTAGCTTAGTTCTTGTGGTGTTTCATACATCAACACCCAGAAGAACATGAGGGCACTCAAACCATATCACGTTCAGATGAGGACGATAGAACAATAATAGAGGATGACGATGAAGAAGACATGAGTCAACAAAATCAAGAATCACAAGCTAAAGATCAAAAAGAGCAACACGATCAGTAGAACGACTCAAGGTGACACAAGCACCAGAGAGGAGGACACCTCCAAGGTAGTTGCATACACTATTGCGATCCAAAGGTTGTACAAGAACATGCAAGTAGTTTGGATGAGAAGTCAAATAACAAAACAACAAAGTAAAGAGATTATGCAACAAGAGTTGGCAAATAGTGGATTCAAAACTTCTTTTGTCAATGCCTTTAATGAACTAGTTCAGGCAGTGGGCACAAATGAAGCACTCCACTTCCTCAACAGAAAGCCTCTACCACAATTTGAGCCTTGACGAAATAAATTAATGTCCAAGCCTAGAGAATACATGTGTACTAGTCTAAGCACAATCCTCAAGTCACCAAGCAGCAAGGTTACTGTAGATTCACCACCCTAGGGTGACACCATCATCATCAATTTGCCACCACATCCATCGACATCCATGCCCACCACCATTGTAGACATTGCCTCTATGGCTGAACCAACTATTCAATCCTCTGTACATCCAATTTGACCTGTACACCCTAGTTCACCTTCATTTGACCACCCTGTCTCTAGTGTAGTATTGTTGGCTATGAGGTTTGGCATGAATCTCTTCTACACAAGGGGGGATATCTTGCCCTTTGCTTATATCCTTTTTGATTGGCCCAAGATCCACATGAAGTTGTATAAGACATATCTTTTGGAATGAAAAAGTAAGGCATATTTTTTTCGTCTTATCTGTGCATATGTGTGTGTAGGAGAGAACCTTATCTCCCTCCTATGTTTGTCTCTCAATGCATGTGTCCTTGTCTACATCTCCCTCTTGTTTGTCTTTCGCACATGCTGCATTGAAGCACTCGACTTCAACAGGTTGTATCAGAGCAAAATACTGGTTACGACATTCGAAGTATATTGTAGAGAGCAAAAAATCTTCATGACAATGAGAATGATTTGTGGCAGCCTGAGATCAATCACATCCTTCTTCTCAAATTCAAATAGAAACCTCTAGTTCTCACTTGCCTTCTCTCAATGTGTTGAACCAATTGGGCTCACTAATGTCATCGACATCCACCTCAAAGAGGAGATCACTGGCCACCTTGCTCTTCTGCAAATGGAAATTCATCGTCTGTAGCATGGTCTAACTAATAGAACGTGTCATTTTCTTTGCAATGTGGTGTTAATTTGAATGTCCTCAGTTTATGTGGGGTTCTCTTCGAGCAAGTTGAATATCCTTTGGCAGTGTAGTAACGTGCTTGGAATGAATCACACAGAGGTTAGTATCCTCAAAAGGCCAACCAAATATGCTTTGCCTCCTACAGGGCTTGCACAATAGAGCTCTAAAAGCATAGATCCATCATAAATTCCTATGTAATCTCACGATCTAGATGTTGAAAAGGAATCTTTCGGATAAGCAACTCAGTGCTTTTCTTATACTTGCAAATTTCATGCAAGGAAACAATTCTAGGCTTGAAGCAATGAAGTCTCTTTTACTCCTCTAGTGATAGGAGCCGATTTCATTATGGCCTTGGTGGCCAATTGCTTTCGTGTTGCCTTGGCACCTGTAGACTTTCTAGCATGCTGATTATGAAGCACAAAAGAAGATTTTTTTTAGATTCTACCCTCTTCTCCATTTAGGCATTCGGGTTTCTTTTCATCATCATTTCTTTATGTGCTACATAGTTCCTTCTCGACCTAAGAGTGGATGCATATAACATAACAATGATCTGTACATTGACAATATTTACTGTTCCAAAAACGTTCCATGGCAATGAGGTTTCATATCAAGCTCAGACGATCCATTCTTGAATCCATATCATCTTAGTTGGAGTGCATCTATGGACAAGGTCGAGCAGACCATCATGCACATTCACTTCAACTCTATCTAATGGTGCCATTTTGCATCAACGAAAATTCATATTGCCTCTGACAATTGTGGAGGGAAGTGGCAACCTTTGAAGCCAACTCAAAGCTTACAAAAAGAATGTAGTTTGCATCTACAACAAGTGCTCAGTAAGGACAAATGTATTATCTATTCCGCTCTTCTGTTTCAAATCAAATGTCTATAGCAATTGATGTCTCATTTTTCTTGTATTCAATAAAATCAGTGTATGGGAATTAGACACCCCCTTTATTAAAGGGAAGGACCTTTCCCAAAGTGTTCTTTTCTAGTTGTTTTTGTCTACAAGAAGTGCATATATATATATATATATATATATAAATGAGAGCAATGATGACGAGTGCTACTTCAACAAAAGGTGGCTATCAAAAGAGAGAATCAACAACAACAAGGTAAAGAATGGATAAAGTCAACATCAATCAATTACAATGACAACAAAACAATAAGCCCTTCAATCCCTTTGTACCACCCTACTTGTCCTAAGGAAGGAAAATATACATGTACCACCCTAGAGTGAGAGAAGGATATAAAATACATTGTTCCACCCATTACTCTCAGAGAAAGAAGCCAAACTATTGTACCACTCTCTTTTATACATGGGAAGGATCTTTACCACTCTCATCATGTGTAGGGAAAGAATAGTACTCACAAACAATCTATGTATAATCAAGCTCAAGGGGGGGATTGTTGGTTATGGGCTTTGGTATGAACCTCCTCTACACAAGGGGGGATATCTTATCCTTTGCTTATATCCTTTTTGATTGGCCCAAGAGCCACATGAAGTTGTATAAAGACATATCTTTTGGAATGAAAAAGTTAGGCACATCTTTATCGTCTTATTTGTGCATATGTGTGTGTAGGAGAGAACCTTATCTCCCTCTTATGTTTGTCTCTCAGTGTGCATGTCCTTGTCTATGTCTCTCTCTCTCTTGTTTTTCTTTCGCACCTGCTGCACTGAAGCACTCGACTTCAACAAGCATCACACGAACCTATTAATCCTTTCCTTGCCCCATCCACAACACCACCCACATCTTTCACCACCTCCATTGTCCAGTCGATTCCAATTCACCTTTTCCTAGCTCCTTCTGTTTCATCTATCCCTTTCCCTCAACAACTCTTCTTCACCCCACATTGCCCAATTGATCTTTCATCCGTATTACACCCCAACCCCACCACACTACCACGGCCATCTCCTCTTCATCAATTTTTGTTTGAACCCTTTCATGTAACATATTAGTCTACTTTTGTAAATCTAGTGTTTACACCTACACAATCACCCACAGTCATGCGACTATTCATGATCAGTTCACTAGACCAAACTTCTAGTGACATGGATATTTCACCACCCACTACACCTCCACTCATGTCAACCACCATGCCACACACACTCATGTCCACCCATTTCTCCACTATTACCACAACATCCACACTCCATTACTCGACCCCCACCCCCCTTGCATTACACATTGCACACACACACATTTTTTTAACATACCATCATTATTTTCATCTTCCACTATAGATATAGCATTTCAACAAATGTTTTCATGTATGCATCAAGTTCATGAGGACTTTGCATCATTAGGCTAGCATTATCAAGCTTTGCAACAGACAACCGCGTAATTACAAGCCAACATTAATTCATTGACGATTGAAAATGCATTACTTAATGCATGTCATCAAGAACTTTGTGACACTTATCACTCAGTGGAGTTAGAGTCGGAACAAAAGACCAAGGAAGCTATCACAGATGTTGAAGAACACTTGCAACAATAGGTCATCAGAAATGCTCAACTCACATGCAACATGGGACTCCTAAGACGTCACCTAGCAATTGCCAAAGAAGAAATTCAGCGTTTACAAGAACGGAGCAGAGAAAATTTTTAAGCTGCATTGAACAAACCCGATGAACCAATCAGTCCAAGTCATTTGAAGGTGGTTCCATCACAAACAATGCAAATGCTACTAGTGATCATGCATGTCTTTTAGAGGATTATGAAAAACTAACAAAGGAGTGTCAAGCACTGAAAAATGACAATGCTATTTATAGCTCAAAAAACTTGTAAACCCACCTATCATACAAGGAATCACACTGTTTGAGATCTTGGAAGAACTAAACAACTTAGGAGTGCACATTCTAGAACCTCAAGCTCAAATACCGGATCATTTGGAGATCCCTAGACCGGACTCACCATCGGACATACCCATAACAAAAGAAACGGTCACCATCCTAGTGAAGGCCACTTTTGAAGGCAAATATGAACCCCAGTCTGCCATTGGTGGCAGAGTTACACCGGAAGGGTAGGACATATTCGAACTACCTAGTCTTGCATGGATGAAGCAAGTGGAAGAATTAGGTAAGACCCACTACGTGCGTGTAGAAGCTAAGTTATAGGCTATGGCAACTATCAAGGAGATAATTCTTCAATCTCCCTATTTTGCAGAATCGACACCATGCAGGTACATTTTTATTAATGAACTACAGTATAAACCATACTTCATATACATGGTCGAGTATAATTTTGCTATCGAGAAAATCATGGGCAAGAAGCCAACACATGCCCCCAATTTGAACCCGTCGATCTACCAATGGATACCCAATGAGGCAATATCTTTCAACCTACATGGAGGAAGGACTTAGTGCAAGAATATCCAGAAATGATGTATACTTGGATAAAGGCCCCCTTTGCACTTAAAGTACAATCCATGTTATGGCCATGTACCTCATCGTCATTCCTGGACTACCTTTGCAATCAAAAAACGGAATAATAAGCAATGTCAAGACTAGATCAACTACCCATATTTCACACCACCACGAGGTCCCCCTACCATTGGGTATATGATGACCATTATCTGAAATTGGGTCCCCGCCTTCACCGAATCATGGATGTGGCCATGCAAATGGCCATAAAGATTTTTGATCTTATGCAAATGATGTTTAAAATCTTTCGATGTGAATCTGCCTCACATGTGGCCACCCCGAGTTTTGAGCATGGTAACGGTGATCTAGTTTACGATATGAGTACTACACCATCACTCCAGGTGTGTTATGCTTGGCACTGTCGGATTGAGTATCTACTTGCATGCTACAAATCAACATTTGAAGAAATGTTTATTAGGGGATTTTGGGAATATCTCTCCGAAGTTTTCATTAGCAGGCCTACACATTTGCCTGTGAACAAATGATGCACTCAATGCACTACCAACTCTCACTACACGACGAGCCTCAGGCACTTGATTGGGAGAAGCTGGAAGAAAATTTAGCATAGGTCTCAGAGTCACAGAAACAAACCGTTGCCCATGATCTCTTGCAAGATTACATCACGAATGCCCTACAACAAGGATCCATCAAGGACGAAAGACATGAAAGGGAGGGGGATGTTAGCAATGCAATCGGCAGTAGCTACATACATCCACAAAGAGGAAGCATGTAAAAGGGAATGTATGAAGATTGAGGGGGGGATTCATTCTTTTTTCAAAACAGCTTGTCTCATTATAAATAACCAAACGCTCAATAGTGATCTTTATCACTCATGTAACATATGTAATATAGAAAACCCCAATTTTGTCATGAGCCACTCCATTTTTGGAAGCCAAGGAGTCCTCAAGCTTGAGGAGCCTAGATAGAGTGCTCATACTAAATTTCATAATTTTTGGAACTCATTTTGACCTCCAAATGAGCCTTAGGACTTATTTTTTAACTAGGCCGGACACTAGATTCGAAACCGATCAAAATTTGACAAAAAACTATAAAAAGAGCTAGAGAGCTCATTTTTTAGGTTAGCTTGTGGATTTTAGTAGAGAGAGTAAAGAGTATTGTAAGAGCTATTTCTTGAGTAATACAAGTGTGATTCTCACCTTCCATTGTATCTCATCTTGTCTCTATCTTGTGTGTGTGTGTGTGCACTTGTGTGCTTCTTACCTTCACCTTCACGCACATCACTCATTCACGATCTTCATATCATTCTACCTATTTCGTGGATTGACAATTAAGGAGGTGGAGCTGCTATGATAGCTATAGCATAAGAAAAAGTACACCAAACAACATTGTGCACATATTCCTAGACACCAGAAAACAAGACAAAAAACTTACTTTGTGTTCATCCAAGAAAGAGAAACAAAGAAGAAAGACCTAAAGCCTATAAAGATCAAGAAATAAACATGTCAAATTCCATGGATGTGGCTTTGTAGTAATATACCTTGATGATATTTTGATATTCTCCAAAAATCTAGAGGATCATGAATGTCATGTAAAGATAGTTCTAAAGAAACTAAGAGAAAAAGGTTTATATGCAAAATTAGAGAAGTGTTCTTTCCATCAGACATAAGTGGAGTTTTTAGGGTACATTGTATCAGAGAAAGGAATCTTTATGGACCATTAGAAGATCGAGAAAATCCTTGATTGGCAACCATCATATATTCGAGACGTACAATGTTTTTTAGGTTTTATCTATTTTTATAGGATATTCATAAGAAATTACTCCAAGGCAGTGACAGTTCTCACAAAGCTTACAAGAAAATGCAAAATTCTCATGGATCGACAAAGCAAAAAATGCCTTCTAGACCTTGAAATTAGCATTCACCACTGCTCCAATTCTAGTTCATCCTAACCCTACCAAGGCTTTCTTCCTAGAGAGAGATGCATCAGAATTTGTCTTAGGGGCATGCTATCCCAACATGGAGATGATGGACACCTACATCTAGTTGCATATCACTCTAGGAAATTCTTCTAGAGATTAATAATGAAATCCATGATAAAGAACTTCTTGCAATAGTGGATGATTTTGATACCTAGAATTACCATCTAGAAGGAGCAACCCATAAAGTTACTATGTAAACATATCATAAGAATGTGGAGTATTTTATGACCACCCACATCCTCAATAGAAGGCAGTCACAACGGAGTAAGTTTTTATCTAGATTGACTTTGTCATCACATACCGTCCAGGATCCGAGCAATGTCAGTCAGATGCCTTGTTGAGAAGACCTTACCTTGCACCAAAGAAAGGCGAAGAGGCCTTTGATCAACAAGAGAGTGTTTTACTCAAGCCTGAATAGCTCTAATTAGCAACTATCTCTTCAAGTCAACATGAAGATTCAACTTTGACTCATTTGATTCATGGGACACTAGCACATGATGAATTATTTTGTAATGTCAAGCACAAAATTCAAGAAGGAAATTGTTCAAGAAGTTAATGAGTTCCGAGAAAATGATGGGTTATTATTCTATAAGAACATATTGTATGTCCCTCTAGGAAAGCCCACGATCCAAGCACTTCAACAACATCATGAAAACCTTGCAGTATGTTTTGGAGTAAATAAAACAATAGAGCTCATATCAAGGGATTCTCGGTGGCCTCAAATGTGGAAGGAGGTCAAAGAATATATTTGAACCTATGACACTTGCAATAGATCTAACGTATCGGGGCATAAACCTCATGTGCTCTTGCAACCTTTACCTATTCCAGAAAGGCCATGGTCTTCGTTATCTATGGATTTCATCATGTATCTACCAAAGTTGGATAAGTACAATGCCATTCTTATTATAGCGGATAGATTTACAAAGATGCCACACTTCATTCCAACTACCAAGAGAATCACAAGTGCATCCACTATGAGACTTTTTCTCAGATACATCTTTAGGCTTCATAATTTCTTGATGATACGTAAATGATCAAGGTCCACAGTTCATATCCAACTTTTGGAACAATGTTGGAAGCTCCTTGGAGTTCAATTCAAACAGTCTATAGTGATTCATCAACAAACAGATGGACAAACATAATGATGAATCAAGTTGTAGAACATCACTGTTGCACCACCAACTGTCATCAAAATGATTGGTTTGAGATCTTACCCTTTGCAGAGTTCACCTATAACAACTATGTTCATACATCTACCAAGAAAACTCCTTTCTTTGCAAATTATGGACAACACCCAAGGATGGATATATAACTCTCAAACCATGTCAAGAACCCAACTGCCAGAAACAAAGTTGAGTACCTCATGGATATCCACAAAGAACTCAAGGAGGAGATCCATACCGCTCAAGTTAATATAAATATTATGCAAATTAGCATCATGTTCAAAATCCACCCTATCACATTGGGGAATGAGGCATGCAAATCAGCCTTAAAATCAGCAATATACTTCTCAGTAGGACCAAGAAGCAACATGTCATCAACATAGATAACAATGATCAGAAGCACATCATTAGCACGCTTAACATATAAGGTGCTTTTAGTTGGATTGTTCTCAAAACCATGTGCAATCAGATAGGCATGTATCTTCTCATACCAAGCATGTGGTGCTTGCTTTAAACCATATAATGCTTTCTTTAACCTGCACACCTGGTTTTCATGCCCTTTCTGCACAAAGCCACGGGGCTGAAAAACATACACTTCTTCATGCAAGTCACCATTCAGAAATGTTGTTTTAATGTCCACCTGATGTACATTCCAACCATGATGGGCTGCAAGTGCACAGATGCTCCGAACAGTAGTCATATGACATGTAGGTGCAAACATCTCCTCAAAATCAATGCCTCGTTCCTACGCATAACCATTTGCAACAAGCCTAGCCTTATACGTGTCAACTGTTCCATTAGGCTTACGCTTCAGCTTGTAAACCGACTTAGTTCCAATGGCCTTCTTGCCATGAGGCAAGTCACACAAAGACCAAGTACCATTCTTCATTATAGCATCATATTCAGATTGCATAGCAACCATCCAATTTTTTGAAATTTGTGCTTCATCAAACGAAATAGGCTCATTCTCATCACAGAGACTAGATGCAGCCATAGCATAGCAATCTGATGCAAAAGAGGCACTAGGAGAGCCTGAATGAGTACGATATGACAGAGGTGCATCTAATTTGCTATCACACAAGGTCTGCACCAGCCATTTTGGCATAGTTTTTGCCTCCTCAATATCAACTCTCTCATCAACAAATGCATCATGTAAATCTGCATCAGAAATGGTATGATTTGCATCATCACATGAAACCTGCAAAGGCTGAGAAGTTGCCTCATTAGGACCAGCACTAGACTGTCCACCTATAAAAAGAGGCAGTAAAGTATCATACATGTCTTTGGAGCTAACATATATCTCCTTAGTACATGAAAACAATGGCTGAATAGCATCTTCCACAAAGACAACATCATGGCTAACTAGAATGCATTTAGTCTGTGGATGATATAGAAGATAGCCTTTACTTTCAGAACTGTACCCAACAAAAATACATTTTACTTCCTTATCATTCAATTTTCTGTGATGTTGTTCATGCACTAATGCATATGCCAAACAACCAAAAACACGTAGATGAGCAACAGATGGCTTGCGATCATGCCAAGCCTCATATGGAGTGATAGACTACAGTGCTTTAGTGGGACACCTATTAAGTACATATGCTGCACACATGATAGCCTCAAGCCAGAAACTATGTGGTAAAGCCTGACTCTTGACCATACACCTTGCCATCTCCATGAGTGACATGTTCTTCCATTCAGCAACTCCATTCTGTTGAGGTGTATACGACACTGTACGCTGGTATTTTATCCCACGTTCAGCCAGAAATGCATTAAAATCAAAAGACATATATTCCCCCCCTCGATCAGAACGGAGGGTGCCCATTTTACATGCTGACATATTTTTTTGCCAAAACTAGAAACTCTTTGAAGCACATAAACACTTCGAACTTTGCTTTGAGTGGATATACCCATGCATGCCTAGAAAAATCATCAATGAAAGTCACTAAGTAAAGATAATTTCCAAAAGAGGGTCTCTACATAGGACCATAGACATCGCTATGAACAAGCTGCAATTTCTGAGTAGCCCAAATTGAACCATCTTTTGGAAATGAGGAACGCTGCAAATTGCCCAAAATACAGCCTTCACATACATGTTTACGAGGTGCCTCAAGTTTGGGCAAAGAGGACACCATTTTCAAATTTCTGTAGACGTAGCAAACTAGCAAAGTTCAGATGACCAAAGCGTGCACGCCAAAGCTTTGCATCTGACATAGCCTGAGAATCATGTACTACACATGCCAAATCATTCACCGATTTTTCATAGTCTATGAGCTTATAGAGCCCACGACATAAAATGCTAGAAGCAATAATAACATCGTCGTTTGACAGATCATGAATTGCACATCTGTCATCAACAAATTTCACAACCAAGCCAATCTAAAATATCAAAAAGAATGATTTTATATAAATTTGTGATTTTTTTCTCTTTAAAAAACAACATACTACTCTTAACTTCTCCTTCTTTAAAGTATTCAAAATTACTAGATAATTCTTACCTCTTGCTCTTGGGAATGATAAGATTGCCAAATATTTTGCTTCTTGATGTTTGATCAAATTCTTTAGAAAATCGCGATGCTCTGCTCTATCACTCACAAGTATTTTTATTTTTTCTCAAGTTCTCTTTTTATAGTGTTGATCAAGGATTCGCGACTTTTTGTCCCAAAAATTTTCAAGGATTCGTGATATTTTTCCCTAAATTTTTTTCAAGGATTCGTGACTTTTTGCCCCAAAATTTTTCAAGGATTCACGACTTTTTGCCCCAAAAATTTTTCAAGGATCCGTGACTTTTTTGCACAAAATTTTTCAAGGATTCGTGACTTTTTGGCGCAAAATTTTCAAGGATTCGTGACTTTTTGCCCCAAAAGTTTTCAAGGATTCATGACCTTTTGCCCCAAAAATTTTTCAAGGATTCGTGAATTTTTGCCCCAAAATTTTTCAAGGATTTGCGACTTTTTGCCCCATAAATTTTTCAAGGACTCACGACTTTTTGGTCCTTCTTCAAATTAAATCTCTCTTTTGTACTCTTCCCCCCAATCTTTAACTTGGAAAGTTATCAATCAGAAAATCCAAAAAGAAATACTATATGTAAAAACCACGATTTTCTGAAAATCTTTCAATATCCAAAAAATCATGATTTTCTATGAATTTTTAAAAATAAAAATGATGTTTGACAAAACTTCTTGAGAATTTCTTTTCTTCCCCAATTTTTTCAACTCCACTAAATTTCTTTCAAATCTTTTCACTTCAGGCACTCTTTTTAGAGTTACCTAGTATGTTCTTCTATCATCTTTGATACTCCAAAATGATGACGATCTAAATGTGATATGAAAAAGTGAAGTTACTTATGGTTTTGGCATCACCAATCTAGGTTACTCATCCCCGACAACGATGCCAAAAAAGATGTTTCCTTTCCCATGACTTTTCTGCAAAAATATGGTTGATAACTTCAAATGATCACATTTCCATGACTATGACACCAAATTGAATGATTCAAGTGTATAATTCATGCCATTTTTCTTGTAGAGTTCAAATATGACAATAGAAAATACTCATCTTAATCATATGCAAAGATGTACTCAATTCAAAATCAGACAACTTTCTCCATTCCATGAGAATCCAAAGTTTCAACATAAATTACTCAAGAAAAGGCTTTACAAATGATTACAACACTTCCATCAAATTAATAATCAATCAAACAACACCCTAATCATCACATAAGACTCAGAACAAAGAGATCACGATGAAGAAGAAGATACACAGCTAAAGGAAGAGCTCTATTTCTCAATAGGTGTGATTACAAGAATGAGAATCATCCCTTCATTCCTCTTATGATCCTCCTTTTATACTAAATGCCAAGTCTTCATAATTTCACAAATTCTTTACAAATCCTATGAAATTTTTCAGCTTATAAAACAAATTATGATAGAAGAGAAGATAAATCTTCTTTCAACAGATGGCTAGGAAGGACATTCTCCAACTTGGCAAACATAAGGGAGAAAGCTCTAGGGAGATCCTCTCCTAAAAGACCTCAAACCACCAACCTTTGGGGGGAATGATTGAGAACAAGGATGCATTCTAAACTTGTTTATAAAGGTGGAATGACTTGCATTGATTGAACCCCACCTGAGTATCATGTGCTTGAAGCAAGCCTCTCGCTTGGCCCACGAGCTTATAAGTGGTGGATGAGTCTCAAGGAGGAAAAATCCATCCATACAGATGGGACTTAATTTGAAACTCTTTTGTACATGTGGACTCAGAGATGAGTGCCATGTGGCACTCATGTGAGAGGCCACATGGTTAGTCACATTATGGGAAGAGAGAGTACATTTTTTAGGTACATGATTGGGAGGTAAGCAATCATTAGAATCTCTATGTGCGTACTACAACCACCCATGAAATTAGCCGATGAATCATCATTCTCACCTCAAGCTTCATGTTCAATGACTCCAAAATAGGAGAAATCATGAGAGACATCAACACTTTTATAAGATGTCAAAGCCCAATTTTGTTGTCTCACAACTTTTCATTGGCAAAGTGTCTCCATTTGAAACAACATTGATCTTGATTAGAGAGTAAAAGCCCTCACATAGCCACCAAGAAATGCTAGAAAATGAGGAGCACATGTCAAGGAGGCATGCTAGTATATTAAAAGTCTAAAGTCACTAAGATATCATGGCACAAAAAGCACTAAAACAAAAAATGCTATAAACTAGTTTTTTAAAAAGAAAGATAGTGCATGCTTGTGAAACAATATGAAGGATGCCCATAAGATACAACATACAACATAAAAGGTTGGCATTTGCAATGTCAAAATTTTTCTTATAGTATCCTAACATCCTAGGTTTCTTTTTGTATTCACCATAACAAGAAGATAATATTGATATTGTCCACTCTAGTATTCATACAAATATCTCTATGTCTGATCTTCCATAGAAGCTCTTTTTTCATTTGGTTCAATTAATGAGTGTCAAAATCTTCAACATTTTAAATCCCACTTCGATCTATTCCATTAAAATTTCCACTTATTGATTTGAGCATCACCTCAATCTAGTCCATTGAAATCTCTATTGATTGTTGAATTTGGATCCAAAATCCCTATTTATGTGGGATTTCCTTCAACTTTCATTCCCCTTTCCACATGTACTAGTTTATATGATGAGGAAGGGATCTCTTTTGAGTTGTATGCCCCTTTCCTTTTGAGGGGAACATTTGTGGATGGACATCATGGAATCTTGTATATCACCCAAGGGACCTTGTTGCAGAAACAATATTTCCAATCAGCTAAGCTAACTAGAAATACCATAACACTGGGAGAGAGAGTACATATGCAACCATCCATTTCCACCATATATATATATATATATATATATATATATATATATATATATATATATATATATATATATATATATATATATATATATATATATATATATATATATATATATATATACATACTTCTAGGCCAAGGGGGTGCATGACCTTATTATCTTCCAAGTTTTCATCCAAGTGTCTTGTATGTGGATACTATTCTAAGGTCCATCACATGCCTTGTGATTTCCCAAGGGTTATCACATGCCTTCTAAATCAAATGAGGCTTCTCCTCGCATGTACACCCCAAGGTGGCACATGTAGAAGCTTCTCGTGAGATGAATGTTCCCAAACCTTACATTGTGCATTGTGCCATTGTGCAAACTAAATTTCTAAGTATTTGAGGGTAGTCTATAATATGGTGACTGAAGAGGTAGATTATTTTAAACCAATCATGGTTCAAAACCTAAGGTTCTTTTGCTTCTCATGATTCTTCTAGAGTGGTGAAATAAATACTCGTAACATGTTAGTGCAGGTAAGGTGGATATCATTTTCCTTCTACACTTTCCCCTGTATAAGAGTTATTTAATCTCTACCACATCATATTTTAGTTCATTTTTTTTGTTATCTTCGTGTTACTCTCCACATAAGATGGCAGAAGAAAATAATTTTTTTCTTCTTCCGCCCTCCTACAGGGTGGAGGTTACTTGCCAAGATCACGTTTTGCATCACCATAATGTGAACCCAGGCTGAGCTTGGAGGTCATACTGGCACATGAACAAGTATTGGATTCTAGGCTTGGATCATCAAGTTAGGCGTTGGGTTGCTTAACCATCATCTTGGCTCTAGTTTGGTTTTGATAGGCTATGGACTTATCTATTATTTCATATATAATGATCATGTGAGGCAAATATTTTTGCTTTTCCATTTTGTCTCTCGGCTGCACAGGTTTAGAGGCTTCGCATGGCTTTCGTTACAAACGTAACGAAGATAGGACTTTGCCCGTCTTCATAGTTCGCACTTCAGACATGCTTGTCACCCTTGCTGCATCAGATTATGATGACCTAATGATGGAACCATGTCTAGATAATGCATCAATCACCTCGTTGGAGCTAATGTCCTCGAAATTATATGTGATTCCTCTGGAGTCGGATGCATGGCCAGGATGATGCGGATAGTCTACATCTGCTACCTCTTCATGCATGAAATCCGAAGGTTATAAACAATGATTCTAGAGGTTGTTCATGAGGAGCTAACTGCTGAGGTACCATTGCCTTTGTTACTGCATTTCCTACTGTTACAAAATGAAAGAAGAGCCCTGCAAGCCTATCCTCACTTTCTATCTCAAAAGAGAACATTTCGGGATCATTTGCTTGCTGTCGCTAGTTGTGCTCTTTCATTCTGAATGGGCTTTTGTGTTATTCATGTGATGCTATATGGAGAAGCTGGCTTTTGTGTTATCCATGTGATGCTATATGGAGAGGCTTTCTTCAGAATATCAGACTATCAAGGAATCCTTTGCAATCGCACATGATAGCCGTGCATTTCTCCGGACCAGAATCACACTGGCCGGAGTTGATTTGAAAGAAGAAGATGGAGAGGATTCTCTCAAGCTTCTGCAACAGTTTTTGCCCTGTGCCTCTATTTTGAACCGATCAAAAAGAAAGGCTAATATTAGGGATGATGCCTGCAAGGATACCTGTACTTATTCTGGAGTCCCATCTCAGCTGCTTGAAAGCTTTTATACAGGGTATCCCTCAGGTCCCAGTAGTGGTTTGGATCTATTGAACAAAACGAATGACCCATCATTCATAAATCATTTTGTTTGTATGTTACAGAAGTGCAGGATTAGGAAAGATTTTCGGCATGCCAAACAAATTCAAGCTCATATTCGCCGTGCTGGTCTAGAGTCTCATCAGGTCATTGGGAACCATCTCGTGCCTGTATTTGTTGAATGTGGTGGCTTGCATGATGCAGAAATTCTTTTTGATAAGTTGCACTACCGGAATGTATATTCCTGGACTTCTCTTTTAGTTGGCTATATACAAAATGGGAAATTGCTTGATGCACTTCATCTTTATGAGAAAATGCAAGAGGAAGGTGTCCCTCCAAACAGCTATACTCTTGTTGCTTTAGTGAAAGTTTGTACTTTCTTGAGTGACTGGGCAAAGGGTCGAATATATCACAAGGAGATTGTCCAAAGAGGGTTTGAAACCGAAGTAGTTGTTGGTAGCACTCTTATAGACATGTATTCAAAGCATGGCTCTTTAGATGAGGCACAAAATGTGTTCAATAAGTTATCAAGAAGAAATGTAGTTGCTTGGAGTGCCTTAACTGCAGCATATGTTGAGTTTGGTGAGGGATTAAAGGCACTGAAGTGCTTTGAGCAAATGCTCATTGATGGTGTCATTCCTAACAGTGTCACTTTTATAACCATTCTTAAAGCTTGCAGTAGTGCAGGTCTTATGAAGACGGGGCAAGAGATGCACTCTGAGACAGTTGAAAAAGGATTTGAAAAAGAGCTGTATGTTGCCAACACTTTGATTGACATGTATTCAAAAGGTGGCTTTCTTTTAGATGCAAGGAATGTTTTTGACAAGCTTCTCATCCGAGATGTTTCATCTTGGAATGTGATGATACAAGGATATAGCATGAATCAAAAGTACTACTCTGCTCTGCAGCTTTTTGGGAGCATGCAAGAGGTAAATGTAACTCCAGATGTCCTCACTTTTTCCTGTGTTCTCAATGCATGCAGCCGTGCAAATTTGTTTATCAGCGGTCAGCAGATCTTCAAGATGATGAGGGAAACCCATAAGATTATTCCTTCAGCAGATCACATTAATTGCATTGTGGATCTACTTGCTCGAGCAGGACATCTATCTGAGGCTGAGAAGCTGGTGAACTCTAGTCCAGTTATTTCAGGTTTGGATACTTGCAGGGCTTTGCTTAGTGCATGCAGAGAATCTCTAGAGATAGGTGTTGGGGAAAGATGTTTCTATGGTGTTTGGAAAGGTACCTTTGGTGGATCAATGATGAAATGTTAGGATCTTTTGATGTAACGATGAGCCATTGCCAAAATAGAACTCTGGAAGCGATGCCTGCTCAGCTTGCCATTTTTGAAAGGTAAGCCATATGAGGTGCATTAAAAAAAAAAGGGAGAAAAGAAAAGAAAAGGAAACAAATGCAAAATCTGTCTCACTTCATTTTTCCTTTCACATGGAGTGTTTTGCTCTCTATAGTTTCTTTTACTTAGATTTTTGAGCCTATATAGTGACCTATACAAGCACAAGATGAATGAAAACATTTCAATATGTTTATAATCGCAAACTTCGGCATTATGTTTTGATCTGCAATAGAGGAAGTTACCAAGCTTTCATTTAGGTTTTGATGTTTGCAAAGAATGAAAGTTTAAAACTTACATATTTAACTATGGGGCTTCTCAGTTTTGAAGGAACTTAAATGTTATTTAAAATAATTTATTACGATGGAGGCTCACTTGATTTTGGCATCACATGTAGATTCATGAATGTAACCCCATTCTTTTCTCATTATTTTATCTTGCATTTTAGTATTAATGGTGCTTTCTGAGGCCCTTTTTTTTGAGTAATTTGCTTATCCCGAATGGAACCCATTGCAGTAGGTAAAGTTCAGGTTATCCACAAGCATTGCTTTTAAAGACTTGGGAGTTAGAGTTGGAGATACAATATGTTTTGCTCTCTTGATCTCTCTTAGAGCATGCTCTGATAATAGGTTTTTCTCCCTTGATCTCTCTTGGACCATGCTTTGGTAAGAAACTATTCGCGGAAGAGATTATGAGCTGTCTTCTAGAGGAGAGTTCACAACAAAAAGTTCTAATAGGAAGTTTGAAGTGCAGAAGCTTTGGAGTGCATTCCTCTTCTAAAGGAATGACATGGTTAGCTGTTTTGGGTCTTTATAGGATGCTTTTGTTCAATATTATTTTTTGCACTACAACTAAGTAAGATGGAACACAAACAAAAGAGGGACAATCTCTTTATTATTAACTTTCCATAAGTAAAGTTTGAGCTTTCAGAGGTCTAGGGAGAAAACAAGAGGGGGGGGGGGGGGGGGGGGGGGGGAAGGGAGGGGTGTGCGGATCCTCCATACCAGACAGGCCAAGACAAAAGCCATATTCACAAACAATAAAAGGTGGACATCGGACCACCTTTCAGCCGTAGAGACAAATAGGATCACCTCTGAGCTTGGAAGCTTGCAACCAAGTGGAGAGCCATCTCCAAGGGATTGGTGTCCCACATCCCCCCCCCCCCCCCCCCCCCTTCCCCCCGAGAAAAAAAGAAAAAAATCAATACGGGTGACGAGGCTTTGCATAACATCCAAGAGTCCAAGTGCCTCATTTGAAAAATGTCTCATAAATGAGCCCACGGGTCCTATTTGTAGACTTAAAGAGGAGGTAGCCTTGTTCACATTGGGTGGGCCGTTGACACTTTACTAGAGATGCTTGTCTAGACATCCTTTTGGGTTTTGGGGATGTAACACTTCCCCCTTTTATTTTTAGTTTCTGTCCTCAGCAATTTCATCAGCCACAAACCAAGAATCTAATCATTCAATGACCTAATTGATTGCCAAGTCAAGATGGACTTGGGTCCTTGCCTCAATTATCAAATACTCAAGATAAGAAGTCCGTTGGGACTTCGTCTCCCTTTAGTCCCAAACCAAATCAGGTTCTAGTGGAACTCGTCTGATAATATCTTACAAGCTTAGATCTCCTAGGAGTATCATAAAAACTTGTCATGTTTGAATTGTTAGGCAAGGAAACTATCATGGAACTAGAATACTTGTCCAACAACTACTATGGAACTGAGATACTTTTCAAAGTCACCAAGAGGACAACTATCACAAAACTAGGATATATGATGATTCCCCAAGGTAGATTGACTTGTAAGACATTAGTTATCTTCTTTGTGATCAAATATGGACCACAAGATTGAGAAGATAACATCTTGCACATGTCAGTTCAAATCATCTTAGAATCTTGGGTTACCCTAAGGTACACATGTGTCCCGCCAAGGCCATGAGGTTCGCACATACGGTGCGAATAATTTGGGGAAAGGTGCAATGCTAGGAAAACAACATAGTGCAAGGTTGTCTTCATCATGTTCTCCTCGTCCCTTTGTAACAATTCTTACATCCACGAAAGAATGTTTGCTACAAACTGAGAATCCATGCCTTGAGGTCTCATGGGTGCAATAATCTAATATCAACATCAATGGGCTGTATAACAACGAATATTGAAGACGATCATGGGCATACATCAAGGGGGGAAAGTCAGTCACCCAATCAGATTATATACAAGAGGTATACGTTGGGTGACTCTATACCAAATATAGGTATAACAATGGAGCATACACTCCCAAGGGGCTACCATCACAATTAAGGGGCAAAGAGGGATGTCTGCAAGGGAAACATCCTCTATAATATATTCGGCTCCATAACTGTTATATTATGTTAATGTTATATTATGTTGGTGGGAACTCTCTCTTATGTTGATGTGGCAAGAAGTTCCACATGTCACCATGTAATGCGTTAGTCATATGCGTCGAGAGACTCTTAGGGAGTCGAGAGCAAGAGAGAGGGTAGAGGCCTGTTGCTCGGCGGTTGGGTGGAGAGCCCGTTGCACATCTCTGTGTTGGTCGCCAGAAGCTGAAGGTTAATTAGTACCTTAATACTGGTATCAGAGCTATGGCACGAAAATTTGCCTGAACCTGTCAAGCTGAAAGAATCTTAGTTATTTCAAATCCTTGATGTCGCAATGATGGTAAGGTAACGCTTCAGGAGCTGCTCACCTCCAGATTCACAGAGAAGTTTGCGCAAGAGTTCTTAGAGAACTTGTTCTACAATCTCGATGCTGAGGAAAAGGGCTACCTGGACCTTACTGAGTGCCTCACAGTAAATTATGTGTGCAATTATACTTCTCGAGTCTGTGGAGGCTCTGGTTACAACATAACACAAGGTCTTGGGTACACATGTGTGCGATGCTTGAATGATATGGGTTCTGAAACGTACGCAAAGGTTTTCAGCATCTGCTTGTACTGTTACTTCTCCCGCAAGTACAGGCACTCCCACCATGCTATGCATCTATTACATGACTTTGTGCTGCTTGAACGGCTGCTCGATAAGTGGCCATCTACTTGTGCACGCGTAGAGATCGCATCAGCCCCCAACAAAGAGGCTCAGCAGGTGTTAAGACAATGTGCAATATGTGGGGATCATCACAATGTGACAGCTCGTGGATTTATATGCAATACGCACATGGTGCGGATGGGAAGGGAATCTGTATGTGAGTGGTGCTCCTTCTATTTCTGTTCTAGTTGTGGTAATCACTTCCATGATGGTACAACGCATGCAGAGCCAGGAAAATGGCTTAAAAGGAATACATGTCTAGATTGTCACCAACGGAACATTGCCACAGATTGCTACAATTCTACTTCGTAGGCACAGATGGCTTGCATATTGTTTACCATTGCAAATTATCTTGAAATGATGATTGCTGGATATGTATGGATAACAACAGCTGCTGTGTTAAATTATTTGGATTCATCAGTGTATGATGTTGAATTCTTGAAGGCAGCACAGGGGGTGATTGGTACTCGCATGTATGTATCGACAGAGTCATCATAGCTTGGGCCTATCTTAAACAGCGCAATCATGTAACTGGAAGGACATATATTCAGTTTCATCCTTATGAGCTACTAGCATACGACTCAGTATACATAATTGCATATGCCATTGATAACTTCTTAAAGCAAGGTCATAGTTTTGAGGAACTATGGGCAGCTCATTGTCTAATGAAAGGAAGGGCACTAGTAAAAGTTGCCTTGGTTTGAAATAATAGCTGCTGCAAGGGCTCCCGAACCCGTATTGATCCAAATTCCAACTACTAAATATGATTGAGCTGTTGTAGTGATATGATTGAAAACTGGAGTTTTCTATACAAGTGAACCTGTCAACTACTGCCCCTGGTCATCAAAATTGTGCATGCAGTTGTGCTTGAATGGTATGGGATCAAACATTGGCTGGACGGCAGTAAGCTGTTGCTGATTCTCAGAGAACCAAAAAGAATAACATAGATTATGATGATGAGCTGTATGCCTTCGCACTTTTGATATATGCATATATTCACTTAATGATACGGCAATAGATGTGCTATGCTCTACACCAGAAGCATTTAATGCATATATTCAAATTAAAAAAAAAATGCGAACAAGGGAATAGAGCAAAGGGAATTCTCTGCAGAAGCTTATTGCAAAGGATCAATTAAAAAAAAATCATTGCTGAAATGGAGGCTACGCTTCATCATAAGAATTGGACCTTTTGGATGTCCTAGCAAGAGCAGTAATGAATAAGTGCGGGCGTTATATTCAAATGTGCAGATCATGTTTTGATCACATGAAGTGTCTTTCTCGCTACTCACGTCAATAAATCTGTTGAACATGGCTAAGGTCATGTGAAATACTCAAGAACGTGTTTTTTGGGAGATGGTTGGGATGAGACATCATGTTCATGAAAATTTCCAATGATGCCTCCATAAAAGTTGGAGCTTCAGCTCATACCAAGGATCTTGAACTGAAGGGCTCAAATGCACATAAAGCTGTTGTCATTGGAAACGCAATTGGTGGTCCATCAAAGGACACTTTAGGGCCTTCTTTCAACATCCTAATCAAGCTTCTGTGGATTCGATTTAGAACATCACAAGAAGTGCATCATGGATGACATCCAAAAGACTCAAGGAGTTTAAGGCTTCTTCGAGATTAAATCAGGGAAGCTTTTTTGAGCCCTTCTTCACCTTCTTTGACTTTCTAGATATTTACATAACTTTTATGCATGTTCATTCATAGGAGGCTACCACAAAGCATTTAAATGGTGTTATACTTTTGTCTGTTTCGTTTAATAAGAAGCCACATGGATGTGCAGTTGAGCATGCAAAGTATGTATATATTTAATGGTTTGTAGGAAATGATTACAGGAAATACAAGGTTATGCAACACAAATTGTGTTGCTAGCATTTTATGTTTTTGCAGGTTATGGAGTTCAGATATTAGTTTATGGCGTGCATGCCATGGGCTTGCTAAGCCCTATGTTGTTGGGTTGCTTGTGTGCCACTAAGCTTATGGTTTAATTTTTTTTTGGATTCCATTTCCTGGGGAAATGTTGTCGAAAATTTTCCCCCCCTCATGACGTTATATACGTACTTGCCTTTAGGTAAGAATTTTATGGCATGGTAACATGCCTTTTCTGCAAATGTCAATAAGATTTAGGCATGCTTATAAGCATGTATTTGATGGACTTAGTACCATCAGTGTATTATACATAAGGCAACTTCAGTAGTAATAGGATCCCTACACATAATCCTTATGGATTTAGACCATAGAAATTGCTAAGGGAAGGAGCTACACCTTCACCATTAGTAATGTGCACAAGCAATCCTACAGGTTTTAAGAAGTTGCATACAAGAACGGGAGATATATTTTTGATAATCTCCAAAGTAATGAAGATTTACTTATCTTCACAAGAGTATCACAGTATGATTAGGAGACTATGGGGTATCATGATGAATACCCAAAGAGTGACTAGTTTCACTCATGCACATCATTTGACCAAGTAGTGAAGCATTTCTGCTACACTACAAAGGAAACCAAATAGATGAGATCACCGAGATGGGTTTCATGAAATAGCATCGACGGGTGCTTATGTGATTCGAGTGATGGTTAGAATGGCCACAGGCATGGCACTAGCTCTACGACTTAGAGCATAGATCCCTTAGTCAGGAATAGTTGGGGTACCCAATACATATATTTATGTTGGGATCTACACAGAGGTACTTAGACTTAGTCTTTGTACCTAGGAACAAGTTGGTTTGGAACAGAAAGGGATATCCATTGTCAAATATTGACTAGAACCAAACTAACTAGTTCGAGGACATGGGACTCATTTGAGTCCACTGATATGATTTTAGGATATGGGATTCATTAGAGTCCACTTGCACATTCCATTATATGAAATATATATTCGGTTTAGTGTAGGTATGACACCGTGAATTGGAAGAAGTTTTCACTGGTATGGGACGGTGGAAATGACTTCCCTTTGAGCACTCTTCTCCTATGGCCAGGGAGAAAAGGACTCATCATTCATGGCGTCATGTCTCACTAGATCAGAGGAGAGCTCTTAGTAGATATCTCCTTAGGATTGGAGTTATCCTTCATAGTTTAGGGAAGATTTATTCTTCCAGTAGAGAATGTGATAGGTGATTTTATCACCATGGATATCACATACTCATGTTGTGGTTTTCAAGAAGGATAATTCCATTAGTTTGAGTGGATCGTATAGATCCATGTACAGAAGATGGTTGGCAGAGATAGTTCTTTGTTATGGATACACGTGTTTATGGTATCATGTCATATCATTGCTGACCCTTTTAGCAGAGGGCTTTGACCCTTATTAGGGATTTATTTTTTCCATTCTTCACTATATACACATTCATTAACTAGAGGAGATTTGTTCTCCATCTTCATAGAAATGAGTGTAATGGGCATTATGCATTAGTTAAGGAAGACAGGAGCAAATGAATTCATAAGTTTCTCTTTTACGGAAAGGAGAAAGAGGGAATTAGCTTGAAGATCTGGGAGTGATCTCACTCTAGCTTAAAGATCCCACTTTAGCTCCTCTTCCATGAAGGAGAAAAGAAAAGGAAAATATGATTTCTTCTTTGGAGAAGAATAGAGTATGTTTTCCTTTCGAGAGAAGAGATGTTTGGAAAACATCTTTTAGTTTATTTTAGAAGGAATCCATTTACTCTACTTTTCAGTGTAATTTTCCTTCACATGGGACTTTCATTCTCCACTATGCAGGAAGGAAGAAGATATGGAGAACTTATGAGCACGTTCTCAGTTATGGATAAGTGGAGCAAGTGAATTCAATAATATCTCTTTCAAAGGGAAAGGGAAAGTGGAATAGATTCCACTACCAGATCTCTTTTCCTTAGAGGAGATTATTAAGAGAGAGAAAGAGATTCTAGATTGTCTTGTTAGGAGTGGCACTCTTCTATCAAGGCAATAGGGAGATTAGTTAATCATAATGGTTAGATTGAGTCTCACATAAGGACTCTAGAGAGAAGCAATTCTGTTATTCCAGTGATGGTCTTTGACTAGATTAGATGATCTAATTATTGACATGAGTGAGACTGGGAGTAGAGTTATGACTCTTCTCTTTAGGGTTTCTAGGAGATAGAGAGATATCTAACCTATTGGGATACCAAACTCGTAGTCGATGCTCATCATGAGGATGATGTGTGAGCATCAATTAGGAGGATGGGTACTTAGGAATTATCTGAATCTCAAAGGGAATGCTTTTGCATTCATATGGCAAACTACAGGGAAGAGAATATTTTAGAGTTTGCACTAGTGCCAATAGATGCTCTTCCAATAGAACTTAGTCCAATAGTAAAAGATGACAAACCACAGACTTCTTGGTTGGTCAAATATAGAGATTGCATTTTACTACCAACAAATTCTTATATATGAGCGAGATGATGGAATTGCATAGTTCATAAGGTAGTTTAGATTAAACTATTATATGTGATTACACTCAAGGTTAGGAAGACCTAGTGTGGTATGAGGGCAATCTATCATTTAGTCTTAAATGGGTTTGGAGTCACTTGTTACGGGACTTTGTTCTATATTTCACAAGATTCTATGGTTTACTATTTCCAATATGATATGGTCAAGTTTATAAGCTTGGCACCTTATACTTTCCTTTTATATTATTACTCCATAGAGGATACATAATATGGTCTTAGGTCATTTTGATGATATCACTTGTCATGGGAGTGATAATTTGCAGGTGGAGTGTATATGGGAGATAGTAGATACCACTAAGACGGTTTCCCACCTTTAAGATAATCTCATGTGAGGCTTCTTAAGGGGAAGGATACGGGGAAACAACACATAGAGATGACCATGTACATAGAGTACATGGGGTTCAGGGGAGTCCAAGCACTTCCACCATTACCGACATTTCAACTACATTTTTGAGGATGAAAATGTTTTTAAGGGGAAGGAAATGTTATATTATGTTAATGTTATATTATGTTAATGTTATATTATGTTGGTGGGAACCCTCTCTTATGTTGATGTGGCAAGAAGTTCCCACCATGTAATGCATTAGTCATATGTGTTGAGAGACTCTTAGGGAGTCGAGAGCAAGAGAGAGGGTAGAGGCATGTTGCTCGACGGTTGGGTGGAGAGCCCGTTGCACATCTCTGTGTTGGTCGCCAGAAGCAGAAGGTTAATTAGTACCTTAATAATAACCATCACGTCTACATAAGTATCCTTGATGGCTATGCCTATCTATGATCAATTGGCATCACAAGGTGCATGAACATCACATCACTAACATATTTCTCCATCGTTTAGAGTTTATGTATAATCCATTCTTCAATCTATGAATGATCTCACAATATGTACAAATAATGAGGGTGAAAAACGACAAAAAAGGGATCGTGTAAGAATTTCAATTAGTTGTGTTTAATCTAGATTAATGTTGTCAAATCATTTAAAAAAATTTTGTGTAGGTTCATTCAAAACACGTCCTACATAAATATATTAGTTTTGAAAGAGAGAGGAAGTTCGTGTGAAAATCATGAAAAGTGATATGCCTCAAAGTTTGTGCCCGTGGGGCTTTCGGCAAAATTTGAACTTTTCCCTCTTGTTCTTCGACTTATATATTGTGTGTTTAAGACATTATGCACTTTTTCACTCCACTCTCCAAAGCAGACCTATTTCTCTCTTTCTTATAATTCTAGACACTTTTGCTATGGAGAACTTCAATCCAAACACTGTCACTGAACTTTCATCCAGTCGGACTTTGTGTGATAAGTTCCATATCAATATTGTAATCCATCATGAGTATGCAACAACAAGAAAGGTATTCCAAAGAGCTCTACAAAGTTGATGGATTACGCAAAGAAGGCAAAAAGCATATTGACATATGGATAGATGGAGCTATTTATCCAATTGATCCACAAACTGAAAGGTATCCACTTTTTCTTAATCTTCATGATCTGATTAGATTTTGTAGGAGATGGTAATGATGGTTTTGTTGATATATTTAGGTAGTGATGTGTGTGAACACTCTAGGACCGTTGGGGCTTTTTTTTCCCTCTTTAGGAGGTTTTTTCCCCTCGGCTTGTATATACGCTTATTGCCCTAATGGGCTATTCATCTTTGTACATTCTACTAGTAATACATTCAGTATTGTGTGTTGTGCTTCAAGCTTCTTTTTCCTTGTGCTGTTCGTGTGCTTTTGCAGACATCTAACTCCAACAATTGGTATCAGAGCAGGTCGTCACTTCATCTAGGGCGTTTTCTACACCTCTCCAGTTGTAGTCTCCGAATTGCACGAAACTTGGTAAGCATACTCAAGGTGTTTTAGAGATCAAAACGGCTTCGCTCTATGGTACTGAAATCACGATATGAGCTCATCTTGGCCTTCGAATGCACTATTGTAGCACTTGTGCAGGCTATTTTGTCTTTTTGTGCCAAAGGTATATACTAGTTTCGGTTTGCCAATATAAGCGTCTCGAAGTTTGCTACAAGTTTAGCAAAATTCATCTCGGCAATTCTGTTCAACTTTTTGAGATGTAATCAATTTTTTGCATCAAGGTATTTTAGTCACCGGCCATGGCTGAAAGCAGTGATGTATTCCATATGTTGATTGTTGAGGATAAGTTGGATGGTACCAACTACCCATTATGGGCTTATATGATGCATCATGTATTGGTAGCAAAAGGACTATGGAATATTGTGTAGGGTGTTGAAAGACGTCCTGTTACACCTGCAAATACAGGTACTGCAAATATAGGTGCTTGAGTTGATGGAGATGGTGTCGAAGATGATGATATTCTGCAGATTCCTATTCGTGCTGTTGTTTCTGTTGCATCTACTGTAGATCAAATTCGTTGGGATGGCAGAGATGCTCAGGCACATGCATTGATAGCTTTGTCTATTAAACGTGCCATTATTTCTCACATTCGCTCTTGCAAAATAGCTAAGGATGCTTGGGATACACTTACCACATTGTACCAGGCTAGGAATGAGGCTTATGTTGCTTACCTCCAAAAACAATTGGAGAGTGAGCACATGAATGAAGGTGATTCTATGGATAATTTTCTCACAAAGATCAAGGATATGAAAGAACAGTTGATTTCTGCTGATGAAGTTATACCAGATAGCTCACTTGTGGAGACCGTTCTGAATGGTCTTCCTTACTCATATCAAAGTTTTGCTTCTACTCTTTGTTTGATGATGAAAGGCAATCCAAATGCCCTGTCATTTGAGGAGTTAGTCTCTATTCTGTTGCAAGAAGACTAGTCTAGGCAGAACAAGTCTATTATGCGTGTTGCAGATCAAGCTTTCCTGGTTAGTCAGAAGGGCAAAGGTAAATGGAGCTCTTCTACTAGTAAGCAGAAATCTGTGTCTGGGATGTAAGGGTCATGTGACCTTACCCCATGTTCATATATATACATCATATATATCCTACAACTTCACAGAAGGGTACATAACCTGGTTCGGAGTTTTAGACTGCCGAAAATTCAAAAAACGCAAATTGATGTAGAAGACGAATCTATAATCACTTGGACAGCATGTCAATGTTTTGGACTTCTGAAAATTCAAAGACGCAGACTGATGTAGAAGACGAATCTATAATCACTTGGACAACAGGTCAATGTTTTACAAATCGGAATGAGGCAATTCAACTTGCTATACGTAGCTTAGAATAGCCTCTACAACTTTGTAGAAGAATGCAGATCCGAATTCTGAGAACAAGGTCGTCGAAACTGCAAAATACAGAGCAGTACTGTTGTAGGTGAAAGTGAAATTGACAACATGCGCTTGTTTTGTGTATATCTTGAGCTACGCACTCCGATTGAGGTGTTCTTTATCTCGTTACGTAGGTAACAATGAGATCTTGAAGTTTGCTGAAGAGAAAAAAATCGAATTCAGAGGTTATCACCTCTGAAAGAGCAAAACACAGAGCATCATATTTTCACCATAAGAACCCTACTTGCTCTTGGAAGTTGAATTTGCTTTGGAAATTCTTCTTTGAGAGATTTTTTTATGTGCAAGCTCTTATTTTCAGAGCTTCAAAGCATTGTACATATATGATCACTGTGATAGCTCCTCCATATGAGAGTAGAGCATGTCACATGTTTGGCATATAAGATGACATTGTGGTATACTCTTTTTTGAGGTTTATGTCATCGTAATTTGATCATCGCATTATCAGTGGATGTATAGTGGCATTGTGGTCTATATCTTGCTTATGCCACTTGTTTATGGATTTACTTGTCGGTTGCACATCTTTTTATGAGAGTTGCCATCGGATCTAGATTGATACTTGTATCTTTGTTTTCTTTGCAGGTACATGATTCAGATTGGAGCCTCAATGACATATTTGTTTGTCATCTTTATTAGCATTTGATCATTGACTGATATGTATTTACCAGTGTGATTCTTGGGAGATGTGGATGGTGATTCCCACATGGTTTATTTGGTTCAGAGTCCATTTTACAGAGGAGACGTTGCCAAAATTTTGACAGCTTTTATGTTAGAAGAGAACTCTAGTGGATCTTGGAGCTTGTGTGATAGCTTTCGATTCTTGCTTATCTCCATTCACTTGGACTTGATCATAGGTTATTCGTGACAGGTTGGACCATCTTGCAGGATTTATTCTTGAGTGGGAGTTGTATTGCCATTGTATTGGCATGTATTTCTATTAGTTTTTTTGGCATGTGTATTTGCCATTATCTTTGATTGGATTAGTGACAGGTGGTGACAGATTACTCATTGTTCTTTTGTTATTGGTTATCTTGTTTGATTGCTGAATTTACAGGAGGTACTCGATCAAAAGTTTTTTAGGATTCTTTTACATCTACTTTGTCAGTTTGGAGACTTGGTAAGCAGGCTTATGCTGATGGTTTTATGTGCATACTAGATGCATGGTTATGTGATAGGTGGTTCACATGGTTTCTTCTCTAGTGAGACATATGTGATGTGAGTTATGCATAGCGTAAACCTAATGGAACAATTGACAGGTATAAAGCGAGGCTTGTTGCAAAGGGTTATGCACAAGAAAAAGGCATTGATTTTGATGAAACCTTTGCCCCTACTTGCCAAATGACTACTATTCATAGCATTTGTGCACTTGCAGCTCATCATGGTTGGAATGTACATCAGATGGACATTAAAAAAACATTTCAAAATGGTGACTTGCATGAAGAAGTGTATGTTTTTCGGCCCCATGGCTTTGTGCAGAAAGGGCATGAAAACTAGGTGTGCAGGTTAAAGAAGGCATTATATGGTCTAAAGCAAGCACCACGTGCTTGGTATGAAAAGATACATGCTTATCTGATTGCACATGATTTTGAAAATAGTCCAACTGAAAGCACCTTAAATGTTAAGCGTGCTAATGACGTGCTAATGACGTGCTTCTGATCATTGTGGTATATGTTGATGACATGCTTCTAACTGGTCCTCATGACATGCATATTGCTGATTTTAAGGCTGATTTTCATGCCTCATTTGAGATGTTTGATTTGGGGCATTTGCATCACTATTTGGGCATTCAATTTATGCAAGTTGATGTTGGAATAGCTTTGTGTCAAATGAAATATATTGACACATTATTGCAGCGTTTTGGATTTGAAGACTGTAAGCCTATTGCCACTCCTATGGAGATAGGTTTACGATTGAGTCTTCATGATGCTGGTGATGCATTTGATGTTGTTCTCTATCAGTAGACTGTTGGATGCTTGATTTACTTATACATTACTCGGTTAGATATTCAGTTTTCTGTCTCACAGATGAGCAAGTTTATGCATTGCCCCGGTGTCAAGCATTGGCAGGGGGTTAAGTGAATCTTTCACTACTTGGGTGGTACCCAGCTACTTGGATTGTTTTATCCTAAGGGGGGATCACTACCGCCAAATTTGCATGCTTTTTTTTACAGTGATTGGGTTAGTTTCTATGACACTCGTGTGTCCACTAATGGCTTTTGCTTCATGCTTGATAGCTCATGTATATCTTGGTTGAGCAAGAAGAAGCCTAGTGTTGCCACTTCCAATTGTGAGGCTGAGTAAAGGGCAGCTTTCACAAGGACTGTTGAGTATGTGTGGCTCAGATGCCTTATGGCTGATTTGTTGGTCAATCTTCTGCCACCACCATCTTCACTGATAGTCAGAGCGCATTGGTAGTTGCGAGGAACCTTATGTTCCATGCGCGCACTAAGCACATTGAGGTGCATCATCATTATGTCACGGAGAGGTTCTCTGCTGGGGACATTAGCTTGGCATATGTGCCCACGTATTGGTGGATCAATGATGAAATGTTAGGATCTTTTCATGTAACGATGAGCCATTGTCAAAATAGAACTCTCAAGGCGATGCCTGCTCAACTTGCCATTTTTGAAAGGCAATCCAAATAAGTGCATTAAAAAAAAAAGAAAAAAAAGAAAATAATGTAAAATCTATATCACTTCATCTTTTCTTTTACATGGAGTGTTTTTCTCTCTATAGTTTCTTTTAACCTAGATGCCTAGATTTTTGAGCCTATATAGTGACCTATACAAGCAGAAGATGAAATGAAAAAGTTTTAATATGTATCTAATCGCAAACTTTGGTATCATGTTTTGATTTGCTATAGAGGAAGCTTACCAAGATTTCATTTAGGTTTCATGTTTGCAAAGAATAAAAGTTTAAAACTTACATATTTAACTATGGGGGCAACTCAATTTTGAAGGAACTTAGATGTAATTTAAAATAATCTATTACAATGGAGGCTCACTTGATTTTGGCATCACATGTAGATTCATGAATGTAAGCCCATTCTTTTCTCATTATTTTATCTTGCATTTTAATATTCGTGGTGCTTTTTGCTTATCTCAAATAGAAACCATTGGAGTAGGTAAAGTTCAGGTTATCCACATGCATTGCTTTTAAAGACTTGGGAGTTAGAGTTGGAGATAGAATATGTTTTGCTTTCTTGATCTCTTTTAGAGCATGCTCTGAGAATATGTTTTTCTCCCTTGATCTCTCTTGGACCATGCTTTGGTAAGGAATTATTCATGGAAGAGATTATGAGATGTTTTCTAGGAAAGAGTTCACAACAAAAATTTCTAATAGGAATTTTTAAGTGCTCAAGCATTGCAGTGCATTCCTCTTCTAAAGGAATCCCATGGTTAGCTATTTTGGGTCTTCATATGATGCTTCTGTTCAATATTATTTTTGCACTACAGCTAAGTGGGATGGAACACAAACAGAAGAGGGACAATCTCTTGATTATTAACTTTCTATAGCCAGAATTTGGTCTTTCAGAGGTCGAGGGAGAAAAGGGAGGGTGTGGATCCTCCCTACAAGACAAGTAAAGACAAAAGCCATATTCACAAACAATAGAAGGTGGACATCGCACCACCTTTTAGCATTAGAGACAAATAGGATCACCCTTGAGCTTGGAAGCTTGCAACCAAGTGGGAAGCCATGTCCAATGGATTGGTATCCCATATATAACCCCTCTTCCTCCCCCCCACCTAAGAAAAAAAAAAGAAAAAATCAATACGGGTGATGAGGCTTTGCATAACGACTAAGAAACAAAGTGCCTCATTTGAGAAATATCTCACAAATGAGGCCACGAGTCCTATTTATAGACTCAAAGAGGAGATACCCTAGTTCACAATGGGTGGCCGTTGACACTTTACTATAGCTACTCATCCCGACATCCTTTTGGGTTTTCATGATGTAACACTTCCCCTTCTATTTTTAGTAGCTTTCCTCTAGAATTTCATAAGCTACAAACCAAGAATCTAATCATTCAATGACCTAATTTACTATCAAGTCAAGATGGACTTCGGTCCGTGCCTCACTTATCAGACACTCAAGATAAGAAGTCTATTGGGACTTCATCTCCCTTTAATCCCAAACCAATAGTGGAACGCATCTCATGATATCATCCAAGCTCACATCCCCTAGGAGTATCATAAAACCTTTTTATGTCCGAATTGTTAGGCAAGGAAACTATCATGGAAATAGAATACTTAACCAAGTTGCTAGGTGGGTAGCTACTATGGAACTAAGATACTTTTCAAAGTCACCAAGAGGACAACTATCAGAGAACTAGGATATATGATGATTCATCAAGGTAGATTGACTTGTAAGACATTAGTTATCTTCTTTGGGATCAAATATGGACCACATTTTGAGAAGATAACATCTTGCACATGTTAGTTCAAATTATCTTAGAATCTTGGGTTACCCTAAGGTAGACATATGTTTTGGAGTTTATTGACCTCCAAAATATAGCTAGAAGTAGGTGGAACCCCCTAGGAACAAGTTGACCTTCTCACAAACTTCATGACAAAAAACCAGTCATGCTTGCAGAGCTTACTGTTCTCTAGTAACTCAGAATTTTTTAAAACTGTTTTAATCACATATATCAGAGACCAAGAGCTTTCCAATGAGCCAAAGAAAACTCAATCTGGGTAAATACACAAGGAGATATGACCTCTGCAAGTTTGAGGTTTAATGGAGACCTTTAGCAGGGGTGAACCCGAGAACATACACTACTTGTAGAGAGTACTGATCTCAGCTCACAAATCCAATGATTATGAAATTGACAATATGAAAGTAGACAAAAAGAGCTTTCAAATGAGCTATCAAACATGTAATTTGGATATATAAGAAGGGAGATACATGCTCTGCAATCTCTGCATACAAAACTATAGTAGCATAGAGATACACATATGACTCTCTTGGACTTCCCACAAGATCACGACTTCTCTCCTCTTTTTATAGCATGGGGAACTAATCTAAAATCTTCCTAATACATCTAAATTTGTGGTAGACACTTGGGTGGAGATATTACATGACTCAAGTGTTCAAATAAGCAAAGTATTGATGGACTTTGAGAACTAGCCACATCGAGCTTCCACTAGGACACCGCTTCAGCTCCCTTGTGACTCACTAATTTGATTCATCATGTTCTAGAACTCACGTGGTATTTTGGCTATCTTTTATGAGTAACATGAGCCTTCTTGAAGTGTTTGAAGGCTTCCCGAAGGTATTTACATAATTTGAAACTTGTACCATACATAAAACAAATGTTCGCAACATTCTCCCCCTCAAGTTTCAAAGGGTATTTCCTTCATGCCAAGAATATAGTTGAATCTTTGAAGCTTTGGCCCATCCAAGGATTTGGTGAAGATATCTGCAACTTGATCCTTTGTTTATGGTACCTTTCAAATACCTAAGCACTCTTTTTGTTGCATGCATATGAGGTACTCTAGGTTCATGCATAAACTGTGATAATACTCCCACTGCATAGCATATATCAGGTCTAGTTTTTGTTGCATAAATCAAAGATCCTACCATGGATCTATATGCATTCATATCATGAAACTCATCACCTTCCTTTGCACTCAACTTTGTATTACATTCCATTGGAGTAGAAACAACTTTACATTCCTGCATACCAAACCTTTTCAGCATATCACATATATACTTTCTCTGTATCAACCACATACCCTCATCACCATACACAATTTTAATCCCAAGAAAGTATCTAAGCAAACCAAGATCTGAAATTTTAAATTACCTTTTATCTCTTCAATTGCTTTTGCATCATTCCCTGTAATCAACAAGTCATCCACATAAATGCATACATAGACATACATGTCATCTACATGTTTTACATAAAGTGAAGGATCAGCATGACTCGCTGTGTATCCTTGCAGCATAAGATACTTTACCAACCTTGCATTCCACGCCCTTGGTGCCTGTTTAAGACCATACAATGCCTTCTTTAACATGCATACATGATTAGGACATTTTTCATCCACATAACCATCTGGTTGTGACATATACACTTCTTCACTTAACTCACCATTAAGAAAGGCATTCTTTATATCGAGTTGATATATATACCATCTTTTACTTGCAGCTAAAGCCAACAAAGTTCTCATTGTTTCCATGTTTGCTACTGGACTAAATGTTTCCTCATTGTCCAATCCTTGAGTTTGATTATATCCTTTTGCTACAAGTCTAGCCTTATACTGCCATCACTATTTCTTTTAATCTTAAAAACCCACTTGCAGACAATTACCTTTTGTTTTGGTGTCTTTGGAACTAAATTCCAAGTCTTATTATCCTGTAGTGCCTCCATTTCTTCTCTCATTGCTTTCTCCCACTTTTCATCTCCTTTTGCCTCATCATAACATGTGGGTTCATTTTCCTGCTCAACTTTTGTCATAAAAGCATAATGAGTATTCATAAAAGATTCATAAGTATACCTTTGAGGTTGCTTACTCACTCTTGAAGTTCTTCTTACCTCCAATGTAGATGCTCTTCCTTTCTTATTAGGAACCTTTGATGATTCTCCATACTCACATACATCACTAATTTCCTCTCCTTCATCATTAACTTCAACAAGTTTGAGTTTACCTTTACTTTTAACACTTGGAGGTGACTCTTGCCTTAATCTTCCATTGAAAGGTAGCTCTCTTTCTTCATCCAAACCACTTTTCTCATCACTTAAACTTCTTGTGGGCTGAGGTAAGCACTCATCTCCTTCACTTGTATCTTCTTAATCTCCATTTATGACCTGCAATCTTTTCTTATCTACATACCATGAAAGTGATTCATCAAAATTTACATCTCTTGAAACAACCACCTTATTGGTATGAGGATTATAACATCTATATCCTCTTTGAGTATCTGCATAACCAATAAATATACACTTTTCTGATTTCACATCAAGTTTTGATTTCACTTCACTAGGTACATGTACATAACATACACAACCAAATACTTTCAAATGACTTACACTTGATTTCCTTCCATGCCATACCTCATATGGTGTCAAATGATAAACTCCAGCAGTAGATACTCTATTCATAATGTACACACTTGTGCTAATAGCTTCAGCCCAAAAAGAATTAGGCAAACACATATCATTTAGCATGCTTCTAGATGCTTCTGCTATGCTTCTGTTTCTTCTTTCTGCGACTCCATTTTGTTGTGGAGTATACCTACATGTAACTTCTCTTTTGATACCTTCATCATACAAAAAATCAGTAAAAGCTTGAGAGAAATACTCTCCCCATCCATCGGATCTTAGCTTCTTAACATATCTTCTTGTTTGCTTCTCGACAAATGATTTAAAATTTTTGAAACAATCAAAGACTTCACTCTTATGTTTAATGAAATACACAAATGTCATTCTACTATGATCATCAATGAATGATACATAGTACTTGTTACCAGCCAAGGATGCCTCTTTAGTAGGACCCCATACGTCCGTGTGTATAAGGTCTAGCAATCCACTACTTACATAGCTTGAATGCTTGAAAGGTTGTCTACTCTACTTACCCATTTGACATGCTTCACAAAGATGCACCATATGTTGCTTAGTAAGATCAGGTAATCCTTCAAAAATCCTCTTCTTTGATAGCTCCTTTAACCTCTGTACATTCATGTGTCCAATCCTTTTGTGCCATAGATCAAGCTCTGCTATTCTATGCATGCCATAAGAGAAATAGTTTGTATGATTTGGATTTAC
The DNA here is from genome assembly GCA_020310875.1 of Ceratopteris richardii. Classification (NCBI taxonomy): domain Eukaryota; kingdom Viridiplantae; phylum Streptophyta; class Polypodiopsida; order Polypodiales; family Pteridaceae; genus Ceratopteris; species Ceratopteris richardii. The sequence goes on from CM035432.1 coordinate 146,068,051, forward strand.
CTTGAATGTAAACAATCTACCTTGTTTTTGACCTCTAGCAATTAACCTTCTTTGCTTTGCATCTTCAATGAAGCAACCTACATGATTAAATCTTATTTGCAAACCTTTTTCTACTATTTGACCAACTGATATCAAATTCTTAGTGATCGTTGGTACATAAAGTACATCCTTCAAGCAATTTGTCTTGCTCTTATCCTGCATAACAACATCTCCAACTTGCATAATCTTATGTATTGTATCATCTCCTGTTTCAACATGACCTTTACATGAAGGATTATGCATATTAGAAAACCATGAAGCATCATGTGACATATGGTTAGAGCAACCACTATCTACATACCATACATCACTATTGCAATTCATCTTAGTTTCTACATTCATCATAAGAAGAGAATCATAATCATCACTTTTACCTTCAACTGCATAATTTCGTTGTTGTTTACCTCTTCTTGAATAGCCTCCTCTTCGATTACCACCTTGATTATTTTCATTTTGATAGCAATCTTTGGCATAGTGTCCATACCTTCCACATATATAGCAATTGTTGTTATCTTCACTCCTTTGTCTTTGATTATAGTTGTAGTAGCTTCTCGTACCTCTAGTGCTTGATCTTCCTCTTCCTCTTGTGTTGAAGAAGCCACTTGAAGTCCCTTGATCATCGCTCCTTCTTCCTCGACCTTTATTTGAACCTCTTCTACCTCTGTTTCCACCTCTTGATGATCCTACATAAAGAGCTTGTCCTTGAGATCCTTTTTTATTTGAAGTAGAGCCATTTAGATTCATCTCCTCCGTGACCATAAGAGCAACAAGCTGATCAAAGTCTGGTAATTCTCCTCTAACATAAACTGAAGTAATGAATGGTTTCCATCTCTCATCATCCTTGAGTCCATTGAGAGTATGTGCAACCAAGTCGTCGTCCTCCACATGAGCTTGAATTGATCCTAGTTGATCTGCAATCTCTTTAACCTTCAACAAGTAATCATTGACCGATGTCCTTGTATCTTTCTTTATGTTATTCAACTCATTTTTGAGTTGAATCTCCCTTGCTCTTGTACCTGTAGCATACAACCTTTCCAGTGCAAGCCAAACATCTCTACTTGTGTCTAGATCTTGTATGTGTCCTACCATTGAATCTTGAATATTTTGTGATAAAATGAATATAACCCTTTTGTCTCTTTCATTCCAAAGTCTAAACTCCCTCAATTGTTGTTGATTTGGATCCTATGGTAATATAGGTTTGATATCTGTTCCATCAATCAAACCATACAAGCCTCTACCTTACAAGTATGCTGTGATTCTAAATCGCCATGCTTGATAGTTGTTCTTATCAAGCTTCTCTATTTGTGCATGTTGATCGCCCATTGTGTAAATACTAAACTTCCTCCTTTAACCCTCCTTTTGGATATGTGTGATAAGAAGAAGTATGAGATTTACCTTTGTAATAAAGTTTATGCACCTTTCTTTGCTTGGATGTTGCTTGAGATGTTTCCTTGCTATCTCGTTCTACCTTTGTGTAGTGTCGATGATGAACCTCTTCTCCAATAGCTTCAAATTCTTCATCAAGGTATTATAACCTTCTCCAAGCTTCAATTACTTGCTCTGATACCAATGTTGGAGTTTATTGACCTCCAAAATATAGCTAGAAGTAGGTGGAACCCCCTAGGAACAAGTTGACCTTCTCACAAACTTCATCACAGAAAACCAGTCATGCTTGCAGAGCTTATTTTTCTCTACTAACTTAGAATTTTTTAAAACTGTTTTAATCACATATATTAGAGACCAAGAGCTTTCCAATGAGCCAAAGAACTTTCAATTTGGATAAATACACAAGGAGACATGACCTCTGCAAGTTTGAGGTTTAATGGAGACCTTCAACAGGGGTGAACCCGAGAACATACACTACTTGCAGAGAGTGCTTCTCTCAGCTCAAAAATTCAATGATTATGAAAATTGACAGTATGAAAGTAGACAGTAAGAGCTTTCAAATGAGCTATCAAACATGTAATTTGGATATATAATGAGAGAGATACATGCTCTGCAATCTCTGCATACAAAACTACAACAGCGTAGAGATACACATATGACTCTCTTGGACTTCCCACAAGATCACGACTTCTCTCCTCTTTTTATAGCATGGAAAACTAATCTAAAACCTTCCTAATACATCTAAATTTGTGGTAGACACTTGGGTGGAGATATTACCTGACTCAAGTGTTCAAATAAGCAAAGTATTGATGGACTTTGAGAACTAGCCACATCGACCTTCCACTAGGACACCACTTCAACTCCCTTGTGACTCACTAATTTGACTCATCATGTTCTAGAACTCACGTGGTATTTTGGCTATCTTTTATGAATAATATGAGCCTTCTTGAAGTATTTGAAGACTTCCCAAAGGTATTTACATAATTGGAAACTTGTACCATACAGAAAACAAATGTTCGCAACAATATGTATCCCACCAAGACCATGAGGTTCCCACATATGGTGCGAATAATTTGGGGAAAGGTGCAATGTTTGGAAGACAACACAATGCAAGGTTGTCTTCATCATGTTCTCCTCCTCCTTTTGTAACAATTCTTGCATCCATGAAAGAATGTCTGCTGCAAACTGAGAATCCATTCCTTGATGTCTCATGGCCGTCAATAAGGTCTACTCATGATCTAATATCAATGTCAATGGGTTGTATAACAGCTAATGTTGAAGATGATCATGGGCATGCATCAAGGGGGAAAGTCAATCATGCAATGAGACTATATAGAAGAGCTATATGCTGGGTGACTCTATACCATTTATAGGCATAACAATGGAGCATACACTCTCGAGGGGCTACCATCATAATTAAGGATGAAGTGGGATGTCTCCATGGAAACATCCCCTATAATATATCCGCCTCCATAACCCTCACATCTACATAAGTATCCTTGATGGATATGCCCATCTATGATCAATTGGCATCACAAGGTGCATGAACATCACATCACAAACATATTTCTCCATCATTTAGAGTTTGTGTATAATCAATCCTTTGATCTATGAATAATCTCACAATATGCACGAACCATTAGGGAAAAAAATGAAAAAAAAGGGGCCGTGTAAGGATTTCAATTAGTTGTGTTTTATCTAGATTAATGTTTTCAAATCATTAAAAAAAAATTCAGCGTAGGTTAATTTAAAACATATCTTACGCAAATATATTAGTTTTGAAAGAGAGAGAAATTTCATGTGAAAGTCATGAAAAATGATATGTCTCAAAGTTTGTGCCCATCGGACCTTCGGCAAATTCGAACTTTTCCCTCTTGTTCTTGGACCTGTATAATATGTGTTTAGGATATTCTAAACTTTTTTACTCCACTCTCCAAAGTAGAACTTCTTCTCTCTTTCTTATAATTCTAGATACTTTTGACCATGGAGAACCTCAATCCAAACACTATCATTGAACTTCCATCCATCAGTAATCTATGTGATAAGTTCCATATGAGTATTGCAATCAGTCATGAAGACGCAACAATTAGAAAGTTATTCCAAAGAGCTTTACAATCTTGTGAAGTTGATGGATTATGCAAAGAAGGCAAAAAGCATATTGACACATGGACAACTAGAGTTGTTTATCTGATTGATCCACAAACTAAAAGGTATCTAGCTTTTCATGATCTTACTAGATTTGTAGGAGATGGTGATGTCGGTTTACATGGATATTGTTCAAAGCTCTGGGAGTTTTCAAAGAACTACATGCAATACGTAAAATATCTACAAAATATATTACATTAGAGAGATTTACATGAGACAGATCTAGAAAAAAGTTGTTGCATTTATCTTCTCAGTTAGAAGGTTTTAAACAAATGAAAGAAACTCCTATAGGATTTAGTATGCATTCAAAATGAGTAAATTTTTAGATTTGGCTAAAAAAATATTGCCATAAGAAAAAGAGAATGAAAATTGTAAGAGATTATGTAACAAATGTGCTAGGTTTAAACATGTTGAGTAGATTTGAGCGCGTACATTTTTGTAATGAAAATATGAGTCAACATGATGTTTTAAAACTATTGAAATTGAATGAAAATGCATGCTTTAAACAGTTTATTTTTCAAAAACTCATGAAAGAAATGAATTTTTTGTTAGAACCATCTCATATTCAAGAGTTTTGTGATGGTGTTGGAGTAAGCAGAAAGGGTTATAGAGCGATTTCTAAAGTTTGGGGTGAATTTCTTAAATTGAAAAAGTGTTAGGCCGTCGGTGTGATTATTTGTAAAAAAAAATATAATTTTGGTGGTGTTGTATATGACAAACGTTGTAATCTTTCCTCAATGAATTAATACAATGAAAAGTTGCATAATTGTGATCCCAGCATGATAAGTCCGCAGGGACTGGTTGAGGCAGGAGGATCGATGTGCTAACGAATTTCTGCAATTTGTCATGTTCGGTATTTTTGTGTTGATTATCTATCATTGCATTGTTCATTATCAGTTTAAAGTTTAATTACTATGAAGATCAAGTGCGGTTCATAGTTCGGCAAAGTTTAGAGTTATCTTTGGAAGTTAAATTGAATGTTAAGTTTGTTAGCGCTATGGTTCTGTAATTGAATATGATAGGGTGTGGTGGCATATAATTGATGAGAGTGAAGCCATGATAAAATTAGGTGTTAACCTGTTATGAATTTGCAGAAGTATTCGCATAGTGCGGAGTGCAAAATTTAATGTCTGAATGTATGATATAATTCTGGCAAAAGTACTGTGGAAGATTGTGTTGAAGTAGTATTGTGTGAAGATCGAAGTGGAAAAGTAATAGTTTATAGTCAGTAATCTCTTAACTACCACCTAAGAACCCCTAGTTTAGTCATTGTGGATCCCGGAGGCTAGCATTTGGCGATCATGCAGGGGAGTGGAGACCGGACACTGTAGACAAGTAAGGGTAGTGTATGCCAATCCTATGCTCTAGCATCGAATACACTCGGTACCATTAGGATAAAGTACCCATACGAGTACCCCCTTCTAGAGCACATTTCAATGAAAGTTCAAAGAAGAAGAAGAGATCCGATAGTGACTCAAAGAAGCAAGAGACGATCGGAAACAAACCAGAGTTGAAGGACAACATACTATTTGAAGGAGATAGTTACCTAGGGTTGTGACACTCCCTAGACACTAAGGACTTTTTAGCATACAAAGGTCAAAATAAGGAGGAATTATTTGATCGAGTAGATTTCACTATGGCAACAAACACCAAGACAGACGAGCACATCTTAACCAAAACCCATACCGAAAAGCCCATCCTTACGCTAATCAGATATAGTAACAGAGGAATGGCGGACGATACGCAAAGAGGATATTAGCCAATGGGAATTTCATACACAAAGTTTGGGGGATTCTTGGGAGATGACCCAGATGCACACGTGAGGGCCTTTGAAGTAAATCTGGATATAATTGAAAGCATGATTGACCTTATGATAGACAATGATGATAATGCCAGAATTTTCCAGAACACTTTGCTAAACAAAGCCGCAAAATGGCTCGCAAAGTATGACCTAAAACATTTCACTAAGTATGAAGCAATTAAGGAATCTTTTCTCCAAAGATTCCCCTCGAAGAAAAAGCAAGCCCAAATTTTTGACTTTTTGCAAAGTAATAGACAGAAGCCCAATCAAATTGTTAAGGATTACACCACTATCTTTTGGATGCACATGAGGCAACTACCAGCTAAAGTAAGCTATCTGAAGATGTGATCACGAAAATGGTTCATTAGTGGATTGAACCCACAGTTGAAGCAAGTTATGATCATTTAGAGTATGGGCAGTTTACCCCTAGATATGGTCATCGATCAAGCACTGTAGTTAGAAAATAAGGTGGGAGGCTTCATCGAAGACCTGTAATGGATTGCAGTCATGAAGGATGAAGCTAACAATCCAGCTAAGCAAATCTTTTGTGTAAAATGCAAAAACCGAGGCCACATTGAAACAATTTGTGGTTTAAATCAATAACACTATGCAATCTGCAACATGGATACCCATGATACCGCATACTATGTGTACAATGCAAAGGCCCAGAACCAGGTTATGGTCAATGCTACTGTCACTAAATTTGTACCACACAACACATATATACCACCACATCTGCAAAATACCAGATATCAAAGGTACAATCAAACCAACTTGCAACAAATGCTAATACCACAGCCACCATGGGCACAGCCAAGGACATCAAATGATGTACCAAGGGGTTTGGCAAGGTGCTATATTTGTGAAGAATTAGGACACATCAATTGAAATTTCAAGGAAGCGCAAGTACGACAAGGGAAGGAAAGACAGAGCGGGACCTATGACCAACTTGGTCATTATTGCAAAACCTGATACTCAAGCCGCGACCGTGTAGGCCCGCTCCGATTGACTGTTATAGTCGATAACTGCAATGTATGAACCAAATTTAAAAAGCAAGTAAGGATGGTGAATACGACACAAAAATGGGCAGCAATGGAACCAACGGTCTTTCCCCCATGGGAACCGATCACTCAGGTCTAGAAACCTTCTACATTGTAGAGTGGAGAAACATCTGAAGTTCTAATGAAAGTTGTAGAGTACAAAAGTGGAAGACTTATGGTCGGTGCTGAAATCCTTTCCTATCACATTGCAACTTGGGCAATTGCTGGCTTTGGTCCCAAAGGTTCGCGAGCAGTTTGAGCAGCATCTAGGTATGTCATTTGAACAAACAGAACCCTGTGTGGCTACTATGCAGGCAACAACAAAAATTGCAGATCATGTTGTTCCCCTTATAACAATATGGTATAAGAATCATGGGATAGATCAAGTACTCATCAATGGAGGATCTGGTGTGAATCTTGTCTCCTTGGAACTCTGTAAGAAATTCGGGTGGCTTAACATTGAGCCTGTGCAAATTTTTATTCGTATGGTAGATCAATCACGTGTTCATCCTATGGGATCAGTGAGGGACATCCATGTTACATTGCAAGGAGCCATATTTTCTATGACTTTTGTCATCCTAGATATCCCAAATAATACATACGATGACAATCTCCTATTTGGAAGATCATGGCTTAAACAAGCCAAGGTACCTCAAGAGAGGTCCAAAAAGGAACTCGTTACGAAGTATAAACATCACAAGTATAGGGTACCTTTAGACACCATGCAATTGGCCAAAGTACATGCACTCCCCCATATTGTCAAACCCGTACACTGGCTGATGACAAAGAGGGTAACTTCTTGAGAGCATTCTCTGACTTATTATCTTTAGGAGTCCTGGACTTACAACCACTACTAGACCGATGGTCACCTTTGGCATGCATGATGACTTGTGTTGTCACCGGTATTGATTCACTGAAAGAGAGAACTGTTAGAACAAATCCCTTGATGAATCTATCCTTGATTGGTTAGAATCTGAAGAAAAGAAATCCGAGCATTACATTAGTGAAGATCAATTGATAACTTGTAACTTGCAAATTGAAGACAACCAAAACCAATAAAAATTAGCACCAAACTGACCAAAGAAGAGAAAAATAATCTACTGGGACTACCAAGACATGAACGATATTGACCCTCAAATTTACCAACACCGAATCGTGCTGCAACCAGATGCCAAACCAATTTGGTAGCCTAGCTATTGTAGGAACCCACACTATGCACAATTAGTCAAAGAAGAAATATCACCTTTTGAAGGTTGGTTTTATCATCCCCATTGAACATGCTGAGTGGATATCACCTATCATTATTATTCCCAAAAAGAACAAAAGTAGCTTTGTATATGCATGGACTACCAAAAACTCAATAAGGCCACCATACCAGATCTTTTTCCTCTTCCGTTCCTTGACAATATTCTTGACAACATAGCTGGGCAAGAAGTTTATTCATTTTTATATAGATACAACTGATACAACCAAGTGTGAGATATCTCATTGAGCTTTCCTATTTCTTGATTTGTAGTTTGTCGGACTCTTTTTGGATCCGTATTCGTTACTCGTATTTATGGGCTTCTAGCAATGACTTTGGAAGCCATACACGAAGAAGTCGTGGTTTGTCAGATTGTATTGCCTGGATGTAATGTTTGAACAATCGACATCCATGTAGGTTTTCCTCTTATAGGGTGGATAAGTTGAGAAGGAATGTCCTCACAATGTCTCTTAGTCTCATTTCTCAAGGGCGAGGTGGTCACACAATCAAGCACCACGTCCTTATTTGTAGGAAATTCTAGGTTAAGGCATTCTTTGGATATACTCTTTATGGATTCATTTTCCTTGTCCTTCTTTAAGTTCTCTTCCTTAGGTTTGATGATCTTATGGATTTGTGATGATCTTTCTTCCAACAAACTGAAAACTTCCTTATGCCCTATTTTGGTTGATATGTATCCTTGTGCAAGATGTATGCTCACTTCATTCTCAATAATCTAGTCTTGCCCTACGATCAGATTTTTTATAAGGTCTTCATCTTTGCATATCAAAACTTTTTTTTCCATGGTGGAATTGCCTAAGTGAAAGGCCATTAGGGCTTCTCCAACACATTCTATAACTTGACCTCCAATTCCTAGTATACATGCCTTAGTGGGACTTATGGTTGTTTGGAGATGTGTGGTTAATGACACTCATATACAGCTTAGTGCCGCTCCTGAGTCAATCAAAACATCCACTAGTTGATATTATGTGTTTCCGATTCCTAGGTTTAAGTATGGTTGAGAGATGCTATGGCTTGTATTACTCATATTATTGACTTGGTAGTTGGCCATGGATATAGGTTCCTCTCCCTATAGATATCGTTCATCCCTTTGACGTATCCACTCTTTTTGTCTCTTGATATGCTCTAAGGCTTCTTGGCATGCTTCTTCTCTAATCCTTTCTTCTTCCTTCTATCAATTCTGCACTCATACAAGTCGTGCTAACATCTTGTCTATTAATGGCTCCATATATCATTTCACTCTACATCTGCTTATGTAGTGGGGAAGTACATCTCCATTCAACGTGGCTAGATTTACTGCTCCACTTGTTGAGATTCGATTTATCAACAATGGCCCATATCCGCGATGCTACAGTTTCTTGGCATGTTGCTTCAATGTATATACTAGGACTAAATCTCCTTCCTTTAAGCCTTTGTCTTTTATATGTGCATCATAATATGCTTTTTGCCTCCGTTTAGCAGCATAAATTCTCGCAACTGCTTGTATTCTTGTTTCATATAGTTTCTCATTTGGTCTAATTGCTTGGATAGTTTATGGCCCGTCCACTCATACCGTTGTGCTATATGTAGAGTAGGTACTAAAAAATCAATTGGTAAGATCGCATTTTGTCTGTATACTAAGTTAAAAGGAGTAGTTGCAATGGCTATCTTGTAAGCCAATTGGAAGGCCCAAATTGCATGATGCAATTGTTTGTCCCAATTTGACCTCTCGTTGTTGACTATCTTTGTCAACACGGTACATAACACTTTATTGGAACTTTTTGCTTGACCATTCGCTTGAGGGTGATAGGGGGCTGATTTTTTATGAACTACTAGGAATTCGTTCATCAAAGTCACTTACTATCTCTATAGGTAATCCAAAATGAGTAAAGACGTTCTCAAAGAGAAACTTCCCTACAGTTGGTGCATCATTATTTCTTGTTGCTTTTGCTTCTACCCATTTTGTTAGATAGTCCGTTGCCACTATTATATACTCTACATGTGATCCTTTGGCTAGAGGGTTAATAGGTCCTATGAAATCAATGCCCCATTTTGAAAATGCTCTCGCACAAATCATGGGACTTAGAGGCATATCGTGTCTCCTAATAGGATACTTAGCTCTTTGGCACACCTCACAACTTCGTACATATGTGTCTGCATGCAAATGTAGAGTTGGCCACCACAAGCCTACCAAAGAGAATCATTTTTACAGTTCTTTTGGCCAAAAAATGTCTGTCCCCAATGCCTACATGTGCCATCTCTAATGTAGGTAAGTATTCTCCCTCGTGGATGCATAGTCATAGCTGATTGTCCTTTCCTCTTTTGAATAATTGCCTTCCCATTATAGTATAGTCCTTGCTCATTTCTTCCAGGGATCACTTTCTTGCTAGACTCGCTGCTTCCTTATGCTCACGGTTTTCAAGGACTTAACCAATGCCCTACTTCAGTCTAGTGCTATTGTAAAGAATTGTAGTGATGTCTGATCCTCTGGAGTATTTTCTTGGCATTCTTGGAAACTATCATGTATTCATGTACATCTTTTGGCATATCTGGCCAGTACACTCCCAATATTTTTAATTGCCTTAATGTTCCATGGGCTCCTTTATGACTTTTCCACCGATTCACATGGGCTTGCTAATTAGGTTCTTTTGTTCAGCCTCTTCTACACATCTCAACAATACATTGTTTGGTTATTTATAGTACACACTTCTTGCTAAAATGTGCAAATTACGTTATTGCAAAAATCCTTTTCTGTCATCTTTGTTGATTTTATGATGTGGTCCATGTGTGAGTATCGGAATCAACTTTTCTGCCCACTTTGGACATAGTTCTAGGTTGAATAGATAGGTATCTCGTAGGTCATCCGCCACTCTGTTGGGTGGTTCTCCATGTGTTAACCTAGATAGATGATCAGCTCTCACGTGAGTTGTTCCTTTTTTGACCACTACTTCAAAATCAAACTCCATCGGCAATAGAAACCATCTCACTAGCCTTCCCGTACTACAGGGCTTATTGACTAGGTATAATAAGGTCTGATGGTCGATAAAGGACTTGAATGTGTTAGATAGGAGGTGTTGAAGATCAAGGTCAAGGACAAGCATAATAAGTGCATCTAAGAAGTGGACACATAAGAAGAAGGAGCACATAGGGAGCTCCAAGAAGTGCATGTCAAATTTTCAGAAGAAATCCATATAAAATAGTGATTCTCATCACTAAAAACCATTGTAAATATCATTTCACCTTTTTGTGCTCCATTTTGTGCAAGCCGAGGAGTCATCAAGCTTGAGGAGCATTAGAAGTATAATCCTACCCATTTTCATAATTTTTAAACTCCGTTTGAGCCCTAAAATAAGCCCTAGAACTTAATTTTTAACTAGGCCGGACACTAGGTCTGGACAGGGCCAAAACTAGTCAAAAGACTATAAAAAGAGCTAGAGAGCTCATTTTTGGGGCTGTCTTGTTGTAGATTTGAGTTTTGTAATAGATTTATTTTGTAATCAAAGTCCTTCCATTGTTCCTCTCTTTGTTCTTGCCTTGTGTGCGTGTGTGTGCGTGCATGTATGTGCTTGTCACTCACATTTGCTCACCACAATTGCTCATGATCTTCATATCGGTCCTCACGTCTCCGCAGATTGACAAGTAAAGGAGGTGGTGCTTACGCTTGAGCTACACCAAATTTTGGCGCCGTTGCCGGGGAGAGAGCTTCAAGGACGAGCATTGTGACGGTAAGATCGTAGATTTGCGACGTTGGAAGGTAAAAATAGTCATTTTCTGTTATTTTTCTGATTTTTCTTCTTCATCTTCATCTTCCTCACCATCTCCATCTTCTTCCATCTTCATCTTCACTGAATTTTTTTGTTTTTCACACGATTTTCCACATTTTCACCTCATTTTTCATTCATGGGTGTGCAAAAAGGAGAGAGGGAGAGGCAAAGTGCTTGTGTGTGCAAGTTTTTGTGATTTCCATGACCCTATGCTCGTCGCGCAAGCCTCGGCACTGAAATTTGAAGTTCTCGCCAAAAAACACGATTGTGACTGAAAATCACGATTTTCATAAAATTCCATTTTTTTCAAAAAAATGCGATTTTCTATTTCCCGCCTAAAAGCTTTCTTAAAAGAACACGATTCTAAGGTCATTCTGAGAATCATGATTCTCTGGTTGTGCTCAAAATCGCAACTCTCGAAGATTTTAAAAAACACGATTTTGAGCAAAAACACGATTCACAGCCAAAATCACGATTTTCAAGTAAAAATACGACTTTAAGAAAACACAATTTTCAGTGGGCTCAAAATTGTGATTTTCAAAAATCACGATTTTCAGCCAAAAACATGAGTTTGGGAAAACACGATTCTCTGTTGGCTCCGAAATCGCGATTTTCAAAAGCATGATTTTCATTCAAAATCGTGATTTTCAAAACACGATTTTAGGAAAAACACGATTCTCTGTTGGCTCCAAAATTGCGATTTTCAAAAGCATGATTTTCATCCAAAATCGCGATTTTCACGATTTTCAAAAAACACGATTTTCACTAAGGTACAAAATCACGATTTTTAGAACATGATTTTCAATCAAAATCGTGGTTTTTTGCTCATTCTCAAAATCGTGATTTTCAGGCCAAAAACATGATTTTGACCAAACACGATTTTCATTCAAATCGCGATTATCATATCAAAAACACGATTTTGAGAAAACACGATTTTCATTCAAAATCGTGAATTTGTGATCATTCTCAAAATCACGTTTTTCACGATTCTCATCCAAAATCGCTTTTTTCACGATTCTCACTCAAAATCGTATTTTTCACGATTTTCACTTAGCATCGCGATTTTCATAAGTTCTCAGCATCGCGATTTTCATGATTTCACAAAATCGTGATTTTTGTGGGTGCTCAGCATCGCGATTTTCATGATCCCTCAAAATCGCAATTTTTATAAGTGCTCAGCATCCCGATTTTCAAACCCCCAAAAATTGCGATTTTCATTCAAAATCATGATTTGCAAGGTTGTCCAAAATCGCAATTTTCACACAAAATTGTGATTTTTCCAAAAGGTCCTGTTTGCCTGTTTTGACCCCTAGGAGCCTGATTTTACATAACTTTTTTATCAAAAGTCCATTTTTTGAACTCTATAGCTCGTTGGAAAGCTCATTTCGAATCCCACATGACCTCAAATGTTTTTTCTAAGAATAGTACATTGATTTTTAGATAGATTAATTTGAAGTTGACCTTCAGGTGGGGTGGAAAGCCAAAGGAGAGAAAAAATGTTTCATGGGAAAGAAAAAAGCAAATGAGAGAAGAAAAGGGGCTAAGATTGAAAAAAAGGAGGGAGATAAACATGAAATGCATGAAATAATCTCACATAAGGGTGAAACATCTAGAGAAAAAATGCAACGAGTCAAGGGAAGGGGTGAAATATCTAAGGGAGTAGGATCCTTATTTGCAACAAGAGAGTATAACTATACTTTTGTGCACATAAGAATAGGACATGACCATAGAAGGATGAGTGTTTTTATCAACCGTAATTGTGAGTGAAATTTAATTCATATTGACCTAGTGACCATTATTTTTTAGAGCATTCAGCCAACAACTCATTCTTCTATCCTCATGGATGGGGAACATTATGATTGCATGGGTCAAGTTGTGTTGCCGGTTATGGTGGATGATATGCAATTTTCGGAAACATTCTTTGTCATGGATGCTATAGATGAAGATTTGATCATTGGCACTCAAAGGTTTGTTACAAAAAATCATCAAGAATTTGAGGTGCCTTGTCCTTCTATTACACCCACTTCTACATGTATGTCTATTGAAAATCCTAGTGATTATCCGCAGTGTAAGAATTGTGGACATAATCATCTTTTCAAAGATTGTGCTTTTAATGCACAATATTGTCTCCCACTCATGCGTTTGTATCTAATCCTTCTTTGAGTAAATCGCAGAAGACCTTGGCGAATGGAGAAATGGAGGACTCCAAGTGTTTCAGGGATGTGGAAGGGCCCTCTCTTCTTGTAAACTTGGATTCCCCTCAAGAAACCATAAGCAAGGACGACCTACACTCGGATCATCAAGAAGGAGATGATCAACAAATACTTTGTATCAACGATGTGGAAAATGATGTCAAATCTATGGTCAGTCATGACAATCCATCACCCATTTGCACATCTAGAGATTCTATGTGTAATAAGGATAAATGTATTGATGAATCTCTAGATCAATCTCAAACCACACAACCCAAGGATCCATTGCATAAGCATGATGTATGTATAGAAGATCAACCTTTGTTGCATTCCCCAAGTAAAGATGAGTTTGCTCAAAAAACTCACATAGAAGGCCCAAAAGACCCTTACATCAAGAAACAAAAATCACATTTTCCTTATAATGTCAAGCAAATTTGGGTGACCAAGAAATTACTTAGAGCCCAACCAAATCGCACTATGACATGGGTACCAAAGAAAGCCCTTCTACAGAATCAATCCTCTCACAAAAACATCCATAATCCATGGTCTAGACCCAACACGCCTCATCTTCAAAAAAGACCACTTCTAACCAAAGGATCCAAAGCAATCAAGTCCAACCACCAACAAGATCTTAAGAGAAACTTCAAGGAAAAGAAAAGCAAAGCAAAGACATATTGGCAGCCTAAAACCTCTTCGTGCGGCCTCCATGGGTGTCAAACCCAACCTTGCCCAATGCACAGCATATGTTCAAGATGCACACTAAGTATGCATGTGAATAGGGCCTCATCCAAAGGCCAAGCATTAGGCACGCTAAGTTTATCCCAGGCATCAGAGGGCACATGTTCATACATCATAAAAATTTGCTTTTTATTTTTCTTTTGGCAGATTGGTGGACAAAGGTATCATCCATTTCAGATGGTTGACGAGAAAGAAAAGGTGCTTGGCGTTGGACATTTGGAGGAAGCCTCATCATCGTCTCACCCTTGAGCACTTTTCTTAAGATTTATCCATTTTTGCACCATTGCTTTCTGTATGCACTTTTTAGAGTATGCATGAGATAGGGTCTCATCATAAGACCATGCATAGGCACTTTTTTGTTTTTCACCCATGCACCCTTAGCCTCCACTCATAACATGGACTAAGAAGAGATGAATTACTTTCATCTATTCTACATGTCATTCCATGACATCATGACATTTTCATTAGGTACCTCTATTACCAAAAAAAAAAAGGGAGAAAAAGATTGTTACCAGGTTTGACTCATGGAACATGAATGAGTCATGCTTAGTTGAAGGCGGAACTGTTGATTACTAGGCATTTATCAGTTTTGATAGAAGTGTGGCTTGGCTAGCAGATGATATTATTGCAAATCCTTATATGTATATTGGGTGAGAAGACTCCTACTTATGGTGAGCTAGAGAGAATATGTGAAACTCAGCTTGGTATAGTTACCCAATGCTGTTTGTCAAGGAATATAACGAAATTCAATTCTTAGTATTTGGCAAATGTTGCTTTGAAGAGAGGGAACAGGACCAGACGCTCAAAGCATCTCATCAGTGGATCATCAACAAGGGCATTCATCGACAATGATAGGCCAGCCATGGTCCATCACAATAATGGTAATACAAAAAAAAAAGCACATAATATCGATCGACCTTTCATGGTAAGAACCCTCTCCCTGGGTAACACTATAACAATGATAAATTAGGAAACCACTTCATCGGCGTACCCTTGAGCAATTTGCTCAAGTCCCAACTTTTTTGCACCATGTTTCTTATATTGCATTCCCCAATTATGCATGCATAAGGCCACATTACAAGGCCATGCACAAGGCACATACTTTCTTCAACCCATGCACTAACACACTTACCCATCATCCACTATGGGTTATGAGTACGGGGCATGAGCTACATAGGAATAAAAATCATCTTTGGAAGATCTGGAGGACATCAATGGAGGCCCACAATGACACATTCATGCTAGAATCCAAGGAAGAAGCACATACCAAGGGAGTACAACTTGCACAAGCTCGCAATGACAACTAAGGAACCAGACAACAGCACCTGCTACAATTGGAAGATAGACGGCTCTTAGGATGGACACTACCTCTCTAAGCACTACATGGAACAACCGCCACAACAAGGGTCTGTCACGGACGACAGACTCGAGAGGGGGGGGAGTGTTGAAGATCAAGGTCAAGGACAAGCATAATAAGTGCATATGAGAAGTGGACACATAAGAAGAAGGAGCACATAGGGAGCTCCAAGAGGTGCATGTCAAATTTTCAGAAGAAATCCATATAAAATAGTGATTCTCATCACTAAAAACCATTGTAAATATCATTTCACCTTTTTGTAGCTCCATTTTGTGCAAGCCGAGGAGTCCTCAAGCTTGAGGAGCGTTAGAAGTATAACCCTATTTTCATAATTTTTAGACTCCGTTTCAGCCCTCAAATAAGCCCTAGAACCTAATTTTTTAACTAGGCCGGACCCTAGGTCTGGACAAGGCCAAAACTAGTCAAAAAACTATAAAAAGAGCTAGAGAGCTCATTTTTGGGGTTGGCTTGTTGTAGATTTCAGTTTTGTAATAGATTTCTTTTGTAATCAAAGTCCTTCCATTGTTCCTCTCTTTGATCTTGCCTTGTGTGTGTGTGTGTGTGTGCGCGCGTGCATGTATGTGCTTGTCACTCACATTTGCTCACCACAATTGCTCACGATCTTCATATCGGTCCTCACGCTCCGCGGATTGACAAGTAAAGGAGGTGGTGCTTACGCTTGAGCTACAGGAGGTAATGTCTAAATTTCTTAATTGTGTACACCATTCCTAAACCTTCTCATTCTATGGTGGTGTAATTCCTTTCTGCTTGGTTGAGTTGCCTACTTGCATATGCGATAGGGTGGTCTAATTTTCTTGCATCTACTGGTTGAGCTAGAATGCATCCTATTGCATAATTAGATGCATCTACATGGATATGGAAAGTTTCATTCCAATCGGGTATCCTCAATATGGGCATTGTACTTAATCATCATTTCAATTCATTAAATGCTTTTTTGCACTCGTCCGTCCAATCAATATAGTGGCTTAGCGATTATGACATACATGTGGATAAATCTACGATAATATCTACAATGACCCATAAAGGATTGTACTTTTTTTGCATTTTTTGGTATAGGTAACTCTAGGATTACCTTAATCTTATCCTCATCCATGGAAATTCCATTCTTAGATATGATGTGTCCTAGGAGCTTTCCTTGTCTCACCATAAAGACGCATTTTTCAGGATTCAAGCACACTCGATATTGCCAACATTTCTCAAATATCCTTTGTAATTCTGGAATGTGTTCACTTCTCTAGCCTGAATAGGTGCATAAATCATCAACGTACACTTCCATACTCTTCCTTCGGAATTCCTTAAACACATGACACATCAACTGTTGGAAGGTAGGGGGGCATTTGTGAGCCCAAATGGCATCACTCTAAAAGCATAAACTCTCCATTCAGTTGTGAAAGCTATCTTGTGTTGATCCTCAATAGCGATAACTACTTGCTTATACCCAGAGAATCCATCTAGGAAGCTATACTCTTCCTTGCCTTCAACCTTTTCCAAGAGATGATCAGTAATTGGTAATGGGTAGCTATCACAGATAGTGGTTGCATTCACTTTCTTTAAGTTAATACACACTCTTAAATTTCCATTATTCTTTGGTACTATCACTAATGGCGACACCCATTCTGTGTGCTCTATCTCATAAATGAATCCGGCTGCGAACAGTTTATCTATTTCCTCCTTAATTTTTGTTGAATAGACATCATTATAGGTGTAAGGGCATTGCTTTGACGGTTTTGCATTAGGTGTCATTGGGATTCTATGGGAGCAAATGGATGGATCTACACCCTTGAGGTCCTTGTAGGTCCATGCAAATACATCCAGATATTCTCTGATTAGAGCTATCAGCTCTTCTTCCTCCTCTGGTGACATGTCCTTCCCAATATACGTACATCTCTCTTCTCCTTCTTCCATGGTCACTATCACTTTCTTAGTTTGTTCCTTGTTATCGTAAGATTCTCCTTCTCTATCCTCCCTTTTTTGCATTCTAATGGCTATATTCCTCTCTTCTTCTTCGTATCTTTTGAAGTGCTCTAGGACTTCAAAAATAACTGGAGGTTGCTCTACTTTCTCTATTGTTTCCTTGTTGTTCGATCTTGTCTGAGCTGCTTCTATCGCTAGTACCTTGGGTGTTTTTTCTTCATTCTCGGCCTGGATTGCTTCTAAATATCATTCCTTGGAATCAAATGCTGGCTCCATCTCTATGCTTTCGTACTCCTCCCTCCATTCCTTTTCTAGTAATTCGCTTGCGCCACTTCCTGAAGGATTACCATGTAAAAACTTACATCATAACCTTCTTCATCCATACATCCATTCATGGTTAATACTTCCTCATTTACGCACACATCTAAGGTGGCTAAAATCTCCATCCATTCATGTGGTTCAAATACTTCATCTGGGAAAATTTGAGGCATATACATAGGATCATCTATGGGTCGGTAATTTTGATGTCCGCTTGGCCATAATTGAGTTTTATTCTCCTCCCGTTTTGCCTCTTTGCACATCCATAATTGAGCATCTTCGTGCATCCATGGTTGTTCACTTGATCTTGCACTGTGAATAGACAGATCATCTTCCTCTTTATGTATAGGGTTCCATTGTAGTGGGGGCACATCCCTATATGAAAATGTATGTAAATTTATCTTGGTAGTGGTCCCCTGATATTGGAGGTATAATGCGTCTCTTCCCCAGTCTTGTAGTACCCTGAGTTGTCTCATAAAAGGTCGTCCTAATATCATTCCGTAATTATTGGCCTTTCCAAATTGACATACAGCTAGAGTGTGTTTGAATTCTACTCCGCAGGTAGTCAACTTAATTTTCTCCAATATTCCTAAGGGTCTTTCCACGTGGCCATCTGGTAGTTGAAGCTTCATACGTGTTGGTCATAGGCTGATTTTCCCCATTTTTCCCAAATCTCTTTGGTGGCTATGCCTACACCTGCTCTGGTGTCTAAGATAGCTTTAGTCATATATCCATTAAATATGATAGGTAAGCATGTATTTCCTTCATCTCCTTCACTCAATTCTCCAACTTTATCAACAGGGACTTGTATAGTAGATGGAACTTTAGTTTCTCCTCTTTCCTTCGTAGGCTCTTTAGACTCTATTCTCATATGTCCCGCTAATTGCTTCCACAATTGTGGTTTGGCTAGTAATAATTTCTCTACTATCAAGAGGCATTGTACCTTAGCCTTTTTGAGCTCTGCTAAGTTGTGTGTTGTCTTATCTAAAGACCCATCTTCTTTACCCTGTATTGTAGGAGCATGAAAAACTATAGAACCTTTCTCGTATTCTCCCATATAATTAGGTAATGTGAAGATGCTATGCACTTCTTCTCTATTTCGGTCTAACATGGAAGCTTCTTCATATACTTATTCTAAATTTGGAGTCAATTGGGTTTCTCCAATATCTATTTCTTCAAAGGGTGGTGTCGAGCTCTCATTCTTTTTCCATCATTCTTCCTGGATCTTGGCCCATAACTCATATGACCAACTGGCCTCTTGTTCTGGAATTGTAGAAATATGTTCGGCCTAGTTACTCTGTTGCTCCTCTTCATCAAGTTTCTCTTTGGGTATTCTTGGTGGTTTTTGACCTTAATTTCGATACACTCATTGAATTGGCTCTCTGGTATCCTAGTCTCCGATAGGACTAGGATAGTCTTTTCTAAAGTGGTCTAAGCTATCTCTATGAGGTTTTTGTATATTGCCAATCTCTCCTTTTCTAGCTCTCCTTGGGGATATAGTTTCTCATGTTGTTCTATATTTGCTCCCGTTGTGATTTTGGCTTGGTAAGCTTTCAACCACATGTCGAGGTCTTCTGGTATTGGATCCGCTGGAATTGATCCTTGTTTGCCTGGATTCTGAGTTTGGGGTTTATGTGGCATGTTATCTTGCACTTCTTGTTCTCGAGGGTTCCTACTTTCTTTTACATCTTTCTTGTCCTCTTTATTTTTCTTCTTTAGCCATTTATTCCTGAGTTTTTCCCTTCTAGTCTTCCAACTTTGCATTTTCTTCGTTTGGTTACTTTCTTGTGGGTCTTTCGAATCTTCTCCTATCTATATCTTTGGCTCTATGCTCTTACCCATTTCCTGGTCAGAATCTAATTCTTTTATCTCTTGTCCCTTGGCTTGGGCTCTAGTAATGGCTTTTAATGGTACTGTGTATTCTTTATCGCTTCCTGATGATTCAATCACTTCTATTACATTGATCTGGGTAGTATTATGAGTCTTATTATGATTTATTGGGTAGTCTCTAAATAGATGTTCCTTTCCACACTCATTGTAGTACCCTTCCCATGTTCTAGGTGGTGGTGGGTTCTATGGTAGACTGCACTCCCTTATGAAGTGATCTCCGCCGCATCTATAGCATGGTCCTCTTGGCACAGGTGATCTAATAGGTGTTCTCATCGGGGTTGGTGCTTTAGGTGCAGTGTACATCAGGTTCACATATTCACGTCTATAGGAATGGTCATATCCTTCATAACCATAATATTATCCCTAAATTGTTGTTTCTCCACTATTAAAGGCATAGCTGGTAGTATGGCTCTTTCCATGTTCTCCTCTAGTTGAGTGTATTTGATTGGTACTATATTCTGTGGATGGGGTGGTTGTTGCCCTAATACCGCCTGTGGTTGTCCATATCCCTCACACTCATAAGGTCTGGGTGCTCCTTGTGGGCCTAGATAAGGGTTGTATCTAGGTATCCCTCTACCTTGCTCTCTAGGAGGGTATCTGTAAGGTCTATACTAGGGTTGATTCACTAGCCTCGGTTGCCTATTAAATGGGCAATTTTTGGTAGTGTGGTTGGTATAGTTCTGCTCAATATGAAAATACACGTTGGGTCCTTGGGGCGGCTGCCTATTGTATGGGTAAGGTTATTGTATGCCTAAAACCCCTCTTGTACAAGTATGAGATGGATGATCTCCACCACACAGTCTGCATCTTCTTAGCATTGGCATTCTCATTGGCAGATTCTGGTAATTTCTCTGTCCGTGAACTCCTAACTTCTTAGCCACCAGTTCTGCTAATTCGTCCATATTACTAGACCTACTCATCACTATACTTCTAGTATCCTCCGGTTTAGTGGAGCTTTGTGTATTTTTGAGGTCATCAGCTAGGTTATGCTCTAGATCAATGCATTCCTGGAGGCACTCACTCAATGTTTGGAGCCCCCTCATATAAACTAAGGTCCTCAACGTTCCATTAGTCAATCCATCTAAGAATAGCGATATCATCTTTTGTCTTTCTTTGGTTTTGGTCTAGCTATGTGACTCTAGACTCATCTTTGGGATCCTTCAGCTCCTAGATAGTCATTGTGCTTACTTCTTCTCCTCGTGTGGGTGAATCGGTTTGTAAAAGCAGGTCTGACCCGTGGATCAAGTATACGTCCAATAGGTAATCATCTTTAGGTATCAAATCCCCTCTCAAGACTTGAGCTACCACAGACTTGCCCCTTGGGGTAGTCATAGTGTTTTCATGAGCAGGTCTTCCAGAAGTCCCTTGTCCTTCTAGTTCCCCTCTCTCATTGATTTGATGTGGGTTTTCAGTCACTACGTAGATTTGACCTAACTTTTCCATGTAAACTCCTCCTTCGTACTTGACTACGGGTCTTGGGACCATTGCTCAATCGATTGTGTTTACCATTCTAGCTACTGACCTATTTATGCCATCAAGGTAAATAGGGATTCCTTGCCGATTAGTGGATACATATTGTAAAGAGGTACGGTATTCCCCCTCTATGGTCGACATAAAGTTCTCTCTAAGAACAGAACCATGCATGTCCTCTGAGGCCATGGGTAGTTCCTCTTCTGAGTCAGTGGATGTGTCAAGTGATGACTCGCTTGGGCTGCACTTCCTACCGATGAGATGACACTTCTCCGGCTACTTCATCTGTCCTGATCTTAAGTTCATTCACCCTTTAGATCTATATCTTCTCTCCTCTTTCCCTTAATTATATCTTCAATCACTCAAAGTTTACCTTCAGTCTGCTTGGGTTGTTCTGGATGATACCACTCCAGGCGATACCTCGTTGGTGATACGATACTGCACTTGACATGATACAATACCAAAAGCCTACCACGATATGATACCACAGATTGGCACGATACGGTATTGAGTTTGCGCTTGATACGATACCTCTGACAGGCACGATATTGTTGGAGATTCACTCACCAATTAGACATAAAGACCTGAAGATGTATGAAGGATAAAGAAAGACAAAGAAAAGCAGAAACAAAGCATTCAGAAAAATCAAAGCCTTAGTGAAGGGACAAATTCACGCCTGTAATATACATTGT
This sequence comes from Ceratopteris richardii, assembly GCA_020310875.1. Taxonomy (NCBI): domain Eukaryota; kingdom Viridiplantae; phylum Streptophyta; class Polypodiopsida; order Polypodiales; family Pteridaceae; genus Ceratopteris; species Ceratopteris richardii. The sequence goes on from CM035432.1 coordinate 146,090,058, forward strand.
AGAAACTTCGAGAATTACGAATCTCGGATAAAAAAATGTATATAAGAGAGTTGAGAGAGTGTTTAGTATATACAAGATATAGTGGATGTAGAAGCACTTGTAATAGACACAAGTGTGTCTATGTAGAGATGAATAATAGAACCTGAACAGTCAGGCATTCATCTGAGAGAGAGAGAGATGGTAAGGAGAAACTACTCAACATAGGAGAGTTCTCATGGCTATGAGCAAAGGAAGGCCAAGCCATTTTGTACACATCTTCTCTAATAGAAAACACATGTTCATGTAAAAAGATCTGAGCGCATTCTTCTTGTGTGAAGAAATCTAAGTGATTTCATGTTACTCTGAAAGTTAGTTAACAGTTACAGTTATCTCAGTACACATTTTACAGTACTTCTGCAAGTTAGATCTCGCAATATAGTATAAAGTTTTTCATAATGATAGCTCATCTTGAAGCTAGAAGTCTCAACTACAAACTGATCAAAAGAGTTTTGTAAAACGGGACATGTACACATAGTACAGTGTCTCACCGTAAAGGCATCCAGAACTGGTGAAGTTTTTTCTTCAAACCTTATATAAAGTTCATTCACTGAAGGAAGCTTATATATTACTTCCTTACTTCAATTACAATCATTTGAATTAACTACAAATAGAATTGCAGTTGATTACGATAAAATTCCGGTACAATTACAGTGAGATTACGGTGACAGTCCGATATCAGTCCGGTGAAGTTCCGGTGATATTCTGGTGAGTTCTAAATCACAATTTTGACACATCTAAGTGACGGAAAGTATATCTAACAGTAAGCTAACGAAGAATTGTAAAGAGTGAAGTAAACCAGATCATAATTGAAGCCTGAAGGAAAGGCAAAGTTTTCTGTAAAGTGAATTTTCAGATTTGATTAAACATAGTTATAAAGTTTTCAGTTTCAGGAAGCTTTCTAAGCTATTGATGATTATAGAGGTGTTCTAACATCACTCTAGCTTAGTTCTTCTTGTGGCGTGGCAATATTCTGCAGCTTAGTTTGTTAAGCTTTTGTCACGTCGACATCAACATGTGGTATTAGAGCAGAAAAGGTTCTGAAGAGAAGAAAAGGTTCTCAAGAGTAAACAGAAGTAAAGATACAAGAGAAAGTGAAGGATTCTTCACAAGGAAGGTGAAAGCTGAGGAGATCAACAACAAACGGAATCAGAGAAGCGTTCCGAAGTCATTCTCAAGGGTAAAGGTTTACAAAAGGTAAACTCCTTTAACTTTATACTCACCGACAGTAACAGAAACAAGAAGATTATGGCATATCACATTTCTATTGACAAATTGGACAGAGATAACTATCCCGCATGGGTAATGCAAATGGAAGCCTTACTTATGAGTAAGGACTTAATGATATATGTGATAGGAGAAGAAAAGAAGCCTACTTTTGGAGACGACAGTCAACCAAAGAAAGAAGAACTAGAAGCCTTGAAGCTATGGCAGAAGAAAGATGCAACGGCAAGAGCGTATATCTACAATACCATTACAGATCATCTACTACCACATATTAGAGGTCTGGAGAAAGCAGAAGACATATGGAGTGCATTGGAAGATCATTTCCAAAACACTACTAAAGCTAGGAAGGCTAGCTTATGGTCGGAGTTCACAACGTTCAAGAAAAAACAAAGTCAAAGCATTAGTGATTATGTCACCAAGATGAAGAACTTGGCAGACAGTCTTGGATCTATTGACGAAGATATCGAAGACCATAGGTTGATAGCACAATTGCTTGCCGGACTGAGAGGTGATGAAAGGTGGAAACCTTTCGTACTCTCAACTGAACTTTCATTAAATCATTTTGTACCATATTTAAATCAGTTGCTTGGACTAATGCTAACATTTGAGCAAGATTTGAAGACAGACGGAGATAAAGGACATAGTTCTGCTATGTACGCAAAGTGTAAGAAGAAAGGTGATAAAGGTAAAGAAAAAGATGAAGAAGAATTGACTACTCAATCAAATTATGCAAGAGGAAGAGGTAATGTCAGAAGTAAAAGTAGAGGTAATACAAAAGGAAGAGGTAATCAGAATAACAACAAGAAGACTTGTTGGATCTGTGGACTAAGTAATCATTTGGCTGATGATTGCTGGCCTAATTCTCAAGGATTAAGTCAGAATCAGAATAACAATAGCAGAGGCAGAAGTGGAAGATATCAAAGAGGTAGACAAAGTCAAAGAGGTGGATATGGTAGAGGTGGAGCAAGAAGTTGGGGACAGAATCAGTCTCACAACACTACCTACTACAACTATGGAAATGATATGCAGAATGACAATCATACAACATTGATGATGAATTCGATAAGCATGTCAGAGAATAAAGACCTCAAGGTATTCTATATTGACTCTGGTTGTTCAAATCATTTGTCAGGAAATATAGAATTGTTATCAGAACTGGAAGGAGCTATTTCAAATCATATAGTACAAACAGGTGATAACACAAAACATAATGTAAGGTCAATTGGAAAAGTAAAGTGTAAGAATGGAGCTGACCTGCTAACAAATGTTTTGTATGTTCCAACAATCCCAAAGAATCTGATAAGCGTGGGACAGATAGTAGAAAAAGGTCTTCAAGTCAGGTTTACAAATGGAGTATTTGTCGAAGATCCAGAGAATGGATACAATCAAATTGTCTATGGTAAAAAGGAAGGTAGACTTTTTACTCTTAAAGTACAAGGGAATGTTGGTCAAGCTTTAATCACACATGGTGATAAATCGTTTATAGAATTGGACCTCTGGCATAAGAGGTTAGGACATTTTAATGAAAAAGGAATCAAAATGATGGTGGAAAAACAATCTGTAAGAGGATTACCAAATATGAAGAATCAACATATGATTCACAAATGTGAAGCCTCTCAGATGGGAAAAGCACACATGCTACCATTTCAGAAGAATGGTTACAAACACGATGGTCTGCTAGAGCTCATACATACAGATGTATGGGGACCAACAAAAGAAGGATCTATCAATGGCTCAAGGTATTATGTTCTTTTTATTGATGATGCAACAAGATGGATAACTCTTTATGTTTTGAAAGAGAAATCAGAAGTGTTTGGATCTTTCACGCATTTTCATGCATATGCTAAAGGACTTACAGGACAGAAACTCAAAAGACTAAGGTCTGATGGAGGAGGAGAAAATTTTTCTCGAGAATTCAATGATTATCTATGGAATACAGGTATCAAAAGAGAAATAACTTGCAGGTATACACCGCAACAAAATGGAGTAGCAGAAAGGAGAAATCGAACTCTAGTTGAGTTTGCAAGAGCAATGTTAAAGGAGAAGAATTGTCCAAACTATCTTTGGGCTGAGGCTGTAAATACAGCAACATATCTGGTAAATAGATTACCATGTACATCTTTAAATGGGATGACCCCTTATGAAGCTTGGTGGGGTAAGAAGCCAACACTTGATCATTGCAAAGTGTTTGGATCAGTGGCTTATGCTTATGTACCATCACAACTTAGACATAAGCTTGAACCAAAAGCTGAAAAATATGTGTTCATCGGATATGATGAAAAGCAGATGGGTTATAGGTTATGGAATCCTTTAACCAAACAATTTATTGTTTCCAGAGATGTGACATTTGATGAAGGAAAGAGCTGGTATGCAGATAAAGAGTATAATGATGAAACATCTGATGAAGAGGTAAGAAGGATTGAAAAAGGTAAATCGCATATGCAGGTGAATGGAGATGAAGATCATATGCAGGCAAGTACATCCAGGATCGGATCAACTTTGAGAAATGAAGATGGACCAAGATTTGATGAAGAAGTGTATTCAGATACACATGAAGAATATGAACCAAGAAGGTCAAACAGAGTAAGGAAACAACCAACAAGGTATTCCTATGATACTTCTTATTTGACTCAGAAAAACTATGCTTACTTAGTAAAGGAGGATGAAGAGCCTTAGAATTACAGTGAAGCAAAAGGTAAGGAAAAATGGGAAGAAGCAATGAAGGAAGAGTTTGATGCCCTTGAGGAGAACAAGACTTGGGAACTTGTTCCAAAACCAAATGGTAAGAAAGTGATTGGAAATAAATGGGTTTACAAAATTAAGAAACTTGCAGATGGAAAAATAGCCAGATACAAAGCTAGACTGGTAGTCAAAGGATATGCTCAGACGCATGGCATAGACTATGATGAGACATTTAGTCCGGTGGCAAAGATGTCAACCATAAGGACAGTGATTGTTATAACAGCATCAAAAGGATGGAAGCTAAGTCAATTGGATATAAAGAATGCATTTCTAAATGGATATATATCAGATGAGGTTTACATGGAACAACCTGAAGGGTTTGTAAGTTCCAGTTACCCAAATCATGTTTGTAGATTAATAAGAGCACTCTATGGATTGAAGCAAGCTCCAAGAGCTTGGAATTACAGACTTGTGAAGTATCTCAATGACCTTGGATACCAAAGTTCAAAGGCAGATGCAAGTCTGCTCATCAAGAGAACAGATGAAGGTATGATCTACATTTGTGTTTATGTAGATGACATTATAATCACAGGTACCTCAGATGAAGGAATCAAGGAGGTAAAGAGATTGCTTGAAAAAGAGTTCAAGATCAGTGATCTAGGAAAGTTATCATACTTTCTTGGAATGGAAGTTACATATACAGATCATGGTGTATATGTTTCACAAGAAAGATATCTCCTAAACTTACTGAAGAAGTTTAACATGGAGAATTCCAGAGAAGCTTCAACACCGCTTGAAGTAAATCATAAAATCAGCAAATATGATGGTGCAGAGCTTAAAGATATAAGAAAGTATCAATCTTTAGTGGGAAGCTTGATTTATGCTACGCTAACAAGACCAGATCTTAGTTATGCAGTAGGAGTTCTCTCACAGTTTATGCATTGTCCGAAGGATCAACATTGGGTTGCAGGACAAAGAGTTCTTAGATATATCAAAAGAACTATAAAGGAAGGATTATATTATCCTTTTACATCAGATATAAAGCTGAGAGCATATAGTGACTCAGACTGGGCAGGAAGTCAAGATGACAGAAGGTCAACACATGGGTATATGATATACCTAGGAGATAAGCTTGTCAACTGGTGTTCAAAGAAACAGCATATAGTGGCTTTATTGTCAACTGAAGCTGAGTATAAAGGACTTGTGGAAGCAGCTAAAGAAGTGATATGGATGCAGACCTTGTTCAAAAGCATGGGTATTGATCAAGGTATACCTATCATACATGGAGACAATATGAGTTCATTGTATCTTGCAGCAAATCCAGTATTTCATGCAAGAACAAAGCACATAGAGATTCAATATCATTTCCTGAGGGAAAAGGTAATGGAGAAGGAGATTGAAATAGTATACACTCCTACGAAAGATCAGATTGTAGATATTCTGACAAAGAGCTTGGATGGAGTAAAGATAAGCAGATTCAAAGAAATGGCAGGAATAAAAGAAAAGAAGAATATATGAAAGATCAGAGGATGCTAATTAGTGATTGAGGGGGAGCTGTTGGAGATTCACTCACCAATTAGACATAAAGACCTGAAGATGTATGAAGGATAAAGAAAGACAAAGAAAAGCAGAAACAAAGCATTCAGAAAAATCAAAGCCTTAGTGAAGGGACAAATTCACACCTGTAATATACAGCGTAGAAACTTCCACAATTACAAATCTCGGATAAAAGAATGTATATAAGAGAGTTGAGAGAGTGTTTAGTATATAAAAGATATAGTGGATGTAGAAGCACTTGTAATAGACACAAGTGTGCGCATGTAGAGATGAATAATAGAACCTGAACAGTGAGGCATTCATCTGAGAGAGAGAGATGGTAAGGAGAAACTACTCAGCATAGAAGAGTTCTCAGGGCTATGAGCAAAGGAAGGCCAAGCCATTTTGTACACATCTTCTCTAATAGAAAACACATGTTCATGTAGAAAGATCTGAGCGCATTCTTCTTGTGTGAAGAAATCTAAGTGATTTCATGTTACTCTAAAAGTTAGTTAACAGTTACAGTTATCTCAGTACACGTTTTACGGTACTTCTGCAAGTTAGATCTCGCAATATAGTATAAAGTTTTTCATAATGATAGCTCATCTTGAAGCTAGAAGTATCAACTACAAACTGATCAAAAGAGTTTTGTAAAACGGGACATGTACACATAGTACAGTGTCTGACCGTAAAGGCATCCAGAACTGGTGAAGTTTTTTCTTCAAACCTTAGATAAAATTCATTCACTGAAGGAAGCTCAGATATTATTTCCTTACTTCAATTACAATCATTTGAAGTAACTACAAATAGAATTGCAGTTGATTCCGGTAAAATTCCGGTACAATTACGGTGAGATTACGGTGACAGTCCGGTATTAGTCTGGTGAAGTTCCGGTGATATTCAGGTGAGTTCTAAATCACAATTTTGACACATCTGAGTGACGAAAAGTATATCTAACAATAAGCTAACGAAGAATTGTAAAGACTGAAGTAAACCAGACCAGAATTGAAGCCTGAAGGAAAGGCAAAGTTTTCTGTAAAGTGAATTTTCAGATTCAAGAAGCTTGCTAAGCTATTGATGATTATAGAGGTGTTCTAACATCACTCTAGCTTATTTCTTGTTGTGGCGTGGCAATATTCTGCAGCTTAGTTTGTCAAGCTTTTGTCACGTCGACATCAACAGATATGATACCAGGTTATCTAACGATACGATACTTTGTTGGCTCATGATACGATACCGATAGTCAGAACAATATGATACCAGGGAATTCTCGAGACGATACTATACCAATCTCAAGATACGATACCCATTCAACACACGATATGATACCAGTATGTAAATGATACGATATCACTCGATTGACGATACAATACGACCGAAGGACTGCAATCGCGATACCAACACTAGTGATACATGATACCTTGACGGTATCGCGATACCTCAAGTCAGTATGCACAATACGATATCGGGCGAGTATCACGATACTAGGGAATTTTGGTATCGCGATACCAAAAATCAACTGATCGTGATACTAAAGCCAAAAGTGGTTAGAACTTAGAAATTTTTACTCCCCTTCACTTTTAGCCCACTGTACCACTCAAAAACTCCCTTCAAACCTTCTGTCCTACCCCGCGATACTAAATGCATGTTCAGTCATGTCTGTGAGTGCTCTTTTTATGTTTTTGAGATGTTAGAGTTAAAGAACTCACCTTCCAAAGTGTCTTGCCTAAGCATTGTGCTCAGAAAGTCAACTCTACGCTTGCTTGCCACGATACAACTCTTGTGATACCACTCACTGCTCTCCATAATACTTGTTCAAAACAAGTGACTGGAAAATGACTCTTTTTTGGGTTTTAAGGCTTAGGTTAGCCAAGTGCCTGAACTGAACTAAACTAGAATTTTTTGGGATTTTCTTAAGGTATCCTACTCTCCTCCCCTCACTTCTCTCTCTTCCCTAAACCTAACTCTTTCCTCACTTCCTCACTCCTAACCCTAAACCTAAAAGCTCATTACACACACTCCTAAAGTGTGAAGTAACAAGTGCTGAAATACTTAATGACTTGCCACCGACTGAATTCACCTCTACAAGTATGATTCATTCAGTCCATAGCTATAAACATCACGAAGGCACCTTGGATGGGCTTTCCCTGGCAACGGTGCCAAAAACGTGTGTACCTAAGTCGTTAATTCTTAGGGACTTGTGTCGATGAGACTGTACCTTGATCGCCCCACAAGTGCATATAGTGGTGGATTAATACACGATTAATTATCAATCCATGGGATTAGAAATACCAAGTGTATGAAGGAACATGCACATATGATGGCAAGTGAAGTATATAAGCTACAATGCATGTGCCTTGTCTCAACTACCTCTCCAATTCACTAACTCTCTGAAAATGCACGTCACAATACTCCAAGGCTTACGACTAAGGCGGTGACCAAGGCATAGACCTTGGCATACCTTGTCATCGGATTCACCAAAGTCACTATTGGTGTCGTTGGCTGCGCACGACAGAAGAACTCAACGATCAAGGAATATAGAGGTTCCCAGTACTTCCCGGGAGGTCACCCATCCCAGTATTGTTCCCTCCAAAGCTTGCTTAACTGTGGCAATTTCTTGCCACTAAGCTACACTCTTGTGGTGTCTGAAGAAGGGGAAAGACTAAGGTTGACATTACCTTGAACATGTTTTGGTCCCTCAAAGCTTCATTCTTTGCTTTCAAAACCTAATTTTGAAGCATTTTTGGGTGTCTTTTGGAGCCATTTTGGAGTACGTCTGCACATAGTTCTCTTCACACAGGTCCAAGAACATCAAGAAGAGTGTTCTTCGTACTTCTTTGTTAATAAATATCAACCTTTGGGGTTGTGTCTTCAGCCACACTCATAAAACTACAGGTCTCTTGAAAGGTTTCAGTTTTGGTGGGAGTAGCTACTGCAAATTTATGTAGGTTTTTTGAGCTTAAAACATCAGAGTTGACAGACACTTGCAGGTGTTATTGGCTAGTTTTTGGGTTGTGCATTCAGCCTTTCAATGTCATTTTACTGCATATATTGAGCACATACACACCATGTACGCTTTTGTGGATACCGCTTATATACGTCCATGTGGTCATTGATATAGCAGTTATGTTCTTTGCATAAAGCCTTTTACATTTGATAAAGAGGGTCGTGGTGAGGTTTTCTTAATTGAGAGACACCCAGATGTCGGGGTCTCTTTGGTGATGCAGGTGGAAGACTTACCCAGCCTCGCCATAAGAGATTTATGATAGTTGTTCATAGGTGCTCGATAGGCCTAGTTCGCTTCTATTGGGTAACTAATTATATGCAGTGGAGTCAGTGATTCACTATGCAGGAAAACATGTCAGTACTTGGAGTTTTATCATATTTTGACATTGGTCATAAGCTCATTTTACAGAGGATACTTTGGCAAAATTTTTCCAAATTTTTGGTTTTGTCAACTATACAGTGGTCGATTTACTCCTTGATACACTTATTCATTGGTGTTCAGACTTTTCTAGCTCCATTACCATTCTATTCAATTCTCTACCATCATGGCATCAGAGGTCTCAGGCACATCCAGTGGATCAGGGTCTAGTGCTAGTGTTCTGAGGAGGAGTTATAACTTGCAGGGCAAAGGCCATTTTTGAGATCCGAAAACTTGATGGCACAAGCTTTGCTCTATGGAAGAATCAGATTAAAGATGTGTTGATTCAAAGGAGGCAATGGAAGCCAGTAAATGGAATTTCAAAGAAGCCTGCTGACAGGGATGAAGATGATTGGGATGAGTTAGATGAAATGGCCAGGTCTACCATTCGCTTGCACCTGGCAAATAATGTTTACTTTACAGTATTAGACTGTGAAAGTGTAGAGGAGCTTTGGAAGAAGTTATGCAATACATATGAAAAAGAGACGGCATCAAATAAAGTGTACCTGATGAGAAAATTATATAACCTTCGTATGAAGGACACAGATAGTGTTGTTGCTCATCTAAATGAGTTTGATGCTATATTCTCTCAGTTACAAGCTCAAAAAATGGATATGAATAAGGAAATGAAAGCAGTATTGTTGTTATGCACCTTGCCATCATCATGGGATACATTTTGCACAGCTATTAGCAATAGCGCACCTGGTGGTAAACTCATCTATGATGACATATGTAGAGCACTCTTGAGTGAGGAGATTCGTAGAAAATCTATGGTTGGCACTCAGAGTGGAGATGCATATAATGTTCGTGATTCTTACCAAGGAAAGAATCAACAACGTGGCAAGAGAAAGAACAAGGAAAAGAATGTTCAACAGAATAAGAGTAGAAGTAAATCAAGGAAGATGAATATTGAATGCCATTATTGTCATAAGAAAGGACACATGAAGAAAGTCTTTTATGCATTAAAGAATGCTAAAGATAAAGGACAGAATGTTGATGTGCATGTTAAACAGTTACCTACACCATCTACTTCGACTATGAAGATTGAAGAAATTAATGCTATTTCTGATGATGTTGATGTGTTGAAATGAAGTGGGAATGCTTACCATCTATGAATTGAAAGATCCAGATTCCCCAAGAAAAGTGACCTACTTGGACAATACCGTAGAGAGGGTCTTTGTGGTCTCGCAGCATGGTAGGCATGCCTACACATGGAAAGGAGAACTTGTTTCTCCCCAACCAAGATCCAATGTCTCGTATGGTCACTGAGCTGGAACATCCGAGGCTCATGGAACTCAAAGGGAGAGGAGCAGAGATAGACTTGAGGTGAGCTTTGCTAACCCACTGGGAAAGGAAAGAACAAGAACAGAGACAGATAGGATGGAAAACCAGAGACATAGAAACCCAAGGCATCAAAGAAATGCAGATGAATTCCCTCTGCCTAGGCCCAGAGAACACACTGGGACCTTGAGGCCATGAAGAATTATTTCGATGGTACAAGAGACCTTTATGAGCATGTGGCAGAGTTTAGGCAAGTCTTTAGAGCTTAGCAAGTTGATGACCTATTCACACGATACAACACCTTTGGTTTAGCACTCAAGAACACTGCTCTTATGTGGTTTCAACCACTACACAAGAGGCAATTCAGGAACATAGACCAATTGCTAGAAGCCTTCATCACGAAATTTTCTAAGAGTGGCATCAGACACAACACTTCCTCGCTGATACATAGCTTCAAACAGACACCTCAACCAACAATTAGACTTGCAGGAAGAAGGTTCCGACAATACCTAGAGAGATGCCCAGTGCCAAAGTTATCCATTCCAACCAAACAAGTGGCATTATTCTTAGATGACCTATTAAGTACCAAATTGAGATATTGTGTGTACTAAAAGGACCCTAGATCCATAGAAGAGTGTGTACGCATGTGCATAGACATTGAGGATAATCTAGGGGAGGAATTAGAGCTTTCAAAAATCTATAAAGATTTAGATAGCTCTATGATCCTCACATCCAAACCATCTACATCTATTGAGGAACTTGCGGAGAAGGTAGCTCAGAAATTAGGAGTCTCTAGCAAACAGATACCTAAATTTGCCCCGATAAAATGATGCTATACTTGTGGAGGAGACCATATGTCTAATGTGTGTCACATTATGGTTCAACCCCAAGTGAAAACCGAATAGCCAATATTGCACCATAGAAAGGAGGTACACTAACCACACTGCACAAGACTTCCCTTATAACAAGCAAGCAATTAGACAAAATTATCGACAACCATATCCACAACAAGGAAAATACTAGAACCAATACCCACCACAGCAGTATGGTAGGCCCCAGCAACCCTACCAACCCCCCTATCAAGTGCAACAGAGATCTCAACCCGTGCTGGTTCAACAACCTCCACCTCCAGCCAATGTAATCCCAATAAAGTATGTAGCCATTGGAGAAAATCTAAATAGAGCCTTAGTGTCGATATCATCGTTGCTTTGAGAAAGTGACCCGAATGATCATAGCTTTGACTCAAGTCATATTAATAGTCCCCAAACTTACTATATGCAGTCACCTGAGCATAATTGTTACCATTAGTGTTCATGTGAAAGGCCAAATGGCCACTGGACACTTCTTTGTATATGTTCTTTAATAAAACATATAGTGGCCTGGTCAACCACAGACTGGAAATTCGACTGCATTTGTAAGACCTAAGAAGTATGTCTTCGTGCTCCCTATGTACTGTGTTTCTTTTTGCGTATTCTACAGCTTCTGTATGGAGTACTGTGTGCGACCTTAGGAGCTCAATTTTTCTACTCTTGAGGATATCGTCGTGGAGTTCTCGAGAAGGAAAGCGCACTGTGGTGCATCACCATCAAAATACTTCACTCGTATCATAGAAGTTCGATGCAAAAGCTTTGTTCCTTTTGTGCAAGTGAAGCGAGCACCCCCCGGCTTCTCCCAAGGCTTATGACTAAGGTAGAGACCAAGGCATAGACCTTGGCATACCTTGTCATCTGAGTCATCAAAGTCACCGTTGGCTGCACGCAAGGGAGGACCTCAACGATCAAGGAATATAGAGGTTCTCGGTACTTCCCGAGAGGTCATGCATCCCAGTATTGTTCCCCTCGAAGCTCGCTTAATCGTGGTAATCTCTTGCCACTAAGCTACACTCTTGTGGTGTGAAGAAGGGGAAAGACTAAGGTTGACATTACCTTGAACATGTTTTGGTCCCTCAAAGATTCATTCTTTGCTTTCAAAGCCTATTTTTGAAGCATTTTTGGGGTGTCTTTTTGGAGCCATTTTGGAGTACTTTTGCACATAGTTCTCTTCATGCAAGTCTAAGAACATCAAGAAGAGTGTTCTTTGTACTTCTTCGACATAAAATATCAACCTTTGGGGTAGTGTTCTCAGCCACACTCGTAAAACCACAGGTTTCTTGAAAGATTTCAGTTTTGGTGGGAGCAGCCGCTGCAAATTTATGCAGGTTTTTTGAGCCAAAAACATCAGATTTGACAGACACTTGCAAGTGTTATCGACTAGTTTTTGGCCTATGCATTCAGCCTTTTTAGTGTCATTTTACTGCATATATTGAGCACATACACATCATGTACGCTTTTGTGGATACCACTTATTTAGGTCCATGCGGTCATTGATATAGCGGTTACATTCTTTGCATAAAGCCTTTTACGTTTGATAAAGAGGGTCGTGGTGAGGTTTTCTTAACTGGGAGACACCCAGATGTCGGGGTCTCTTCGGTGATGCAGGTGGAAGACTTACCCAACCTCGCCATAAGAGATGTATGATAGTTGTTCATAGGTGCTCGATAAGCCTAGTTGGCTTTTATTGGGTAACTGATTATATGCAGTGGAGTTAGTGATTCACTATGCAGGCAAACATGTCAATACTTGCAATTTTATGATATTTTGACACTGGTCATACGCTCATTTTGGAGAGGATACTTTGGCAAAATTTTTCCATATTTTTGGTTTTGTCAACTATACAGGGATCGATTTACTCCTTGATACACTTATTCGTTGGTGTTCGGACTCTTCTAGCTCCACTATCATTCCATTCAGTTCTCTACCATCATGGTGTCAGAGGTCTCAGGCACATCCAGTGGATCATGGTCTAGTGCTAGTGTTCTGAGGAGGAGCTATAACTTGCAGGGCAAAGACCATTTTGAGATCCGAAAATTTGATGGCACAAACTTTTCTCTATGGAAGAATCAGATTACAAATGTGCTGATTCAAAGGAGGCAATGGAAATCAGTAAATGGAATTTCAAAGAAGCCTGTTGACATGGATGAAGATGATTGGGATGAGTTAGATGAAATGGTCAGGTTTACCATTCGCTTGCACCTGGCAGATAATGTTTACTTTACAGTATTGGACTGTGAAAGCATAGAGGAGCTTTGGAAGAAGTAATGCAATACATATGAAAAAAAAGACGGCATCAAATAAAGTCTATCTGATGAGAAAATTATATGACCTTCGTATGAAGGACAAAGATAGTGTTGCTGCTCAATGAGTTTGATTCTATATTCTCTCAGTTACAGGCTCAGAAAATGGAAATGGATAATGAAATGAAAGCAGTATTGTTGTTATGCACCTTGCCATGATCATGATGGGATACATTTTGCATAGCTATTAGCAATAGTGCACCTAGTGGTAAACTCGTCTATGATGATATATGTGGAGCACTCTTGAGTGAGGAGATTCGTAGAAAGTCTATGGTTGGCACTCAGAGTGGAGATGCATATAATGTTCGTGATTCTTACCAAGGAAAGAATCAACAACGTGGCAAGAGCAAGAACAAGGAAAAGAATGGTCAACAGAATAAGATTAGAAGTAAATCAAGGAAGAGGGATATCGAATACCATTATTGTCATAAGAAAGGACACATGAAGAAAGACTGATATGCATTAAAGAATGCTAAAGGTAAAGGACAAAATGTTGATGGGCATGTTAAACAGTTACCTACACCACCTACCTCGACTATGAAGATTGAAGAAATTAATGTTATTTCTGATGATGTTGATGTGTTGACACTTGATAGTACTATGTCACCTGAGGCTCTTATGGCTGATTCTCTTTCCCACACCTGGCTGCTAGATTTTGGTGCTTCTTTCCATGTGACATCACATAGAGAATGGTTCTCTAATTATGCAGCAGAGTCTCTTGGTACCATGAGACTTGGTGATTCTTACCTGTGTGATGTTGTGGGGATTGGAGATGTGGTTGTGCAGTTCATTGATGGTTCAAAATTTATTATGCATAATGTATGCCATGTACCTCAGTTGTCACGTAGTATGATGTCAGTTGGTCAACTTGATGACCTTGGTTACAAGGTGGCCTTTTATGCTCAGTCCTTTTGCATATCAAAGGGCAATATGGTTATTACAAAAGAAAGCAAAGTTGCCTCACTTTATCCTTTATTTGTATCACAGAAAGAACACTTGTTAGATGTTACTGAATAGCCTATGGCTTGTATTTGGCATGGTCATTTGGGTCATATATCTTGTAGTGGAATGGAAAATCTCTCTCATTCTGGCTACTTACTTGTGTTATCTTTCTCTGATTTTTCATTTTGTGAGCATTGTCAATATGGAAAGCAAACCAGAAATGTGCATAGAACACACATTGACTCTTCGATTTAGCCTTTTAGATCTCGTTCATACATATGTGTGTGGTCCTATGCCCACTAGGTCCTTAGGTGGTTCTCTTTACTTTGTCACTTTCATAGATGATGCTACTAGAAAAGTTTGGGTATATCCTATCAAATTGAAGGATGAGGTATTCCCTACTTTCAAAAAATGGCTTGTTTCAATTGAGAATGAAAAAGGAACTAAGCTTAAGGCTTTACGTTCAGATAATGGAGGTGAGTATACCTCACATGAATTCAGCCTTTTCTGTCACTCTAGAGGGATTCTTAGAGATTTTACAGCTCCTTATACCCTAGTACAGAATGGTGTAGCTGAGAGAATGAATAGAACTATTCAAGATCGAGTAGTCTCTATGTTGCATCATGCAAACCTCTCACAAGGCTTTTGGGCAGAAGCAGTATTGACTGCAATTCATGTGATTAACCTTTCACCTAGTACTGCCAAAGGTCTAAAAGTGGCACAAGTGTTATGGACAGGGAAGCCACCATATTATGATCATCTTCGAGTTTTTGGGTGTGAAGCATATGTTCATATGCCCAAGAATCTTAGACAAAAGTTGGACCATAAGTCAAAGAAATGCATTTTTCTTGGATATGGTCAAGAAGGACAATTTGGATATCACTTATGGGATCCTAAAACACGATCAATGATCAGAAGTAGTGATGTCATTTTCAATGGGTCTAAGATGCATAAATAGCCCATTAAGGAGGTTGAAATGAGAAGAGTGGTGTTTGAGGATACTAGTCCTTCAATTAGCATGCATAAAAATGTTGCACATAGGGATGTGCAAGAGAATGTCCATTCAGATCAATTTGCACATGTTCTTGTTGAGCAACCACTGAGACGTTCTGCACGTGTCTCACATCCACCTGATAGATATGTTCCAGGTTTAGATCATGTTTTACCATCTCCTCGTATCTCTGAATCAAAACTTTGCTTCAAATGTGACTGATATGACTGAATTCATCAACCTTTTGGCTGAATGTTGAATTACCTATCTAGTTACCTAGATCAAATTCTATACCTGGATATCCAACCAACTTACAACACAAAATTGGTTGAAAACAAAAAATGATGCTCTCCATATTTGTCTTCTTAAATGAGCTTTCTTGCCATGAAATAGATCTATCAAAACTCTATAGAAAAACCTCTCGATACTTGTTTTGATGTAGCCTTTAACTTTCAAATAATGAAAGTGTATAAAAACACTCCTTGAATCCTTCAAATCTCTTCATAACTACTCTTCTAAGATATGACCTGCAAATAATAATCTGATAGTAGAAATTGATAATTATGATTTGATGTTGATTTGATTCCTTCATCTTCTCCAAACCATTGTTCTTCCTTGAATTTGAAGTAGCCTTCTCTTCATCAAGTCTGGATCTTCAAACAATACTTTTCTAAAGTATTTTCATACTTGTCCAAAAGTATTTGGCTGCTAACAGATCATCAACTTCATACTCCACACTGATGAATAAACATGTGACGGAATTGTCTAATTCTCAAATCTCTACTCATCTAGATTAAGTTTGTATGTCAAATGTCAAATGTTAGAAGATGCTCTTAAATCATATGTCGTAAACCTGGAAGTCTGGAAGCCTTTGAACCTGGATTCTCTGATACCAAATGTTGGAAATTTAGTAGGCCCATAACTAATACCACAGGTCCATGATTCCATAGGTCAAGGATCTACAACATAGAATCCAACAATCTTCCAATATTGACAAAACATGAACATACCACACTTAATCATACAAATGATGAGACAAAGATAGAGAAAGATTAGACAACATGTGTAAAGTGTTACGTAAGCCACTGCTTACTCACACTAACATATTTACAAATGTCAATTTACAATGTGGAAGAAAAACTCTCAACCACTCTATGTGAACAGAAATAGATGGATGAGTGAATGTACAGAATTTACAAGAATATTCAGATGTAGGGACAAAAATCTGAATATGTATGAGATGTGTGACCTGATAGGTTGTAGAAGAGTGAATATGAGTGACAGAAAGAGGAAGGATCAGTGTGAAACTGATAATCAACAAACCCTCTTCTGAAATTAGGCTATGGAAGACCCTAAGTCAGATACGTGTGTGAAAGATCACATACTTACAAAAGTATCAAAGAATGCTAACAAGTTTGCTATCAGAAATCCTCAAATTCATATGAACACACCTTCTCTTACACCTCATCTGAATATTCATAAAGCATACATGTACTGATTCTCTTGTACCTATGCCGAATAGGACTCCTCCTGATATGGATGCCACTTCCATATACTTCAAGTAGTACCTGTGTGCATAAAGAGAACATGTACCTGAATTGTTAACATAAGATGCAAATCTTATGTTAACCACCATCCAATGTCTTTGAAGTAACCCGAAATCTTCATGTAGAAGACAATCTTCAAATACATCATGTGAATGGCCGATCCACACCACCAAGCTGCTAATAGATAATTCCTCTCCTTTAGCAAGAGTGTAGGCACACTCTTCTTCTCCAAGAAGAACTCCATAGCTGCTACTCAACATGCTCCAAGATAGCACCATGGCTGCCCCATGTGCTAACAGCATCACCTCTATTGAGGTACCAAACGTGGCGTTGAACTAGGTGTAGGATGACTCAAAAGTGACCCAAGGCACTCTTTTATAGCCTTCCAAAGCTCTTGCAAAAAACTCACAAAAAAGCGCTTTATTTTAATCACATCGCTTTTCAAATTGTTTTTGCTTTATTTTAAGTGAGTTTGCTTTATTTTTAAAGTTTCTTTTAGAAAACTTTAAAAATAACTTCTTGACCTGCTTTTTCACATTTCTGACTTCCTAATGAATGATCTGACAACATTTTTATGATCCTCATGCCGAGAGCTATCATATCAGGTCAAAACCCTAAATCAACAAAAAATTAGGGTTAGGGTTTTCTCCCAAATCTGATCTCTGATGACTGAATGTCATATACCATTGGAAAGCTCTCTTCAAGCTCTACAAGATATGCTCATAAAAATTTTACCCATTTTTGTGCCAAAAATGACTAAATACCAAAATTAGGGTGTCTGCCCTAAATGGATTTTGGACTGATGTGACATTGTTTTCCAACAATTTGTACAAGCGTGGAAGAGAATGCTATCTAAGATTCTGTGTCCATGAGAGTGAATACCTCAAGATCTTAGAAACTGCTCACCAAGGTGTAGCAGGAGGACACTTTGGATGAGATCGTGTGATCAAGGCAATCCTATTTGCAGGTCTTTGGTGGCCAACACTTCACATGGATGCACATACCTATGTGAAGAGGTGTGGTATTTTCCAATGAACTCAGTATCCGATACGTAAGGACGAGATGCCACTTGATACCTACATTGAGAGTAGCAGAAGAACATCAGTGGACAGGTCACGAACTCTCTTCAAGGATCATTGATCTTGAACGGTTAGGTGAAATGAGACTAAGAGTAGCTACAGGAATATACACTGCCAAGAAAAGGCAAAAGGCTTACTTTGATGCCCACGTAAAGGATAAGGGCTTGAAAGTGGGAGATTTAGTCCTAGTGTAAACCTTGAAGCAACATGCAAGAAAGCTAGAGAAGCGAGGCTATGGACCTATGATACTCAACAAAATCTCCACAAGTGGAGCCATCCAATTAGCCACCCTAGAAGGTGACATCCTACCAAGTTACATCATGGATGCAGAGTCATATTTTATCAAGAACCCCTCACTGAGGAAACGCTTAATCTACTCAACACTACTAAGAAACATAAGGAAGAGGAAAAACGAGTTTGAGAAGAATCACAGGAAGAAGCCTTAGAATGCATCTAAGGAATGAAATTGAGAAGAAAAAGTAGAGATCAACTTAGGTCAGACACTCAGGAAGCTCTAAGATATCACATGCCATGTGTGAAGCATCAGGTGTACATTCCCATAGAATAGTTGATCGAAGACCTTTTGTGACCCTAGAGTTAGGACAAGGAGAGAGTGCAAGGACCGTAAGAGCTTTGATTGACTCAGGAGCAGCCATGAGTGTAGTTTGACTTTCTTACTGTCAAGAATTGCAATTAAGAATCAATCCTATAGAAGCATATCTCATAGGATTGGAAGGTGTGGAAACCCCTTGCATGGGTGAGGTGGAACTTACCCTCTACATTCAAGATGTTCTAATGATAGTCAAAGTACTAGTGTGTCAAGAAGAGGATCTCACCGAACCTCTTGTCTTCGGTCAAGATTGGATCTATGATCATGCAGTCAACCTGAACCTAAAAAGTGGACTCCTTCATGTATGGGTGAATCAAAACCGCATCACAATGGAATTAGAAAATCAAGCACTCAAGCAACTAGGAAATGCACCCACTCGTAGTCCTTCCAGGAACCCACATGAAGATAATGATGCTATTCTTGTCCAAAGTCCTGTGGTGCAAAAAAGGCCACTCATGGAGGAGTCGTAGAGGCCAATAAGGAACTTCCTTCTTCTCCAAAAAGGATTCTAGGAAAAGCAACACGACAACACGAGAAGCAGATGTAATAGATCGTCAAAGGGCATGCTCAATGACTAGTGCAACATAAAGTAAATCATGCAATCAAGCAGATCTAGATACATAAGGGTGAACAACCCTCTGCTGTGGAGATAGGATCCCAAGGATGCACCAAACAAACTACGCAATTCAGGATTGCAATGAAGGAGTATCTTAGGCATCAATCTAGATAGATCATTTCTATTTGGGTCCCAAAGCGGTCAATGAAGGCTAACCCCAATGCTAGCAAAATATGGGTGCCCAAGACCTGCTTATGAGCTCAAATAACTTCACCTCAACTCACAAGCTTGAATCAACACTCACAGGCACTCACAACACAACTCCCAGGACAAACATCTACACTCCACACTATCACATCTCTGAGGATACCTAGGAATATTTGGAAATGGGTACCCAAACAGTCCCAAATCCAACATGATCTAATCCAAGAACCTTCACACTACCAACAACTATGATCCCACTATAAGAATTTGGAGAATTAAATCATGTATCAAACCCCCTTACCCAATTTTGTAAATCAATCCGGGTCAAAGTAGACACATGTTGAGTACAGTGCACATCCAAAGTATGCATCTAGGGAAATCACTAACCTACTAACCGACATTTACAAACATCACGAACACTTCACCCACTAACCGCTAACCACTTCGGGTATCATGTTGGTATTCTAGAGGGAACATCATCATACCCTATTTCCTATGCAATGCTAATATGCTTCTTTTCTTCTAGCATATAAGCATCAAGAACTACGAGCAATAGAGTCCTGCGTTAACATACAAAATCTACCTATTGAAGTGCCCGAATGACCTGCACAGATGCAACACCTACAACATATACCCATGTCGGATCCTCCCATAAGAATAAACAGAGAGAGTTCATGCAAACTCTCATTGGTTCAATGGCATGCTAGGGCCATTAGGAGAGGTGAAGTACATATGGGAGTCCAAGTGCGAGTATAATAGGGCATGGATACGATTACAATTTTTTTCAAGAGATTTTAAGACTCTCCAAAACACATCAGATCGACAAACCATATGGCAACATGCAGGGCTGGCGGAATACTTCAAGGCACCCTTACCAAAATCAGATTTTTTACATTGTCACTATTTGGTATCAACATTACAAGCATGTGATGTAAAGGACTGGCCTGGAACCTTTGTCATTCCTTCTTTATCGGGCAACAATGAGTTGAAAAAGTTTGAACTCATCCTAGAATTGGTAAGAGATGCTCTGAACATGCACGGCACGCATGTGCCCTCTGAGAAGGATGCTTTGATACCCGATAACATGAAGAATAGGAAATTGCAAAAGTTAAAAGATATGGCAGCACTCACACCCAATGTTTCCATCCCTCTCTGAATGTGCATGCAACATTTTGCATTTCTTGGCCAAGATAGATTCACATAGCCACACAACTTGGCAGAGACAAGCTCATTATCGATTAAGCTTCTTGTGTGGATTATAGACCAGCTCTACGAAGCTAATAAAAGGTACTCTAGGAAGCTAGCAGTGAATGGATGTTGTGCAATAACGTGCATCATTTACAGATGTTTATCATATGTTGTACCCATCGAGTGCGCATTGAATTGGTCACAACTACAACTATGTAGAAGCTTCCACACAACAATCCAAGCAAATGAGGGGCACTATTCCTTGTGTCCAGACAAGAGAAGTTCTTATGACTCTAGAGGTCTCACCACGAGGGGATGCCATAGTGCCTCCTTTTACGATCTGAATTCCCAGATCTAGATCTGAAGACAAACCACAAGCTACCCCATCGGCTCCTCTTGTCCCATCGGAATTTGAATTTGCTACCACGGGAGACGGTGAAGGGATGAGCACCTTTGATTTTGAATCCTTTTTGCAGAACATGCAACTATTGGATGTAGAATTCTTTTCGGATAGAGAAGAACCTGGCACATCCTCGCAAAGAAGGGCCAAATCAACAGAAGGCCGCCATGTACACTAGGAAGACGATCAACAAAGGACCCCATCTCAACAACTAGAATGACCAGAGGGTGAAGAAGAAGAAGAAGAAGAAGAAGGAGAAGAAGAAGAAACGATTGAAGCCCCAACTTACACTGTAGAACTCCATAGATTATACCAGATCATGGAAAGGGTGCAAGCACAACCATTACTCTCTGAACATAATAGCGGAATGCTCATGGCCCAGCTCTTGGAAGAGGCTAGTGTAGACTTTGAATACCATGAGACTCTACTATTGCTAGCAAAAACATATGGCATTGTGGAAGTTGTCCAATCCGCATTGCAGAAGCCTCCCATTCAATACGATCCTCAAAGATTCCAAACAAGACCAAGGTCAGGCAAAAAACATTCAGATTCCCATCACCATTGTGGAGGAAACTACCATCATGACTGAACCCATAGCTAAGACATCCCAAGCAACTGGAACTCTTGGACATCAACCCACGATCATCCTTGAAGAGTCAAGAGAACCACTATCTCCAACAGCCCCACCTTCACCTCGAACCGAAGCTACAAATATCATCCCGACCACTAACCCCACAGAGCAAACCTTCATCTTCCGTAGTCCCACTCCCAGTTCAACCTTGTTTGCCTCTTTTGACAACCCTTTATATCATATCACCACCATTACAACCGAGTCCCTCATGGAGCCTGCCTTAGGACACCCCGCCTCCATAACTTTTGTACTGGGCCACCTCGACCTTAGGTCCACATTTTTAGGTTTCCCCATATCCGAAGATGTTCCTTGCGTAGTCCCACCTCAAAGCTCTAACATTCCCATCTGTGTCCCACCAATTCTTCAACCCATCTAGGCGGCTTTTTTGAGCATGTTACAGCCCATGTCTTGACCATTTCCACCACTTTCACTCTCAACACCCACTTCACACTTATTCACCACGATCACCTACACACCACCTATTGGAGGTAGACGTCTGCGGAAGCACGCAAACAACACAAGGAAGGAGAAGAAGCTTGGAGCACAACACACAATACTGAATGTATTACTAGAGAATGTACAAAAGATAAGTAGCCCAATAGGGCAATAGGTGTATATACAAGCCAGGGAAAAAAAACCTCCTAAAGAGGGAAAAAAGTGCCCCGGTGGTCCTAGAGTGTTCACACACCTGCATAACCCTTTGCAACAAGCCTAGCCTTATACCTGTCAACTATACTATCAGGTTTATGCTTCAGCTTGTATACCCACTTAGTGCCAATGGCCTTCTTGCCAAGAGGCAAGTCACATAAAGACCAAGTACCATTCTTCATTATTGCATCATATTCAGATTGCATAGCAGCCATCCAATTTTCTGAATTTTGTGCTTCATCAAACAAAACAGGCTCATTCTCATCATAGAGACTAGATACAGCCATAACATAGCAATCTGATGCAAAAGAGGCACTATGAGAGCCTGAACGAGTACGATATGACAAAGGTGCATTTAATTTGCTATCACGCAAAGTCTGCACTAGCCACTTTGGCATAGTTTTTGCCTGCTCAATATCAACTCTCTCATGAACTAGTGCATCATGTAAATCTGCATCAAAAATGGAATGATCTGTGACATCACATGAAACCTGCAAAGGTTGAGAAGTTGCCTCATTAGGACCAGCATTAGGCTGTCCACCTATAAAAAGAGGCAGCAAAGTATCATACATGTCTTTGGAGCTAACAGATGTCTCCTTAGTACATGAAAGCAATGGCTGAATAACATCTTCCACAAAAACAACATCACGGCTAACCAAAATACGTTTAGTCTATGGATGATACAGACGATAGCCTTTACTTTCAAAACTGTACCCAACAAAAATACATTTTATTGCTTTATCATCCAATTTTCTGTGATGTTGTTCGGGCACTAATGCATATGCCAAACAACCAAAAACACGCAGATGAGCAACAGATGGCTTGCGATCATGCCAAGCCTCATATGGAGTGATAGAATGCAGCGCTTTAGTGGGACACGTGTTCAGTACATATGCTACATACATGACAGCCTCAAGCCAGAAACTATGTGGTAAAGCCTGACTCTTGACCATACACCTCGCCATCTCCATGAGTGACTTGTTCTTTCGTTCAGCAACTCCATTCGCTTGAGGTGTATACGGCATTGTACACTCGTGTTTTATCCCACGTTCACCCACAAATGCATTAAAATAAGAAGACATATATTCCCCCCCTCGATCAGAACGGAGGGTGCCCATTTTACATGCTGACAGATTTTCAGCCAAAACCAAAAACTGTTTGAAGCACATGAACACTTCGGACTTTGCCTTCAATGGATATACCCATGCATGCCTGGAAAAATCATCGATGAAAGTCACGAAGTAAAGATAATTCCCAAAAGAAGGTGTCTGCATAGGACCACAGACATCACTATGTACAAGCTGCAATTTCTTAGTAGCCCGAATTGAACCATCTTTTGGAAAGGATGAACAGTGCATCTTGCCCAAAATACAGCCTTCACAAACATGTTTTCCAGGTGCCTCAAGTTTGGGCAAAGAGGACACCATTTCAGATTTCTAAAGGTGTAGCAAACTAGCAAAATTCAGATGACCAAAGCGTGCATGCCAAAGCTTTGCATCTAACATAGCCTGAGAATCATTTACTGCACATGCCAAATCATTTACAGATCTTTCATAGTCTATGAGCTTATACAGCCCACGACATAAAATGCCAGAAGCAATAATCACATCGCCATTTGACAAATCATGAACTGTACACCTGTCATCAACAAATTTCACAACCAAGCCAATCTTGGCTAATGCAGAAATTGATAATAGGTTCTTCTTGATCCCTGGCACAAATAAAGCATCTGACAAAGTGAAAGAACTACCATCAACAGTAGTCAAAATGATCTTACCAACTCCCATAATAGGATAAGAGGAGTTGTTGGCACATGTAACAGTATTCCCTGTAGGGTCAGGCTCGAGTGAAGAGAAGAAACTGCGCTACGAGATAATATGTTTGGTCGGCCCACTGTCAAAATACCAAACATCTGATTCTACTGCAGACATGCAGTACTCATGAGAAGATGGGTCAAAACTACAAACAGTAGTAAATGCCCATTCTTCTTCCTGCACAAGATTAGCATACTCCATTTTCTGTGTAGAGGCTTCTGCAACAACCATTCCATCCTCTTTCTTCTTTGCCTCTTTTGCAGCCAGTTTTGGACACTTCTTTATGATATGATCATTCCCTTTACATTACTTACAAAACAATTTCTACTTTTCTGATTTTTTCTCATCTTTGTCTTGGTTCTTTGAATGTGCAGCGTTTGCAGATTTCTGCTTACTCGTAGAAGAGCTCCATTTTCCTTTGCCCTTCTGACTAGCCAGGAAAGCTTGATCTGCAACACGCATAATGGACCTGTTCTGCCTAGACTGATCTTCCTGCAATAGAACAGAGACTAACTCCTCAAATGATAAGGCATTTGGATTGCCTTTCATCATCAAGCAAAGAGTAGAAGCAAAACTCTGATATGAATCAGGAAGACCATTCAAAACGGTCTACACAAGTGAGCTATGTGGTATAACCTCATCAGCAGAAATATACTATTCCTTCAAGTCTTTGATCTTCGTTAGGAAACTATCCATAGAATCACCTTCATTCATGTGCTCACTCTCCAACTGTTTTCGGAGGTAAGCAACACGAGCCTCATTCCTAGCTTGGTACAATGTGATAAGTGTATCCCAAGAATCCTTAGCTATTCTGCAAGAGCGAATATGAGGAATAATGGCACATCACTGCTTTCAGCCATGGCCGGTGACTAAAATACCTTGATGCAGAAAATCGACTGTATCTCAAAAAGTTGAACAGAACTGCCCAGATGAGTTCTGCTAGATCTGTAGCAGACTTCGAGACGCTTAAACTGGCGAACACAAACTGGTATATACCTTTGGCACAAAAAGGAAAAATAGCCTGCACAAGCACTACGATAGTGCCTTCGGAGGCCGAAACGAGCTCAGATCAAGATTTCGGCACCACAGAGCGAAGTAGTTTTGATCTTGGAAACACGTTGAGTATGCTCACCAAAATTCATGCGATTCTGAGACTGCAAACGGAGGAGTGTCGACGGTGCCCTAGATGAAGCGACGACCTGCTCTGATACCAATTGTTGGAGATAGACGTCTGCGGAAGCACGCAAACAGCACAAGGAAGGAGAAGAAGCTTGGAGCACAACACACAATACTGAATGTATTACTAGAGAATGTACAAAAGATAAGTAGCCCATTAGGGCAATAGGTGTATATACAAGCGGGGGGAAAAAAACCTCCGAAAGAGGGAAAAAAGTGCCCCGACGGTCCTACAGTGTTCACACACATCACTACCTAAATATATCAACACCACCTACCATTGCAATGTAGATGGTAGACACCACTCTCACCTCCATGTCCGACAACATGGATATTTTGCCACCCACAACAACTCCCCCACCCCCCACCACCAACCGCACCTGCACACACATCTGAAGTAGACACAACATTCACACTCCCCATTCCTTGTTCCCTCTCCCTTGCATCCTCCACTGTACAAACTACATCTTCAATTATAAATAGTGCATTTGATACCATGCTTCAATGTATGTCACAGCTAAGGACAGACTACCATCAACTAAAGGAACATAACAAGAGATTACAAACGCACTCTGCAGAGTTACAAGAACGCATCGCAACACCGGAGGATGACAATGAGAGTTTACAAACGCAATTTTAGACGTTACAAGAAGTCCATAGCATCTTGGAAGAAAAGTGGTAGAATGTAGATGCAAACACCATGCAGCAAGTTGAAGGTCATCTACGAAATCAGATGGAATGTAGTTCCAAACTTCAGGGTAACATTGCACTCCTATGAAGGCACCTTGTAGTGGCTCAAGAGGAAAATCATCATTTACAGATCTAAAATCAAGAAAATCTAGTAGCCACCATCGAGAATACACTAGCGGCACCCCTCAGTCCCTCAAAATTTCAAGTTGTGCCTCCCGAGAACATTGAAATCATACTAGAAGACTATACTTACCTACTCGAAGCACATGACAAATTATCAAAAGAAATAGATCAATTGCAGCATCAACGAAAGTCAGATACCACAATTGTTCCCCCAACCACCGTATCAACCTCTTCAACCATTACTAACTCAGAAGCACTACAAGAACTCAAACAACAAGTCATAGAATTACAAACGCGACTCCTACAATATGAAAGACCATCATCCCCACTGGAGAAGAAACCATCTCAATTCTAATAGAACAAACGTTTGAAGATGACTATAACCCTCAACCCATTCTGGGTGGTTGGGTAACAAAAGAGGGCCAGGGTACATTCAAAGCACCATGACCCCCATGGTTAAGACAAGTGGAAGAAATCGGGCGTACTCATGAAGATTGCCCCGTGATGCAAAATCAGGCACTACGAGTCATAGAAGAAACAATTATGCAATCAAGCTATTTTCAAAACTTGGCACCAAGGCACCTAATCACATCATCCAAACTTCAATACCGGCCCTACTTTGTCATTCTTGTATATTATAATACGGAAATACAAAGAGTGACACGAAAGATCCCTGCATTCGCAACCCAATTTCAACCCGAGGACCTACCACTAGAGGCACGGAAAGGCAAAATCTATCAATCGACATCGTGACAAAAGCTCTTAGAAACCTACGTAGAGACACTATGTACGTGGAACCATGCCCCTCTACATCTTATCTACAGTCCATGTTACGGTCCACTTCCACGGTGCAGATCATGGAAAGCGCTTAATATTAAAGTGCAGAATAATGCCCAGTGTAAGGAATGGCTTAATTATCCATACATTGCACCACTGTAGGGACAACCCTCCATTGCTTACATGATGGCCACAATATGCCACTAGATCCCTTGTGTGAATCCTCTCTCTCTGTCTCTCTCTCTCTCTCTATTGTAGGTAATTCAAGAGTTCATGAAGCATAAAATCTTGCTAATTATTGTAAGTACAATTTTCATTATTTGTATATCATTTAATTGTTTTATTTTCATTAATTAACATACTCACACTTACTCATTCATATGCACATATACACATATACATGAACATTCACGCTCACACATATACACACACGTACATATGCACATACACACACGGATACACATGCACATGCACATACACTTACACATACACTTACACATACACACACATACACATATGTATATACACAAACATATCTACAAACACATTAACAATTACTAATTATACACATGCATATATGTATGTAATTATGTATGTATGTATGTATGTATGTATGTATGTATGTATGTATATATGTATGTATGTATGTATGTATGTATGTATATATATATATATATATATATATATATATATATATATATATATATATATATATATATATATATATATATATATATATATATATATATATATATATATATATATATATATATATATATATATATATATATATTGTTGGATCAATATCTTATATGTTCAATTTAGCTCTAATACCTCATGGAGCTAAAGTTTGGAATTCCAAGGTCGGGGAAATTATTTTATCTACCAAAAGTGATCAGATTAGGATAGCGCCTAATCATGCACCCCTTCTTATAACTTTGCATATGGAGGTCTCAAAAATACATAGTGGTGGACAATGGTCCACAATGGCTTCAATGGGCGACTTCGCCATGATAGATAATAATCGAGTAACTATATTAGTCAATGAAGCAGAAGTGTCTGATGAAATTGACCCCATCGGGGCACAAAAAGATTATGACATAGCTCCATACCTCTTAGGGACACAATTTCTTGTATTTAGTTCCTATTTCTATCTAGATACAAATATTGTCAGTTTGTATCATATACACACATTGTAATTTGACATTTGAATAGAGATAGTGTAGGTGAGCCTCATAGATTACCATTACACTTGAAAAATTTTCTATTCTCTCTCTATCTCTCACTCATCTTCTTTTTGAGTCTTAAGTTGTGTATGTTAAGGTTCATCTATTGGAAGATCCTATAAACCTATGATATATTGTTATTGTGGCCCACTCCCACTTCCAACATTTGGTATCAAGACCTTTGAATACCAACATTTGGTATCAGAGCATAGTTGGCATACACCCTTACAAGATGAGTGACTATAGACTTGAGAATGAAGACAAGCTTGAGGGCATGCCTAATTATCCAATGTGGAGTTTTATGATGATGAATCAATTAGAAACAAAGGACTTATGGAATATTGTCAATGGCACTTATTCAAGGCCAAGACAAGTCGAAGAAGATGTTCCTTCATCTTCTAGAATACCTTTTGTTCCTATTTCTTCTCAATAGGAGGTTAGTGAAGAAGAAGAAACTCTTTCATCATCTGGAGTTCATACTACTACCAGATTACTTCCTATAGAAGAGCAATCCAGATGGAATTCAAGGGATGCATTGGCACTTTCATATATTGCTATGGGAGTCAAGAGGCATATTATACCCTAGATCAGGTCTTGCAAAACTTCTCAACAGGCTTGGTTGGAGTTAGAGAATCTCTATTAGAGTAGAAACCTTGTTAGGAAAGCTCATCTAAGGAGACAACTAGCCAACACAAGGATGAAAGTTGGTGAATGAGTTCCCTTTCTAGCTCTTCATGTAGAAGAGTGAACGTTGCAGATGGTCATGATTTGGATATTATTGGTGTTGGAGAAGTGAACCTTAAGTCTAGAGCAGGTGGAAATTTCACAATTTCCAATGTTTTTTATGTTCTAGACATGAAGAAGAATTTTCTCTCTATCTCTACTTTCTTGTCCGATGGTTATAAAGTAGTTTTTAAGAAAGATTCATGTCAGATCCTCTCACCTGATGAGGAGCATTGTCTACTTCAAGGTGAAAACACAAGTGGCATGTTTGTATTGTCCAAAATAAGTCATGCTAATGTTGTTAGGTCTACTACACCTAAGGAGAACATGAAGATATGACATGCTAGATTTGGTCATATCAATTACATAGCTCTCAATCATATCAAAGAACAAGGTATGGTGGAGAGTTTTCCTACTTTGCTTTACCAGATGATGTAGAGTCATGTGAAGGATGTCTTGAAGGAAAGCTTCACAAACCAACTTTCAAGAAACATGGATTTATCACGGCCATGGGAAAGTTGCATATCATACATTCAGATGTGAATGGTCTGATGAGAACATATTCTATTCAAGGTTTTAGGTATTTTGTTATGTTCATTGATGATTTCTCAAGATATTCATGGATTTAGGGTCTTTAAATGAAGTTGGAGGTTTTTCCTACTTTCAAGAAATTCTTAAGTATGGTTGAAAATGAAAGTCAATCAAAGATCCAGATTTTGAGAAGTGATAGAGGAGGAGAGTACATCTCTAAAGACTTCAAGTCTTTTCTTGAAGACAAAGGTATCTTTCATCAACTCACGATTGCTTACATGCAAGAATAGAATGGTGTTGCAAAGAGAAAGAATAGGATACTTGTTGAGATGATGCGTAGTATGATGTCATCCAAAAATCTTTCTCCCAAGCTTTGGTTCCCTAGCTTATGTTCACGTTGAAAAGAAGGATCGTGGTAAGCTTGATGTAAAATCCATTAAGTCCATCTTTATTGGTTATGAAATTGAAAGCAAAGGACACAGATTCTATGTTCAAGATATAAGTGATATCGTACTCTCACGCAATGCATATATTGGAGAGAGTCAGATTTATGATAAGAAGGAAGAGATTCCAAAATTCATAAAGGTAGATGATTATGCATTTTTCAGAAGGAATTTGGATGCTTACATTCAGCCATACAATGGGAGTGATGAACCTTCTCAAACACTAAGAGATACAAGTGAAGAGAAAATTTCATTACTTCATCAATACCTAGTCCATCCTCAGTACCTCTTGAAGTTTAGACTTGCAAAGTTGGAGAAGGTTCTAAAGTCCCAGGATTGAGTTCAAGTATAGCGATGAGTGTATCTACATGACACAACAGAAGTACATAGAGAAATTATTGGAAAGTTTGAGATGACAGATTCTAAGCCTATGCAGACACCTATGGATGTCAATGTGTTATTATAGTCAAAAGCAGATTCAAAACCATTTGATGATACATTATATAATCAAGCAGTCGGTTGCTTGATATATTTATGTAATACACGATTAAACATTCAGTTTGTAGTTTCTCAAGTATACATGTTCATGCACAGTCAGCTCAAGATTTTGTGGAATTAAGTTAAGAGATATTTGCAAACATCAAAAGTTTTGCAGTTTATTGAAAGTTGCACCATTATGACATTGAAAGGGGGATTGTTGGATCAATGTCCAGGTTATTGAAAGTTGTGCCATCGTGACATTGAAGGGGGTATTGTTGGATCAATGTCCAATATGTTCAGTAGTCCAACAGAATAGTTAAAAGGATTGTTCATTATACTATGCTTTACAAGAAAAGCAGACAGGCAGATATAGCATATTTTATATTCTTCTTACTCTCTTCAACAAAGAATGGTGGGCGTGTTGGCTTATTTATACACCTCCCATCAAATTGGCCCAAGTTCGCATCTCCTAAGGCACAGTCCATTCACAAAGTTCTTTTTATGAACTCTAGAAAAACATACATGATTGCATTAATTTGGCACCAATGGCTTTTTAAGTTATGCTTTTAGCTTCATCAAAGTAACTTTTTGGAGTAGCGATAATTTTCGTGGTGCTTTTACCCTTGATTTTCATAAAGCACTCAAAGTTATATAAGAAGGCCCCATGCTTATTCTTTATCATCACTCAACAAGCTCAAGCTCTTGGAGAAGAACTTGGAGGAGGTGATCAATCTTCTCAAGCTAGGAGGAGATCTTGGAGGCCATCTTGGAGGAGGAGTTCTCACACTCTTGGAGAAGTTGTGGTCTACATCTTGGTGATTATCTGGAGGAGATTCTGCCACCTTACCATCAACATCCATTGTTGATTTACTATGAGTAGCAATTCTATTTTTTTTCTTACTTGCTAGATCACCCGTTTCTGATTTAGGTTGATCAAAATTTGGATTTGTTGTAAAACAGCTCTAAACTGATCGTATTCTCCATTGTTGGAGTTAGACGTCTGCGGAAGCACGCGAACAACACAAGGAAGAAGAAGAAGCTTAGAGCACAGACACACAATACTGAATGTATTACTAGAGAATGTACAAAGATAAGTAGCCCATTAGGGCAATAGGCGTATATACAAGCCGGGGGAAAAAAACCTCCTAAAGAGGGAAAAAAGTGCGCCGGCGGTCCTAGTGTGTTCACACACATCACTACCTAAATATATCAACAAATCCCCCCTGGGAGTGATGCGGTGAACAAGGAGCTGGCACTCATTGCAAAAGGATTGTGGAACATTGTGCAGGGTGTTGAAAGACGTCCTGTTACACCTGTAACGACAAGTACTACAAATACAGGTGCTGGAGCTAATGAAGATGGTGTCGAAGATGATATTCCGCAGATTCCTGTTCCTGCTGCTGTTTTTGTTGCACCTACTGCAGAGCAGATTTGTTGGGATGGCAGAGATGCCCAGGCACATGCATTGATAGCTTTGTCTATCAAACGTGCCATTATTCCTCATATTCGCTCTTGCAGAACAGCTAGGGATGCTTGGGATACACTTACCACATTGTACCAAGCTAGGAATGAGGCTCGTGTTGCTTACCTCCGAAAACAATTGGAGAGTGAGCACATGAATGAAGGTGATTCTATGGACAGTTTCCTAACGAAGATCAAAGATTTGAAGGAACACTTGACTTCTGCTGATAAGGTTATACCAGATAGCTCACTTGTGCAGACCGTTCTGAATGGTCTTCTTGATTCATATCAAAGTTTTGCTTCTACTCTTCGGTTGATGATGAAAGGCAATCCGAATGCCTTATCATTTGAGGAGTTAGTCTCAGTTCTGTTGCAGGCAGATCAGTCCAATCAGAACAGGTCCATTATGCATGTTGCAGATCAAGCTTTCCTGGCTAGTCAGAAGGGCAAAGGAAAATGGCGCTCTTCTACTAGTAAGCAGAAATCTGCAAATGCTGCACATTCGAAGAACCAGGATAAAGATGAGAAGAAATCAGAAAAGCAGAAATTTTTTTGCAAGTACTGTAAAGGGAATGATCATATCATAAAGAACTGTCCAAAACTGGCTGCAAAAGAGGCAAAGAAAAAGGAGGCTCAAATGGTTGTTGCAGAAGCCTCTACACCAAAAACAGAGTATGCTAATCTTGTGCAAGAAGAAGAATGGGCGTTTACTACTGTTTGCAGTTTTGATCCATCTTCTCATGAGCAGTGCATGTCTACAGTGGACTCAGATGTTTGGTACTTTGACAGTGGGGCGACCAAACATATTACCTCGCAGCGCAGTTTCTTCTCTTCACTCGAGCCTACCCCTACAGGGAATACTGTCACATGCGCTAACAACTCCTCGTATCCTGTTATGGGAGTTGGTAAGATCATTCTGACTACTGCTGATGGTAGTTCTTTCACCTTGTCAGATGCTTTATTTATGCCAGGGATCAAAAAGAACCTGTTATCAGTTTCTGCATTAGCCAAGATTGGCTTGGTTGTGAAATTTGTTGATGACAGGTGTACAGTTCATGATCTGTCAAATGGCGATGTGATTATTGCTTCTCGCATTTTATGTCGTGGACTGTATAAGCTCATAGACTATGAAAGATCTGTTAATGATTCGGCATGTGCAGTTCATGATTCTCAGGCTATGTCAGATGCAAAGCTTTGGCATGCACGCTTTGGTCATCTGAATTTCGCTAGTTTGCTACGCCTGCAGAAATCTGATATGGTGTCTTCTTTGCCCAAGCTTGAGGCACCCGGAAAACATGTATGTGAAGGCTGTATTTTGGGCAAAATGCAACGTTCCTCCTTTCCAAAAGATGGTTCAGTTTGGGCTACGCAGAAATTGCAGCTTGTACATAGTGATGTCTGTGGTCCTATGCAGACACCCTTTTTTGGAAATTACCTTTACTTCGTGACTTTCATTGATGATTTTCCAGGCATGCATGGGTATATCCATTGAAGGCAAAGTCCGAAGTGTTCATGTGCTTTAAACAATTTTTGGTTTTGGCTGAAAATCTGTCAGCATGTAAAATGGGCACCCTCCGTTCTGATCGAGGGGGGGAAATTATGTCTTCTGATTTTAATGCATTTCTGGCTGAACGTGGGATAAAACACCAGTGTACAGTGCCGTATACACCTCAACAGAATGGAGTTGCTGAGCGAAAGAACAGGTCACTCATGGAGATGGCGAGGTGCATGGTCAAAAGTCAGGCTTTACCACATAGTTTCTGGCTTGAGGCTGTCATGTGTGCAGCATATGTACTGAACAGGTGTCCCACTAAAGCGTTGCAGTCTATCACTCCATATGAGGCTTGGCATGACCGCAAGGCCATCTGTTGCTCATCTGCGTGTTTTTGGTTGTTTGGCATATGCATTAGTGCCTGAGCAACATCGTAGAAAATTGGATGATAAGGCAGTAAAATGTATTTTTGTTGGGTACAGTTCTGAAAGTAAAGGCTATCGTGTGTATCATCCACAGACTAAACACATTCTGGTTAGCCGTGATGTTGTCTTTGTGGAAGATGCTATTCAGCCATTGCTTTCATGTACTAAGGAGACATCTGTTAGCTCCAAAGACATGTATGATACTTTGATGCCTCTTTTTACAGGTGGACAGTCTAGTGCTGGTCCTAATGAGGCAACTTCTCAGCCTTTGCAGGTTTCATATGATGATGCAGATCATTCTATTTCTGATGCAGATTTAAATGATGCACTTGTTGATGAGAGAGCTGATATTGAGCAGGCAAAAACTATGCCAAAATGGCTGGTGCAGACTTTGCGTGACAGCAAATTAGATGCACCTTTGTCATATCGTACTCGTTCAGGCTCTCATAGTGCCTCCTTTGAATCAGATTGCTATGCTATGGCTGCGTCTAGTCTTTGTGACGAGAATGAGCTTGTTTCTTTTGATGAAGCACAGAATTCAGAAAATTGGATGGCTGCTATGCAATCTGAATATGATGCTATAATGAAGAATGGTACATGGTCTTTATGTGACTTGCCTCCTGGCAAGAAGGCCATTGGCACTAAGTGGGTATACAAGCTGAAGCGTAAACCTGATGGTACAGTTGACAGGTATAAAGCTAGGCTTGTTGCAAAGGGTTATGTGCAGGAAAGAGGCACTGATTTTGATGAGACCTTTGCACCTACATGCCGTATGGCTACTGTTCGGAGCATTTGTGCACTTGCAGCCCATCATGGTTGGAATGTACATCAGTTGGACATTAAAACAACATTTCTGAATGGTGACTTGCATGAAGGAGTGTATGTTTTTCAGCCCCATGGCTTTGTGAAGAAAGGGCATGAAAACCAGGTGTGCAGGTTAAAGAAGGCATTATATGGTTTAAAGCAAGCACCATGTGCTTGGTATGAGAAGATACATGCCTATCTGGTTGCACATGGTTTTGAGAACAGTCCAACTGAAAGCACCTTATATGTTAAGCGTGCTAATGATGTGCTTCTGATCATTGTCACATCATATAAGCCCATAATGGGTAGTTGGTACCATCCAACTTATCCTCAATAGCCAACATACGGAATACATCACTGCTTTCAGCCATGGTCGATGACTAAAATACCTTGATGCAAAAAATTGATTGTATCTCAAAAAGTTGAACGGAACTGCCCAGAGGAGTTATGCTAAACCTGTAGTAGACTTCGAGACGCTTATACTGGCGAACAGAAACTGCTATATACCTTTGGCACAAAAAGACAAAATAGCCTGCACAAGCGCTGCGATAGTGCGTTCGGAGGCCGAAACGAGCTCAGATCGCGATTCTGAGACTGCAAACAGAGGAGTGTCGACGGCGCCCTAGATGAAGCGACGACCTGCTCTGATACCAATTGTTGGAGCTAGACGTCTGTGGAAGCACGTGAACAGCACAAGGAAGAAGAAGAAGCTTGGAGCACAAACACACAATACTTAATGTATTACTAGAGAATGTACAAAGATAAGTAGCCCATTAGGGCAATAGGCGTATATACAAGCCGAGGGAAAAAGACCTCCTAAAGAGGGAAAAAAGTGCCCCGGCGGTCCTAGTGTGTTCACACACATCACTACCTAAATATATCAACATCCATATTCTCACACGCACACACACACACTTCATACTTCTTAGGCACACAATTTCTTGTATTTAGTTCCTATTTTTGCCTAGATACAGATATTGTCAGTTTATATCATATACACACATTGTATTTCGACATTTGAATATAGATAGTGTAGGTGACCCTCATAGCTTACCATTACACTTGAAAAAGTTGTCTGTTATCTCTCTATATCTCACTCATCTTCTTTTTGAGTATTAAGGTGTGTATGCGAAGGTTCATTTGTTCAAAGATCTTGTAAACATGTGATATATTGATATTGTGGTCCACTCCCACTTCCAACATTTGGTATCGAGACCTTTGAATACCAACACACACACACACACACACACACATATATATATATATATATATATATATATATATATATATATATATATATATATATATATATATATATACACACACACACACACATATACACATACACACATACATATATACACACACATATGCACATACACTTACACATACACATGCACATACATACATATACACACTCATACACATACACATACACACATATACACATGCATATATACCTACACATACACATACACATACACATACATACATACACTTATACACATACACACACACATACATATTGGCATACACTTACACATACACATACATACACATGCACACATGTATATGCATAAAACATATCTATATGCACATATATACACACACATATACATGCATATAGACACACTTATGTAAATATACATATATACCTAGATGTGCATACATACATTTTATATACACACAACTACATGCACATACATACATATATACACACAAACACACATATAATATGAATAAATTATATAATTAAAGTAATAAATTACATGTTAAATATAAACAACAACAAAATTCATTAAAACAAGACTTTTCATAATTAGTACCATAGATACAATTCAGAACATAACTGAAATGAGAAAATATATAGATACAAAAAAAGTATGTATATCAATGTAAAATATATATCCATTGTAATATATCATTCATCATGATCATCCTCATCCACATCATCCTATAATTCCTCATCATCATGATCATCCGCATGATCTGATGTATATGTAGTGGCATCATGGGTAGAGGTGTGAGCACTCTCTGATGATCGAGATCGTCCCGCCTGTGTTTGTCTTTCACCCTCATCCATATCTGCCTCTCCATAATACTCCTTTATTACATATAATAAACATAAATAAATAAAACATATAAAACATCAATAAAAATAAAATAATTATATGAAATTTACTAATACTCACAAAAGCATTTGGATAATCTTGCATGTACTCACTCAGACGTCGATATCCACAATGTGTAGCAAAATTGATTTCATTTTTTGTAGGATATTGAACATAATCCTTTCACCACATTAAAACAAATAAAAAAGATTAATGATTAGTGTTTTCACTAAAATAAAAAATATAGTTTCAATAATACATATACTTACAAATGTAGCTACAAAACCATGATGGCCCATTTGGCCTAAGTGTGATTATGACCAGACTCAAATCTCTTCTTTGTAGCAGCATGCATTTATTTAATGAAACAAAAATGCATAGATTAAATATAAAACATTTATAAAACATATGAGAATCATAAGTGACTGTAAAAGAAAATATTAATTTGTATACCTTCTACTGAGGAAATGATTCTTGAAGACGTAATTATCTGCGAAAAAACTGCCACATCTCAGGTGGTATGTTAGGTCTTCTCTTATTTTGTTCTAGCATACAATAGCTCTTGTTATTTCAATCTCAAACAAAAAAAGAATTAGAATATTTAAAAAAAAACTTTAAATTTATAAACATGCATATACAAACACACATACATACTTACACTTATACACTCATACTTTAAAAAAACTTTAAATTTATAAACATGCATATACAGACACACAGACATACACTTACACATACATACTTACACTTATATACATGCATACACATACACATATGCATACACACACATACATAGTAAATACATACCCACACACATACATATACACACATACACACATACATGCATACACATACACATATACATACACTTACACATACATACATACACTTACATATACATGCATACACACACACATACATGCATACATATACACATATGCATACACTTACATATACATACATACCCACACATACACATACATACACACACATAGATGCATACACATACACATACACATACATAGTAAATACATACCCACACACATACATATATACACACACACATACATGCATACACATACACATATACATACACTTACACATACATACATACACTTACATATACATACACTCACATACATGCATATATATACACATATGCATACACTTACACATACATACATACCCACACATACACAGACACATACATGCATACACATACACATATACATACATACACATACATAGTAAATACATAGCCACACACATACATATATGCACACACATACATGCATACATATACACATATACATACACTTACACATACATACATACACTTACATATAAATACATACACACACACATACATCCATACACATACACATATGCATACACTTACACATACATACATACATACCTACACATACACATACACACACATACATGCATACACATACATGCATACACATACACATACACATACACATACACATACATAGTAAATGCATAACCACACACATACATATATACACACACACATACATGCATACACATACACATATGCATACACTTACACATACATACATACCCACATATACACATATACATACATATACACACACATACACATATAGATACATACACATACATAGTAAATACATACCCACACACATACATATACACACACATACATGCATACACATACACATATACATACACTTACACATACATCCATACACTTACATATACATACATATACATACATACACACACATACATGCATACACATACACATACATAAACTTGCAGGCTCGAATGTTCACTAATATGTGGGATTTTGGACAGCATATTAGAATCAAAATGATTGATTCTTTACATAAAACAAAGGATTCTAGCATTGTTGCTTCTTTCAAGCAACTATCATGTGCTAACTCAAAAGATACAAACCTTATAGATAGCGAACTTGGCTACATAGGAACCATTATTGGTATCTACAAAATATCGTTTTGTATGTTCAAACAAGTAAAAAAAAAGTTTTTATTTTTTATGATATAGTTTTTTTTAGCACATAATAATGATTTTTTTTAATATTTTGATAGGTTATTTCAAAGATTGATTGATTTCGAGCTGAGTATAAAGGTAGTAATCCCACATTGAGAAGGGAATTATCTAGGTTTTGGGCAATTGATTCTTCAAAAATAATGCAATTAACTAGAAAACCATATATTCTTCCTAGGCATATTGAACAAGCATTTTTTTATAAAAACCCTGATGCTCATCCTTGGTGGCAAGTTATTCATGTTCAACCTAGAGGTCTGCCATTGATTGAACACTTTATATTGTCACAGAGATCGAAGAAATTCATGTTTATGATTCATCATTAGATATTGATATATCGACATCTCAAAGAGAAATTAGAATCATTGTACATGACAATGATAATAATCTACTTCATGAAGATGATAATACTCTACATGCTGATTCTATTGATGATGAAGAAGAATTACCAGAAATCAATAGCAGTCCATCAATAGATGATGTCATTCATGAGAACACAGACTTAACAATAGAAGAAATAATAGAAATCAATAAGGATAATGAACATGAGTAGATTAGATGGTAGATCCTTCTCTAGTTATCGATTGTTAACTTGAATCATTTGAATGGGTATCAGACAATATGTTCTCCTTTATTCAACTAGAATAAAGGTGAATCCCATCACATAGATGAAAACATGTTTTTTTTAATTAGAACAGGACTAAAATCCCACCGTATAGATGAAAACATGTTCTTTTAAATTATAACATGCTCGGGGATATGCCTAAAATTTTGTATATAGTTTTATTTTTTAGGACAAGATTTCTCTCATGTATGTATGCATATGTGTGTGTATTCATGTGTGTTAGATGTATACATGTCTTAGTATGCACATATGTGTTTCATGTGTATGTATGTATGTGCATGTGTGCGATATATGTATGCACACGTGTATGTATGCATG
The DNA here is from genome assembly GCA_020310875.1 of Ceratopteris richardii. Lineage (NCBI taxonomy): Eukaryota > Viridiplantae > Streptophyta > Polypodiopsida > Polypodiales > Pteridaceae > Ceratopteris > Ceratopteris richardii. The sequence goes on from CM035432.1 coordinate 146,129,489, forward strand.
CATTTGTGTGATATATGCAAGTGTGTTTATAATTGTGTATGTATGTATATGTATACATGTGTGCATGTAGGCATGTATGTGTGATGTATATGTATCTACATGTGTGTTTTATATATATGTATGTGTATACACATGATGTGTATATAACTTTATATGTATTATGGGCTTTGTTGATTCAAATAGCTATATATAGAGGCATAAAGTTGGGAGAAATCTCTCTAATATATGGTGGGAGGACTAGATGCAATGTGTATATATACTTCAACCATACCGCAAAGCATAGGGGTACAGAATTAAAAAAAAAGTATGGTTGAAAATAGCATACATGTGTATGTGTGTGTGTGTGTGTGTGGATGTGTGTGTGTGGATGCGTGTGTGTGTGTGTGTATGTGTGTGTATATATATATATATATATATATATATATATATATATATATATATATATATATATATATATATATATATATATATATATATATATATACACACATAAGTATAACAAATAAAAGCAATGCATATTGTGAATTATCTTGATGATGTTCCATAAGTATCTGTATCTCTTTCAGGCACCACTTATGGGACCATTCAGTGCCAAATTTTTTCATCAATGAATTAAGAACATACTTTTTGTCTCTCTCATCAAACTCGTTGCAAAAAGAAAAAGAAATCATATAAGTAAAATGTAAAATATTTATCTCAATTTATATGTAAAAATTATACTTAATTGCATTTCAAGTGAACAAAACGTATGTAGAAGTCACATAAATCTCTCATTCTTCTTTTAAACTCCAACCCATGCCTCATGTACACTATACTCCCCTAGGGGTCTATATCGCTATTATCAGGTCCCTCAGTGCACGCACACACAAAGGCAGAAAGAAGACGAAACAGGAATCAGAGACAGAGAAACAATCGACACGATATTGGGTGCAATCTCCCCCCGTGTACTCTGATTAAGCTACGATCATCACTTTGTACTTGTTGGAGCATAGCATCGCGTTCTTGTACAACTTGTTGAGTTGCTTGAAGTTCTTGTCGCATAATCTCTAATTGTTGCTCAAGTGAGACCCCAGGTAAAGGTGAATTGCCAAAATCCTCAATTGTTGTAGGATCCATATCTAGAGAACAAAATCCCTCTTTAAAACTATGTTGAATCATCAATCTAATAGATTAATTAAAAAGCTTGTTCCAAGAGCTTTCCAACGATATATTATATGCTAAAATCTGAGTTATATAATGAAAGTTATGCCTTTTTTGTGATGCACTCCCCTAGGAAAATCGACGGGCGCTTCCACATGTGTGAGCTCAACTTGGGAAATGTAAAAGGAAGAGGGAGGTGAAAGTTGATGTAAATATCACAAAAGGGAGATAGAGTGATAACTCAAAGAGATGGAGTAGTGGTTAAAGTACTTCCCTTGTAAGTAGGAGATTGTTAGGGAATCTAAAACTCTCTATTGCCACTCAAAATTAAAATTGTCCCACGCGTAGCCAACGGTCGCCAAGGGAGCCTTGGGTGCCAATGTTGCCAATGTATTACCTAAGTTCTTTGCCTTAGTCAATGCCTTGGATGCGGATTCGGATTCAGATCGCAAACAGAAAACGCAAACAGAGCAGCACGAACAGAGAACGCAAACAGAGCGAACGCGGATCAGAAACAGAGAACGTGAACAATCCCCTCGACAAACAATCAGTGAATGATGTCTGTTCATTTTTAGGATTAGCTAGCTTTTAACGTAAAGGGATTTTCTTATATAGACCTTCCCCTTACTTTATTATTGAAGAAAAATCTAAAATTTGTATGGGGAGTAGCCCAACAACAATCTTTTGATAAACTTAAGTATGCACTTTCTCATGTGCCTGTTCTGCAATTACCTAATTTTGCACAACCATTTCACGTAGTTACAGATGCTAGTGGTTCTGGTATAGGTGTTGTTTTAATGCAAAACGATCATCCTCTTGCATTTGAAAGTAGAAAACTCAAACCTTCTAAACGCAATTATAGTACATATGATAAGGAACTGTTAGCTGTTGTGCATGCATTGAAAATTTGGAAACATTACCTTATGGGTTCGGAAGTTCTAATTAAAACCGACCAACAAGCTATTAAGCATTTATTATATCAACCATTGATTTCCGATAGACATATTAAATGGGCTTGATTTCTACAAAACTTATGGTTTTCCTAAAGTTATTCTTTCAGATCGCGATGTTTGTTTTTGTAACCATTTTTGGGTGGCATTATTTCAACATCTAGGATAAAAAATAGACTTTAGTTCCACATTTCATCATGAAAATAATGATCAGAGTGAGGCTACAAATAGTACTATATTGGATTTATTGCGTTGTTACTCTTTAGATAATCCAAGTAATTGGGATGAAAAACTCCCTTTACTTCAGTTTGCATATAATAACACCCCACACACTACTACTGGTCGTGCACCATATGAAATTGTTTATGGAAGAAAGCTTCCCACTCCCATGAGTCTCACTCAAACTGACATTCCTATGGCTGATTCTTTTGCACAAGATCATATTTCTACACTTGTTGAAGTGCATGAGCATATTAGGAAGAGTCAAGAACATTACATACGTAGTATTAATAAGAAGCGCAATGAAAATGATTTAGTTTGGTTATGCATCATTAAAAGGCGTTTAAAAAATATTTCTCAACATCCTAAGGTAAAACTTGCCCCACGATATTATGGACCTTTTCACATTATTGAGAAAATAAATGAAAAATCTTTTCATTTAGATATATCTTCTCATTGGGGTATACATAATTCTTTCCATATAAGTTTGTTGAAATCTTTTCGAGGTACTTTACCACTCATGCCGATTTTAGATGATCCTCCTTTACTTGAAGAGGATGCGGAAATATTGATTCCTGAGAAACTAATCGATTATGATGTTACCACTACACGAACTGCTAAGCAATATCCTAAGTATTTAGTCAAATATGAAAATCACTCACTTGAGGAATCACAATGGATACATAAGACCTCCTTATCACCTCATTATGATCATTTAATTTTTGCATATTATTCCCAATTACATTAAAACTTTCAGGTTTCCGATTCCATGCATGTGTTTTACATGGTTCATGCTTAATATAGTTCAGTGATGGGACATGCGACTGATCATCCATGTCTATTTTTATATTTATCAACTGAGGTCAGTTGCTTGTCAACTAGGAGGCATGTTGTATATTATGGAATCATGGAAGGTTAAATGGATTTTAATGTTTTAAATGTCCAGAAGGTTTTAATGTGGTTGTGTTTGATCTAGTAGGTGAAGAAGCATGAGGGCATGGATACAAGTGGATGCGCGTAAATAAATAAATTCGAAGACTAAATCGAAGAATTCTAGAATAGTTATATTTACGTTTATATTGTTGTAAAAGTAGTGGTTCGCTTTAGAAAGCAATGCCTTTTGTAAATAAAGTAGTCTTTCCTAAAAGACGCTTCTAAAAGCGACGGCCCTCATGTAACTTCTATTTTGAGGACGTAATAAAAATAAACTTATAAATACGTGTACTCTGAGAGACTCGTCCATCAGAGTACACGGGGGGAGATTGCACCCAATATCCTGTCGATTGTTTCTCTGTCTCTGATTCCTGTTTTGTCTTCTTTCTGCCTCTGTGTGTGCGTGCACTGAGGGACCTGATAACAATCGCACTCCAGCCTTAGGCTACCTATGCATGTCCTCATAGGCACCTCTGCTATGCTCTCACGAGCTGGAGGTGGTATAGGTGTCCTGAAAATAAATAGATAAAAATGAATAAAAACATGTGTTATAATATCATAAAAAATATTAATTTATGAAAAGAAAGATACCTATGGGTAGATAGGTCTCTTCCTGCAAATGGGTCGCAGAGGAGCCTTCCTCTAGCCATTAGGTAAGCATCTGTATGGTGAAGTCTAGTTCCTCATCGGGCATGTCTGCATAGTCATGCATGATAGCCCTTAAGGAATCACGCGGAACTTTCACTCTCATAAGATTCTTTATGAGAGTAATTTTTGCCTTTCTCTCTCTACTATGATCCATAATATATGTACATATAAAGCAAAATGGATTAGAAATCAATATATATATGTGTGTATATGTGTATGTATGTGCACATGTGTATGTATATATATATGTATGCATATGTATGTGTATATGCATGTGTATGTGTGTATGTGTGTATATATGCATATATGTATATGTGTGTGTATGTGTATGTAGGTATGTATGTGTGTGTATGTGTATGTGGGTGTGTATGCATGTATGTATGTATGTATGTATGCATATGCATGTGCATTGTGTATGCATATGTATATATGTGTGTGTGTCTCTATGTGTGTATGCGTGTGTATCTATGTGTGTGTATGTATCTATGTGTGTGTATGTATACGTGTGTGTATGGATATGTATGTATAGTGTGTGTATGTATACATGTGTATATGTGTGTATGTGTGTGTATACGTGTATATATACATGTGTATGTGTGTATATGCATATGTATGTGTAGACTATGTATGTGTGTTTTTATGTGTATATGTGTGTATGTTTGTGTGTATGCATGTGTATGTGTGCATCTTTATGTGTGTATATGTGTATCTCTATGTGTGTGTGTGTCTCTATGTGTGTTTATGTATATGTGGGTGTATGTATCTATGTGTATGTATGTATATGTGTGTATGCACATGTATGTATAGTATGTGTATGTGTGTGTATGTATACATGTGTATACATGCGTATGTGTGTATATACGCGTATGTATACATGTGTATGTGTGTGTATGCATATCTATGTATAGTGTGTGTGTATGTGTGTTTTTATATGTGTATATGTGTGTATGTTTGTGTGTATGCATGTGTATGTGTGTATACGTGTGTCTCTGTATGTGTGTGTATGTGTGTGTATGTATATGTGGGTGTATGTATATGTGGGTGTATGTATATGTGGGTGTATGTATATGTGTGTGTGTATGTATATATGTGTGTGTATGCATATGTATTTATAGTGTGTGTATACATGTGTCTATGCATGTGTTCGTATGTGTGTGTATGCATGTATTTGTATAGTGTGTTTGTGTGTGCATATGTGTATATGTGTGTGTATGCATGTGTGTATACATGTGTATGTATGTGTTTGTATAGTGTGTTTGTATGTGTGTGTATGTATGTGTGTGTATGTATGTGTGTGTATGCATGTGTGTGTATACATGTGTTTCTATGTGTGTGTATGCATGTGTATATGTGCATATGTATGTATGCATGTGTGTTTATGTATGTGCATGTGTGCATATGTATGTGTGTGTATGCATATGTGTGTATGTATGTGCATATGTGTGTATGCATGTGTGTATGTGTGTGTGTATGTATATGTGCAAGTATCTATATGTGTATGTGTATGTGTGTGTATGCATATGTGTGTGTATGCGTATGTGTGTATATGTGTGTATGTATGTGTGTGTATATGTGTGTATGTATGTGTGTGCATGTGTATATATGTGTGTATGTATGTGTATGTATATGTGTGTGTGTATATGTGTGTATGTATGTGTGTGTATATGTGTGTGTATATGTTTGTATGCATATGTGTGTGTATATGTGTATGTATATGTATATGTGTGTGTATATGTGTATATATATGTATATGTGTGTGTATATGTGTATATATTTGTATGTATGTGTATGTATATGTGTGTGTATATGTGTGCATATGTGTATGTGTGTATATATATGTGTGTATATGTGTGTATATGTGTGTATGTTTGTGTGTATGTTTGTGTATATGTGTGTATATGTGTGTATGTATGTGTGTATATGTGTATGTATGTGCGTGTATGCATGTGTGTATGTATGTGCATGTGTGTGTATGCATATGTGTGTATTGTATGTATGTGTGTGTATATGCGTGTGTACCTTTGTAACATCACTCGCTCGATTGCTCATCGGTTGCTCGGTCGCTCTCTTTGTTCTCTTCGTTCGTTCTCTCTCACTTGATCCCGGCACAAATGTGCTGATAGAAAGCAAAAAAAAAAATCCAATTCCTATAGCATGGTAGGCAGTTTCCCCCCGTTGCTACAAGTGTTGCTAACCTTTGATGCTTATAGTGATGGTTGGCATGAGTGTCGCATAAGAGATGCTAGACATCGCATATGCGACACTCTCGAATTATTTTTTTGGTGTTTTTTTGGGGGCTTCACTTATGCGACACTTTTTAAAAGAAGTGTCGCATGAGCGACGATCCCCACTTTTTTTTCAATTGGGGGCATCGCTATACCCCCATTATTCTTGTAGTGATTGAAGGACATGGAGGCTACACACACACACTATGAAGAGGAATCTTCTATACTTGAAGGAGATTCTATTCCTAAAGGAGTCATCTTCTACACTTTGAGGAGATTATCATTGATGAATTGAAGGACAAGAGATGGAGTACATGATGAAGAATTGAAGGAAGGACATGGCTCTACACACATGCTTGTGGATTGAAGAACATTATGAATCAACATTATGATGAATCGTGATGCACACGATGGCCGAGAGAGTGATCACTTGAGGAAGATGATGCAGATGCAAAGGAGGCAAGTTCAACAGTCTTCACAACTTTGAATGACATAATCTATGATAGCGACCGGAATCAGAGACGAAGAAGGGCCTCACCTCTAGAGCTCAAAATTAAGTGAATTCTTGATCCTGCAATTGCTCAGGACTATGGTTTTGTATTAGCATCCCTGATGGGTTTGAATTGGCCTTCTGCATACTACATTTCAGATATTGTAAGTCCCATTAGATATATTGTTCGGTCGTATTTTTTTATACACCAAAGTTGATGGAAGAAGAAGAGGAAGCACCTACTCTCATCAATAAAAAGTGGAGCTTGCAGTTTCTTACCATCTTTGTCGACAAGCTCTTTGCCAATTATGTGAGAGATGGCAAACATGGACACGACCTTTATAGGATCATGATGATGATGATGCGATCGACATGAAAGATGGAGGCATGATGATGAAGACAAAGATATTATAACTAAAGTTGAGAAGAAACCTTAATCTTCTGTCATTCAACAACCTCAAGAAGACTAGCCACAAGATTGAGATTGTGTGCGAGAGTGTGATTGAGAGTGCGAGTGTGAATGAGATTGGGATTGCAATTGTATGATCGCGTGATTGTGATTGAGATTGAGATTGAGTGTGCGAGTGTGAATGAGATTGTGATAGCTTGAGGGTGCTCAAGAGGTAGAGGCTTCATCAAGAAGCTATTTTCCAAAGCTAATGTATCAAGAAGGAAGAGGCTTCATCCAAAAGCTATTGATGTATTTAGAATCGAACATATGAAGATTCACAAGATAAGATCTCTTTATTAATATATACTTTTTTTTTTAGTTAAAAACTTGATCTAATTTATTCTTTTGTTAATGACATTAATGTTTAATTATGTCTTTTGTATGTCGGAGTGTTCATCTTTATGGGTTTGATGAGGAACGTTACAATACACTTATTAGTGTGAGCACATTTATTCTCATGTAATCCTTTTGGTTGATCACTACAGTTCATTAACTCATTTTTCTGGGAAGACTCTACTAAATTTTTTCCCATAATATGACACGATCATCCTTTTTTGAGCTTTAGCGGTGTTTGGAATCTTCTAGCTCCATTATCATTCTATTCAGTTCTCAATCATCATGGCATCAAAGGTCTCAAGCACATCTGGTGGATTAGGGTTTAGTGTCAGTGTTCTGAGAAGGAGCTATAACTTGCAGGCACAAACTTTGCTTTATGGAAGAATCACATTAAAGATGTTTTGATTCAGAAGAGGCAATGGAAGCCAGTAAATGGAATCTTAAAGAAGCATGCTAACATGGATGAAGATGATTGGGATGAGTTGGATGAAATGGCTAGGTCTACCATTCTATTGCGCCTAGTAGATAATGTTTATTGGACTATAAAAGTGTAGAGGAGCTTTGGAAGAAGTTATGCAATACATATGAAAAAGAAACGGCATCAAATAATGTGTATGTGATGAGGAAGTTATATGAACTTTGCATGAAGGACACAGATAGTGTTGCTGCTCATCTAAATGAGTTTGGTGCTATATTCTCCTAGTTATAGCCTCAGAAAATGGACATGGAGAATGAAATGAAAGCAATCTTGTTGTTATGCACCTTGCCATTATCATGGGATACTTTTAGCAATAGTGCACCTGGTAGTAAACTCGTCTATGATGACATATGTGGAGCAGTCTTGAGTGAGTAGATTCATTGAAAATCTATGGCTAGCACTCATAGTGGAGATTTTCAGCCTTTAGATCTTGTTCATATAGATGTGTGTGGTCCTATGCCCATAAGGTCATTAGGTGTTTCTCTTTACTTTGTCACTTTCATAGATGATGCTACCAGAAAAGTCTGGGCATGTCCTATCAAAGAAAAGGATGAGGTATTCCCTACTTTCATAAAATGGTTTGCTTCAGTTGAGACTGAAAAAGAAACCAAGCTTAAGGCTTTACGTTCAAATAATGGGGGTGAGTATACCTCACATGAATTCATCCTTTTTTGTTAGTTTAGAGGAATTCATAGAGAGTTTACAACTCTTTATACCCTAGTACAGAATGGTCTAGCTAAAAGAATGAATAAAACTATTCAGGATAGAGTAGTTTCTATACTACATCATGCAAGCCTTTCACAAGGCTTTTGGACAGAAGCAATATTGACTCTAGTTCATGTGATTAACCTTTCACCTAGTACTACCAAAGTTCTGAAAGTGGCACAATAGTTATGGATAGGGAAGCCACCATCTTATGATCATCTTCAAGTTTTTGGGTGTGAATCATATGTTTCATATACCCAAGAATCTTAGACAAAAGTTGGAGCATAAGTCAAAGAAATGCATTTTTCTTGGATATGGTCGAGAAGGAAAATTTGGATATCGCTTATGAGATCCTGAAACATGGTCGTGGTGAGAAGTAGTGATGTCATTTTCAATGAGTCTAAGATGCATAAACAACCCATTACGGAGGTTGAAGTGAGAAAAGTGGTGTTTGAGGATATTGGTCCTCTAGTTAGCATGCATAAAAATGTTTCACATAGGGATGTTCAGTTAGCAAATGTTCCTGTTTAGCAACCATTGAGATGCTCTACACGTGTCTCACATCCACACGATAGATATGTTCCATGTTTGGATTTTGTTATGCTAACAGACGCTTGTGAGCCTTCTTGCTACAAAGAGGCTATGCAGATAGAGGATCATATCAAGTGGGGGCGTGCCATGAAGAGTGACTTGGATTCTATTCACAAGAATGGTACTTGGGATTTAGTACCTTTGCCAAAGGACAGGAAAACTTTACCATGTAAATGGGTATATAAACCAAAATTCACATCAAATAGTGCTTCTCCAAAGTATAAAGCACGACTTGTTGCAAAGTGTTTTAACCAACAACCTGGTGTTGATTTCGAGAAAATCTTCTCTCCAGTGGTCATGATGACTACCCTTCGAATGTTTCTTGGATTCCTTGTAATGGAGGACTTAGAGCTAGTCCAAATGGATGTGAAAACTGCTTTCTTGCATGGAGATCTTACAGATGATATCTATATGGAACAACTAGAGGGTTATGTAGTCCCTAGAAAAAATTATAGTTTGTAAGCTCAAGAAGAGCTTAAATGGACTTAAATAGTCCCTTAGACAATGGTACCAAGATCTTGATGCTTTTATGAAGTCTGAAGGCTATTCTCGAAGCAATGAGGATCATTGTCTCTACACAAAGAGATGCTCAGATGGAAGCTTGGTATGCTTGATACTTTATGTCGATGATATGTTGATTGTTGGGAAGTCCTCTTATGACTTGTCAATTCTAAAAAAAAAAGGTGAGTCAGACATTTGATATGAAGGATTTGGGGCATGCCAAACATATTCTTGGCATGCGATTACTGGTGATAGGAGTAAAATATGCATATACTTGTGACAAAGTAAGTACATATCCAAAGTACTTCACATGTTCAATATGCAAGGTGGAAAGGCATTAAGTACATCTTTGTCAACGTATGTGAAATTGAGCAAGGATGATTGCCCTAAATCAGATGAGAAAAAGGAATTCATGACCAAAATTCCTTATCAGTTTGTTGTTGGTAGTCTCATGTATGCTATAGTAGCTATGAGACAAGACATTGCATTTACATTGGGAGTTGTGAGCAGATATATGTCTAATCTTGGCAAGAAGCATTGGGAAGCAATCAAGATGATTTTGAGATATCTGAGTGGCACTAAGGAAAAGTGTCTATGCTTGGGTAGAGGGAAAGCATCCATTATTAGTTACACAGATTCTGATTATGCTAGTTGTGTACACAATCGTAAGTCTACATTAGGGTACATTTTTCATTTTGCTGGAGGTGCTATCTCTTGGAGATCTCGTCTTCAAGAATGTACAACTGTTTCCACTTCAGGAGAAGAGTATGTTGCACCACGTGAGGCATGTAAGGAGCATTGTGAATTTCCCATCTTGCTTGTGATATGGGTCTACCTCAACATGTACCTCGTTTGCTGAGTGATAATCAGAGTGCCATTGCATTGGCTAAGAATCCAATCTATCATGCAAATACCAAGCACATTGAGTTGCGGTATCACTTTGTTAGAGACTGCTTAGCCACTAAGTGCATTATTCTTGAGAAGGTTCATAGTCAAGTTAATGTTGTAGATGTTTTGAATAAAGCTCTACCACAAGATAGCTTTCAACATTGTTCTCACTTGATGGGGGTTACTTGATCCATGATCTTACATAGTTACTTGTATATTGTGTAACATGTCCATCACGTGGGAGGTATAGTTTGTATGCTTACACTCATGTATTCTTTATCATTCTTTATTTTTCTCTCATAGAAACTTTTGCCATATTGGCCTTTAGTGGGAGATTGTTATCGTTAGTGTCCATGTGAAAGGCCAAATGGCCGTTGAAAATAGAACATATAGTGGCCTAGTAAGCCACAGACTCTATGTTCGACCACGTTTGTAACACCTAAGAAGTCTATGTTTGTGCTTCCTGTGTACTGTGTTTTTTCTACATAATATGCATTACAAAGTAGTATGCCCATTACTACTTCAAAGAAAAAATCCAAGAAGCTTTGCCATGTCTACACAATCCTATTTTGTAGGAATGTCATAGCCCCAAGGCACATTAGTGCACACACTTATGCATGGATATCAATGTCTATAGGGAGGAGATAATCTAGGAGGGGAGTCTTGTTGGAGGAGAAACTCAAAAAAGTGAACATATAGAAGGGTTTTTGAAGGACGCAAGCATGGATGAGAAGGCGGTGAGAAAGGAATCACATCGACAAGGAAGGAGCCAAATAGGGCTCAAAAGTTCTAGGTTGTGCTCCAAAAACCATATAAAGATACCCTTTTTTGAATATGTTTAAAGCCAATTATTGTAAAAATACTGAACTTTTGTAAAGGCCAAGGAGTCCTTGAGTCTCTAGAGCGATAGTGTAAGCCATGATTTTTAATGAATTTTTTGGATATTAAAATTGAATTGAAATGTAGGGTGGGCATAAGAGTATGAATAGGCCCAAACTTTAAAAATGTCTATAAAAGCGAGTTTCTAAGAGATTGTGTTCTCTTGCTCGTGAATCGAGGCTTGTATGTGTGTTTGGTTATGTGCATGTATGCGTTCATGTATCTTTATTGAGTAGTGTGCCATGAGCATGGTTGGAGGTCCTCACACTCTTGATAATCAATTTGGATTGACATTATGGGTTGAAGATGCTACACTTGATGCAGGCTTGAGTTTATGAGAGGTTGGGGTGGCCTATGACGCAATAATTAACTTTATATTACATTAGTTTTTTAGATCCATAGGGATAACAAATCTAGTTGTTACCTTTACAAAGTTTTTCTCAACAAGCTTAAAGTGTTACTCAAGAACACTAGTAGTGATTATCTTTGATTGGAAGGCCAAACCAAGAAGATTAGTTAGCTTTTAGAGGACATGTTAAGGACACATATGATTGGAGGAGAGGATAGAATGGGATAGATATTGCTATGATAGGTGCGAAGATAGTTGATTTAATTCCTTGTAAGGTGGATTGTAGCATATATCCCATAACTCCTACTCGTATATAGGCCACAAAACTATCCTACGACTATTTACGGATCATGGAAATATGTAGAAAATAATGAAAAATACACACATGTCTCATTGAGTTTTAACGAATGAAGTTGAGATTAAACCAAGAAAAAAAACATAAAGTACGGGTCAAGATTGACACAAAATGGCAAGGGCCAAGGCAATAACTAGGTTAAAATGATGTTTGGAAGGGGAAGCTAATGTTAGATATTATACCTAGTAGCTCATCATTATGCGTCTATGGAACTAGAGTTAGTTAGCTTAGGTCCCTATATTGGGGAATATCCTAAGGCTCTTGAGATAGGTAGTTGAGAGAGTGTGCATGATTGCCACATGTCCATATTCGATCACTCTCGAGGCTGTCTATTTATGAAGCAAGAGGATATATAGGATGGGGGGTGAGCTATAGGCACACTAAGTTTTCGGATCTCCTCACACATTGGTTAAGTTATTGACTACATTACCAACATGTCTTCTATGCACAAATTCACAACACATGTACATACATTAGTAACTATTATAGCAACTTATGTATTGACAAGCTTACTCATGATTGAAGAGAGATTGCCAATCATTCCATATCGATGATTATATCAATCATAATAGTTTCATTTTCCTCTCTAGGAGTTCTACTCATCGTTGTGCATGGATGAAGATTCCACTCATTGGTGTGAATGGATGATCCGTTGGGTGTCAACCTACTCTATTTAAAAAAAAAAAACTCGTCGTCATTTCTTAATATATTGCTTTCAAACAAATTATATTTTTCAAGCATTTGCCGGGAAGAAGACACATCATCGCGGCTGCGTCACCTTCACCAGAAAGGGAAGGTGGGCTGTGAGCTTGAAAGAGAGGACTGTCGTGGGAAGGTGGCCGAAAATGGAAGATGTTCAGTTGTCCACGGAGGCGAAGTCAGGGGAATCCGATGCCGGAGTTAGCGACGAAGGTGTCCCTCTCACTGTTCGCAAGTTGATGATGGAGAATGAAGCAGTGTGCAGAAACTTCGAGCACGTAAGATGAAAATTGTTCGCAAAGTGCGTGCATTTATGTGTGTGTGTGTGTGTGAGAGAGAGAGAGAGAGAGAGAGAGAGAGAGAGAGAGAGAGAGAGAGAGAGAGAGAGAGAGAGAGAGAGAGAGAGAGAGAGAGAGAGAGAGAGAGAGAGAGAGAGAGAGAGAGAGAGAGAGAGAGAGAGAGAGAGAGAGAGAGAGAGAGAGAGACGTTATCTTCGCTTTTTCAAGGGATCGGATTGACAGCCCTTTGGAAAGTAAATGATAGCAGGGAAAGGTTCATCGGAGAACCTTTTGGAACCAAAGCTGCTGATAGGACGAATCAAGTTATCACGAGGATACAGTTCCATGGCATGTATGGCATGTTAATCGTCATGCTCAGTTATTCTTACTGGCATGCGTGTTAAGTTTGAAATTTTGATTAGAATGAGGTTCAGATATCCCAGAAATGCAGATTCACAGCCTTTGCGTTAGATCCACATTTATTACGTTAGACTGGATATATGTTCCCATTTGTTTAGATTCCGGAAGTCCACACACACACTTGTCTTCTCTGATTTTCTTTGGTGTGATTATCCTGGAGAGTAGCCACTTAGAATGCTCTATTGGTTTTCTCATCGCATCGGCATATTTTGGATTGAGATGACAAATCTTCACTCTTATAGCATTGCTCCCTGCGTGAGCGGAACTGTATGAGTGCCCTATTTTCTAGGTATTTCTTCTAGATCACGATAGTTCCATGCAATATCTTCTAACTTGGATGTGAAAATTGCTTTCTTGCATGGAGATCTTACATATGAGATCTATATGGAACAACTAGAGGGTTATGTAGTCCATAGCAAAAAAAGTCTAGTTTGTAAGCTCAAGAAGAGCTTATATGGACTCAAATAGTCCCCTAGACAATGGTACTAAATGGTTGATGCCTTTATGAAGTCTCAAGGCTATTCTTGAAGCAACGGGGATCATTGTCTCTACACAAAGAGATGCTCGGATGGCAGCTTGATATGCGTGATACTTTATGTTGATGATGTGTTGATTGTTGGGAATTCCTCTTATGACTTTTCAATTCTCAAAAAGAAGTTGCGTCAGACATTTGATATGAAGGATTTGGGGGATGCCAAACATATTCTTGACATGCACATTACTCATGATAGGAGTAAAAGGTGCATATACTTGTCTCAAATTGAGTACATATCCAAAGTATTTCACAGGTTCAATATGTAGGGTGGAGAGGCATTGAGTACATCTTTACCCATATATGTGAAATTGAGCAAGGATGATTGCCCCAAATCATATGAGAAAAAGGAATTCATGACCAAAATTCCTTATCAGTTTGTTGTTGGTAGTCTCATGTATGCTATGGTAGCTATGAAACCAAACATTGCATTTGCAGTGGGAGTTGTTAGAAAATATATGTCTAATCTTGGCAAGAAGCATCGGGAAGTAGTCAAGATGATTTTGAGATATCTGAGTGGCACTAAGGAAAAGTGTCTATGCCTGGGTAGAGGGAAAGCATCCATTATTGGTTACACAGTTTCTGATTATGCTTGACTAGATTTCCCAATGGTTTTTGATAGTTAGTAGGACTTTTGACATAGTAGGTGGTTTTTATTTGTGTAAAGAGGGGACATCCCCAAGAGCAATTGGTGAGGGCCCATCCATTGCACTATAAAGCTGTGTGATTTGGAATTTTTAGACCTTTCAAGAGGTGACAATCCTTGGCTTCGTACCCCCCTTTTCTTGCAAAAAAATGGACAAGTAATCTTTCTTGGACGCTCTTGCAAAGAATGGTTGAGGTTACCACAAAAGGTGCACCACATATTGGTATATACTTCTTTGTTGGACTTCAATTCTTCTAGTTCTTGAACTATTTGCGAGAGCTTGTTCGATTCTTGCATGACATATGGCTTTTCCACTATCAAAGCTTTTTGTAATTTAACTCTTCTAGCTTTCTCTGTAAGTGCAAGATGTAGTCCTTTGGATAAAGTGTTCTTACCAAGTGGGCTTTGTAGTGTATCTAAGCATCCTCGATTCTAGTGGAAGCCACATCAGATTCTTTGAGGGAAGCATCATGTCGGAGCAGTTTTGAAGCTTATGTTGAGAAGACTTAGGAATGGCTTTTTTTGCCCCCCTCTTAGTCATAAATCAGGTTGGGTGGCTTGGGAGCCTTGCCATTGGAGACCATGATTTGATCATTACCTTTGAAAAGATCTAACTCGCATCTAGTGTTAAATTTTCTAGTTCATCCAAGGTCCTTTCAGTAGACTTACTTAGGGGAAAGGTTTTAGTGAACTCGAGCTTTAGGTTTTGGCAAGTAAGAAAGTGATTATTGTTGAATTGGCTATACCATTTGTATTGGCTTCCACCTCTATGCATTCAAAGATATCCCTTAGCTCCTCAATTTTGAACTCCTTTTCTTCACTAAAGTCTCATTTCTTGGATCCCTCTCTCTATCCCCTTTTAGAATGTCTTGGCACATTTCTGTTGTTGAATTTGCAGATATTGAGACTTTGATCGAAGTACCTTTGCAGGAAATATATGAGATATTGCCCCTTTAGTGGTAATATAGTAGCTAACTTGGTCAGGTAGGATGTTACTCCTTCAAATAGGTGGTTACTCTCAATAGAATTTAGAGCTCAACCTTGGTCCACTTGCTCTTGTCTGGTGGTATTGTTTGGCCTCCTTAGTGAGGGTGGTCCTCGAGGAGTGGTCCACTAGCATGGTCCAACTCATCTTGGTCGAGCCAATTGCCACCCTTGGTACACTAAGCCAATGGTCTTGATTTGTCTAATGTTCTTTTCCTTGTCTTGGCCATGTGCTTTAGTGGCCTTATCTTGGCCCTTGTCTTGGTTTGATGGTTGATTCACAAGCTTCTCTTTCTTTAAAAAAATTTCAGTTCACACAATGCCTTAATGAAGATTATTTGCAACTCTCTCCTCAATTGGAACATAAACAAGATCCACTTTCTTTGTCAAAATTCATCCGTCAATATAATGAGAATGAACCTATATATGCTTTGTCCTTGCATGAAAAAAATAGATTTCATGCATGATATTTTGCATCACTATAAGATATAGCAATTTTGGGTTGTTTCTTGCTTAGACAAGAGATACAACAATTGCCATCTAAGAAACAATATGGAAAAGTGGATTTTCTAGACTCATGATCTTTAGCCCAATCGAAACTATCAACACCTATAATGTGAAAAGAATGGTTGGAAGGGAACTTCAAAGCATAATTTGAAGTTGCCTTCAAGTACCGTGAAAATTCTTTTCATGGCTTGGTAACCAAGGTACTCAATTGAATTCTACCCTTGCTTCCTTAATTGAAGAGCAATAGGATGTTTGATTGCAAGAAAGCTCATGCCTTCTTCGAGTGATCAATCGAGTTATCCAAAGGTGGAATGTATTCCTTTGATGATCCTCACCATTGCACGAGTGGTAATCCTTGTACGTTCTTAAGAGTTGGATATCGAACCTTCCCCTAGATGGACCGATGAGAGAAAAACTTGTATCATTTATGCAATAGTCAATATGAGATAAGGGTGATAAGGTGATAAGCTGAGTTACACATGTGATGAATGATAAGCCAATAATCGTGATGAAGAAGAGTTGGATGTGCTTATGTGATGGCGTGGAGAAGAGGGCAATGATAAGGGGCTCTGATTGACGATGGGATGTATCATTAGTACTCAAGTGAGATGATAATGTTGTTGGAAAACAATGTCAAAGAATGGGCCAAATTCTCAGTTAAGTACACATATGATATGTTTTTCATAGCCTCCTCTTCAAGTAGTCAAGTTAGGTGCCTTGGATAGGTTGTAAACCTCTCAACCCAACGACATGGGTTGAATCCCCGTGAACAGCAACAACGGAAGTTCTTTTGATTTTGATTTTTAATAGATTTAGCGCAGGGATAAAATTGGCACCGACTTTCTTTTAGAAGTAGCGATTGTGTACGTTTTGCTTTATAAAAGATTGCTTTTCAATGGATTCAAAGCTATATAATAAGGCTTTGGCTCATTACACAAACATCACTCAAGGAGCAATCACTCAAGGAGTTCAACTTGAAGGTGATCAAAGAGGAGGTCCTCTTGGAGGAAGAGTTGCTACACTCTTGGAGGAGTTGTGCTCTACATCTGGAGACATCTGGAGGAGTTCGTGTCAGCCAACATATTGTGAATAAGAAGTCTACATCTGTTCTCATTTGTTGATTCACTAGTTTCTGACTTAGGATAATCAGAGTTCGGGTTTGCTGTAAAACAGTTCTAAACTGTTTATATTCTCCATATTCTCACATACACACTCTTCATACCTCTTAGGCACACAATCTCTTGTATGTAGTTCCTGTTTCTGCCTAGTTTTAGATATTGTCAGTTTGTATCATATTCACACATTGTGATTTGACATTTGAATATCAATTAATGTAGGTGAGCATTCTAGCTTATCATACACTTTGAAAGCTTCTGTCTATTCTCTCTCTCTATGTCTCACTCATCATCTTTTTGAGTATTAAGGTGTGTATGCTAAGGTTCATATATTGGAAGATCTTGTAAACCTGTGATTAATTGTTATTGAGGCCCACCCACTTCTAACATTTGGTATTAGAGCATAGTTGACATACATCCTTAACAAAATGAGTGATTATAGACTTGAGACTAAAGGCAAGCTTGAGGGAATATCTAATTATCCAATGTGGAGTTTTATGATGATGAATCTTTTAGTATCAAAAGACTTGTGGAATATTGTCAATGGCACTTATCCAAGGCCAAGACAAGTTGGAGAAGAGGCTACTTCATCTTCTAGAAGAACCCTTGTTCCTATTTGTGCTCAACAGGAGGTTAGTGAAGAAGAAGGAACTACTTCATCATCAGGAGTCAATGGTACCACTATCAGATTATTTCCTACAAAAGAGAAATCCAAATGGGATTGAAGGGATGCACTAGCACTTTCATATATTGCTATGGGGAGTCAAGAGGCATATTATACCCCAGATCAGGTCATGCAGAAGTTCTCATCAGGCTTGGTTGGAGTTAGAGAATCTCTATCAGAGACCCTGCTAGGAAAGCTCATCTAAGGAGACAGCTAGTCAACACAAGGATGAAAGTTGGTGAATTAGTTAAGACACATATTTTGAAGCTTAAAGATTTAAGAGATCAATTACTTAATGTTGGAGTCAACATTTCAGATGAAGAGATGGTAAACACACTTCTAAACTCACTTCCATCTACATATCGCGCTTTTGTTACTTCTTTATATCTCTCTATAAGAAATAGAGAACTTCCATTTGAAGAGCTACAATTCCTCTTACTTCAAGATGAAGACCAACAAAAAGGTATGGAAGAGAATGATGAAGCCATTCATCATCATCGAAGGGAAAGAAGAAGAAAGAGACAAAGAAGGAGAAGAAGAGTCAGCAATCCAAGAAGGAAAGTAAGTCTTCTAATCCTAAGTCTTCTAGTCCTACCCCTAATGCTTCCTCTACACCCAAAGAAAAGTCTCCGATTACATCTGATTCAAAGAAAGGAGTATGCCATTACTGTAAGCATAGTAGATTTAAACCGCGGTTTTTTGCTCCAAAATAAAAACCTTTTAAACCTCTCGCGATTTAAATCTCTCCCCACGATTTAAATCCATCAAGGAACGATTTTTTATTTTTTTCCCTCCAATTTTTAAAAGTAATTTTGGTCGAACAAATTATTTTTAAGTTTTTGCCTTTGTGATTTTTGTTTTATGACTTTTGTGTTCATTGAGCCATCATAGCTAGATGGGGCTCAAGTCTTTGGGCTGAAACTTGAGAGCCTATCACATTTTGTTTTATGACTTTTATGTTCATTGAGCTTTCATAGCTGGATGGGGCTCAAGTCTTTGGGCTGAAAGTTGAGAGCCTATCACATGAGGGTCTAGGGAGGTTGAAGTCTATAGGCAATTATTGTTGCGGACTTTTTTCTCTATACATTACAAAGACAAAGAGTGGATGTATTTTGATTTCATATGTTGCTTTTAGCTTAATATGACTCATGCAAATATGTATACACACACAACACTATATATATATATATATATATGTGTGTGTGTGTATGTGTATGTATGTATGTATATGTGTGTGTGTATGTAGGTATGTATGTGTGTGTACTTTTTGTGGAAAAAAATAAAAATCTCTTTAAGTGGATAAAAACTTCGATTTTTATTTTGGGTCAAGACGAATTAAACGATTTAAACTATTAAATCTCGATTTAAATCTTACGATTTAAATCTCTCGGTCGCACTACGACTGTAAGAAACAAGGTCATTACATAGCATAATGCAAAACAAGGATTTTCAATTAAAAGAAGAAAGCGTTAGGTAATAGTGCTGAAGATGATCCAAAACCTAAATCTTCAAAGGTAGATTTATATGCATGTGTTACTATTGAAGTAGCTTTTGATCAGGAAGCATTAAATGCAATCTCAGATAATCCTTGGATTTTTGATTCTGGAGCTCTAAGCATATGACAAGTTGCAGAAAGCTATTTTCTTCCCTTTCTAACTCTGCAGGTAGAAGAGTGACCATTGCATATGGTCATGATTTGGATGTTGTAGGTGTTGGAGAAGTGAACCTAAAGTCAAGAGCAAATGGAAATCTCACAATTTCTAATGTTCTTTATGTTCCAGACATGAAAAAGAATTTACTGTCTATCTCTTCTTTCTTGTTAGATGGATATAAAGTTATTTTTAAGAAAGATTCATTTCAGATCTTCTCACTTAATGAGGAGCATTGTCTACTTCAAGATGAAAACAGAAGTGGCATGTTTGTGTTATCCAAAATAAGTCATGCTAATGTTGCTAGGTCTTCTACACCCAAGGGAAACATGAAGTTATGACATGCTAGATTTAGCCATATCAGTTACACAACTCTCAAGCATATCAAAGATCAAGGTATGGTAGCGATTTTGCCTAATTTTGCTTTACTTGATGATGCAGCATCATGTGAAGGATGTCTTGAAGGAAAGCTTCACAAGCTTCCTTTCAAGAAGCATGGATACATCATGTCCACAAGGAAGTTGCAGATCATAAATTCAGACGTGAATGGTCCGATGAGAACAAATTCTATTCAAGGTTTCAGGTATTTTGTTATGTCCATTGATGATTTAAAGTGAAGTCAGGTTTTTCCTACTTTCAAAGAGTTTTTAGCTATGGTTGAAAATGAAAGTTAGTCAAAGATCTAGATTTTGAGAAGTGATAGAGGAGAAGAGTACATGTCTAAAGACTTTAAGTCTTTTCTTGAAGACAAAGGTATCTCTCATCAACTCACTTTTGCTTACATGCCAAAACAGAATGGTGTTGCAGAGAGAGAGAATAGGATACTTGTTCAGATGATGCCTAGTATGATATCATCCAAAAAACTTTCTCCCAAGTTTTGGTTTGATGCAGTATATACAACTAATCACATTCTGAATAGGTCTTCCACAAAGGCTTTGAAGGTCATGACATCTTATGAAGCTTATTATGAGAAGAAGCCCAATGTGAGTTATTTCAAAGTGTGTGGTTCTCCAACTTATGTTCATATTGAGAAGAAGAATCGTGGTAAGCTTGATATAAAAGCCATTAAAGCGGTCTTTATTGGTTATGCAATTGAAAGCAAAGGATGTTCCAGATACAGGTGATATCCTACTCTCACACAATGCATATATTGCAGAAAGTCAGATTTATGATAAGAAGGAAGAGATTCCCGAATTCATATAAGAAGATGACTAGCATTTTTTAGAAGGAATTTGGATTCTTACATTCAACCATACAATGGGGGTGATGAACATTCTCAAACCCTTAAAGATTCACTTGATAAAGGTGAAGAGAGAGCTTTATTACCTACATTAGTATCTAGTCCATCATCAGTACCTCTTGATGTTCCAACTTATGAAGTTGAAAAGGTTCCAGAGTTTCAAAAGAAAAAGATACTGAAGAACTAGAAAGGATACCACCACTTTTCAAGAATACGCCAAAGTGGTTATATCAAACTTGGAAGCCTATGTAGACACCTATGAATGTCAATGTGTTATTACAGTTGGAAGCAGATTCATAACCATTTGATGCTACATTATATATTCAAGCAATCGGTTGCTTGATATATCTATGTTATACACGCCCAAATATTCAATTTGTAGTTTCTCAAGTATTCATACACAATAAGCTTAAGGTTCAATAGAAATAAGTTAAGAGATATTTACATACATCAAGTTTTGCAGATTATTAAACCTTGTACCATTATGACATTGAAGGGGGGATTGTTCATTGGGAAAAAAGTGAACCCTGCGTGGGTTTTGTAAGGATTCCTAATTTTTAGGGATTAACTTAATCTTGTTCTTTGTTAAGGGGACAAAGTGCATTTAATAGAGCACCTTTTTTTTTTGAGAGTACAATGAATTGAAAACACACACACACATTCAACCTCATAAGGTAGAGGCACCTATCTGTGAGGAACTCATAGATACATGTCCGGCCAAGACTTGAACTCAGGACATCCTTCTTGAGACTCAAGGCGTCGAACCACTTGGCTACGGGGGCTTGGACAATAGAGCTATAGTATGCTTTTTTTTAGGCTTTAGTAGGCCTTTCTTTAGGCTGAGCTAGGATCATCTCTCTCTTTTGCACAAAGAGAGAAACAAAAGCCACTTTCCACCTCATAAAATCCGTTCATCTATATAAATAAAAAAATAACTTTTTTGAAAAAGTCTCATTTTCAGCTATTCTTTATTCAAAATGGTCCATACTTTTATGCATATGTCAGAAGTTACTTTTTTTAGTCTAGTTTTTATAAAAAAACACTTTAAAAAACATACTTTTCAAAATCCCTCCAAAAGTTAAGTGCCACATCATCAAACTCCTAACTTTGGTTTCCCCAAAACATGAATTAAAAAAAAAAAACCATATTTTCACTCTTGAACACTGGAGAAAATCATTTTGATCTATCCACATACCAAAACATACTTTTTTCTTGCAATAGAACTAGTGTACACGCAATTCCAGCTATCTCTATGCTTCTTTCTATTCGTGCTGGAGTTTTGGAACATCATGGTGCTCACATGTATTACAAATATGACATCAGCACCAACGCGTCATTCAACGAGTGTGTATGTTCGTGTTCCTGCAGAATTTGCACCAACAACTAGAGATAGCAATGACAAAGATTCTCAAAATGAACGACAGTGCAGTTGGAGAGAAGAATATTGATATTTGGGTTAATGGTGCATTGTATCCCTTAGATCTAATTTCTAAATTTCATCCTAGATTCCATAGTATCTCCACGTTTCTACAATTCCTTGGTAGCGGTGAAGCTTGACTGTGAGGTTATTACAAGCGATTGTCTAGCCATTCAAAATCTATTGCAAATTATTGGATGCAACAATGTCATCACAACCATTTGAAGATACACACTTTAGAAAATGCTGTCAAATCTCTGGAAGGGCGCAATCATATGCTCCAACAAGATGTGGAAGAAAAGGAGAGCATAAGTACAAAGTTGAAAGATAATCTAACAAAACTAAAAGAGACATAATCTAACAAAACTAAAAGAGACTCCACTTGGTATGAGATATAGGAAACGACCATTATCATCCTTTCAAGCTCTCTAACTCCTGGTGGAGCAAGGAAGCAACATGTTTATGCACTTAGGTTCGTGTTTCACTTGTTTATTTCTGTTAAAAGACTTTTAGATTGAGTTTCTTATTTTGCAAGTCATTTGTTGAAGATGCCAATGCCTCATCAAGAGGATCAATTGAAGTTTCTGAATTCTTGTTTAAGCAACAAACATGTGCATATGATTTTGGAGTCACCAGTAGCAAATCACATCAAGACCAAGTGATTAAAGATTTTGTAGGAAACTTAGAAGATATAATACTCCTAGAGAGGTACAGATGGTATGTGATGAAGAAGGTGTTACTACTAGAGAATACACTGAAGAAGGTGTTAGTACTAGAGAATACACTGCATTGTATAATCTTTTGAAGCAGCCACTACAAAACAAAGGTATTTTGTAAAATATTTTTCCATGCCCTTACAAGGTATCTCTAAAGAAGAAGATGACCGATGAAGGTGTAGCTAATACTCTTGGCAATTACTTGCATATAGAAGATGTTATGCCTGCATCAATTTATCATTCTGCTATATCAAAGAAAGAGTTTGAAAATTCATCTAGGAAGGGATTCATGTACACAAAATACAATAACATATTTGTCAATTTGGAGAGGTTTCACAAGGAAATGGTTAAATTTTACAAATCTACAATTCAAAGGTATGTCTATTGATGAGATAATGACATCATAGTATTTTTATTAATATAATGTTTGTTATTTGATGTAGATTGTGGTTCCACACTCAAGTTTATGTTGAAGCTAGATGAATGTCAAATCATAAAGGGAGGACGTATGGAGAGATTCACACCCAATAGAAGTAATGAACTTCTCTTTTGCTACTGCTGCCCGATCGAAGGTACAGCCATGGTTGTTCGCGCGTACACACAGAGATCGTGTTCTCCTCCCAGCCACGCCCGAGTCTCCTTTTTCTTATGAGAGTCTCTCAACCCATAACCTCCTTACTCTTCTACTACTATATGGTGTATATCCCATATCGTGCCATGTGGCATCCATCTCAAAGTAGATTCACACCCAATAGAAGTATCATGTGACATTTCCTTCCCCTTTAAAACATTTTCGTCCTCGAAAATGTAAATGAAATGTCCATAATAGTAGAAGAAAGTGCTCGGACTCCCCTGAACCCCATGTACTCTATGTACATGGTCATCTCTGTGTGTTGTTTCCCCATATCCTTCCCCTTAAGAAGTCTCATGTGAAATCATCTCAAAGGTGGGAAACCGTCTGAGTGGTGTCTACTATCTCGCATATACACTTCACCTCCATACTATCACTCCCATAACATACTACATCATCCAAATGACCTAAGTCCATATGATGTATCCTCTATGGAGTAATAATATGAAAAGAAAGTGTAAAGTGCCAAACTTATAAGCTTGACCGTATCATAATGGAGATAATAAACCATAAAATCCTCTGAAGTATAGAACAAAGTCCCATAACAAGTGACTTCAAACCCATCTAAAACTAAATGATAGATTGCCCTCATACCACTCTAGGTCTTCCTAACCTTGAGTGTAATCACAAGTAGTAGTTTTGTCTAAACTACCTTGTGAACTATGCAAATCCATCATCTAACTCACGGTGGTAAAATGCAATCTCTACATTTCACCAACCAAGAAGTCTGTGGTTTGTCATCCTTTACCATTGGACTACGTTCTATTGGAAGAGCATCTATTGGCACTAGTGCAAACTTTAATATTTCTGTTCCCTGTAGTTTGCCATATGAATGCAGAAGCATTCCCTTTTGAGATTCAGATAATCCCTAAGTACCTATGCTCCTAACTGATGTTTACTCATCATACTCATGATGTAACACCAGCTAAGAGTTTGGTACCCTAATAGGTTAGATATATCTCTATCTCCTATAGATCCTAAAGAGAAGAGTCATAACTCTACTCCCAGTCTAACTAATGTCAATAACTAGATCATCTCATCTAGTTAAAGACCATCACTGGAGTAACATAATGGCTCCTCTCTAGAGTCTCCATGTGAGATTCAATCTAACCATTGTGATTAACTGATCTCCCTCTTGTCTTTGATAGAAGAGTGCCACTTCTATCTAGACAACCAGAATGAGAAAGTGAAACTCTCTCCATGTCTATCTCTGTAATCTCTTCCAAGGAAAAGAGCTCTAGCAGTGGAAACTATTCCACTTTCCCTTTCCCTTTGAAAGAGATTCTGTTGAATCCATTTTCTCTACTCATCCATAGGTGAGAACATACACATAAGTTCTCCATACTTTTCCTTCCAAAATAGTGGAGAATCATACTCCCATATGAAGGAAATTATATTGACAAGTAGAGTAAACAAATTCCGTCTGAAATAAAGACTAAGAGATGTTTCCCAAACACCTCTTCTCTGTAAAGGAAAACATACTCTATTCTTCTCCTATGAAGAAATCATGTTTTCCTTTCCTTTTTCCTCTCTCAAAGAATAGGAGCTGAAGTGAGACCACTGAACTAAAGTGAGATCTATCATCGATCTCTGAGCTGATTCTCACTTTCCCCTTTCCTTAAAAGAGAAACTCATGAATTTATTTAGTCCTCTCTTCCGTAAGTAATGGATAATCCCTCATTACACTTATTCTTATGAAAATGGAAAACAGATTTCCCCTAACTAATGAAGGTGTATGTAGTGAAGAGTGGAGAAAATAAATTCCTAAGAAGGGTCAAAGCCCTCTACTAAAAATGGTCAGCAATGATGTGACATGATACCGTAAACATAGGTGTATCCATAGTAAAGAACTATCTCTGCCAACCATACTCTGTACATGAATCTATACGATCCAGTCAACTAATGGAATTATCTTTCCTGAAAACACAACATGAGTATGTGATATCCATGGTGATAAAATCACCTACCACATTCTCTACTGGAAGAATAAATCTTCCCATACTGTGAAAGATAACTCCCAATCTTAAGGAGATGTCTACTAAGAGCTCTCCTCTGATTTAGTGAGACATGACGCCATGAATGATGAGTCCTTTTCTCCCTGGCCATAGAAGAAGAGTGCTCAAAGGGAAGTCGTTTCCACCGTCCCATACCAGTGAAAACTTCTTCCAATTCACGGTGTCATACCTACACTAAATCGAATATCTATTCCATATAATGGAATATGTAGGTGGACTCCAATGAATCCCATATACTAAAATCATATCAGTGGACTGAAATGAGTCCCATGTCCTTGAACTAGTTAGTTTGGTTCTAGTCAACAATGTGACAATGGATATCCCTTTTGTTCCAAACCAACTTGTTCCTAGGTACCAAGACTAAGCCTAGGTACCTCTCTGTAGATCCCAAGATACATATGTATGTATTGGGTACCCCAACTATTCCTGACTAAGGGATCTATGCTCTATACCGTAGAGCTAGTGCCATACCTATGGCCTTCCTAACCATCACTCGAATCACATACGTATCCGTCGATGCTGTCTCATGAAACCCATCTTTATGATCCCATCCATTTGGTTTCCTTAGTAGTGTAGCAAAAAATGCTTCACTACTTGCTCAAGTGATGTATATGAGTGAAACTAGTCACTCTTTGGGTCTGCATCATGATACCCCATAGTCTCCTAATCATCATGTGAGACTCTTGTGAAGATAACTAAATCTTCACTAACTTGGAGATTATAAAAAATGCATCTCCCGTGCGTGAATGCAACTTCCTGAACCTATAGGATTGCTTGTGCACATTACTAATGGTGAAGGTGTAGCTCCTTCCGTTAGCAATCCTATGGTCTAAATCCGTAAGGATTAGGTATAGGGATCCTGCTACTACCGAAGTTGCCTTATATATAATACTCTGATGGTCCTAAGTCCATCAAATACATGCTTATAAGCATGCCTAAAACTTATTGATGTTTGCAGAAAGGGCATGCTACGATGCCATAACATTCCTACCTAAAGGCAAGTGCGTATATAACGCCATGCGGTAGGAAAAATTTCGACAGCATTTCCCCAGGAAATGGAATTCCAAAAAAAATTTAAACCATAGCTCAGTGGCACTCAGGCCACCCAAAAACATAGGGCTTGACAGGCCCATGGCATGCACGCCATAAACTTATATATGGATTCCATGACCTGCAAAAACACAAAAGTATTTGCTAGCAACCATTCCCGGTGTTGCATAGCCATATGGTTTCTGTAATCTTCTTTCCTGCAAACAATCAAAAAGTATACTTCCTGCATGTTGATCCATACTTTTAAGAGCTTAAACAATGATCAACACTTGATGTATGCAATCCTATTCATGCATGTAGATACAGACATGCCATAACATAAATAAAATGCCAAAAAGCATAAAATATACATCCCTGAGTAGTGTGATTTTGGAATTGCATGCATCCAATCGCTCTCGACAAGCTTCGAGACCTCTGCACCTTCCTCCTCAGGTCCTAACATAAACTTTGAAGTGTCCGAAAACATCGGAACACTCCCCAAAACATAAAATATGGTCAAGTGATTAGAAAAATAATGCAAATTTAGCTCAAAAATGCATTAGTAATCCTTCTTTAGACCTGCAAAAATCACTTTAGGACCTGCAAATGTTCATAAACTGAAATATAAACCATGTGCAAATAGGTCGAAGTGAAATTACTCAGATTGCCTTCCCGGTTTGAAAGATATGGCTCCCGGAAGGTAGTCGCCAAAAACTGTTCAGACTTTGCAGAGCTGTTCAGACCTGCAAAAATACTTATTTTCCAAAATTTCTTTTCATGAACTGAAAGTAGACTTTGTGCTCTTCGAAACGAGCCGTAGCACGTCCAATTTGGAGTTTCTTAGCCCAAGATATGGCCATTCCAAGTGGGACATGTAAAACTAGTGGACTGTTGGAGGGGCTGGAAAAAGTGTAAAAATGTGATTTTTGGGGTGCCTAAAAGCATTCTTCCATCAAGCAAATGCTAAAATTCTCTCCATAATCTCAGAGAGTGGTATATGAAGATGCTTTGGCCAATTTTCACTCTTCCAAATCCTCCCTTGGTGCCTGCTAAATCCCTCCCCAAAAGAGGCCTAAATCAAGATTTTGCTTTTATGCAAAAACTTAAATGGGAGCTCTTAGCAAGCTTCTAATCCACTCTAAATGTGGATTTCTCTTGGATTATATACAATAATCCATGGGAAGCCTCGAAATGATCTTTTTCTTACTCCAAGAAGTGGAGTTTGGCAAAATATTAATTTCTGAATTTTTCCAAAAAGTGTGGGAAGGGGATCTTTGAGGAAGTAAAATTCCTCCTTCACTTATCATTTTGATGAATCTAATGATTCGCCTAAGAAGTCCATACACCATACTCTCAGTAAATATACTTTTTCCCATCCATCCATAACTATAGCACCTATTTTTCCCTCTTCCAAAATGGGAATTCTTCAAATTTAGGTGCTGAATTTTTTTTTGTCAAACTGTGATGGAAGGGGGTTTTGTGGAGCTTCAAACTCCCATCAAACTGAGGTATCTTATGGATTTCTTGATTGTATATGGAAGTCAATACACTATACTATATGTGTGCATGATTATTTCCATAAATCTATTAAAAATACCTTCTCTTTTCCCTTTCCCAAAATGGCTATTTATCAAAATAGCTCCTGAAATTTATGTGAAAATCATAAAAGTAGAGTATTTTAGAGATACTCTAAACTTGGCCTTCTTGTATTTGGAGGGAATCTCTGATCCTGGATGAGAATATATATACCTCATACTCTCCGTACATATGATTTCCCTCCCGGATCTTGGCCTCCTAACAGTTCATGGTGCTTCTCGAAAATGCAAACCTCTCAAAATTGAAATAATAATACCTGTGATTAACATGAAGCTCCATGCCTGTAAATTTGAAATCAAGACCTTGGACAAGTTCTGGAGTATATGCTCTTCATTCGTAGACTCTTCATATGCAGCAGGTGCATCCCATCTCTCTCTCTTTTATGGTACTTAATGATGTTGATGGGGTTCAATCTCCACGTAACGAAGTAAGCTGGAATGGAGTTATAGATATCCTTCCTTGGCTCATATCTCATGAGCCTTGGAGACAATGATCTGTACATTGGCTCCTGTAACAATGTTGGGTTTGTCAAAAGGCCTGCCTTCATGATTGCTTCTGATGACCCAACTGTTCCTACTTCAAAAGCAGATTCTCCATCCCTCAATGGTGCATTGAATGGCCACATTCTAGTTCCATCCAAGTAGTAACAAATGAGATATGAAAGTCCGAAGACTTCTCTCGTCCTTATCGAGGGAGATGCTAACCGGCTCTCCTTCTATCGAACACACGGTTAAGACACCCCGTTTAGAGGCTGCCCACGTGAGCACGCCACCATATGATAGCTCCTTTGGAGGATCGACAGTCCTGTGAAGTCCGTGCAACTGTAGAGTACTGACGGGCAGCCAATTTCATGGCGCTTGGAAACTCACGCGGTCGTTCAACAGTACCTGCTGGCTGTTGTAGCCTCTCGTAGGCTGTTGTGTACACGAAATGGGCATGGCGCCTTGGTTAGAGCATATCCCTCTCAATCCCGTGATCTGAGTTCGATCCCCAGCTGGCGCAGTCAGAGGCGACGCGATCATAGCTGCTCTGATACCAATGTAATGAACTTCTCTTTTGCTACTGCTGCCCGATCGAAGGTACAGCCATGGTTGTTCGCGCGTACACACAGAGATCGTGTTCTCCTCCCAGCCACGCCCGAGTCTCCTTTTTCTTATGAGAGTCTCTCAACCCATAACCTCCTTACTCTTCTACTACTATATGGTGTATATCCCATATCGTGCCATGTGGCATCCATCTCAAAGTAGATTCACACCCAATAGAAGTATCATGTGACAGAGAGACTTAATGTGACACTCATGAATGAAGCTATGGACCATGTCATCGTCGATAAAAGTGAAAACTCTACCCGTCACTTTACATACATTGTTCAATCCGAGAAAGATATATGGTGGTTAGGTGCTATTGAGGTACCTAAAGAATTCAATGATGTTCTTTCATGGATTTTTAGTAGGAGCTCATGGATCACAGAGGTGATAACTTCTCAAATTCATGGTGTAAAAATCAATGTCAAAGGCCTAGGTGATTTTGAGGTAGAGTGGCACTTTGGTGGAGATTTAACGATTATCAAATGCATATTAGGGTGCAAACAACTCTCTATCCCTGTCCATATTGCACACGAAGTTATAAACGAACAAAGAGAAAACAAAACAACATAGAGGATTTAACTTATATGACACATATGGATCTCCATCTAGTGAATGGGATATACCTTTAATGAGGTGTCCCATGTAAGGTACACCTAATCGTGACATATCGGATAAGGATTGGAATCCCATTATTCCATTTCCTTTAGTAATGTTCACTTTTGCACATTACATGCCTTCATGAGAATTTTTGATAGACTATTGAAGCTCCATATAGAATATGCATTTTCCATGAAGCCAGCCGAGAAATCTGTACAAGCTATAAAAAAATTGGAGGAACTACTTAATTCAATTGGTTGTCATGGTGGAAACGTAACCCTAGTTGTTAAAAAAGTTGGAGAATCTCGAGACAGTTTACAAAAAGTGTCAATGATAGGAAATAAGGCAAGACATTTTTTTAGAAGAGGTACTAGCACTCAAAATAAAGAACATTATGAGTTGTGGAAAGACCAATGCATGATCAAAACAGACAATAATTCACAAGTTGATCTTTGTAATAAGAGAAAGAAGGTTTGGTCATGCTTAGATAAGTTGGTAGCCTTAATGGGTCTTACTAGCTCTAATGATATTAAACGTCAATTGTTTCAAGAGACATTAGTGGAGTTCACGAATTGTTTCATTCAATCTTGGGGAGAGATCAATATAACACACTACATTGCAAGTCTACTTGATCTTTAAAATTATTCATTGCACTTACTTTATTGTTCATTGCACTTAATTTTTTCCAATGTACTTAATTTTTAGCATATTTTATTTGCACATGGAGCATTTTTCATGCATCGACATGGGTCATTGGAGATTTTCAGTACCCAAGGAATTGAGAAGTCACACTACAAAGCGAGAGGTGTGTACTTAAAAAACACGCGACATGGTGGTGGTCCAATGCAATCAAACTATATGGAGGAGATGTTTAATTGGTTTTACCACCCTACATTCTCAAGAAAGTTTTTTGTGGAATGAGTTACGAAGTCACATTTGGCAAAAGTTGCGAGACGGATGCAACACAACATTGCTAGTGAGAAATGGAAGTCATCATTAGAACCTCTCCATCATGCTCAGTGGCGTGCTAAAAGACAACGAGAAGGCTCAGCTTGGAAGTTAAGTGAATTCATTATATCCCATTATGTGGTAAAACATAAGATTAATATAATCTTGGTACCAATGTGTTATTATTTCTATTATTATATTATGTATGTTTCTAAACTGATTTTGTCCATTCTAGTGTGAAGAGACAGTAAAAAAAAACTCTATAAATAGAGAGAACTCACTCCATTTCACACTTTTGCAACTCGAGAATGGAACGCACCAAGCAAACTGCAAGGAAAGGCCGCGTGGTCTATCCTAGTCATGTTCAAGGAACTCAATGCCCACAAACCCCCCCCCAGAGACCTCGAAGTGGTTCTCACACCACTTCTAGCCCTCTCTCACATGATGGCACACCGTCTGGGAGCAATCCATTGCAAGAATATGAAGTGTCAAATAAACAAAAGGATTAGTCTCAAGGACGGTCAGATTCAGACTCTAATGATTAGCCACTAGAGAGGACACCCATCAAGGCAAGACCAAACAAGTGGTGAGAAGAAAGGTTATATCAGAGAGTGATTCCGATGGAGAACTGTGGACTAATGAAGAAGGAAGCACTCAACCGCCATGGAATCAAATGCACATTCCAACGAACCATAGGGTGATTAACACATGGAGGCAAAACACTTCCACAGGGACAAGGCCAAATACCAACAGGGGAGGAAAGGGAGCAAAGTCAATACGCACGTCAACAAGAGAATGTGGCAAATGAAGCTGGACCGTCACATCGAGCACATCGGAGGAAAAGAATTATCAACCACGACGCAGACCTCAACGACAACCTAACATATCTCCCAATGCAAGAGCTCCACAAAGACGACGGAGACACTCCACAACATTTGCAGAGATATGACACTACCAAAAATCAGCTGAGCTTCTCGTACCACAAAGAGCATTTGCAAGAGTGGTAAAGGAAGAACTGCAAAGCGATTGTGCGGGTTTACGAATACAAGGGATAGCACTTGAGGCACTTCAAGAGGTAGTAGAGGCCTACCTCATCTCCATGCTTGAAGATTCTAACCTATGTGCTATCCATGCTAAGAGAGTAACCATGCAACCGAAAGATATTCAGCTAGCAAGAAGAATTAGAGGACTCTGTATCTTGTGCTTGCTTCATTACCCCTATAGTTTGCCTCTTAATGAATGTATTTAACATACATGGCCTTCAACTAGTCTTCAAAATTCCAAAAAAGCCCCAACCACAGAAACGAGGGATTCAGCTTGAATCCCGCGTTTCTTTGGCGGGAGCTGTTTTGACATTTTAAAGACTATTTTAGCACACATTGGCCATTACATGCACATAGAAAAGATAAAAAAGCTCTTAATTTAATACAAAGTGTGGATAACATTTCATAATTTACAATGGACAATACAACATATGGAAAATACAAATTTTATTTATCCAAAATGTTACATCAGTTCACAGTTTCTTTCAATTTCTCAACAATTTTCTTTCTCCTTTGGAGAGATTGTGGGAACTGGTAGGTTAATATAGATCTAAAAATTACATTTGGGTCTTGCATTCGAAGACCCATGGCAATACCTATTTATCCTAGTACCTTTCCTCTAAAGTTAACTCCTAGAGTACTTACATCTAAAGATTTTCTAACCAAAACGACACAATTAGTGCCTTGGGTAATTGTACTCAAACACAAAACTTTGCTCAAGGACTTCAAGCACCAGGTCATGAAGTGCCCATCAGGACTATAATCTTTATGAATAATTACAAAATCATCCTTTGGAAACTTTCAAATGTAGTTTGCAAAGGATGAGCCACTTCCACGAGAAAATCGATCCCCACCGAACTTTGTCGCGAACTTGTCCGCTTCAATGGCTTTGTATTAAGAAAGAAAATGATAATTCGAGCTCCAATCTTATTAAATTAAATTATTCAATTCTCTAATAACCACTTACTTCATGAAGCTTGTCTTCTTCCTCTCCTCTTCCAGTGGCATCAAGATCTATGCTAGAGTGGGCCATCCCACTTTGTTCCGCTACTGGGGATGTCGGTACTTTGTTCTTCATTATTCTCTGTCGTGCTGCACTAAACTCTTCCTCTGTAGTATAATTGTTATCATTTGTTAAACTATCCTTACACACCATCGCTATGGTGTCTGTCTTAAAATCACCAAGTTGGATAGCTTCCTTTTCAAGTAGATCAGCTATATTATCAAGTGGAACATCTTACATAGTGGAGAAAAGACTTAGGCATTCATCCAAACGGAGTCCGAATGCCTTTTCAATATCATGAAGAAAAATAAACTCTTCTCCATCCACAATGATGATGGAGAGATATTCATTTTCCACCTCTGGTAATGTGGGCTCAGAGGGGTTGAGATTTGATGGTGGGGGCTCTTCCATGCTTGATTTCTCACACTGTTTGTCTTCCACACCTTCAGAGAACTCTCGGTGGACTATGCCACTTTCCTTGGCTAAGTCTATGACATCTGGTTGAGGCTCATTTTTTGCATGAACAAATCCCCTCGTGACAAGGTTGGGGACATCCATGGGTGCAGTCTCCGGTTCCTCATTGATGATAAATATTGTTGTGGAAATGTAAGAAAGGTACTTAGTACCCATCCTCTTCTTTTTGTTAAGTTGTTTTATCAAAGGCACTGTTTCGTGCAATAAATGCCTTGCATGGTCAGTGATTGCCATGAAACACTTAAGGCGCTTCATGAGAGCTTCATCACCTTTATGAATGTAGAGCAAAAGGTTACACGGGACCCACTTATCCCCATAAGGTGGGGTATCTATGGAAAAGCGAAAGAATGTAGTACTCAAGGAACTCTATGATTTCCTTGAGCACATCAGAATTGAGTTGAATTGTCTTGTCCATATCAAGGACTCTAGAGACATGGTCATACAAGTGCGTTTGACCTTTGTATTGAGTTGATTCCAAGAACTCATTGAAGAGTTCTCGAGAACGTTTGGATAGGGGTAGTAGAGGTTGAGACAGCCATTGCGCGTAAGGGTAGCATGATCGCTATGGAGTGCGTGCTCTTGGAGTGATTTTAGCTCTTCTTGGTTACAAAAGTAAGAAATGAGAGAAGAAGACTTTCTTTTATAGTAGTTTCAATATTTTCAAGTGAATGGG
The DNA here is from genome assembly GCA_020310875.1 of Ceratopteris richardii. Classification (NCBI taxonomy): domain Eukaryota; kingdom Viridiplantae; phylum Streptophyta; class Polypodiopsida; order Polypodiales; family Pteridaceae; genus Ceratopteris; species Ceratopteris richardii. Next base: position 146,163,591 of record CM035432.1, read on the forward strand.
ACCCATTTAAAGGTAAAAATAATACCTGCAAGTAAAAGAATCATGCACAAAACTCTCAAAAAAAAAAAGGCTGATAAAAAAGATTGAACAGATTATCATTTAACATAATAAGACATACCACATCTACACAACAAAGTAGAAAAAATAAAATTCTTGGAAATCTAAGATTGTAATATATACTTCCATGGCAAAAATCAAAGATTTGACAATTTGTATATCATATTGAGATAAAAAAGTTTTACATCTTTCATTTTTGGCATGTGCATTACATTGTAATAGAGGAAGGATTATGAATGGAAAATGGGTTATGTGTAAACTCCAATACTCAAATAGTTCTTTAGCTATGACAATGAAAGTTGAGTTCCATCTACACTCAATTAAGGAAGGACTTTAATTTTATCCTCTAACCTCTTGCCAATCTATAGACAAATAAAAAACTTTATAATATCATATTTGAATATAATAATTTGTATAAATAAAAGAAAAAGTACCATAAATTGTTTATCTTATGCCCTTGTATTCTGAACTTCATTTGATCCAGATCCTCAAATCCCATTATTACTAGATGTTCTTTCACGTTGCCAAGCGTCCAATGATGATGCATTGAAATAACCTACATCTTGTTGTTTGGCAGATTTATCTTAATTTCAAATGAAATTAAAAAATCCTCAGAACTTTGTAATGGTATCCATTCACCAAGTCTACACATCCAACAATCATAATAAAATCTATTGTACAATGAATACGGTGTTTCAAATATCGAAATCCTATGCTTGTTGCATCAATTTTACAAAGGTATCTATCCCCTTTGGTGCATCCTTTTACAAGTCCTCAATTTTCACCTAGTAAACCCTCCACTTGCTTATATGTGATATCTTTTAACATGAACATTGTTGAAGTCTCTAAAATTGTGAATATATGAAATAGATGTACAAAACAATGAACAGGAACACACCAATGCAATCCTACAGATCTAGACACTCTTGTGAATTTTAAAGAGTTATGTATGTCCATCACAATCTTATGTTTCAAAGATGACAAGGTCCATATATGAGGTTGTGACCACTCGAGCTTGAAAAGAGAATCTACGTTAATTATCTCTAACCTTCCAAAATCATTTGATGAAGAGGGTGCAACATATGTATGTCTGTAAAAGAAAACTCTCTCACTTAAAAGCTATGCAGGACAGGCTTGTGGAAAGACTAGTGATCCAACATCTGCATGCAATGTTTAGAAAGTACCTGTAAGACTATGAAGTGGTTGCTCCTCCACCAAGGTAGAAGGAAATATATCTGAAGAAAAAAATACATCTGAATATGGTATATTAAGAAATTAGAACAAGAATCAATGAGTAATACTTACAATTGACAGAATATCTCATTTTGTTTGAGTTTTCCAATTTCATGCTTGACATTGTAAAAACATGTGGCACAATGGAAACTGTTTCACCATTTTTGAGCTTTTTGAAGTCCAATAGCTTCCCTTTCCAATGAAGATCCAAGTTTCCACGATCTCTTACATGATAAGGGCCAACATCAAACGGTTGGATCTCTTAATATTGTGACATTTTAACGCGATAACCTCATCTTTTGGATGCTTATAAGATTTAGTTTTCTCCATTGGAGTTCAAGCTATGGAAGTGACAGTAGGAATTCAAAGAGTAAGATGCACAGAGAAAGAAATGAAGACACATGAGCTTAGACACAGGAGCTTCAATGGTGTGCGAGGGGGAGAGAGTAGTGGAAGTCACTTTTTTCAGGTTAGTTCATGCACGGATTTTGATTTAGAAGTCAAAAATAGCACTTTTGATCTTGAAAAGATAGGGGAATCCTTTCCCCTCCTCCCCTCTCCACCTAGTAATTTATAGGTTATAGATTGTGTCCACCACCCTATTGTGATTGGTCCATCACTAATCACTCCTCAATCCAAAAGGCCCATGCAGGGTTCATTTTTTCCCTAATGTGGAAAACAATGTCAAAGAATGGTCCAAATTCTAAATTAAAGTACACATATGATATGTTTTTCATAGCCTCGTCTTCAAGTAATCAAGTTCGGCGCCTTGGATAGGTTGTAAACCTCTCAACCCAACGGCGTGGGTTCAATCGTGGCGAATAGCATCAACGAAAGTTCTTTTGATTTTGATTTTCAATAGATTTAGTGCAACGATAAAAGTGGTCCCGACTTGCTTTGGGAAGTAGCGATCCACACATTTTTCTTTATAGAAGATTTCTTTTCAAGGGATTCAAAGCTATATAACAAGGCTTTGGGTCATTACACAAACATCACTCAAGGAGCAATCACTCAAGGAGTTCAACTTGAAGGTTATCAAGGAGGAGGTCCTCTTGGAGGAAGAGTTGCTACACTCTTGGAGGAGTTCTGCTCTACATTTGGAGACATCTGGTGGAGTTCATGTCAGCCAAAATATTGTGAGTAACAAGTCTAAATCTGTTCTCACTTGTTGATTCACTAGTTGATTCACTAGTTGATTCACTAATTTTTGATTTAGGATAATCAAAATTCGGGTTTGTTGTAAAACAGTTCTAAACTGTTCATATTATCCAGATTCTCACACACAGACATGCTTCATATCTCTTAGGCACACAATCTCTTGTATCTAGTTCTTATTTCTGCCTAGATTTGTGTAGGTCAACATTCTAGCTTATTGTACACTTTGAAAGCTCTTATCTATTCTCTCTTTATGTCTCACTCATCATCTTTTTGAGTATTAAGGTGTGTATGCTAAGGTTCATGTGTTGGAAGATCCTGTAAACCTTTGATTAATTGTTATTGAGGCCCACCCACTTCCAACACACACACCATGTGTATGTGCGATGAGACTATGGGATTTTGGGTGCGATGAGACTATGGATGTTTGATGAGATGTCAACATGTACAATGATCAGCCTGTAGACTTATGACATGGGAATCAACCCTATAATGAATAATAGTAGGTTTATGCATATAGGTAGTAACTTGAGAAATCGTGAATGGAATATCTCGCCTTGTATTGCAAAGATAAATGAGGGAAGTGACCACGTAACTATACAATGCTACATCAAATAAGAGTCATAATCTTGAAAATTTGAGAACTTGGAATCAAGATTCATAAGAGTATTGAAATGCTTGCAACCTTGCATATTGAACTTGCCATGAAGTTTCATAATGTATTTTGCTTAAGACATAGATATGAAAGAAATCGTTTGATAAAACTATATGCGAAGATAATAATGAAATAAACCCAAATTAGATAGATAAAAAGATTCTTGTTAAGTATTTTTTAAACTCTTATACTCGAGAATCACAAGGACCTCTCAAGAGCATATCATCAACATAAATGATGACAACCAAGAAGATGTCACCACTAGTTTTGTCACCTCTCAAGATAGATGCAAAAGAATTCTTGAATCTCACTTATAGAAGATGGAGATGTATCGTTTCATACCATGCTCTAGGTGCATGCTTCAAACCATACAATGGTTTCTTTGGCATTCAAAAAATAAGAACTTTTTCTTTTATTTCAGATCAAGGTGGTTATTTTCAAGGGAGCACCGGTGTTAGCACTATCCCTAGATCCTCTATGCTAAATAGACAAAACACAAACCAGGTCCACAAACATGCAAAGGGAAGACATCAAACCCCTCTCAGCCATAGGGTCCATAATGACCCCTTAAGAGCCTACAATCGTGTGGCCATCGCTTCAAGGCCATGGTGTCCCATACCATCGTGCCCACACCATATAGGTATGTGGGGGACTCCACCAAGGGCCAATTGTCCAAGAGCCTCATATGAGGAATGTCTATAAATGAGGCCAAGGGTCCTATTTATATACTTTTAAGGAGGTGGCCTTGTTCATACTTGGATGGCTACACTTGGCTGGACACTTTAACTACACCCAGCTTGATGTTCTTTTGGGTTTGGGGATGTAACACTTTCCCCCTTAATCTGAATTGCTGTCCTCAACAATTTCCTTTCAGTTCTTCAATGCCCTAAATGACTTCTAAGTCGTACAACCTCAGTTTCTTGCACCCACGCAGTCGATGACCTCAATAAGAAGCCCCACTAGTCTTCCTAGTCATCTGACCAGAACCATCATAAGATCAGGAAGAGTATCACTGGTAAACCCTCCAAGCTCCTAATCTCCTCCTAAGGTGTCACGAGATCATCATGCATGAGCCACTTCTCCAAGCAGCTTGTATGCAATACAAGTATCGTGATCCCTCGATGTCAATCAAGCTTGTTGGCTACCCTTGGAGTTATTAAGCATCCAAATCTCCTCCGTAGGCATCACCAAGTCATCTTACGTAAGCCACTACTCTAAGTGGCTTATGTGCAATACAAGAACCGTGATTCCTTGAAGAAAATTTAGCTCATAGGATAACCCCATGAAAACACCCTATTTGATGTTTTTCCGCTGAACGTTGTCTCAATATTCGAGACGAATTTTAAATTTCATATTTGAGAGACATGATCAATCATGTATGATTAGAGCTAAAGGACTGAATGAGCATTTTCTAGAGTTGTGGAGTGTTTTACTATACACTACATTCACGAGCATAAGATGCTTCAATGCAGCTTGAAATCATGTATGATCTTAAGAAATGTCAAACTCATGAAAGCATCAAGATATTATACAGGACTTGTTTGAAGACTTGCTAGTGCTCTAGTACACTTTTACTGGATTCACTTGTAGTTCCTTTGGATGTGGATTTTTCTTATGCAGTTGAAGTCTTTTAAAACCATCTCAAAGAGGTGATAAGCTAAGTTATAATTGTAAAACTTACTGTGTGTCAACTTTTGTAGAAATGTAGCATTTTGAAAGCTGATTGTTTTGTCATCTGCGAAAAAACAAGTAACATTGTTGATGGGATGCATTCGTAGCTTGATCTGTGCTCCTTATAAAATTCAAGTTGCTTACGTGTTTTTTCTCGTCTTTCTCAGTTAAAACAGCTATTTTTGAAACTATTGAATTCAAATACAAACTTGAAAGAGACATCCCGGCGACTTCAATCTGATAAGGTATGTTTCGAGCCCTTTTTATGAAGTTTTAAACTTAGATATGGGGGAAGAAGCTCTTTGTTATGCCGAATCACTGAGTATTATTTTTATGAACTACAGGTACAAAATATTTCAGGAGATTCAACTCTTGAGGGTAAGTATATGTAATGTGTACGTAAGCATATAGGCTCTAAAAATGCTGTTTGTGTTTTGTTTCAGTCCTAGCTATACTTAGCCATCTAGCTGTAGCACATACTTAGAGCCTTTCTTATCTGTTTCTTCTCACTTAAAGTTTTAATTGACACATTATTATGTTTCTTTGATGCCAAGAAGAGTTGTTATGTCGATAAAAAAAATGTAGAATTAAATATACTAAAGTTTCAATTATTCTGGAAGTTCATACCAAGGAAGCATAATTTTATTATATTGGAAGAGATTATGCATTTTTTTATATAATATTGTAAATATGGGAATTTTTGTTGCAGCTTTTGCTTTGAACTCTATCAATAATCGATAGTCCTAAATTTCTGGATCTGTTTGAAGCAAATGCATTCAATGCAACATGAACTAAACAGCGAAGCTGGCAGTGTTTATAGCGATGAGAATTGTAGAGAAGTACTGAGATAAAAAAAGGATTGTAGAGGTCATAGCACTGTATTTTGGGGCCTTTCAATTATCATGTAGTGGCTGTACCTGGCTTTGTGAAATACCTATTTATATAAGCATCTTTTGGAAACATTTGAGAGAGCATGTGGCAAAATGTAAGTCGGGTGGATTTGACAAGGGCAGTTGTATGTGAGAGTGTTGCAGAGGGAGAAAAATGGTGCACATTTTAGCCTGCAGAAGCACAAAGCAGCTTTTATGATTTTTGAACAAGGGCCTAATGATGAGATTTTGAGTTTTAGGTTGAAGTTTCATTAAAATGGACAATTTCATGTATAGGTTCAAGACAAATAAAGACATAAATTTAAATGCTTACAAGTTAACCAAGTTGTGGCAAATAAATATAGTAAACATTATGGAGAAACATTTATCTATGCATGCTCTTTTTCACATGTGTAGCTTGCTTATTCTTAAGAAACATGATCAATTGGTAACAAGCTTTTTCTATGGATCATGTGTTCTAGGGCCTAGTGTTGGGCTTCCTCATTAGTATGATTATCCTCTTGGCTATTTGAAGCTCATCTGGTATCTTCTTAGCCAATGGCTCTTTGTAATGTTCTAATCTACATCCAGTGACTTAATTGGGATTGTATTCACCTTCTAGCGTTGTTAACTTAGGCTCAACATTATTCAAAATGGAATAAATTGTGAATCACATAGAGACTCATTTCTCATTTTTCATATTTTTTCTGGTCTGTTGTTTTGGGGCATATACCAGCACTAGTTCTCCTTATTTTAGCCCGTCATATTTGACATCATGGTAAGCCTTTTGTTGCTTCTTATCAGAAGACATACCTATGACAGCTTGCAAGCATGTTATGGTGTATCTGTGCTATGCGAACATCAAGATGGATCCCAAAATCCCATAAAACTGCTAAATAGGATCTGAAGTTGGAAATTGTTATTAATCATGGTACATATTGAATCAGATAGTCTATTTTGCGAATCCATTGTGATAAGCAGTAGATTAGATATCTGGCTACTCTAGTGTGATATCAATCTGTTTAATCTTTCCCGCAAGCTGATATGTCCTTTCCCCTTTTGGATTTTAGAAAGCTAGGGGACCTTGCAAGCATGTTATGACACGTGCGTTTATGAACCTCAAGACACAGCCAGAATTGTTGAAGAAAATTCATTGTGTTAAACCTGCCAAATAGGATATGAAGGTGTGAATCATGTGTAAGTATTCTGGGCATTGAAGCAGATAGGTTCAGCTGCAAATCCATTGTGGCAGACAGGACACAAGATACCTGGCTACTGTTGTAGTGAGGCATCATTCTGTTTAGCTTTTCATGCGAGTTGATATGTTTTGATTCTGAAATTCTATGTATTTATAGTTAATTAAGCATTTCTCAAGTTGAGTCCATTCCTGTGATGTAGTTTTGACTCTTGAGAGAGATCAAGCCATTGCAGAGAAGGAAGCAATCGAACTAGAATATATCAAGCTGGTTTCTATGAAAGGCGAGGAAAATATGAAGGCTGGAGATCTTGCTGATAAGGTTGTTAAAGACATTCTCATTTCTGATGGATCTATGAATAATGGTGAACATATGTTTTTCAAATAAAAGTAAGCAGACATGTTCAAGGTTTAAGTTAGAAAATGTAACATCAAGTTGTTCCAGCATTCATAGTTATGAGGGCATTCATAGTTATGAGGGTCACGCAGCAGCTTGTGGTATGGTGTACCTGTGCTTAGGTCTTGTTAAGCAGATCAAATAGGGTTCATACAGCAGTTTGCCACACCTGTGTTTAGGATTTATCTGGTGGTTTTCCGCTCCTGCATCCAGTTCAGCAGGAGGAAGGAAAGGTGGTGTTGCTACAGTTCAATTCTTTTCTTGAAGCGAGGAAGTGTGCCATAGTCTGCTGTGAGACATCTCAGTACTAAGCTCCTCAGCTTAGTACTGAGAAAGTGTGCTCGAGATCGCAGGCGGCAGTGTCTCTCAGCTGGGAGGGGCAGTGCCCACTGATTCTGAACCCTGACGGAGAATTCGAGTAGCACTGATAGAATGTATCATAATGCATTATGTGGATTGTCGTGCTTGTGTTGATTTTATTATGTGTGTTTATGTTATGTATAACCATCTTAACATGTTATGTGAATTGTTGTGCTTATTTTTTTGTTCATATGCTTGTTATAAAGCTTATTCATTAGTATGTATAACAACTTTAATATGTTTTTTTTTGCCCTTTTTTTTTCCTTTCTTTCTTCTTCTTCTTCTAGGAGTTGAATTATCCCTCTTTTTGGAGTTGGAACTCACCTCTTGATGGAACGGGATCACTTGGTATATGAGATGTAGGGAATGATTTTTGATAGTAGGAAACATTTCGTTGCTTCAAGAAGTAAATATGAGGAACTTGCTCAAACTTAGATGGGTCGACTTAGGGGGTAAAGGCTAAGGGCGCTTTTTTGTATGCACAAACCCTTTCACAAAGTAGCTCGCTCTTTGAGAGATCTCAATTTTTTTGTATTTTTTGGTCCGAAGTTGAGACCATTATGGGCATTCTACGTGTTGTTGGATCACTTGGACCTTTTTAAGGTGTTCACACCTTAATCTATTCTCAAGTGCCCAAGAGGCTCTATTTTTAAATGTAACTTGTCGTGTGTCTCAAAACCTTAGATTGTTGGAGTTCAAACTTTCTATGTACAATTTTTTCATCTTCTGGTTTATTTGTTGCATTAGTTTTCTTCAGAAACCTAAGCTTCCATAGCTAGCCCCCTTCTTTTATCAGCATCTACACAATGTTGATATATTTAGGTAGTGATGTGTGTGAATACACTAGGACCGCCGGGGCACTTTTTTCCCTCTTTAGGAGGTTTTTTTTCCCTCGGCTTGTATATACGCCTATTGCCCTAATGGGGTACTTATCATTGTACATTCTCTAGTAATACATTCAGTATTGTGTGTTTGTGCTCCAAGCTTCTTCTTCTTCCTTGTGCTGTTTGCGTGCTTCCGCAGACGTCTATCTCAAACAATTGGTATCAGAGAAGGTCGTCGCTTCATCTAGGGCGCCGTTGACACTCCTCCGTTTGCAGTCTCAGAATCGCACGAATTTTGATGAACATACTCAGGGTGTTTTCGAGATCAAAACGACTTTGCTATGTGGTGCCGAAATCGCGATCTGAGCTCGTTTCGGCCTCCGAATGCACTATCGCAGCGCTTGTGCAGGCTATTTCGTCTTTTTGTGCCAAAGATATATACCAGTTTCTGTTCGCCAGTTTAAGCGTCTCGAAGTCTTCTACAGGTCTAGCAGAACTTGTCTGGGCAGTTCTGTTTAACTTTTTGAGATACAGTCAATTTTCTGCATCAAGGTATTTTAGTCACCGGCCATGGCTTAAAGCAGTGATGTATTCCGTATGTTGGATGTTGAGGATAAGTTGGATGGTACCAACTACCCATTATGGGCTTATATGATGCGACATGTATTGGTTGCAAAAGGATTGTGGAACATTGTGCAGGGTGTTGAAAGACGTCCTGTTACACCTGTCACAATAGGTACTGCAAATACAGGTGCTGGAGCTGATGAAGATGGTGTCGAAGATGATATTGTGCAGATTCCTGTTCGTGCTTCTGTTTCTGCTGCACCTACTGCAGAGCAGATTCGTTGGGATTGCAGAGATGCCCAGGCACATGCATTGATAGCTTTGTCTGTCAAACGTGCCATTATTCCTCATATTCGCTCTTGTAGAACAGCTAAGGATGCTTGGGATACACTTACCACATTGTACCAAGCTAGGAATGAGGCTCGTGTTGCTTACCTCCGAAAACAGTTGGAGAGTGAGCACATGAATGAAGGTGATTCTATGGACAGTTTCCTAACGAAGATCAAAGACTTGAAGGAACAATTGATTTCTGCTGATGAGGTTATACCAAATAGCTCACTTGTGCAGACCGTTCTGAATGATCTTCCTGATTCATATCAGAGTTTTGCTTCTACTCTTCGTTTGATGATGAAAGGCAATCCGAATGCCTTATCATTTGAGGAGTTAGTCTCTGTTCTGTTGCAGGAAGATCAGTCCCGGCAGAACAGGTCCATTATGTGAGTTGCAGATCAAGCTTTCCTAGCTAGTCAGAAGGGCAAAGGAAAATGGAGCTCTTCAACTAGTAAGCAAAAATCTGCTAATTCTGTAGATTCGAAGAACCAGGATAAAGATGAGAAGAAATCAGAAAAGAAGAAATTGTTTTGTAAGTACTGTAAAGGGAATGATCATATCATAAAGAACTGTCCAAAACTGGCTTCTAAAGAGGCAAAGAAGAAAGAGGCTTGAATGGTTGTTGTAGAAGCTTCTACACCAAAAACAGAGTCTGCTAATCTTGTGCAAGAAGAAGAATGGGCGTTTACTACTGTTTGCAGTTTTGACCCATCTTCTCATGAGCAGTGCATGTCTGCAGTGGACTCAGATGTTTGGTACTTTGACAGTGGGGCGACCAAACATATTACCTCACAGCGCAGTTTCTTCTCTTCACTCGAGCCTGCCCCTATAGAGAATACTGTCACATGCGCCAACAACTCCTCTTATCTTGTTATGGGAGTTGGTAAGATCATTCTGACTACTGCTGATGGTAGTTCTTTCACCTTGTCAGATGCCTTATTTTTGCCAGGGATCAAGAAGAATCTGTTATCAGTTTTTGCATTAGCCAAGATTGGCTTGGTTGTGAAATATGTTGATGACAGATGTACAGTTCATGATCTGTCAAATGGCGATGTTACTATTGCTTCTTGCATTTTATGTCGTTGGCTGTATAAGCTCATAGACTATGAAAGATCTATGAATGATTCGGCATGTGTAGTTCATGATTCTCAGGCTATGTCAGATGCAAAGCTTTGGCATGCACGCTTTGGTCATCTGAATTTTGCTAGTTTGCTACGCCTGCAAAAATCTGATATGGTGTCTTCTTTGCCCAAACTTGAGGCACCTGGAAAACATGTTTGTGAAGGCTGTATTTTGGGCAAAATGCAGCATTCCTCCTTTCCAAAAGATGGTTCAGTTCGGGCTACCCAAAAATTGAAGCTTGTACATAGTGATGTCTGTGGTCCTATGCAGACACCTTCTTTTGGAAACTATCTTTACTTCGTGACTTTCATTGATGATTTTTCCAGGCATGCATGGGTATATCCATTGAAGGCAAAGTCCGAAGTGTTTTTGTGCTTCAAACAGTTTTTGGTTTTGGCTGAAAATCTGTCAGCATGTAAAATGGGCACCCTCCTTTCTGATCGAGGGGGGGAATATATGTCTTCTGATTTTAATGCATTTCTGGCTGAACGTGGGATAAAACACCAATGTACAGTGCCGTATACACCTCAACAAAATGGAGTTGCTGAACGAAAGAACAGGTCACTCATGGAGATGGCGAGGTGTATGGTCAAGAGTCAGGCTTTACCACATAGTTTCTGACTTGAGGGTGTCATGTGTGCAGCATATGTACTTAACAGGTGTCCCACTAAAGCGTTGCAGTCTATCACTCCATATGAGGCTTGGCATGATCGCAAACATCTGTTGCTCATCTTCGTGTTTTTGGTTATTTGGCATATGCACTAGTGCCTGAACAACATCGCAGAAAATTGGATGATAAGGCAGTAAAATGTATTTTTGTTGGGTACAGTTCTGAAAGTAAGGGCTATCGTCTGTATCATCCACAGACTAAACGCATTCTGGTTAGCCGTGATGTTGTCTTTGTGGAAGATGCTATTCAGCCATTGCTTTCATGTACTAAGGAGACATCTGTTAGCTCCAAAGACATGTATGATACTTTGATGCCTCTTTTTACAGGTGGACAGTCTAGTGCTTGTCCTAATGAGGCAACTTCTCAGCCTTTGCAGGTTTCATATGATGATGCAGATCATTCCATTTCTGATGCAGATTTACATGATGCACATGCACTTGTTGATGAGAGAGCTGATATTGAGCAGGCAAATACCATGCCAAAATGGCTGGTGCAGACTTTGCGTGACAGCAAATTAGATGCACCTTTGTCATATCGTACTCGTTCAGGCTCTCATAGTGCCTCCTTTGCATCAGATTGCTATGCTATGGCTGCGTTTAGTCTCTGTGATGAGAATGAGCCTGTTTCTTTTGATGAAGCACAAAATTCAGAAAATTGGATGGCTGCTATGCAATCTGAATATGATGCTATAATGAAGAATGGTACTTGGTCTTTATGTGACTTGCCTCCTGGCAAGAAGGCCATTGGCACTAAGTGGGTATACAAGCTGAAGCGTAAACTTGATGGTACAGTGGATAGGTATAAGGCTAGGCTTGTTGCAAAGGATTATGCGCAGGAAAGAGGCATTGATTTTGATGAGACCTTTGCACCTACATGCCGTATGACTACTGTTCGGAGCATTTGTGCACTTGAAGCCCATCATGGTTGGAATGTACATCAGTTGGACATTAAAACAATATTTCTGAATGGTGACTTGCATGAAGAAGTGTATGTTTTTCAGCTCCGTGGCTTTGTGCAAAAAGGGCATGAAAACCAGGTGTGCAGGTTAAAGAAGGCATTATATGGTTTAAAGCAAGCACCATGTGCTTGGTATGAGAAGATACATGCCTATTGCACATGGTTTTGAGAACAGTCCAACTGAAAGCACCTTATATGTTAAGCGTGCTAATGATGTGCTTCTGATCATTGTTGTCTATGTTTATGACATGCTGCTCACTGGTCCTATTGAGAAGCATATTGCTGATTTCAAGGCTGATTTGCATGCCTCATTTGAGATGTCTGATTTGGGGCATTTGCATCACTATTTGGGCATTCAATTTATGCAAGTTGATGATGGAATGGCTTTGTGTCAAACGAAATATATTGACACGTTATTGCAGCGTTTTGGCCTTGAAGACTGTAAGCCTATTGCCACTCCTATGGAGACAGGTTTACGATTGAGACTTCATGATGCTGGAGATGCATTTGATGCTGTTCTCTATAGCAGGCTGTTGGATGCTTGATTTACTTATGCATTACTCGGCCAGATATTCAGTTTGCTGTCTCACATATCAGTGGGTTTATGCATTGCCCAGGAGTCGCGCATTGGAAGGCGGTTAAGCGCATCTTTCGCTACTTGAGTGGTACTCGGCTACTTGGGTTGTTTTATCCCAAGGGGGGATCACTACCGCCAGATTTACATGCTTTTTCTGACTCAGATTGGGCTAGTTGCTATGACACTTGTGTGTCCACCAGTGGTTTTTGCTTCATGCTTGGTAATATCTTGGTTGAGCAAGAAGCAGCCTGCTGTGGCCACTTCCAGTTGTGAGGCTGAGTATAGGGAAGCTTTCACAGCGACTGTTGAGTGTGTGTGGCTCAGACGCCTTATGGCTGATTTGGGTGTTGGCCAGTCTTTTGCCACCACCATCTTCGCTGACAGTCAGAGCGCATTGGCAGTTGCGAGGAACCCTGTGTTCCATGCTCACACTAAGCACATTGAGGTGCATTATCACTATGCCATGGAGAGGTTCTCTGCTGGGGAGATCAGCTTGGCATATGTGCTCACGCAGGAGAACATTGCAGACCTTTTCACGAAGGCTCTGCCTAGGGAGAAGTTTGAAGCTTTCCGCAAAGCTTTGGGCTTCCTTCCTTTTGTGGAGTGATTTCCTAATAGCTTGGCACTTCCTTATACATGAGTGCCAGCTCCTTGTTCACCGCATCACTCCCAGGGGGAATTTGTTGATATATTTAGGTAGTGATGTGTGTGAACACACTAGGACCGCCGGGGCACTTTTTTCCCTCTTTAGGAGGTTTTTTTTCCCTCGGCTTGTATATACGCCTATTGCCCTAATGGGCTACTTATCTTTGTACATTCTCTAGTAATACATTCAGTATTGTGTGTTTGTGCTCCAAGCTTCTTCTTCTTCCATGTGCTGTTCGCGTGCTTCCGCAAACGTCTATCTCCAACAGAAAATAAGTGTTCTGGCAGAGAGCCCTTGTATTAAAGTGAATGAGGCTTTTGAACTTTCAAAAGAAGAGGCTTGAAGCAAGGAATCTTTATCAACTCCAATTTCTTGATTTGGCTCTTTGATGAGGGAGTTATGGCCAAAAGTGTAGATGTAGATATTCCTACTATACCTTTCACAGAGGGTATGCATGAGAATATGCTTCATCCAAGAGGAAAGGGGACTAATATCTTTGCCTGTAGGCATGGAGACTGGCCTAATAGCTTGCACTCATGCTCGTAATATCCCACCTTTCACAGAGGGTATGCATGAGAATATGCTTCATCCAAGAGGAAAGGGGACTAATATCTTTGCCTGTAGGCATGGAGACGGGCCTAATAGCTTGCACTCATGCTCGTAATATCCCATATGTGCATCCTTGAGCATGCTTTGCTGAGCATAAATAGTCTTCTTTCTTCATGTTTTCCTTGCAAGTTGTTCAAACTCACGTATGGTGCGTGGGCATATTTCCAAAGGCATTTCGAGGGGCCTGGGTGGCCTCTACTGGTGTCTGGCTGTAAAGAACATTGGTGTTCGTGCGTGGGACTCCTTGGAGCCCTTGATGGGGCTCCAAACCTCTTATTCTTTTGCTGTAGAAAACAAAAGCCCATAGCCAAAACCTCCGCAGTTTTGAGAGGAAGGAGATAGAAAAATAGCTGGAAAAAAAATCACCTGCATGTATGCTTGTAAAAGGAAAAGGATTCACCTCTTTCCCTCCCAAGATCTATACCTGCTCTCATTTTTTTTAATGTGAGTGATGTGTTTGTCTCTCACCTCCCAACCATTACATCCTCCTGTGCCCAACTTAGATAGTTTCTAGAGTGATCTAGTGTGGACATGTGGCCATCATGCACACTCACTCTACTAACTAGGGTAGAAACCTTAGTATAATTCCCTGAGCTTGGAACTTAGTGACTAGCCCTTGTTCCACACATGGATCTATGGCCAAGTTGGTCAATGTCTAAACGGTAAGAGTCATTATTTTGAAGAAGCAATGATTTTGAAGAAGCAATTTTTTTTGATTGAAAACTTAAGTTTTTTTTGTTTTCATTGATTGATTAAAAATTCATGGTGTAACATTCTCCATTTTCTTTCTTTGTTTTGCCCACTACCTGTTCAAAACAACTTGTAATCTTTTTGGAAAGTTCACTGTATTACACTGTTTTTGGCAGTGCAAGTACCTGGAAATGGATTTGGAGACTGCTTATGTTGCTGGGGAAGCAGCACATGGACAGCTTCTCAGGGTAGCATATGAGAAGGATGCAATTATCTTAGACCTGGAAAAAGTTATACAGAGACTAGAGTAAATATTCCTATTTTACTCTGTTTTGTCAATTTAGGTGCATAATAAATGATAATATAATGAACATTAACATAAGATCAGGTATT
>CM035432.1:146186064-146221064 GCA_020310875.1 Ceratopteris richardii
AAGCCGAAAAGAAGAAGAACTAGTAGAAAGCATATTCCCATTGGTGGAAGTCCCAGTGGGATGGGTGCAAGAAAAGACCCAGGAAATCACCATCAATGATAATCTAGCATTCACCAAGGAAATGTTGTTTAAGGACGAGGAAGAGGCAGCTTCGGAGACAGTTAAGGAAGTCAACTTAGGAGGAGAAGAAAATCCACAAAATCTTCTACTGACAAGTTGGTTGTAGGACCACCCTCTTCTTCTCACCGAGGTAATAACATGCATGAATAATTTTAAAGACCTATTTGCATGGAGTTACAAATATTTGACAGGAATACCAAAAGAGCTTGGAATACACACTATTCCTCTAGCGGAAGAAGCTCGACCAATTAGAGGGAAAATGTATAGGCTAAATCCAAAATATGCAGATGCGGTCAAGAAGGAAATCCAAAAAATGGAGGAAGCAAGTATCATAATTCCTGTAGAACATTCAGAATGGTTGTCTTCCATGGTTATCGCACCTAAGAAGCAACCTAATAAAATCAGGGTTTGTGTGGATTTTCAAGCATTAAATAAGGTAACCATTCTTGATGGGTTTCCCACCCCCTTTTCTGAACAAGTGATTGAAGATGTGGCAGGACATGTGCTGTGACAGTTCCATGGATGGTTTCAATGGATACAACCAACTGCAAATCCATCCTGAAGATCAACCAAAAACAGCCTTTTTAACCCCTTGGGGAACTTATATCTACACCAAAATGGCTTTCGGCCTTAGGAATGCACCAACCACTTTCAATAGGACAGTATATCTTATCTTCAACAAGTTGCTCCTGAAATTCTTAAGAATTTTCATGGATGACTTTTCAGCCTTCTCTGGAGCAGCCTGCACCACTGCAGTAGAAAATGTACCAAAACATTTGAAGCAATTAGAACAAGTACCGTTGTAGAGAGACAGGTTTGAAACTTAACCCTAACAAATGTCATTTTCTGGTAACCCAAGGCACCTTGTTAGGACATGTGGTCTTTGCTAAAGGAATGACTCCAGATCCAGATAAGGTAATGTCAATTCTTAAGCTTCCAAGACCTATCTATGCTAAAGAGGTCCAGAGCTTCTTGGGGCACACGAGATATCACCGGAAGTTCATACGCATGTATGTAGAGGTAGCACGACCACTTTCACGACTTACTGGTAAAAGTTTTCCCTTTCAATGGTTTGAAGAAGAAGAATCTGCATTCACTTATCTAAAATAGAGGTTGGCATCTTTACCTATACTTATCTCACCAGATTGGTCTAAGACATTTCACGTGCATGTAGACGCAAGCTTGTATGCAGTAGGAGCCATGCTGACTCAACCAAGCGAAACACACAAATTAGACCAGCCCATTCATTATGCGAGTAGGCTCCTATCGAAAGCGGAGAAGAACTATAACACTACAAAAAAGGGAAGCATTGGCTATTGTATTTGCCCTCAAGAAATTCAGGCACTATTTATTAGGCACTACATTCACAGTGATTACTGAACATCAAGCTTTAAAATATTTGTTGAATAAGCCACAAGTCGCAGGAAGAGTATGGAGATGGTTGCTTCTCTCCCAAGAATTCGACTTTGAAATTGTACAGAGAAGTGGTAGGCAACATGTCATTGCAGACCACCTCTCTCGCATCAGACACCCAACTCAAGCAACAAAGGGAGTAGAAGATGATTTCCTAGATAGCCAAATATACAAGGTAAATGTAGCACCTATATGGTATGATGATTTGACTCTTCTCCTAGGAAAGGGTCAATTCCGTACTGGGTCAACTCCATTGGAAAGGCGTAGACGACTCTTGAAAAGTAAGAATTTCATAATGGCGAAAGGCACCCTCTATAAGGTTGGTTCCAGTGTTGCATACGCAACGCGTTGCGAACCTTCACAACGTACGCAACGCAACGTCGCGTTGCGTACGCGTTCGCAACGCGTTGCGTATAAAATTAAAAAAAAAAGGGCCCTTCCAGCGGGCCGAAAACGGCCCGCTCGAGGGCCCTTTCTCATTTCATTCCAGAGCACTCAGAGCACTCTGGGCAGAGACAAGTCGTGCACGCGAGAGAGAGAGAGAGAGAGAGAGAGAGAGAGAGAGAGAGAGAGAGAGAGAGAGAGAGAGAGAGAGAGAGAGAGAGAGAGAGAGAGAGAGAGAGAGAGAGAGGAGAGAGAGAGAAAGAAAGAAAGAAAGAAAGATATATTAACGTCCACGGGAGGCCGAAATCGAACTATGGGACCGATCAGGTACATCAAAACATTACATTCCACTTGGGAGGGAAGCCCTCAAGGGGCTATAATAAAAGGGAAAAATCAAAATAAAAATAAAATGGGGGGGATGTGGCTTCCAAAGCACTCTTATGACTCATAAGAGTTTCAAAGTTACATCAATATATATTACAAATGAGGGAGATAGCTGTTTCTTCCTATGTGGTATGGGTATGGAAATCTCTGATAATAGCTTGACCTCCTCTGTATACTGCCCACTTTCCATTCTTCCTGGCTTCTCTGACTTTAGTTAACTTTGCTGGTCGATTTTTAAGTTGGAGTGGGGTGAGTTCATCTGCTATCCATACTTTAGTACCTTGTAGTGACTTTGCTTGCTTCATGACAGCTATCTTATCTGACATGTCAAAATAGCTTACCCTTGCCTGAGTTCCTTTGGGTGTGATGAAGACCGGAGACCCTAGATTGATGAAGGGGACCACCTTGGTTAGTTGTGCTTCTAGTACTTCTGTTTCAAGGATGCAGTCATCTTTTAACTCGGGTGCGATGTCCTCCCTGTCCCATCCTAGGGGGAGGCCTCCAATCCTGATAACTTTCTTGTTGCTGTCCACCAATTCCTGCTCCTTTACCACAGACATTACTTCTTTTGAAAAATGTGTAGAGCTTGATAGTTTTACCTCGGATAATTGTGTTGCCAAGTCGACTTTATTTGTTGATTCAGCTCCTGTTTGCTGGTTATTTCTTTGTGTTTCATCAAGCTTTTGTTGCAATCTGGCTATTTGTTCATCTTTCTTACTAATTTCCTGCTTCATTGCTTCCATTTTTCCTTGGAGTTTCTTCACTTCTTGGAGTAAGTAAGACTCCCATGCTTTTGGTTTGTTGAATCTATTTTTTAGTGAGTAAGCATCCAGCTTACGTTCTCTATCCTTGTCTCAAGATCTCTTTCTTTTTATCTCTCACTTATCATCTTAATTAATTAAGTGTGTATGCTCAAAAGGTTTTAGTTTGGAACGATCCTGGGGCCCCAAATTCCAACATGTCTTAGAGTGTGTCTAGTCAACAAGGAAATTTACATGCAAATTGTAGAATTGTCCTGGCACTTCAGGGATGCAAACATGCTTGAAAAGAAAGTAAAGAACCTAGAAGCATTTCTGCAGGATGAAGAAGACAAGAGCACAAAGTTGAAGGTTGAGAACAAGGACCTTAAGAAAGCTAACAAAAAGCTATGGGCAGAAAATGCACTGCTAAGGAAGCACAGAGATGCCCTAAAAATGATCCAAATGAAGATCAAGAGGACAATCCAGCTGAGAATAGAAGGCTTGGGAAGCAGCCTGCATGTGACTAGCATAATTGTCATTTGGACAGAAAGCATACATTTTTTTGTTGCACAGTGTCCTAGTACTTTATTTTGTAATTTTATTGGTACACAGTGTCCTAGTATTTTATTTTGTACTAGTTTTATAGGACTTCATGGGACCTTATTTTGTATTGTCAGAACTCCTTGTAGAATTATATTTGACACTTTATGATGTATTCGCTCCACGTATTCTCTTGCTATATTTGGCACTTCATGATGTAATCACTCCATTTATTCTCTAATTTTTCCTTTCTCTTCGAGACGGAGAGACTCTAGTGGCAAGCAACCTATAGAATAAATTTTTTGAAGAACAGAGTAAAGGATGGGCACCAAGGAACCAAATATCCAAACTGGGCACAAAGAAGTCCAGAAGCTTGGCTCGGTGCCAAGACGTCCAAAAACTGGAGGTGGGCACCAAGGCGTGCAAAATCTGGAGTTGGGTGCCAAGATGTCCAAAATCTGGAGTTGGGCGCCAAAACGTCCAAAATCTAGAGTTGGGCGCCAAGACGTCCAAAATCTGGAGTTGGGCACCAAGACGTCCAGATGGTAGAGTTGGGCGACCGCATGACGAGATTTATCAAGACGACAAGCAGACCTGATAAGGCAGCCAAGTGGGCCCTAGCCACTCATCATTATACGACAAATTCTGGTACTGGCGGCCATGCTGACAATTGAAACTGCCTAGTGCATTAACTTCCCATTACACTCATATAACAGACTCTCCTATTGTAACCGGTTCCTCACCTCTCTCCGATAAAAAAGGGAAAGCTCAAGAAGAGGAGGATAGCATATAGTGCACACTATAGGAGACTATAGCTGAGAGTGAGTGCAGGCTCGTAGAGACCTGCTTGTGTTGTTTGCTTATGCTACTTATGTGAGAATACTTGGAGGTTGAATTCTGTTGTTCCATTGCATGATAAGTGGTATGATTAGCTAATGGCTTGTGCAGATTAAGTTACATTTGGTTGTTCTTTGTCTTGTGCTCTATTTTGCTGCATGCTTGCTGCTGTTGTGACTCTCACTCCTAAGTGTAGTTTGTAGTGGTGATACGGAGGCTTGGTGATAAGTGTCTATTATGGTAATGTGCTTTAATGTGCCCATGTGCTTACATGTGCTCCAGGAGTAGTGCGTTTTGCATTCCCTGCACCCACACACTTCACTTCACCATCTACAAGGGGGGGAACACATGTGCAAAAAAAAGGGGGGGAGGGTTGAGAGAGGGGGAGGTGGGTAGAGGTGCAGAGGCAAAGGTGGAGCAGGCAGGTGGAGGAACAGGGCCAGGTGAGGACGGGGGGCGGGGGTATGCTGGGCAGCAGGCTCAGAAAAAGGGGGGAGGGGGGAAGGGTTGCAGGCGAGAGGGAGGAGAGGGGTGAGCGAAGGAGGCAGGCGGGGGAGATGGAGTGCAAGCTGGGAGGGGGATGCACAGACAGAGATCGGGGGAGGGAGATGGGGGTAGAATTCCACACAGTTTCTGCTACCCTGAGCCTACAAATTATTATGATTTGAATGATTATGATTATAAATAAGGAGCATTCTGATAATATTAGTATCTGCAAATTCATATGAACACGAAATTTGAAATTGCCTAGGAGAATTCCTTGATAAAAACCGATCTAGACAAAGCCAGAAAAGATTTGAAGTTAGCGAAAGAATCTGTTCTGAGGTTACAGAAAGAGATTGCAGAGATGCATGAGGAAGCTGCGGGTCTTCGAGCACAACTTCAAGATGCTTTGAATGATGCCCATCAATACCAACAAAGCTCTATTAACTCCACGTAAGTGCACAACAAACACATTTTCTTTTATACTTTTGAACTTTAAAGGAATGTTTATCACATTAGATTGACAGGGTAAATTTTTCAGCTCCTTTTAATTTATACTGGTTTGTGGGTTGACAACTTAGACATGCAAATGAACAATTAAGGAAAAGTCTTTTGGGTGCTCAAGAGAACATTGCAGAGTTAATTAGAGCTAGAAAAGAAGATGAAATACTTCACCTTCAGCAGCTCAAAGATTCCCAGGTTCATCTTACATTGGAATGATTATAGCTTTTTCTTCTCATTCTTTCATCTCATTTTTTTTTAAAACTTTGTGGTATCCATTTTGCAAACGCCATAAATACATCCCCCCTAGATTCAGTTTTACCTACCTCCCCCCCCCCCCCCCCCCGGGGGGCCCCCAAAAAAAAAAGCCCCAACGGCCAACAAAAGGGGAAAAAACCCCTCCTTTTTTTCATCCTCTTTTCCTTTCTTCTAGAAAGAAAGGGGTCTGTTGTTTTTACAAAGAACTGCTTGAAGGTCACGATTGGCTGAAGATCAGCCTTTTCAGAGGATCAATACAAGCTGGGGAGTCGGGCATGCATGCACACATGCATTCTCTCTCTCTCTCTCTCAAACACACACACACACACACACACACACACACACACACACACACACACACACACACACACACACACACACACACACACACACACACACACACACACACACACACACACACAGACACACACACGGCCTCAACAGCAGGTAATATTTGAGGTTTTTTTTGGCCCAGGGGGGCAGGAAGTAGGGTCAATGTTCTTAAGGCCATTTAATGTTTCCAATACACAAAGGGACCTAAGGGTTGGCACATCTGTAGGCTGGGGAAAGTCTATCTATGACATATACTTTCTTGGGATTCTGGGAGCATCGATGCAGGAGAAGCTCCATCTGAGAGTGTGAATCAACATATTCTGATTGCTGTGAGCAATCTCAGCATGTGGGTGACAATTTCCACCAACAACAAAACTGCAGCACACACAGGAGATATGCTGTGTCATGATGCTTGCTGATCTCCCCTGCTTCTCTCTTTCTTTGTTAGTTTTAATTTTAATCAATTTAATTTTCTGAAGTTGGTGGTGAGATTGAATATTACCTTTTTCTACAGTGCTTTGCATTGCTCAATGGGTGCTACAATCAAAAGCTAAAAAATATTCGTAATGCATTACAGAGTGGACTAAGCTGTTCCTGTAAAATTTATCCTGGAAAATCATACCAAACAGATTTCAAATAAAGGATTGCAATCAAGAAAATTCTGTCTTATGGACAGATTGGTGCATCAGTTCTCATTAATATTGCACTAGCAAGCCGCACAGCCATAACCAATGAATGCACATAATTACCTCCATGATGAATAAGCCTCAACACAAAACTTTATGAGTGTAAGCCAGTCACTGGAAAATCAATCGGAATCTAGAAGCTCATTAAGGTCAGCACAAACTCTTCAGAACTCGCCAACCTCAAAAGAAAGTGCAGAGTCTGTCAGATGTGATTCTTTACACAAAGAAATAAAACATTTACTTTGATTTTGTAAAGAATGGGGCGAAAATACTAGTAAAATGGGGGAGATTCAAAGGAGGCTAATGAACTTCTCATGTCCAAGGCACGGTAATCATTTCAGCTAGAACAACCTTGGATAAATAAGGGCTTATTATTGTTCAGAAGAGGGATTTCTCATAGGATTCTTGTCCTTTAATCAAGAGGTTCAAGTCAGCTTCATAAGTTGGGTTCTATTGGCCTCTCCCTAAAGTTGATTGTGCTTCTTTGGAGCTAGAGTTTTCATGAAACTTCTTCTTTGATGATATTCAAAAATTGAATCTAACATTAAAACACTTCTCAAAGCAGGTATTATTGCTGTGAGATTGAATTTTGTAGTATAAGCACCATTTCCAAAAGTCCTGAAGCTCTTCTAGCACCTTTTACATCGATCACACCATGTCATTTCTATCTTTATCTGGTAGCCTTCACATGGGTCCAAATTCTATCGTGGATGATCTTCCATTATTGTTGTAGAAGCAAAATGGGGACCCCCTCCTTGGGCAAGGCGCCTAGGAGGTGGCTGACCCCCTCCTTGGGTAAGTCCCTTGGAGGAGGAAGGCATGGCGAGAGCAGAGGCAGGCTGTTGGTGTACAGTGATATGTCAATTGCTAATCACTTTGGTGAAAAATTCTTTAAGAAGCATCAATGATCATCCAAGAAGAAGGCTCTACTTCAGGTGGATTTTTTGATCGTATGACGTTTTTCACATCAAGAATCTCCTTCCATAGGTTAGTACTTGCAACCAGAAATTGAATGATTATGCTTAAATGAATCTAGAATTTTGTTTTTTGTGGGGAATTCCAAATTGTCTAGGTAGATTGGCATGAAGTAGACTACCATGGACAAGACCATGGATAAGAATATGGACTAGTTGATGAGTATGGTCCACTAGCTGTGGCTTGACTCGTCCATAGCAGTGGTCAAGGTAGGACCTAGCTCGGTGAAGGGAAAAGGAGAGCATGCCATACATGTGTCAACTTAAGCTCCAGACGAGTTGAAAAGTCAGAAAACAATCTCTCTCTTTTTTCTCTTTCTAAAAGTAGATTGGGATTGTGGCAAATAACTTCTTGATAAAACCTTCAACATTAGAGTAGTGCAATTGTATGACGTCCCCAAACTCAAGGACATTAAGATAAGCACCTATGGTTAAAGTCTCCGATCAAGTATGGAGTGTTTGCACAGTGTGAACTTGTCAGTGGTGAATCAGTATGGGTGTACACTGTAGGGAATGCAAAATGCACTTCTCTTGAGAGGAGTACTCAAGAGATGTCAGAAGAGTGGAAGCTCACTAAGTCCATTTACAAACTTTGAGTCAATACAACAATGGTACACACTTGGAACACCCAATTCAAGGTTACCCTCTAGAGAGTGCCAACTGGCAAGCGCTTCCTTGCACGGAGGCAAGGGGTACTTAAGGATTACAAGGATTTGGTACTTCCAGAATAGAAATAGATGTAGCAAAGGTCCTAGAAGACATTGTATAGGAAGATGATAAACCACTCTCTCTATCTCCTCTTTGTGTCTCTATCTATATGTGAGTTGTAGTCTTGGGTGGCTCCTTTTTATATACAAGGAGAGCTTGCATATATTTGGGAGGAGTCAAGATATTAAGAATGAGTGGAGCTTCCAAACTCAACCAGGGAGTGGTGGCCAACATTTAAGCAATTATTTTGATAGGTGTCTTTGCCAAGGCATTTATACTATCACCAGGGCATATCAGGTTGAGGATGGTGAGGGTCCCACCTTTGCTCACCCAGTGAAGAAGATCACCCAGAGGAAGATGCCCGAAGGAAGGGTCTCCTTCTTGGAAAAGTAAGGTTCCCTTGTCTTGTAGGTTGTCGCAACATCCTCATTTGGGTTATCTTGGTCTTAGCTTGTGCTTGCATCAAAAAGAAAAAATTTGTTGTCTACATGTTGCCCGCTACCATAGGCTCTCTGTCTCGGAGAGAGATCATTCAAAGTGAGAACATACAAAGTGACAAAGGTTGTATAGAGATAGAGGCATGATAGGGAGATACAATGAGATGTTTAGTGATAGCTTTATACAAAGTACTATGAATGAAAAGTTTATATAAAGCAAGAGTTTCTAAGACACTGTGCTGGAGAAAGACCTAAAACACTATGCAAAAGTGTCCATGAAAGTTGAAATGTTTAGTCTTCGGCAGGCTCTTTCCTTGGCTTGTGGCGCCAAGTGTCTTCTTCGTCGGGATCTCTAGGAATCAAAGATCGAAACAAATTAAATCCTCGTTTGCATGAATTTCGTTGCCTTTCAACTTCAGCTTTTGTTGTTATGAGTTCATTCTCCAAGATTCATATATGGTCCTCTGTAGTGGAAGCACATTCCTCCAATGCTAGCTTCTTCACCTTTATATTCATTTCTTTGGTGACCAAAGCACAACACAAGGTTTCTGATGATATGATTTTGATGTGCTGCCTTGCCCAAGCATCGAAACCTACAAGATTTTATCTGTCCTCTACCTTCGAGGACTCTTTGGAATAAGACATTGGCTACTTCTATTTGAAATGGATCCTTCAATGCTTCGAGGATAGTGGCAAAATGTTCCCCATTCCTCCTCTAAGAGAATTAGCTATGATTTGTATGGTAAACCCCATGGATGTGGACCTCGAAGTGGAGCCTATGGGTATGTGAGAGTAAAGTTATGGTAGAGAAGTGAGGATTCTATCAAATTAAGTGGTATTATGAGTAATGTGGAGGTGTATGAGTGTCAATGTTAACTGGTAGTGTAGAAATAGGAGTTCAGGGACATGATTGAGCAGTAAATGAATGTCGGGGTGTGAGATGAACGAGTGCATTTTAGGAACTGGTGGGATTGGTTGAGGTGAAGGTGGGAAATGGAAAACTATGTGTATCCTTGCGATGCGATGATTAGGGTGGGGTGTTTTGGCTTAGTAGATGTGGGTGCTAATGAAGAGGATTTAGAAGAGGGAGAAGCGAGAGAAGGGTGCAGTGTCTCAATGAAGCGGCATGCCCTTGTTGATCTCATGGAAATGCAACAAGGTGGACACTAGAATTCTTTTGAACATGCGTATGGTCCTCTTCCTTGAATAACTTGCAGGTGTTGAACAACTTGAAGTGTGTGCCTTCTTGTTTTTCTATTGGGGTGCACTTCTTTCTTCGCTTGGTGAGTGATTATTGGAGAAGCTTGTGGTATGAAAATGGGTTTGCATGCACAAAGCAAAACAAGGGTTAGCTTGATGTATGTGAAGTATATATAATCTTTCAAAAGAAAAGGGGCCTCAAACAAGGCCAAGCATTGCGTTGCTTTTGGATCTATGGATTCCATAGTAACCAAGGAAGGAGAGAGATACTCTGCATGTGATGTTGCCTAGATATGGAGATATGGGGAAAGAATCTCCATGGAGAGATATGGAGAAAAGATTCACCTAGGAGATATGGAGAAGGATGTCGCCCAAGAGACGACAACACCCAAGAGGTGGAGGTGAGGAAGGATATGGAGTGTCGCTAGAGATGGAGGTCTTGTCCCCTAGATGTGGAGGACGAGGGTCTCTAGAGGAAGTCGCCAAGTGAGGAGGGGGCCATTGGAGGAGATCAGAAAGTCGCCGAGCTAGATGTGTCATTTTGATGGGGTCGCCCAGGGTTTGATCACCTCCCCCTAGTTATGGACTTACCATTGTGAAGTCAACCAAACTATCCAAAGGAGCACATAGAGATGTCGCCCATAATAGTTCCGCAAGCCGTAGATGAATGGCCATCTTGGAGTCAATCACCCATGTGAAGAGGAGTTTGAGAAGCAATGGTAAGAGGCATTAAAGAGAAGAGTGCTAGAGATACCAAGATAGGGAAAAGGATGACTTCTAGACATCGTTAGGAAACACATGCCTAGAGGTGGAGTGAGATGAGGTCGCCCAAGGAGAGTGGGATGAGGAAGGACTCAAGAGTCACCCAAAGTTATAAATTGAACAAAAAGGATGGAGTAGTAGGAGGAAATCCTATGAAGGGAGGGAGGTTTCCCTTGTGAAGGTGAGAAGGGTGATGAGGGGAAGGGAGTGTCAAAAATGCCTTCGGATAGAATAGTCTCAGGGGTTGCCTGTCATTGATGGAGGAGCTAGATAGATTTTCTAGCGAAGGTTTGGAGAAATTTCCGTGCGAGTGGATTTTCACTTCTATCCTTTGGATTCTTACAAAAGTTACAAGTACTATGTATACTTACATGAAAACAAATGCTAATAAAATTATCAAAAGACCATTTACAAGCTTCTGCACAGGACGGTGTCGGAGGTAACCAAGAGTAGCTATTGAGAGGGCTCTGTATAGAGCCTTAACTTTGACATGTTGATTAGTAGCAACTTCTGTCCAACAAGGGTTGCAAATGTGTACGGCTCCATGAGGAAAGATTTCCAACACTTGAAACGGGCCTATCCACCTTGGTGAAAGCTTTTTCTTGCTCTTCTTTTCGAATAGCCTAGGGTGGTATAGGAGAGTTAGGCGATTTTTCTTTATCTTGGATGCCCACAAATTCACATCCGGATGATTCTTGTCCTTCTCTTGAACTAGTGCTAACTTCTCATAAACCAACTTTTTCTTTTCCTCGAGCAGTTGTGTCCCAAAGAAGTTATAGGACATGGCGGTAGTAGCTCCTTGATCCTTGTCTCTCCTCTCCGAAAAGAGGCCAATAAAAAATGTTAAAAATTGTGAGCAATTTTCCACTTGGGAGCTCAACTTGGAGGTCAAAGTTTAGTTAAAGGCTTTTCAACCTCGTCAAACAAGGGCAAACTTTGGCTAAAATTTTTAGTACATATTCTACTTTAGCTCAATGAGAGCTTTCCAAGCACATATGACACTCCATCAACCACCACCAAAATCAAGGTCAAAAGTCAAACCCTAATCTCACGTCAAGATGTGAGAAGTAGATTTGAAATCTCAAAAGTCACATGACACATGTCAAACATATGTGGACTTGATCCGATCGTTCATAATTGTGTCGTGGCAATAGAAAAATTGAAAAAAATCTCCAAAAACCAGGAACCCAAAATCGCGCTGCATTTTTGTGGAAGCTAATTTCTTGGCTAAAAATAGACCTTGGTATTGAACATGTAATTGTCACTTGTACATACATCAAGCTCTTGGAGATCATTGCCTAAGAGCACTTGAAAGTTTTCTTGTATATTAGTTATTTTGGAACTCTTTTTACTCTTTTGCCATATGTGAGTGTGTCTTTCTTGTCTCTGCTTTGTCTATTTCTATCTCTTCTACTTTAATTGTGGGCCAAAAAACCAACAACTTGTATCAGAGCACGAGTGTGAATGTGTAGAGTGTTAGCTTGAGCATCACATTAGCTTAAGCATCATATTAACTTAAGCATTTGATTGAGAGATTATGGAAACCTCCAACATGATATTAATAGACAACTTTAATGAAAACAATTTTCATACATGGCAAACACGTCTCGCAATACTATCTCATGTTCATGGATCTTTGCGATGAGGTTGAGGTTGAAGTAAAGCGTCTAAAAGGAGCAGGTATATATACAAAAGATGCTCAAGACTTTAATAGGTCTCAAGCTCATAGTGCTTGATCATCTTCAACAAGTGGAGGTGGAAGTTCCCAAGCAGGGGAGTCAACTAGTCCTATGAGACCAAGAAGGGCTTCAACATCGAGTCAAGACCTAAATACAAAAGCTATCTTTAGAAATAGAAAAGCTTTGTTCACCATAGGTATGAGTTTGAGTAATGAATATGGGGCAACTAGTCCTATGACACCAAGAAGAGCGTTAACATCGAGTCAAGACCTAAATACAAAAGCTATCTCTAGAAATAGAAAAGCTTTGTCCACCATAAGTATGAGTTTGACTAATGAATATACACATCATGTTGCAGGTATTCAAAGTGTAAGTGAAGCTTGGATCAAATTGGAGAAAATATTTGGTACAAGGACTCAACAAGCTCTTGTGTCCGTCCTTATTTTCTTTTTTTAACTAGAGATGGGCTACTCAATATCAATGGCAAAATGTATAAACAAATTTAAGAGCTATTTAGCGAGTTTGAGGTCTGCGGAAGCACGCGAACAACACAACGAAGAAGAAGAAGAAGCTTGGAGCACAACACACAATACTCAATGTATTACCAAGAGAATGTACAAAGATAAGTGACCCGTTAGGGTTATAGGCGTATATACAAGCCAGGGGAAAAAAAGCCTCCTAAAGAGGAAAAAAAGTTCCTCGGCGGTGCTAGTGTGACATCACTACCTAAATGTATCAACATATCCCCCTGGGAGTGATGCAGTGAACAAGGAGCTTGCACTCATGTATAAGGAAGTGCCAAGCTATGTGGAATCAATCCACAAAAGGAAGCAAGTCCAAAGCTTTGCAGAAAGCTTCAAACTTCTCCCTAGGCAGAGCCTTTGTGAAAAGGTTTGCAATGTTCTCCTGTGTGGGCACGTATGCCAAACTGATCTCTCTAGCAGAGAACCTCTCCTTGACATAATGATAGTGCACCTCAATGTGCTTAGTGTGATCATGGAACACAGGGTTCCTCGTAACTGTCAATGCGCTCCGACGGTCAGTGAAGATGCTAGTAGACAACTATCCGACACCCAAATCAGCCATAAGGCATCTGAGCCACACACACTCAACGCTCATTGTGAAAGCTTCCCTATACTCAACCTCACAACTAGAAGTGGCCACAGTAGGCTGATATGCATGAGCTATCAAGCATGAAGCAAAAACCACTGATGAAAACATGAGTGTCATAGCAACCAGCCCACTCAAAGTCAGAAAAAGCATGTAAATCTGGCGATAGTGATCGCCCCTTGGGATAAAACAATCCAAGTAGCCGGGTACCACTCAAGTAGCGAAAAATACGCTTAACCGCATGCCAATGCTTGACACCTCGGCAATGCATAAACTTGCTCTTCTGGGAGACAACGAACTGAATGTCTAGCGGAGTAATGCATAAATAAATCAAGCATCCAACAACCTGCTGATAGAAAAGAGCATCAAATGCATCTCCAATATCATTAAGACTCAATCATCAACCTGTCTCCATGGGAGTGGCAGTAGGTTTGCAATCTTCAAGGCAAAAACACTCCAATAATGTGTCAATATATTTTGTTCGCCATGAACTTGCATAAATTGAATGCCCAAATAATGATGCAAATGCCTCAAATCTAACATCTCAAATGAGGCATGCAAATCAGCCTTAAAATAAAAATTATGCTTCTCATGAGGATCAGTGAGAAGCATGTCATCGACATAGACAACAATGATCAGAAGCACATCATTTGCACGCCTAACATATAAGGTGCTCTCAGTTGGATTGTTCTCAAAACTATGTGCAATCAGATAGGCATGTATCTTTTCATACGAAGCACGTGCTGCTTGCTTCAAACCATATAATGCCTTTTTCAACCTGCACACTTTGTTTTCATGCCCTTTTTGCTCAAAACCACGGGGCTAAAAAACATACACTTCTTCATGCAAGTCACCATTCAGAAATGTAGTTTTAATGTCCAAATGATGTACGTTCCAACCATGATGAGCTGCAAGTGGACAGACGCCATCAAAATCAATGCCTTTTTCTTGAGAATAACCCTTTGCAACAAGCCTAGCCTTATACCTGTCAACTGTTCCATCAGGCTTATGATTCAACTTGTATACCTACTTAGTGCCAATGGCCTTCTTGCCAGGAGCCAAGTCACATAAAGACCAAGTACCATTTTTCATAATAACATCATACTCTGATTGCATAGCAGCCATATCATAGCAATCTGATGTAAAAGAAGCACTATGAGAGCTTGAACGAGTACGATATGATGGAGGTGCATCTAATTTGCTATCTCGCAAAGTTTGCATCAGCCATTTAGGCATAGTTTTTCGCCGCCTCTATATCAGTTCCCTCATCAATAAGTGCATCATGTAAATCTGCATCATGTAACCTGTAAAGGCTGAAAAGTTGCCTCATTTGGACCAGCACTAAACTGTCCACCTGTAAATAGAAGAAGCAAGGTGTCGTATACATCCTTGGAGCTAACTGATGTCTCCTTAGTACATGAAGGTAATGGCTGAATAGCATCTTCCACAAAAACAACATTGCATATAACCAAAATGCGTTTAGCTTGTGGATGGTACAAACGATAGCCTTTGCTTTCAGCCTTTGCTTTCAGAACTGTATCCAACGAAAATACATTCCATTGCTTTATCATCCAATTTCCTTCGTTGTTGCTTAGGCACTAATGCATATGCCTGACAACCAAAGACATGTAGGTGAGCATCAGATGGCTTGCAACCATGCCAAGACTCATATGGAGTGATAAACTGCAATGCTTTAGTTGGACACCTGTTAAGTACATATGCTGCACCAGGGTAAGATCAAAACGTGTTTGGAACCCCTCTCTGGACGTACGGTACGTACGGTTCGTACGGTACCATACGGTACTTGTTCTCTGGACGTACGGTACTGATTTGATCACTCGGCAAGTCTCTGTTGCGGAACTTCTCCAACTTTGAAATGATTGACCATTAGCTAGGTGCTGAGAGAGAGAGAGAGACTATCAAAGGTACTGTCTGTTTCAATTTATTTCCTATGTGGACTTTGCATTCATGGTGAGCTGCAATGGCATGTGCCCTCATATCATGATTCACGTCAGTTTGTAATATGCCAATATACAGTGTACACCAAGTAGTAAGTACTAAGTACTAAGTTAGTAACTAGAAAGTTATATGTATTATGTACATTATATATATATATATATATATATATATATATATATATATATATATATATCTATATATATATATATATATATATATATATATATATATATATATATATATATATATATATATATATATATATATATATATCGAACAACGTACCGAACGTACCGTATCTCAGGATTCCATTCGGATCTCGAACCGTATGCGAACCGTACGTACCGAACCTAACGTACCGTTCTACCTTGTGCTGCACACATAACAACCTCAAGCCAGAAACTATGTGGTAAAGCCTGACTCTTGACCATACACCTCGCCATCTCCATGAGTGACGTGTTTATCCTTTCAACAATTCCATTCTGTTGAGGTGTATATGGCACTACACTGATGTTTTATCCCACATTCAGCTAGAAATGCATTGAAGTCTGAAGACATATATTCCCCCCCTCGATCAGAATGGAGGGTGCCCATTTTACATGCTAATAGATTTTCAGCCAAAACCAGATATTGTTTGAAGCACATAAACACTTCGGACTTTGCTTTCAATGGATATACCCATGCATGCCTAGAAAAATCATCAATGAAAGTCACAAAGTAAAGATAGTTCCCAAAAGAAGGTGACTACATAGGACCATAAACATCACTATGAACAAGCTGCAATTTTTGAGTAGCTCAAACTGAACCATCTTTTGGGAAGGAGGAACGTTGCATTTTACCAAAATACAGCGTTCACAGACATGTTGCCTCAAGTTTGGGCAAAGAGGACACCATTTTAGATTTCTGTAGGCGCAACAAACTAGCAAAATTTAGATGACCAAAGCGTGCATGCCATAGCATTGCAGCTGATTGGGTTGGTTGCTATGACACTCATGTATCCACCAATGGTTTCGCTTCATGCTTGGTAGCTCATGCATATCTTGGTTGAGCAAGGAGCATCTTATTGTGGCCACTATTTGTTGTTAAGCTCAGTATAGGGAAGCTTTCATAGCTACTATTGAATGTGTGTGGCTGAGACTCCCTTTTGGCTGATTTGGGTATTGGTCACTCTTCTGCCACCATTATCTTTGCTTGCACAAAGGAGAGGTGCACTATCATTATGCTTGCACAAAGCACATTGAGGTGCAATATCATTATGTCAAGAATCGACTTTTTGCTCAAGAGATTAGTTTGGCTTATGTGCTCCCACATGATAATGTTGCGAGCCTTTCACAAAGGCTTTGAAGCTTTTCTCAAAGCTTTGGCCCTACTTCCTTTTGTGGATTGATTCAGTTCACATAGCTTGGCAATTCCTTACATGAGTGCTTGCCCCTTGTTCACTGCATCAGTCTTAGGGGGGAATTTGTTGATATATCAGTAATGAAAGCACTTAAGACCGCCACGACATCTTTCTCCCTTTTTAGGATGTTCTTTTCTTCCGACTTGTATATAGAGCTATAACCCTAATAGGTTACTTATCTTGTCTTATATGTAGGTAATACACTCAATATTGTGCTTTGAGCTTCTTCTTTTCCCTTGTGTTGTTTGCATGTTTCTGTAGGGTTTGGACTCCAACAAAATCACCTTTGCAGCAGAGGTTCTTCTAATCTTTAGTAGGACCTAAAATAAGTGATAAGTGAGAGGGTCTGCTAATCTTTAGTAGAACGTGAAAGAAGTGGTAGGGGTCTGCTTGCAAGGGCGTTTCTCCCAATTGCAAACACCAAATTCATTGCTTTTTGTGGCCAAAGAGAGCTCTCAAGACCAGGTATTAGGATAAAAAATTTAGAAGTAATGGAATTTTGCATGAAGAGAAAAGCCCTAGTTAGTAACTAGCAATGGCAAGATAGTACTTTAATGTAAGGTTTACAATCAATGTTTTATCACTTGTAAGGTATCTAGTTAACATTAACTACAATAAATTTGGATGTATTTTGACAAGCTTTCGAAAGTGCAAGACTCACTTTAGTGCTCTGGTATCATTGGCGAGAATTTGATAGAGAATGACAAAAGCGTTTGAAAATGAAGCAAATGCTCTTTGATGGATGATCCACATAAATTTTAATGAATTTTGGAGATAATTTGATAAGTCAAACGATTTCTGTACATAAAAAGTATAAGTTTTGGAATTCTTACATTGACCACAGACCATGTGACCTTATCTATTTTCTATGATTTCTTTTTTACTATGAGCTTTACAAACAAGATTTATGGTCATAAAATTTCATAATAAAATCCATCTTTATTTGTAAGATCTGAACAAAAGAACGAAAACAAGTCTCTGTATATTTTTCAAGTGATGCAGGTGTAGGGGGTAAGTATTTTCGAAATTGTGAGCACCAAATGTAACATATCAAAATTTTGAAG
Organism: Ceratopteris richardii; assembly: GCA_020310875.1. NCBI lineage: Eukaryota > Viridiplantae > Streptophyta > Polypodiopsida > Polypodiales > Pteridaceae > Ceratopteris > Ceratopteris richardii. Next base: position 146,204,036 of record CM035432.1, read on the forward strand.
TAATTAGAGCTCATTTGTTGGATCAAATGCTCTCTAGTACCCATAACAATCTTTGGTGAGGATTCGCTAGAAATTGCTAGAAATGTTTCATGCACACATGATTAATTATTGTTGGAAGCTTCAATTTCTAAAAATTTTCTTGGAATGATTACTCAATTTGGATTTTGTCTTCATAAATAAAAGACATTCTAGAAGTGCATGTTCATTGTTAGTAGGTTCACCTAATGGAAGGTGCAGAGTAAGCTATCTCATTTACAAAGAATGTTTTAATGAATTCTAAGCGCATATAGTTGGACGCAAACTAGAAGAGTTAATCTAGCTTTTTGTGCACAAATAATTTGGAGTTTAGGTATTATTTCATTAGTCTAAGGTCTTCAAAAAGATGACCCTATACATTTCTAGACTTTGTCATGAAGTCTTCGACCTTTGTAAAGAAATGATCATAAAATTCTAAGAACATGTCCAAATCAAGTCATTTTTGTGCTTAATCAAAGCTTAAGGCTGTTTTCATCTACTTGCAAAGTTGAAGAATTTTCTATGAATATAAGCTTTAATAAATTTAATCTTTAATATGCTATTGTGTGAAATTTTTCTTGTAGGAAATATTCTTGAAAGAAGAGGGTTTATCCACAACAAGTTCATATGATTTTTTTTTGATATGATGTGGGCACCATGGGTTAGCCAAGCCCTATATATAGATGGTTTGGTTAATGGTGACTATTTTCAATCAGGGAAGAGAGATTCTACCTGAACTTCATAGGTATATATAATGCCATGCAAGTATGGAACAAGAGAACTCAAGTTTTTGTTTTTGATACATATGGCGTGAATTGATACAAGCTGATTTAATTCTCCTTCTTTCTGAGCTAATATTTGATGCAAGAAGCATTCTTTGTAGCTCAAGTTGAGTTGATTTATCAAACCATTTCTTTGTTACTCATCATAATGCAATAGATAGTCGGAGCAAAGAAAACAAAACATTTCACATCATCTTCATGTTTTTTTTGCTTTTTATTTCATGAATGTGAGTACTCACCTATTTTAAAGTATTGAAGCTCTCTCTCATACATGCATTTAGGTGGGATATAAAGTTTGGTGGTATGGGACATCAAACTTTGTATACTACCTAGGTGTAGGAAAGATGGTATGGGTGAGAAGTCATTTATGAATTTATGTTTTATGATTTGAAGGTCTTTCAAATGATTTTAGTACCATTATACAATAGAGACGGTAGCTAAAGCAATCACTGTGTGATGACAAACAAAGCAAGTCCGTAGGCAAGTAGCTTGTAAGCAAAAAGGCAAGGTTTTCACATAAGAATACCTAATATAGCAATTGCATTAAGAAGGGATGCTAAGAGTCCATATGTCATTTGGTACATGTGAGATCAGGCCATGATTGATACATAGTATTCATGAAGCGAACTAGATGCTTAGCCTACTTGGTTATCAGTGTGCACACGTCTAATTATCATCCTTTCAATTTATTAAATAAACTCAGATCTTGAGTCTCTTTTGTCTCTAAGAGTACCAGACATTATTGAGAGATTATATGAATGTGGTTTGCATGGGACATTTTATTCCTAATTTAGTATGATTTTATCTTAGTGATGAAAAGATAAAAAGCAAGTTGCATTTTATCATTGAGAAGGTGATGGTTGTTCGACTTAGTCACCGTATTTTATCATCGCATCTTCAGTTGGTATAAGTGGCTTAGTTCCATAGAGTAGATCAGGATATACTTTGTATGAGAGATTTTAGTCCACAATTTGGATCATCACACATTGGGCATGAGAGATTGAGATCTTGGTTCCATAGTTTGGACCAAGATAGGAATCTTTTGAAGTTTTGTTTCAATTAGAGAGAATAAATCTAGCAGATACTTGAGTTTAGAGCTTAAAACACTATTTGGAAAAGATTTGCATGAGTCATGAGTAATCTATGATTTGAAAACAACATCAATTTATCAATTTTTATTATTTTTAGTATCTTCCCTCGGAGATCAAGGGCATAGTCAGATTGTCTAGGAAGTGTTTAGTACAATATTCTTTTATTCTTTTTCAGTTTGTGCTGAGTTAGTTATAAAACCAATTTGTGGAAGCTCTACAAGTGGCTAATAGTTTGGAATGAGTATAGTATAATTCCTCTCTAGTTGAGTAAGTAATTTTCTTTCTTTCATTGTTATCATCAATTGATAAGTTCTCAATTGTAGGTCTATTGATACAATGGATAGATGCTACGGTCTCTACAGGTGACAAGTTATCTTTAATTGTTGAGTTCTCAGTTGTAGGTCCATTGAGACAATGGATAGATGCTAAGGTCTTTTTAGGTGACAAGTTGTCACAAGTTAGTGGTCAAGGTCTAGGAGTAAGGATTTCGAGGATATTCCAAGTACTTATGATGCACACATAAGGAATTATTTGAACTCAAAGGGATTCCTAGAGTATACCCAAAGCAAGGATTGCTATTTCTTGGTGTAAATGCTAGATAGGAAGTAGAGAGATTTAGTTGTATGATCTAGTTCAGAGTTTTTAGTGAGTTCGACACCCCAGACACTCTACATGTAATAGTTGGGATCACGTGTTCTAAACCCTAGGTTTTGTAGCTGCTCCTATATTATTGAGGACTGACTCCTAGGTTTTGTAGCTCCTTCTATATTATTGAGAACAATGATATGTGCAAAGTCACAACAGGATGCGTACTTGAGTCCTAGGGACATCAAAACTTCATTCCCGGGGCTAAAGTCAAGGGATGCCTAGCCGGAATGGATGGAGTCCCATTTCACTTGTTTGACACATGGGGACGTCCCCAGGATGATTTGCTCTAAGAAGACCAATCAATGATGGATTTAGGGACGGCTCAATATGGAGGATCCCTTTTTGGTGCCAAAAAATATATATATATTTTTAATTTCAGGTTTAACACCTTTTGTGGGGGCATCTTGAACCCATCTCACAAGCATAAATAGAGAGTATTTTCAATCCTCAAACACACAAGCTCATCTCCAATCTTCATTGTTGAATCTTATGTGCATGGACATTCAGCCTTTACACTTGTTATAAATATGATATAATGAAGATGATGATGGGAATGTAGTATCTTTTGTTTTTGGGACATGAGGAAATACATATGGCTTTTGATTCTTTCTCTAATCAAATTATCAATAATCAATGTCCGTGATCATTGATGTTATTGCTCGAGACTTGAGAGTTCACTCTCAATGTTCAATATGCGTTATACTTATTTTCAGTTAAAAACATCATTTTTTTCCATTTTTTTGTTTTATTGGTCCTTTAATATGTTAAGACATTCATTGTATATGGTTTTTATGATATTTTTGAAAACATCAAAATTTTGTAAATGTTGTCTCTATTTAGGGGACACCATCGTTCTCTGGACTCGTCCCTATCCCGAAGTGACTTTGGATCTCTAGAAGGGGAAGAGAATGTTATATTTCATCGATGTGCATGCTTTGAGGAACGAGAACCTCCTTGCTCGGGGTATAGCCAAGGCCGAAATCTGTGAGTTCTATGGTTGGTTGCCTGTTCATGGTGGCTAGATAAACAGTGAGTCCACATGGTGGATTTTTAGATGGTGACTAGTTAAGAGTTATATATTGGTTGGGAGGTGATGCCAAAGCATGCCATTTCATTCTCGTCACATCGTATGCAACTCTAGTTGCAATTTCAAGAAAGGAAAAAAGACATGTGCAAAGGTTTATAGAGTTTGCACATAAGCTCGTTATTGCGGACTTGCAGAACCCTAAAAACATAGTTGCGATTTGGCAAACTGCTAACACATTGGTCCAATGAAACTCTAACAATAGTTTCGAAACCCTAAAAACAAAGCTCTAAGAGCAGCTTGCACATTGGTTGGATGAAACCCTAGCAGTAGTTTCAAAGCCTAAACAGAGAGCTACGGAATCCTAAAAACAAAGCTAGAGAACTTGATTTTGAGAGAGAGAGAGAGAAGGGGTGTGTGTGTGTGTGAGAGAGAGAGAGAGAGAGAGAGAGAGAGAGAGAGAGAGAGAGAGAGAGAGAGAGAGAGAGAGAGAGAGAGAGAGAGAGAGAGAGAGAGAGAGAGAGAGAGAGAGAGAGAGAGAGAGAGAGAGAGAGAGAGAGAGAGAGAGAGAGAGAGAGAGAGAGTCATATTAACGTCTACTTGAGGCCAAACTTGGCCTATGAGACAAAACCATGTCCTGATGCGTGAGATATCCTCCCCATAAAGTCGTGGTCGATGATATCCAACCATGCGTGGTCGACGTCGTGCTCTCTGTGTTGCTGCCTGGTGGAGCGTAAGCCCTCTAGATGGACCTCTTTGGTGTAACTGAGCTTGCTGAAAGAACTGAGTAATGGTCTGCTGGATACTCCGTGTCTGATGTGTCGGCTGTAGTGACTGCTCTCGCCTCTCATATGCCGCTATGGGGAAGCGTCTCAACCTCCGCTGGTCTCCCATAGTCATGCACAACTGGAGCGGAGAGAGAGAGAGAGAGAGAGAGAGAGAGAGAGAGAGAGAGAGAGAGAGAGAGAGAGAGAGAGAGAGAGAGAGAGAGAGAGAGAGAGAGAGAGAGAGAGAGAGAGAGAGAGAGAGAGAGAGAGAGAGAGAGAGAGACTTTTTAGCGTCTATTAGAGGCCAAAATCGGCCTATGAGACAAAACATATACATCAGTATGATCCAATCCACTGTGATCCCAAAAGGAAAATAAAGTGTGAGTACCATAAACGGGTATAAAAGGAGTGGATAGTAACTGGCATCAACGGTGTGGGGTGCTATGGGTATGCACTCTATATGCTCAATGGGTGAGATACAAATATGATATGCATAGGGAGGGGGGGCTCAATGGTATCACAACCCACTAAATGCCTGGAGTGGGTGTAGGATATAATGCATCGGTGGGTAAGGCATCATGGCGATCCTCAAAATGCTCTGAACGTCCAAATCGACAGGGGTGCGCTGTTGACGTCTCTGTATCTCCATGTCATGGCGTGCGTGAATCGCCTGAATCTCTCTTTGATGTGGACTGGCTCTCCGGATTGGGGGTCTCGGTCGTCGACGCTGTCTTCTAAGCTCCTCTGCTCTGTGTAATGTGACACCCCGCATCGAGCTGGGTCCTCGAGTGGCTGTGGGTCTGAAAAAATCTGTAATATAAGTCTGAGTTGGGGGGGGGGGGGGGGCAGGTGTATCTCCATCTGCTGCTGGAGGAGTGATGCACAGCGGTGCTGGAGCTCTACTAGGAAACGACCTAGAGGGCGTTGGTCCTCTGTCCCCAATAAAGCCCTGATCTCTGTGGGCCCCCTGAGGAGCTGTGGGTAGCGGTCTCTGATGTCCTCATATGCCTGGCATCTACATGTGTAGTGCTCCTCGTCCTCCACCTCCTCTCTACATATCTTGCATAATCTCTCATCCCTCGGGGTATGTGTGGCTCGCCCAACCTCAATCTCGAGCTGGTGTGATGATACTCTGAGCTTCCCAATGGCCACTCTCTCAGTTGGTGCCATATATGTATCCATGTATCGTGGTCTCTGAATGAAACCATCCGCTGTCACAGTCAGGAAGTGCTCTCTGTAGTGTTGCCTCTTTGTGGGAAGAGGCTCCCGTGGTGCTATCCATGTCTCCTTGACGTGTATATGTAGTAGGTCCTGACGGATGATCCTATTCCTCTTCGAACAAGAGAGGGTAATGTGGGGGGAAGAGAGGTCATACTGAAAAGGGAGGAGATCCGTAATGCTCATGCCATGGTCTGCTAACCATCGGTAAGTCTGTGCATACCATACTCTCTCAGACCTTGTCTCTGCCAAATGTCTAGAGCTCTCAAATGCAAACCTAGTGAGTCTGCTGGTGGGGAGCTCTCTGACTCTCAGAATAAAGGCCACCAACTAGAATAGGGCCTCCACTAGCATCGGTGGTGTGCCAAGCTCAGCTCGTATAATGTCATGTGGAACGGAGGGCTTGCTGCGTAGCAAGCGTGAGATCATGGTGACCTGGGGCCTCTCAATCCGCGCCCACATCGCCTCTGTGATCCCTGGTGCCCATACTGCCGCTGCGTACATCAATGCGGGTGTCACTAGAGTGTCAAAGAGCCACCCCTTAGTCCGGGGGTCTTGAAAATGTGTCTGAAAGCAGCGTCTCTCCAATCTTGCAAGTGCTGCACAGCCTCGCGTCAATCTATCTCTCGCGGCTTGTGCCATGGAGAATACCCCTGTGCTTCCCGAGAAGGTGACACCTAGGTAGACGTAGGAGTCCACTACCTCTATCTGTCCTCCAGCTTCCGTGAAAGAGGCACGATGGCGTACTGTCCTGGAGGTATGGAAGATCATGACCTTGGTCTTGCCAAGGTTCACTGTGAGTCCTCTCCATGCAAAAGGTATCGAGCGCCTGTAAATGTGATTGCAATCCCTCCTGTGACTCTGAAAGCAGGACAATGTCATCAGCATATAAAAGGATGTGTACTGGCGTACCTCCGAGGTCTCCTCCTCGCCCTCCTGCTCGCTGTATATACTCCATGATCTCGTCGATGTAGAGACCGAAGAGAGTGGGTGAGAGAGGGCGACCTTGTTTCACACCAATGGTGCTAACAAGGGTGTCTGATAGACCGCCGGGGCAGCGTACCCTGCCTATGACTCGTGCATACAAAGCGTGGATGGCCCATAGCATGTCTGAGAGGGCAACCTTGTTTCACACCAATGGTGCTAACAAGGTTGTCTGATAGACCGCCGGGGCAGAGTACCCTGCCTGTGACTCGTGCATACAAAGCGTGGATGGCCCATAGCATGTCTGATAGACCGCCGGGGCAGCGTACCTTGCCTGTGACTTGTGCATACAAAGCGTGGATGGCCCATACCTCGCTGTATATACTCCGTGATCTCGTTGATGTAGAGACCGAAGAGAGTGGGTGAGAGAGGGCAACCTTGTTTCACACCAATGGTGCTAACAAGGCTGTCTGATAGACCGCCGGGGCAGCGTACCCTGCCTGTGACTCGTGCATACAAAGCGTGGATGGCCCATAGCATGTCTGATGACCTCACACGGATGCAGGTAGAGCACATACGGGCATGCATGCCGCGTGTCCTCCAGGCCAGACGAGAGGGACATCGTGTCCTATACAGAGACGGTCGGGTCATCATTGATGGACGACCCATTGATGGACGATCCATACATCTGCTACTCTCAGCTTCCCATACACCACCCACAGCACTGCACATTCGACACGGCTGGGGCATACACCCCAGAATAGATGGTACGATGAGGAGTGTAGGCGACTATACCGACATCTCATAGCACAGAGTATCTTGGGATCCATCACAGAGAGGGAGGCACGACGACAGATGCGAGCACTCACACGCCAGAAGCGGCGAGCTTTCGAGGAGCGACAGGAGGCAGAGTTGATCGACCTTCTCATGAGTAGGGATTGTGCCACCGCGTGGAGGGCACTACGTGAGCCACGCCCACCTACACCCATAGCAGATCCTCTGACTTGGCACACCTATGCCCAAAGGTTATATGACGTCCCAGGACAGCCACCATTGCCGATTCCTTCCACACCGCGTCCTGTGATATCCACCCTCTTCACGGCAAGCATGGTACGACAGGCCATCCATAGGCTACAGCATGGCCGCTCAGCAGACCACATGGGGCTACAGGGAGAGCACTTTATATATGCAGCAGATGTAGTTTCCCACTTGATCTCCCATCTCTTCAACCGTGCTTTGGTTGAGGGGTTACCCGACTCATGGACTATGCATACCATTATGCCTATCCATAAGTCCGGTGATATGATGGACCCAGGGAACTACAGGACTATTATGATAGGCCATATCCTGGCCAAGATCTATTGGGCAGTACTAGAGGCAGAGCTAAGTTAACACGCTGAGGCAGCTCGGATCAGAGCACCCAGCCAGGCAGGCTTTCGCCGCACTTTCTCCACCATCGACCACATCTTCGTGCTTCGTTGCTTGATTGAGAGCGCGAAGGCGAGGAAGCAGAGACTATACTGTATGGGGGTTCCCGGTGTAGTGCGTAGTACCGCCCGTCGTATGAGGAAGTCTCTCCTCCCGGCCTCATTTGAGAACTGAAGGATAAGTGTTCTTATCCGTGTGGTGTCCCGTCCTGCTCTCCAGGCTCTGGTGAAAGGGAGAGGCTCATCCGCGCGGTATCCAAGTAATGTGCACAAGCGACGCCCGTCCTTCTCTGGTGATCTGTCTGTCTCTGTGAGGCCGGAGACGCGAACATTGAGCCTGCGAGCCTGTCGCATCCGCTCCTCCTAAATGGTGGTATGCACTATGTGGATCTCCTCATTGTGGTGGTTCTTCTTTGCCTCCTGTCGAAGGCTCTTTTTTACAACCTCGACCCATCCATCTTTCTTAGTCTCAAGCTCGCTCTGCACCACCTCCATACACTCCTTCTTGATAGTCAACCGAATGTCCTCTAGCTGTGGAGCGATCTCCCCCTCTTCGTGCATGCTTTCAAGTTTCGTTTTCATATCAGTAAGCTCAGTGTGCAACTCCTCCCGGTCCCGTGAGTGCTGCTTTCGGGTAGCAAGAAGCTCTTCCAGAAGGGATTCATTTTCCTTCTCCAAGGTTGCCACCTTGGCTTCGAGGGCGACAACTCTACGGGTAACCCCGTTCAGTGCAGAGTCTCCTTCTTTCTTGTGTTTTCCTATCAACTCTCGGAGGGCATGCTCCAAGGTGGCCAGCTGTTCCTCCAGCTTGGGAGCCATGTTGTGAGAGAGAGAGAGAGAGAGAGAGAGAGAGAGAGAGAGAGAGAGAGAGAGAGAGAGAGAGAGAGAGAGAGAGAGAGAGAGAGAGAGAGAGAGAGAGAGAGAGAGAGAGAGAGAGAGAGAGAGAGAGAGAGAGAGAGAGAGAGAGAGAGAGAGAGAGAGAGAGAGAGAGAGAGGTTCTTAGGGTTTGGGATTAAGGTTAAGTTTTAGGGTTTGGTTCTGGAGTTAGAGTTAGTTTCATTTTGGGTTCGGGTTCAGGTTAGGGTTAGGGTTAGGGTTAGGGTTAGGGTAGGGTTAGGGTTAGGGTTCTGATATGCTGCCCTCTCTTTGACTGTTGTGTCTGCCCCCTAAGTTTTCCCATAAGTTGCTATGAGGACTTGTACTCCTGTCCTGACAAATTGAGAACTGACTTCGGACTTTAGATCTGACTGTACTTCTGCCTTCGAGCTCAAAGAACAGCTCAGAAATCCGAATGTCTTCCTGACTTTGGACTCCAAATCTAACTGCTGTGCCTGTACTCCTGAGTACTGCTGACTTCGAGCTCAAAGAATAAGTCAGAAATGTACTGCTGACTGCTGCGCGAACAGCAGATGGTGGCGAAAACCCTAAAACTGAGCAGCAGATGGTGGCGAAAACCCTAGCAGAGCAGCAGATGGTGGCAAAAACCCTAACACTGAGCAGCAGATGATGGCGAACCCTAAAACTGAGCAGCAGATGGTGGCGACTGAGCAGCAGATGGTGGCGACTGAGAGAGAGAGAGAGAGAGAGAGAAAGAAAGAAAGAAAGAAGAAAGAAAGTCATATTAACGTCTTCTGGAGGCCAAACTTGGCCTATGAGACAAAAGCCATGTACAAGTGTAGTAACCATGTGTAGAAAATGAAATGAAATAAACACAAAGCTATCAAGGGTTGGTAAAAGGCTCGGGAGAAGTGGCTCTGACTCAGCAGATAGTGGCCACCTAATACAGGGGGATCCATAATATGAGTGAGCAAAACACCCTAGCTACTGGTGATGGGGGGAGGTGGGTGTAGTATGTGGTACATCGGAGGTGGTCTGAGTGCCTCCTGAAGGAAGACAACCCAGGGGGTGGTGGAACGCCTATGCTCCATCATGTGGTCGTAGGCTGTCCTGATGCGTGAGATATCCTCCTGATATAGTCGCGGTCGACGATATCCTACCATGCGTGGTCGGCGTCGTGCTCTCTGTGCTGCTGCCTGGTGGAGTGTGAGCCCTCTAGAAGGACCTCTTTGATCTAGCTCCGCTCGCTGAAAGAACTGGGTAATGATCTGCTGGGTACTCACCCGTGGCTGATGTGTGGGCTGTAGTGACTGCTCTCGCCTCTCGTATGCTGCTGTGAGGAAGCGCCCCAAGCGTCGCTGGTCTCCCATGGTCATGCACAACTGGAGTGACTCCTCTAGCTGGAACTCTGCTCGTAGGTCTAAGTATGCTCGACATCTGAGTATGCCCGTGTCCGATATATGTAGAAAATGCTCCTCACTCTCTACCTCTGTCTGGCATACTGGGCACCACCTCTCCTCACGGGGGACTCCCCTGGAGCGACCCCTCTCAATCTCGAGCTGATGTGATGAGACCCGGAGCTGCCCAATGACGACTCGGAGGTGGTGGGGAAGATATGTCTGCATGTATCTCGGGATCTCGATGAAGCCCGTGTCCGATATATGTAGAGAGAGAGAGAGAGAGAGAGAGAGAGAGAGAGAGAGAGAGAGAGAGAGAGAGAGAGAGAGAGAGAGAGAGAGAGAGAGAGAGAGAGAGAGAGAGAGAGAGAGAGAGAGAGAGAGAGAGAGAGAGAGAGAGAGAGAGAGAGAGAGAGAGAGAGAGAGAAGAGGGGGGGGGAGGGAGTAGGGGTAGAAATAAAATAAAATGAGAAAGTTCTCGCTACCCAAAACTGTGTAGGCTGAACATGGAAACAACCACAAGATAGTGTACCGGGTGATGAAGAGGTAGTGGGGATAATGTAGTGGTGCATGGGGGGATGTGGTTCTGACTTTGCAGATAATGGACACCTAATACATGGGTGCCGGATGACGGGAGTGAATATGTGTATCCTAACTATAGGTAATGGGTGGAGGTGGGTGGAGTATGTGGTACATCGGCGGCAGTTTGAAAGCCTCCCGAAGGAAGGCTACCTTGGTGGTGGTGGTGTGCTTATGCTCCATCATGTGGTCATGGGGAATATATAAAGTGTCAGGCCCTCTTCACGTCCAAGTTGCAAGTATACCATTGCTTTGTGAGCACTTAATGTGTGAGATATGTCGTAACGCATAAGGTGAAAGAAAAACTATCTCGCATATGCATATATTGTAAGAAATGGTAAAGAAAAACTATCTCGCATATGCATATGTTGTAAGAAAAACAAAAAAGGGGGTGGAGGGAAGACATAGTTTCATCAGGTTTATGTGTTTATTGGTGATGTAGGGACCCATTTTGTAAATCAAACCCTCATCCATGTTTTTGTGAAGTACAAGATTTTCCACCAAAAAACTCGTGTCCAAGGCATAATGGTGAAGGTGAAAGTACCAATAAGATGTTAATTACTTTCTATAGAGAGGTGTGCTATCTTCCCTTTCTCAATTTGTTGAGAGAAATGTATGTATTTGTAAAGTATGTGTATATATAGAGAGAGCTGGATCTTGGCCAAGTGCATAGGAGAATGGGTCCTTAGACATGAGAGATCCTTCTTCACCATTGTGAGAATCAGCCTATGTCAACATATTCTATTGAGGCAGCATTCGGTGTTTGTATACTTTCCCTCGTTGCTTTTTTGCCTCTTTGTGCTCAAAACACTTTTCTAGTTCGTTTATAATTTGTAGCAAGTGAGCCTATATTCCTTTTTTTTTTCTGGGTGGCTCCTTCAAACATTCTCCTTTTCTTTTAGGTATGAACTCTATCAGCTATAATTTGTCTACTATTTGTCATTGTTTTGTCTCTGTCCATACTTTTCAAGTCTTTCTTTCAATCAATTACTCTTAAGTCATTTTCTTTGTCCCTCTTCTTTTTCATTAGGGTTTTGGGTTCTTCTGCTTTTGTAATCGATATAACTTGTCTCCAACATTTTGGATCTCCATGTAAATACATCTTTGTCTTCATATCATCCCCCTTGTCTTACTCAAAATCGTAAACATCTGGTTTTCACTGTCTGATATTCTAAGAGACAAGCTCAATCATAATCCCAATGCATCTGGTGAAGTGAAGGCTACTAGCAAACTTGAGAAAACTTTTGAAAAACGTTTTGCTTTTCATCATAAGAGTGTTGTTTTGTATGTACCTATCAGGCTCAAATGTGTTGCTCAGATCGCTAAGTTATCATGATGCGGTCTACTAATTCTATTTTTGTGGTCAATGGCTTTGTGAAGTTGTGTTCAGGACTCTAGCTGATAGAGAGATCGTAATTGGTCATTGTGCGATTCCCCTCTTTGGAGGTTTAACATATGTTTTTCCTTGAAAACTGGCTCAATGTATTCTTGAAGAAATGCTTCTAGGATTCCCAGTTTGGATAGAATTTCTCCGTCTTTCATGTTACGTATGGGATCCTGTTACCGAGATTGGTCAAATATTGGGTAAAATCCTTTACATTCCAATGAATTTTGATGCTGATAGACGTAGGGTCTAGATTAATTGTGATGTACAAGAGTTGCTCTTGCCTCGATGATAGGACTTGTTAAAGATATGGGTGAGACTTTGGTCCATGTTAAATGGGGTATTTTTACTAGAGTATGCTATCACTATGGTAAACTAGGATATTTTTGAGATCTTTCTCTATGCTACATGGTGATGAGATTCTTATGGTGCAAACTTAAATAGGGAGTTACAAGTTAGGTTTCACATGAACACATGGTTGGTTGTCCTTTTCTCTCATTATCTTCTTATCAATGGGACATTGCACAATCTCTAATTCCAAATAATGGTAAAGCATATGTGTAGAACAAAAGAGCTCAACAAGTGGACCTAGAATGGACAATTGGTCTTGGATCACTGGTTTGGGCGAGGCTTGACTAGGACTACTCGGCTTGGCCTAGACCATTGGGCTTCGCTAGGACCACTGGTGGAGCAAGATCTAGCATTGGATCCAATCAAACGAGTGAAGGAGTAACCGCGAGGATTAACCACCTACTTGATCGTGAAGGCTTCAAGAGCATTATCTCATATACTATCCCAAGGTACCTACATCACCACAATTGACAAATGAAGATCCAAAGGTTTTCTCATAAAAGGGAGTCAAGGCTGTTTGGTTAAGGACCATATATTGTTCGAGTCACGACACTGTTGGTGAGACAAAAAGTAGAGTTAAGGGGGACTTGTCTGTTGAAGGAGAGGAATGAATTTGGTATTCTTTGATTGTTTTTGAAAGAGGAATTGGAGCATGGGATGACACCCCTCCTACCATCCTAGATGGGGCTCCTAAGATTGTTAGGTGCATTAGATCTTGCTCAAGGTAGGTTTAGAATGCGGTCCAAACATGTTTGGAACTTACGACACATTCCGTACAGAATGTGCGTTCCAAAAAACGTTCGGAACGTGTTCCAAATTAAAAAAAAAAGATCTTGGTTTTTTTTGCTTTCAACTTGTGGGTTTGAAGCTTTGGCAATTGTACAACCTTCGCTATGGGGTACTAACCTTAATCATTAGTGAGTTTGAAGTTTTAGCCTACTTTCATTAGAGCAACTTGCTTTCCTCACTCAAGCTAGTAAGTCTTGTGAAACTATGATGCATACATATGACACACATTGCATATGCCATATATATAATATGACACAACAGCATATATACAATATGTTACATTGCTATGTTATTGTATGACACATACATATATAATATGATATACATTGCATATATGATAATGACACACATTGCACACACATGCATGATGCATGTATAACATAATGCACATGCATGCATGGATAATGGCACATATCCTAAACAAATACTAAATGAATGAATAATTATATATATATATATATATATATATATATATATATATATATATATATATATATATATATATATATATATATATATATATATATATATATATATATTATTCATTCCTAAACGTTCCATATCCTCGCATTTGGTACGGCACCACATTCCGTACGCGTACGGTACGTGCCATACCAAACATTCCATACCACCTCGATCTTGCTAGATGTGCAAGCCCAATGTGAGTTAGCCATCGAGGAAATTGCTCACCCCGTTCTTTTTTTTCTTTCCTTATCTCCCCACCCGAAAGATTCCATGGATGCAATATTCTTATTTGTAGACTTCAGAATCAGTTCATGGATTGCTGAGTTCTTATGAGAAGGCCCATCGATGATAGAGGAAATTCTAACCTTTGGGAATATCTATAGTATGTCACTGCTTATAAATAGTGTTGGAGATCTTAGTTTGTGCTTTAGGCTACATGTATGGCCTCCTCCCTTCCTTTCTACAATCCCCTCTGATATACCCTGGAGTCGACTAGATAAATTTTAGTCTAGTGAATATTTGAATGTTCGCATGCTCCCATTCGTTTCCTCTGCTTTCTCCTCTCAAAGTATAGTTTTTCCCTGGTAAAACAAAGCATTCTAGGAATTATGCATGATAATTCATATAGTTCTGAATTTCTATTACAGGGTAGACAACTACATTTGTTCAAGCCTAATTCTTCATAAGGAAAGAGAAGTGTTGAATAAACAGATCAAACAACCTAAGCTTGGTATGATTTACATTTAAGCTAAAATACTGCAATTTAATATAATACATGTAATGAATAAGCCTGAGGACAGAATATTCCTCCTTTTCTTCGGTTCAAATTGATGGCATCAAAGTAGTGTCCAAATGAACTTTCATCTATGGATAAGATCATTTTCATCCTGCCTTAGATGCTTGATTTACTGAGAAATTCGAATTTGGTTCACTTCACTGTGGGCACAAGATTCAAAGCATGTGGCACTAGTATTTCTGGTTAAATGCATTTTAGCACCAATATTTTTGAACAAACAAATGTGGTTATCATCTGTTACTTTTTTCTACTTGTAGTGGTTAATCTGTGTATGATGTGTGTGAACTAATTTGTCAGTTTAATTACAATCTACAGTTTTTGTTGTTTATCATTTTTTCTGTCGTAGAAGTTCATGTTAGCCTTCAGCAATTTTCTTTCTAATAGGCCACCACAACTTATGTGGCATTAAATATGATTAATAATGCAGAATCAGTTTATCTATTCCTTGTTGGACTTCAAGAATAAAATCCCAGCTAGAATAGTCTATATCATAACTTGATTTCACTGATTTTTGGTAACTTGATTTCTCATTATCTCTGAGTATATTTACATCTTTAATACTTTTTGCCCGATCAGATGGCCTGGGAGATGCAGAGAACACAGGTGTTTGAAACCGCCACTAAAGACTGTTCAGAAAAGATTTTCAAGCTGGAGAAGCAAAATCAGAGCTTAAAAAAGGTTTTCTGAACTCCATTCAGTTCACTAGTGCTTTGACAAATACATAGACACACACACGCGTGCGCGCGCAGACTCAGAGAGAGAGAGAGAGAGAGAGAGAGAGAGAGAGAGAGAGAGAGAGAGAGAGAGAGAGAGAGAGAGAGAGAGAGAGAGAGAGAGAGAGAGAGAGAGAGAGAGAGAGTCTAACAATAACAGCTCTTTCTGCAGCGGCTTAAACAAAGCTATGAAGTCCTGGCAGTGATGTCGTGCGACTGTGAGAGACTGAAGGAAGAACTCAAAGAAAAGGCAATCTTATTGAAGGTAATATTGTGCGCATGAAAGAAAAGGAAAGAAAAGAAGGAATGACATTAGCATCACACACATACATACATAAAAAAAAAAAAAATTAAAAAGAAAAATAATAATTATTTAAAAAAAAAAAGAAAAGAAAAGAAAAAAAAATATATATATATATATAGAAGAACTTAGAAGACAAGTCAATCTATATGAATGATGAATATATGAATGATGAACTGTGAATGTCATAAATGCTAAAACCATGTCATAAGTCTAAATCCAACAAGATACATCCATGATCCAAATGATCACTATCACACTAGTGACCACTGACTATGTCCAAAAAATATGAAGCATGCTATACAAACTAAAGTCTAAGATGACTCTGTAATGTCTTCGGTAGAGACATCTTCTATGGGCTCATCATCAAATGTGCCAGCCCATAAAGATGTACCATCTGACTTCGTATGTCCAAATATAGCTGCAATCTCAGCAATCTCTCGTCCCAAGTCATCATCTCCACTAGAAGATGAGGCTGAATCCTCCTCCCATTCCTCTCGAACAACTGGATGATCTCTCTGAGTGGCAGAGGATCCACCACCCCTTCCACGACGTGGTCCACCCCTTCTTGAAACATACGTCTGTGGATGCCGGCTAGTGGATGGTAATGATGGATCACCTACATAAACAATGCATATATATGAGAGTAAATCATAGCAATGGGCATACTTGTGTTACGTAATACTAAATATCATTACAAATTTACAATTTACCTACCCCTTCGAGTGCGGCTACGAGTCTGTCGCACAAATCTTTGAGGCTCCTCTACAAGCATGGCAAAGATATCCCTCTCTTCCTGGGATTTGAGGAATATCTTTGACTTTACCAATATCAACTAGATCAACATTTACCTGCAAAATTCAGTTTTTTAATCAAAATTAAGTTTAGACTCTAGTAAATAGCTTTAAGCTTTCATAAAACTTCAAAGTTAGAACTTACCTGTAGTGGGGCTATGTTGATCCCTTTAGTCTCTAACAACTTGAGGTTACAATGGCAATAAACCAATCTGTCAAGTTGCTGAGGACTCAATCTATTCCTTTTTTTCGTATGGAATAGAGCCCATGTACTCCAGTTCCTCTCTGCAGGACCTGTGCTACAATCTTGCGAAAGAATTCGCAAAGCTAATTTTCGCTATGATTCATGAAAAAAATAATAGATCATGATTCATAAAAAATAGATTCAAATGGATTTTGAAAGATTCAAATTGTAAAAATACTTACCAATAGTGGAGTACTCACTCCATATTTCTCCCACCATGTGCCCGGAGCAACCTGGTTCTCGCGTAGCCGTGCAGTGGGCTGTCCAAAGTAGCACTCCAAGCTACGGAACTTCAATCTCTCACTCTCTAACTGTGACAAGATACCAACATCACCGCCGCTCCATCGCATGATATAGTCAATCCAGCTATCCTCTAGCTCAATGTCTGTAAATTGTTGCTCACTTCTCCATAATGGATGAAGAATATGAGCAACGGCATGGATTGGTTTATGAAACCAATCCCATCTTTTTCTCACTGCATCA
>CM035432.1:146249685-146277185 GCA_020310875.1 Ceratopteris richardii
ATATACATACACACACGTGTGTCTGTGTATATGCATGTGTGTGGTGTGTATATGGATACACATACATATTTTTTTAATATATTTTATTATATATATAATATAATACATATATAAGATGCTAAATTCTATTAGCTTTAACCCTATAGGTATTAGCTATTAGGATATCAATGTATCATATATGCCTTATATGATATACACATGCTAGAAAGATCGACAAAAATTTAAAATTACATACATTGTTATGTATTATAGTGTATGTATGATGTATCATATAACATAGTTTGTATCCTTTAGTACATTATACATACTACATATGACATTGTAGATGATTATTGATACAAATCCATAATTTAGAAACTCTCCTGAGAGAATTCGAACGGCTAGAAACATGTTTAGGAGTTTCTAGAAGGGCCTAGAAATTTTATAGTGTAACATTGTTTCAGATGACTATGAAGGGATAGGCAACATGTTGGTAACACGTTAGCAGCGGGTTGGAGTTGCAAATTCCAAGTTGCGATGTTGTGTACAAATCTTTTTTTTTTTTTTTTTCTTATTATTTTTATATTTTTAGTTATTATAGGTGTGTATATGCTCTAAACATGCTTGAATAGTCTCAAAAAGCACAAGAAAATAATATGGTAAAATCTATACGTATTACATGTAAGTCATTGTGGGTTGACACTGAGGTAGTCGACTTCCATTGTCAATGGCACCAAATTCAAAAATTCACATTTTGAAGCATTATGTGTGAGTTGATGTGTACAAGGTCACTAGGTGAGGCATTATACTTTTTGAGTCTCATTAAGAAAACCTAAAAAGAGTCTAAGAGATATCCTTTTAGTTCAAATAATTTGACTCTTTAAGCTCATGGTATTTGGCTAGAAATGGGGAAGTTCAAATGTATGAAGTTTAGAGGATTTATGATATAAGATTTGTGATTTGTAGGCACCACATACATTCAATCATTTATATCAGCCTAGAGAAATTAAAATACAGTTTAGAACTCCTTAGTACAGGTTGAGAAAAGACAACGGAAAGAATACCTTAATCCATTCACAAGCAAGTGGATTCCATGTTGCATTAGTCAAATCTTTCTCAAGGTTTTGATCGAAAATATTATTGTGTATTGTGATAAATAGATCATTTGACACTTATAAAGGATTGAAGGTAGGGAAAGAACTTTGGTCTTATGACAAACCAAACTATAGTCACATGAGATTTTTCTTTTTTTCCCCCTCTTGGAAGCTTATGCCTATGATTTGAATCAGTTCTAAAATAAAATTCTTCCCTATTTCAAGTGAATTTCCATTTGATATAAAGCAAGAAAATTTTGGATACATTCAATGAGATTAATAGTTAGGAGCTATAAATTTTTTTAATCATGTGGCATCCAACTAGTTGACAATCTGAAACAAATAATTTAAGATTAGGAACACTAATTAATTTTCGGCATATCTATATCAAAATTTTTCATGATTTATTTGCAATCAATCTCCTTTAAGCTTCTATTGCTCGATTTTAAAGCTTGCGCCTCTTGGGACAAACAACAATATAACACTGTTATTGTAAATATCTTTCCATAGGGATAATAAGATCCATGGGAAGGCCATTTTTTTGGTTGCGTATGCAACGCGTTGCTAACCAACGCGTTGCATTGCAACTATGCAATGGTCTATTCATAGAGTAGTAGCATATTCTAGATGAGACATGCATTATCTCTCTTCTCACGATGCTTTATGCATAGAGAAGAGTGCCATTGTTCTTGCTTAAGAATGGTCCACTTCCAGAGATATGGTTGGTCCATCCTACGTGATATGTGTTTTGATGGATGGAGAGGAAGCAAATAAAGTGCTTGCATATATTATTGAGGATATATATCCACATATCACGATATATTTTTGCATGGAACATTGTTTGAACAACCTTTTGAAGGATATTAATTGTCTTTCTTGGATCACACCAATCATTCAGAAGGCAAATCAAATGGTATCTTGCATTCTAAATTATCAAAGATTAATTTTGTTTTACTCTTTCAACATTTTTATAAAATTAAAGTTTATATCCTCTTATTCAAAGCTCACTCTCTTGAAATATTTGGAGATTCGCTTCACATACATTTTCCCTATGCTTTATAGATCATCTATGTGCAATGGTGTTGTTTATGGACTCTTGCTTAGTGATGAAATTGATAAGATGTCGCAATCACATGCACAAATAGGAAGGAATTTAATCCATTTGACTGAAAATGGAACTTAATGGGAGGAATCGTACACTCAATATCGTACACCATTGATAGAACTTACCCATCATGTATCTTTTAAGACTTGTGCTTCTATGAAGATATGCATAGGAAAAGTCTATGAAGCGATGGATTTTATGATCAAATCCCTTACAGAAAAAAACACACAAGCACTAGAAAGGTATGTACTATGTACTAAGTTTTATACGTCTATTTTGATTTTTCAATGCACATTGCACATGCCATATATGTCTTAAATCAAACATACTACATACTACAGGACTACATAGTATGTATGTCATATATATTTTAAATTTACATGCATACATTGTACATACATATGTAGACATACGATATATGTATTTTTAATATGTATCTAACATAGTTATAAACTTATATGCATGTATGACGTATGTGATATATTATAACTTATATGTAATAGATGAATTTTGACATTGTTTTAACTTGTTTTATGTCTTCTTTTTCATCTGTATGAATATATTTCAAAACTATGCATTTGATAGAATTCAGACTACTCTTGTCTTCATCGCAAGTTCCAATTAGAAAACGATATGCAGATAGAGACGTTATGAGTAGATGGATGAAAGTCTTCGAGTGCCTAATTCCAAGTGATATAGAGAGAAGGGTGATATGAGATTGAGCTAGTTATGTACAAAAATGGAAAGCAAGGTTTTTTCCGCTCTTTAGATGCACAACAATGTCACTTTTTTTTTGGGTGTTTATGCTCTTTGGTAGGAGGAATATGGAGCTAGCATACTAAAGTTACAATCCTTGGCTAACGTGTTTTGGGCCAAGCATGTACTTCATCTTGCTTGGAGCAGCTATGAAGTGTTTATGCACATGTGGGCTCGAAGGAACATGTTAGGTGTGGTATTCATAAAGTTAATAATTTAGTGTGTTATAGTTACAATTTGAGAATGTTATCAAAAGTAGATAAAGAGGATCCATTTACAGAATGGGAGATGAAGGAAGATGATGTGATACCTCCAACTGACATTTAAAAGCATGAAGACATAGAAGAGGAAGCATAAGACGATGATGGAGAATATGTCGCTAATGACATTGATGATTTACTTGATCATGATGATGTATATGGTGAAACCATATATTTCTGTTCTACATTGTATAGAATCTTGTATTTAAGTTTTGGAGTTACTTTTATGTTTTTGATGTATGTACCATGATGATTGATCATCAATCTTATGATTTATGATAGGTGATTTTATTTGTATCAACTTTCAAAAGTTCCATCTTATTTAAATTTAACTTCTCTTAAGTTTTGATATTTATTCGATGACTCATATGATATATGTATTGTTAACCATGATCAATGAATTTAGATTCAACTGATTTTCTACAAGGATCATTATTGTCACAGTTTAAAGTCTCAAATTAATGTGGTGTGTGCAATATTGTAGTATGCAATCTGCATTTTCTATTTTTATTCATTTTTATTTGTATCAACTTTCAAAAGTTCCATCCTATTTAAATTTAACTTCTCTTAAGTTTTGATATTTATTCGATGACTCATATGATATGTGTATTGTTAACCATGATCAATGAATTTAGATTCAACTGATTTTCTAGAAGATTCATTATTGTCAGAGTTTAAATTCTCAAATTAATGTGGTGTGTGCAATATTGTAGTATGCAATCTGCATTTTCTATTTTTATTCATTTTTCTTTCTACTTCTAGTGCTAAGTTCCCCCATCTCTCTCAGCTTCCCTTTGAGCTCCCCCCTCCGCTCGAGCAGTCGTTCGCTTCATCTTGGGATCTCCTTGATCCACCAATCCCATCCCGGGATTACCCTTATTGATCAGTTTCATCCCTAGACCCATTCCCCATCCTCGATAACTATGGTCTATGCTCTCTCTTTGAGCATACCTTTGGCAACCAACTTTTTCTTGTAGTTGGGTTCACCATCAACAATCATGGTTTAATATACTCACTTATTAGGGATAGCCTTTCTTCCCTTCAGGGGCTTCACCGAATCCCAAGTATCTTTGTATGCAAAACTTTAATTTCTTCTTACACAGCAAGCTCCCACTTCTTGTTGTCCTCGTAAAACTTTGCATCTTTATAACTAAGAGGCTCAAGCCTCATCCTCATCAGATATAATAATGTAATGCATAGAGGGGTCAAGCATGTTGATTTTCTTTCGAATACACGTAGATCTCCTCACCCAATGATCTGCATTTTCCGGCATTGGATCCACATCAGGAGGTATTAATACTTAATCATTGCTAATGGGCTGTGCTGTTGGGTATGTTTCTATCTTGGCTAACATGCACATGCCCATCAGGAGCTATATTTTGTTCTCCAACATCTCCTGATTTTTGACTCAAGAGTCACTAGCTAATAACCATTTCCAATCATGATGTCCATTTCAGGTTAAACAAGTGGTTGTTCATATTGAAATTTGACTCTTTTAGAGTCATCTCTAGAGACACCATCATTTTTCAGCAGCTTGCCCTCATGAGATACAACATCTCTGTTGTGCGTTATCTTCTTGAATTTAGGTAATGGTATCCTATAGCCCATTTCGTCTTCATCTCCATATCCCATCAAGATGCCTTTTATGGACTTTGACATCCAATTTACTCTTCGATTAAGGCTTTCTATGCACAAATGCACCACAGTCATGGATGTATAGGTGGTTATATGAAGCAAGTTTGACATTTCAGAAACCTTCAGGGATGCCACCTCTTAAGAATGTGGGAGGGGATTGATTGCATATATGTACTGCAATTTTTAATGCCTCTTTCCAAAAACCATGAGAGAAATTGGTTGTGGAGAACACCATTAGAAGAGGGGCTTTATGGATGTAAGATATATCATCCGTCTTAATGCCATGTAACTGACAATGCCTCGTAAATTCAGCACTCATGAACTCACGTCCATTGTATGTACGTAAAATGTTTTACCTTTCTGGGTGGTCACAAATGCATTAAAGTTCCTAAGTACAACAAAGGTTTCATCTTTAGACTTTGATAAATAACCTGGAAGCTTTTTCAATAGAATGATCAACAAAAGACTATATAAATAGCACTCGTAGATTTGGAAGGCATACTATACATCCACATGCACTAAACTTTTGTTAATATGGGTGGCACCATCAATGACAAGTTTAAATGCCAATTCCCACAATGTAGCAAGTATGGGTCTTCCAAAGATACATATTTCCATGATTGCTTGCATGAAATATAGAAAAACACTGCTCAATAAGAGTTATATGAAATGACGCACCTAAATCCACATCCATGTTTGTTACAATGCATCATTAATAGTCAATTAGTCATCAATAAGATCACTTTTAGATATCTGCATATCTTGTGTCACATTGGATATCACATGGTCTTCACTTTCGCCTTGAAGCTAGCTTGAGTCTCTAGTTTGCTATCTTTCTTCTTATCTTTTTCCTTTCTAGTGCTGCTTTGAGGTATCTACAATTTGATTTCATGTGACCTTTTTTGCTGCATAGAGGGAGGCATCATAAAAATAAGCATCAATGATGGCACATAGAATATCTTCTACATCAGATAACCTCAATGACTACATTGGAGGCCACATTGAACGTCTCTTTCTTTTTGGAGTTATCTTGAGTCTCTAATTTTCTATCTTTCTTCTTATCCGTTGTGTTCTTTTTCCTTCTGTTCATTGTTTCTTAATACTGACAATTTGGTTTCATGTGATCTTTCTTGCATCAAAACAAGGTCAGATCACCTTTGCCTTTGCTTTTGCTCTTGCTCTTGCAACTATGTGAATCACTTGTTTTCTTCTTTTATTTGCTTCTAAGCATGTTGGTGAAATCACTTTCCTCTCCACTTGCTTTCCATTTGATCTCTTGATTGAGGATTGATTGTGTGATACCATCAAAGGTCGAATTGAGGTTATTTGAAAGTAAGGCTACCAAAGTCCCCCATGAATCAAGTAAAGTCATAAGCAAGAAGATAGCTTCGTAACTTATCATCAGATATAGATGAACTTGAGTTTTGCAACTATGAAAAGGTACCTCTGAAAGATGAATGTTCAACAACACTTTTAGACTTGTCAAGTTAAATACTGACAAATTTGTGCACCTCATTCATAGGTGTAGTCCTCTCATACATGGCCTTCAACTTCTTCCAAACCTCATAAACTATAATGAAGCCCGTCAAGCGGACTAAGATCTCCTATGTGACAACCATTTGAATGCATGTGATGACCTTTTTGTTCATATTAGTCAATGATGCATCAATCATATCCTTTGGATCTATCTCTTTGATGGTATCTTTAGAATCCCTGAGGAAAGTCAAAACCATTTCTTTCAAACCATCTCAAAGAGATTCTTGACATATAAAGAAGTGCCACATTTTTTGTGCAGGTGTCAAGAGAACAAATAGACTTAGGGTGGCCCAAAAATGCCATAAATATAGTCTTGAAGTTTTCTATAGAAAATTTCAGAAATTAGTATCTATTGAATTTACAATAAATTCTTGTTGTTCTTGCCAAAAAAGCATACATAAACCAAAAAGGATGCACTTTGAGCTTATGAATGCAAAAGCTCCAATTTTTAGCAGAAATGTACTTAGAAATTTCTCCAAATTAGAGAAGAAACACTTGCTATAAATAATTTTCTAGCAAATTCAATTTCCACCGTCACACTACATAAGAACCCCGTCAGAGTGGGAGTATTCCTCTGGAATAAATAGATTCAACTTGCAGTTTCAGCTACTATGAAGCTGAAACACTTGTGGGAGCAAACCCAACACCAAAAAAAGGATTCTGCATGATGAAAGACTTCCAGAACCTGAGATTTTAGTGCAACTTTAGTCTTTGCTGTAGACCTCAGTTGCAGCAGTTCGCGAACCAAAACATATTTAAGGTTTGGTTCATATAAGGTTATCCCTTTCATCCCGTTCGTACCCAACTATTAGGTTATTTTTTCGTTGAGATTCTTGAGATGGTCATTAAGCCATCGACAAGTGTTTCTTGCCTGAGCGTCCCCCCCCCCCAAAACCCACCCACAAAAAAAAAAAATTGTTGGACAATACTGACCTATTGCAAAGTTATTTTGAGAGCTCTCCTACATACCCACGTGAGGAATAGCATCTTTCCCTGCTGCCCACATTGAGAACCTATAATCAGCTGGTCATTTCAATATCCAGACAAGTTCAAACGTCTTTCTCAGAGGTTGAAATAAATTATAACCGATACAAATCCCTCTTGAGAGCTACATTGTCTATAGATTATAGAGCATCGGAGCTTTCAATAGCATTTTTGAGCATCTTATACATGATCTTATCTGTAAATGAAAAATATGAATGATGATATATAATATGTCTAACGTGGATTGTCTAAATATTGGACTTTCAAATGAAAAATGATCATACTTTCAAATGAAAAATGATCATTGATTTTTGTTTGAACTTTCTAGTATATTTCGATGGATATTGCAAATTTAGATGTTTAAAAAGTTAATATGTATGTATGTACGTACTATGTATGTACATACATATATGTATGTATGCATGAATGTATGTATGGGTGTATGTATGTATGTATGTATGTATTTTACATGTATGTATTTTTATCTAATGTACCTTACGAATCTTACCTCGGATGTAAGATTCGGTTCGTGTACCTTACCCATAAGGAACCTTATGAACCTAACCACCGTGCTGTAGACTGAGAAACACCCTGACGCTCTGATATCAATGGAAAGAGCAAGGGAGGAGCTTTGCAATGCTTCTCTCTGATGCTCAATAGCCCAAGGAAGTGCATGTTGGCTGAACTTGATGAGAGCTCTTGGAAGTATATGTACAAAAGGCTGCTCCTTGGGGCCTTTATCTCCGACACCATCCATGTGTCAATTGTAAATTAACCTTTAGCTGGCCAAGGGTATGTATAATGGTCCTTGGCCTTACGGCTACCATAAGTGTGCATCCCAAAGCTTACAACCCATCATTCTATAGTGCAACCCTTGTGGGATTCATGCAGTGTTCTGGCCCGCAACCTTGTGGTGCTGATTTTCTGCTGGTAGTGCTATGCTATGCCACAGATTAAGCAACAGTGCCTATGGTCTTTCTGATTGAAGATGGAGTGGACTTAGCACTTGGATGCTTGGGCCAAGATTCTCTTGCAGGCCCCACTTAAGATTCAATTGGCTACTGCAACCCTCATTAAAACATAAAAAAGTTGGTCACTGAGAGCATGCTGTCTGGAAGCAAAAAGATAATTAAAAATTCTCTTTCTTTAGAATGCCTTTCTTAAATTCTTCTACTCAACGACTTTGTTGTTCATGTTCTTGGATTGGATTCTAGATATTTCTTTAATAAGAGAACTACATATTTTGGTTATTGTTATGATCCTTAAGGACATTGCCTTCTCTGCTCTATAGCATTCTGAAAGCACAAGCTGGTATAATATATCAAAGTGGATTCAATTAGAGAGCAATTGATTTTTCTTCGAATACTTTGATTGCAAGTCTAAAGATCGGACTAATTAACTATCACTATGGGCTCTTCTTGATCTATGATGTCTGTAAACCTAAAAAATCATGTACATATTAGTGTATGATGCAACAAAGTTGGGATCTAGGCCTAGAGATTGATGGATTCACAGAATCAAGCATGTCCAAAAGCTATATACACCTTCGCGAAATTCTGTTTTCTCATCGACGGTTTATGCTCACAAAGCTCTTTTGGAATGCTCTTCAAATATTGACACAGAAAATATGATATGCAACCCCTATTTTGAAATGGCAAGCCAATTAGGTGGTGGTGGGATGAAACGTGTTTAGTTTTCAGCCCATGATTCCCCAAAATTAGCAGATGCAAAATTACTTATGCTTGTTTGCATCATGATGAGGATGCTTTTTGGATTATTGAACAATTTAAAGTGTGTTCTTTGGCTCATTTGGCAATCTAAATATAGACCCTTTTTTTTAGCATAGACATATTTGCATGGCAGCCCTTTCCATTGGCTTCATTGAGAATTGTACCCTGAAGCATGCTTTTTATCTTTCTCAGAACTGGGGAGATCATGCTTGGTATCTTGTAAGCTATGATTTTGACCTGCATAGCTTTGATCTTTTTTGGGACTCATATATTGGTACATTTAGATTCATTAAATTTTGTTTTTCTTTACACATACGTATGGATGAATGGTCTCTAAATTGTCAGCGTTACATCATCCTAAATGTTTTGTTGTTTTTTGTCTATCTGTTAATCAAGAGAGCATGTGTTTTACCCAAGAGAAGGGTGTGCATGCATGCATGTTAGAGATCAGGCTAACTGGAAACGTTTTTCTTCATCACAAGAATAACCCTCCTACACTTCTGGTTTTCTTTACATACATGATTATTCATTTGCAGTTCCATCAGCCCTAATTCTAAGTCATAATTAGCTCAATCAGTATAAAAAACGTCTTTTGATCACTATATGAAACTTCAATGCATGTTAAACTCAAGTTTTGTTTCCTCAGTGTCCACCCTATATGTGTTTGTGTGAGGCATGTGACAATGTTAAGCAATCTTAAGTTTTAACATCAATTTCTTGGATATTGTGGATGCAGGAGGGTGAGAGAATCTTGGAACCTCCTGAGAATCTGGGATTATATGAGAAGGGTTATAGCAATTGTGTGGAAAGAAGAGATGGATCACCGCTTAGCTTGATTGCAAACTCTCCCACATACTACAATAGTATGGCATGGCCTCTTCATGCTGACATGACCCAGCTTGCAGATCGACAAATGAAAGTCCTTGACTCACTCGTGACTACTTGAAAGAGATTTGTTGGTGCCTGTTGAGACAACTGAAAGCATTGTAAATGTAACATGAGCACAATACCAGAACAGGTTCTCAGAATGTACGTTGGGAGGCCTACAAAGGATGAATGTATTTGAAGGGATTTGCTAGCAAGCAGAAATGCATGCCCATTTCAAAATCAGTAATTCAAAGAGCATTTGTAATAAAGCTCCTTGATAATTTGGACTTTCAAAATGTCATGTTGCATATGAAATATGTTGTCCAACCATTGAGTAGTTTGGAAAGTGAACCATACAGCTTTTATTACGTTACAATAATTTTGCATGAATTATGAACTGAATAGCATACCAATGGCTTTTGCAGAATAGTAATTTTGTTCTGTACACCAAATGGCAGAGGAAGTGGGTTCTTGTATGATTGAAACAAAATGACTGTATGCATCAAAAATGCTTGTATGAGGGTACTGAAATCGTTCCGAAATTTCAGTTGTCATCTCGTGAACATTGCCTCATGGAATTCACAAGGGAAGCTACTATGAATAACAAATTCTGTGGAACTGGTACGTAGAGGGGGAAGTTTGACATTTTCTACATTCAGGAGCATAAACTGTAACCCAAATAAGATGCAATCGACACTACGTTTGATTTTTAGATTGCTTATGCCAGAGGTGGTCTCTCCCAAATTACTGTAGTTGCATGTGCACAAGGAAAGAATTTCAACCCTCAGTTACTCTTAGTGGTGCATCAGGTAGACGTCTAATTTGTTCTTCAAAGTGGCAAGTTCTTTTTCTTTTAATTTTTTTTAGGTATGTAATTCATGTGGGCAAATTTCCTTATGGAATGTTTTATCCATCCTTTTAATAGCTACATATGGAAGCATATCCCACTTTTTGGGGACTTTTATACGTTTGATTAACATGAATGCTTCTATTTCAAGAGTTGTAAGAATGTTTCTAATGGAAGAAAATGGTTGGAAAGCTTGTTTTGGTTGATGGAAGTTTGTGGACTTTTGGCTGCTTTTCTCTGTTATCAACAATTCTTAATGCCATGACTCTTCCTCTCTTGGTTTTTCTTTTACTAAGTCCAAGAACAAACGATATGTTTCTGAAAAGTGGTGGTGAAAGAGAACAAAGGGAGGGGTGGAGAAGGTGGGGGGAAGGGGAGGATTGTCTGGGACCAAATTCAACAACATAGCTTAGTTGGTTGGGTCTTTCGCCCCCTTGGGTGGGGTGAGGGTTCAACCTTCACTGGTGGCATTGGTTGGATATGTTCTCATCCTTGTGGTGAGATGAAATGGTGCCCTTCGAAGATGTCTCGTTGGCCTTCAGGCTTTCTCGGGCACTCCTGGTGGACTGTCAATGGTAGTATGGGCTGTACATGTGCATGTTGTGGAGGTGCTGTGGTATGTGCCTTTCATTCTACAGTCACACTTTCAATTAATTCAAGTCTAGGGAGATGTAGATCACAAAATCAAAATTACCCTTTGAAAAAATTCCAAAAAGAGTCCATTATAAAAAGTAGAAAGAAAATTATGTTGACACAAGCATTCTTTTCAAGCTTTCAGCCTTGTTTTCAAGCAGCCATTGAAGATAGACAATGTTACTATTGAAGTACCTTTTTTTTTCTAGAATGAATTACATGCTTTAATTCAAGATATCTTTGCAAATAAATACATTACAAAATGTGAGAAAACTTTCATAAAATGTAGGGAACTATTAGGAAATCTGGTGACTTCAATGCAATACTGACGAGAGAGATCAGTTTATTAATAGAGCACAGCGTGCAAATGCTTAAAGATTGGTCTCATGTGTGCTTTCGTTGTCATTATTGAGAGGTGTTGGTCATATCTACGATTTCTTCTTCTATTCAAATTTTATATTGAACTATTTTTCTACAATTGGAACATTTGATTGTTCAAACATATAGCTTTTTTAATCCTGTTCAATTTTGAAAGTTGTTTTTACATATACAAATCTCCGTCCATGAGATTCATAATATTAATTCTCTATAACCTTTCAATCAAATTGACCATTATTATGCATGATAATTGGATATCTTTTGTTATTTATACAATATGATATTTGCAAAGAGTACATGGACATAGTATTTGTCTCATAAAAATGTCCCTTTTCTTTTAATCTTGAATAGTATGTGAAGAGATGGGAGTATGCCCAGTTAAAATAACGTATTTGGCCTCTTATATGGTGGGAGTCCATGTGACACCCCCCCTCCTTTTTTTTATGTTCATTATGTATTAGATTTACAAATAATATAACTTATGGCTGATTATCATAATATTGATCATTGGCAACTGAGGAGGTTCCTCCCATAAAGTTTACGGTATCATCAATTCTCTCCCTTAGGATGGGCACATGGAAGATGGGCAGATGTGTACTGAACACTTTTTTTGCTTGTGTGTAAAGTGTATATGCTTGTGACATGGTAACCTAAAGGGATTGGTGCCCTTGTGTTTCTTTGTTTAAATCACCCAATTAACAAAGTTCACTAAAATTTTTGGGTATATGAGTTTCATGCATGTTCCTAAAATGAGGTCATTGTACTAATTTCTCTCCATATGGTGAGCCCCAAAAATATTTCCAATTGACCTACACAAAACTCGAGCTCCATATGACCATCTCTCTCTCTCTCTCTCTCTCTCTCTCTCTCTCTCTCTCTCTCTCTCTCTCTCTCTCTCTCTCTCTCTCTCTCTCTCTGCCTTGGATGAGTTTTGTACATAGAAGGGGTTGATAGTAAATCTTGGCAACACAAAGGTCATGATTCAGGGCCGTCGACGAACAGATAGAGTTGGTTGGTTACCTCATATGTCTACTGAGGAGTCACATTCACGAGTCTACCTGGTCCCTTAGTATGAGACAAGCAACCATGTCATCAAGGCAGGCATGTACGAGAAAGTGGTTATTTGACATACTAGTCACACTAGCTATGATATATGCAGTGTCCAAGAGTGTGATTGAGGGGTGGTAGGTACGTATGATCTCATGACTATTCTCTAGCCATGTCATCAGGGGAGCCATGTATGAGAAAGTGGTTATTTGACATCCTAGTCATACTAGCTATGATATATGCAATGTCCAAGAGTGTGATTGAGATGCCACATGTATGTATGATCTCATGACTATTTCGTGGGAAATAGTCATTGCCACACAATGCCATCAAGGCAAAGATGGTTGCACCTCCACATGATAGCAAAGAGACTATTTCAGACCATATGTTTCATTCAGAGGATGAGAGAGCTCCCTGAAGATAGTCACACAGAGAGAATTTGAGGTTGCGATACATGCCTGAGTCAAGGTATGAGAGAGCTTGGTATTATCATGTTAGGGAATGGTTTGATGGCCATGGATTGGATATGGACAGACTATCATAGGTTGATGTGATAATGACATTTGAGACATGCACGTAATGCAAGTACGACAATGGTTTGATGGTTGTGGATTGAATATGGACAAAGTATCATAGATTGATGTGATAATGACATTCGAAACATGCATGTAATGGAAGATGGAGGTAAAAAGCCTTAATCGTGGGCACTTGGGAAGTGCTTGATCGTGGGCGAGTTTGAAACTAGCCAATAAAGAAGGTGCATGGGCATTTGGGCACCAGAGGGCAGTTGGATAGGTCCAAAATAGGTCCATCATTTGGAATTTGAGACTAGTGGAGGCGCTCAAACGTGGGAAGGACCCCAAGTTAGATAGAAGGGTCCACAAGTGAGCATTGATGACTATTCTCAATCTAAGGGGAAAGGAACGTCACAAAATCCTAGTAGGAGGTTTAACACACCTTAAGAGAGACAATGAGGAAGTAATCTTCAACCATGGCTTTTGGGGCAAGTGGTTAGCCCATCATTCTCCTAGTTGGGAGGTTGTGAGTTCAATTCCTAATAGTTTCAAAAGAGTTACGATGGTTAATTATACTACAAATGGTGATGTCATAATCTCATGATTTATCAAGATATTTTGCTTTGTCATTGAATGGTACATGTAATTTGGACATTTAATGTAGTGGCCAAATTTCATGTCATTCTAATTTTCGAGTGTTTTTGTTGATTCTCCAATGAATCATGGATGTCTGCATATGCCTCAATAGTTTGGTGTTGGACATTGATGATGCAAGAGAAATGTATTTCATTATTGTCAAAGGGGGATAGTCTATCATTATTGTCAAAGGGGCACAACATTGTGCTCTCTGACTAGACTTGAACAAGATTTTGGAACTATGCTTTTGATTAGCAAAAATCTGGTGTTGAAATAAGTTAGTCCCTCATTTCCTTTAGTTTTTGAACAAGACTATCCATTAGGCAACAACGACGCTATGTCATGGTGCGAACATTTTTCTATAATATCTCATTCCATAACTAGATCATATGATATGTTCTCCCTTACATGGTCTGATATGTTCTTGCGATCACCAACACAACCATTTCGATCATTCTTCACTAACCCTTTAGGCAGAGTATGAAAGAACCCTACAAAACAGTATCGAGATCGTACAATTATGGCGTGAGTTGTACAACTTTAGCATGCTTGGTGGGACCAAATGGGCTTAATGATTTTGGCCACTAAGTGTACCTAAGCATTCTATGACCAAAAGCCAATCTTTTCATACCTTCCTTTACGAATGCAAAAGTGAGCCGCCAACTCCAACATTGTTAGTCATAGTAAGACGGAACCCAGTCTAGAGTAGAGAAGAACAACAAAACTCTCCTCCACCCAAGCAACCCACTTTAGACTCAAAAATGGCATAAGAAGACCTCTCACCCCTGTTGTCTCATGTCAACATTGACTTTCCAATCTTCAAGGGAATATCAATTGAAGATTCAGACGACTATGTGAGACGTTTCCTTGCGTTGTGTAAAAGCCTCCACTTGGAAGGTTGAATCGATGCATTTATGGCTCTATTTCGAGAAACCCTAATGGGCTAGCTGACAAATGGTTTAGTGTGTTTGAAGAAGACCATTTCATCATGTGGCAAGCCATGAAGGAAGAATTCTTTGCAGCTTTCAAGCCCCGGAACTCCACAGAACAAGTGCTTGACAAGCTCGAAAATCTCCATCTAAAGAAAGGTGTCCTTCCTCAAGTTAATGACAAGAACAAAGGATCTGTTGTCCAAATTACCAGATGCACCTCGCGATTTTCTCTTGACGAATGGCTAGAGAATATGCTTCCTATTAGCACAAGACACAAGCTTGGGGACCTGTTGGCACCAAACACTCCGCTTAAAGAGTTTGTGGCCATGGAAATGCATATATAGCAAGCCCACATTCATTTCAACAAATCCACCTTCCACATTGAAAGCTAGAACGACTCTCCAATACAACTCAAAAGAGAGTTGGACTTCAAGGCATAGCAAAATTTCATAAGTGCAAAGGAAGAGACAATTACAAAGCTCTGGTGTGAGCTGGAAGAACTCATAGAAAGGGAAGCGAAGGCCACTCATTGGTGTACAATATGCCATCAACAAGGGAATCCACACGCTCAGTGCCCTAAACAGATCATCTGCAAATTTTGTGGGAAGATGAGGCATGAGGCTAGAGGATGTTACTATTTGAAGGGCATGACAAAGCCAGAGCCTCTCGCATACTAGTGACAACTGGCTATGACCCCCTAAAGCTCCATTCCAATGAGCCAACCCATGACTATAGCACATAGCTTTGTTCTCTGCAATGCTCTTGGAGTGCCACTGTTCTATTCGTCTCCATCCAACTTTGGCATGCAAAACAATCTCGTGGATTAGATCGGTGGACTAAGAAACCAACCCCGACAACCAATCATGTGTTGTAGATATGGTTAATATGGACATATTCAAAGCAGATGCCTTTTATCGGAGAATGCACTACCTTGTACAAATTGTCTGGATTTGCATGATCACTACACCAAAGATTGCCTGAAGCAAGCCTCTCAAAAACTAGGTAACAATTCTTTCCATATTTCTATAGAGTTGCTTCCCACACGATGCACACCATTTCGGTTGCCTATTGCTAACATTATGCAACTATGGGAAATATCACTGATAAGAGTGTGCAATAGGGACCAACAAGTGTTGGAAGAAGAACACAGGGTAGTGGAGAAAAGAGATACCAACTCATAGATGAAGCACAATTTCAATGAGGCATCTAGCATAGAGCGAGAAACCCCAATATGTGGACAAGTATGAAAGGATCCAAGCTACAGTGAGGTATCGGTCACAGAGCAAGAAGCTCCAATGATAGAAACAAAAGAGCGAAAAACTCCCATACCAAGATTTTGACCACAAGAAACTTCGATATCTGACCAAGCCATTGACTTGTGCAAGGAGAAAGACAAAGAACAAGGTCGAGAGAGAACTATAGATGATGCCTTTTTAACAAATGGCCCAATGGGATATTGAGGAAAATACCCTAAAACTTGCAATGAGCATACCAACAACCCCTCTTTGTGTTAGCAACATATTGAAGAACACATTAATAGATAAGTCTCTAAGATTTATTGAAGATGGATGCTCGATTTTGGGGTGAGATGTTGAACCTTGTAGCATCACTGGGCGCAACAACATTTGTATGTAGTGGTCATGGCACTTGTTTTGTGACACAAGCCCTACTAACCGATTATTTCAGCCCATGAGTAGTAGTAATGAGAGTCAGGAAGTTACAAAAGTTATTATGGATGGCAATTCAGGTATTAATCTTATGCAAAAGCAGCAATGGAGAGGTTAGGTCTCCAACCATCCAAAGATGCATAATTCATGGTGACCATGGTACACCAGAGCAAGGTGAAGCCTATCAGGATCATGGAACGAGTTGTCCTAATAGTGCAAGGATCTGAGTTTAACCTGGACTTTGTAGTTATAAGTCTTTCTCTCTCATCAAGAGATTTTCCCTTGCTTTTGGGATGACCTTCGCTAAAATATGCTAATGTGATCCATTATTGGTATCGATGCATGATTGAGACATACTGAAGCAACTACAGAGAGATGGAGCTCGGGCATGCAAGAACAAGAACTGCAATTTCATTGGCCGATCCTAAAGAAGAAGAGTCAGATTCTCCAAGATTAAATGGCATATTTCGAAGATGAATAGTTGCTGAGGTAGATGGGTGTAGAATCTCCTCTCTGTTATATTGTAATCTATAGAAAAACCTCATCAGATGAAGGGGAAGGCTCGAGCGTCAAAGTCTTGAAGTAAGGAGCACCCACACAAGATAGGTCAAGTGAAGGGAAGAGTCTGGTGCAAGAGGATCATGGGGTCGATAGTGTGGAATGATAGCTAGTTAAGGATACGGAGACAGTACAGCTGCTCATGGAAGAGAATCCTCTAGGTTGGCTACAAAACATGACGTGAGAGAATAAAAGAAATTAGATCCAAGATAGTTCGAGACTCAACGCAAAGATTACAAGCATAGCAAGAATTCACAATTCGAGCCACTAGATCCTAAAAAATATTTTCAAGAGCTTACATCACAAGTTACCACAACAACCACATTGCAACAAAAATCCATTCCGTTATAGAAGATAGTCACTCTATTCCAAGATTTCAAGAATGCGCTTACATGGAGTTACACGAAGGTGTCAATATTATGGAAGCTTCCAACAACTATCACCTTAATTGCATCCCTATGTACATACTTTCTCATCGATCCCACCTTACCAATGAATTTGGACTAATAATTCATGATGCAAAGAGAAGCAATTTAGAATAGGAACCATTAGATGGTGAGCCTAAGACACCAAGAGGGAAATCAGTGATGACATGGATGCTTAACCTAGAATGGATCTCTCAAGATAACAAAAGTATTGAGTTATTTCTAAATAGGGATATGGATGAGGCATTTTGTAGACACAGATCTGAGCAGCCAAGTGAAATAAGAACAGTCATGATCTATGAATTCAAGGATCCTGAGACACCAGGAAAAGTGGTATATTTAGACAATATGTCAGGACGAGTGTTTGTAGTGTCAGAACATGGGAGACATGCTTATACATGGAAGGGTGAATGGGTTTTTCCTCCACTTTGAGCTAATGTTGCCTTTGGGTACCAAGGAGTAGGAACATCCATATCTCATGGTTCCCAAAGAGAAAAAGGCAAGCAGAGACCTGAAGTGAGCTTCACTCACATGCTAGGAAGAGACCTATTAGCAATGGAAGCTGATAGAATGGAGAGACCAAGAGAACCAAGGCCACAAGGTGGTAGAGATGACTTTCCTCTAATCTAGACCTCGAGAGCATCCAAGAATATTGAGACCCATGTAGTTAGTGAAATCGAAGAAAAATTATTTTGATGGGACAGAAGACCCCTATGACCATGTTGTTGGGTTCAAACAAGTGTTGCGAGCTAAACAAGTGGACGATATGTTCACCCAGTATAATGCATTTGGGCTAACTTTGAAAAAGATGGCCCTAATCTGGTTCCAAACTTTACAACAAAGGAAATTTAGGGACATTTAGCACTTGGTAGAATCATTCATCATTGAATTCTCTAAAAGTGGGGATCAGGCACAACACTTCTTAATTAATCCATAGTTTTAAATAGACCCTCTAGGAGACCATCATGATTAGCAGGAGGTAGATTCTAAGAGTGCATTTGGGCAACCCACTCAAGCCAAGCAAGTATCTTTTTTTTTGGATGGGCTATTGAGCTCTAAACTGCGATCCTATGTATACTTGAAGGAACTTATAACACTACATCAATGTGTCAGAATCTGTATAGACATTCAGGATAACTTAGGAGATGAATTGGAACTCTCCAAGGTCTACAAGGACACATAGTTCTACTCATTCGTGCTCAAAACATTCTAGTTCTATACAAGACCTTGCTGAGAAGGTAGCCTAGAAGCTAAGAGTCTCATGCAAACAGATACCCAGAATAACTTTGGTGAAACATTCTTACACCTATGGTGGTGATCCTATGGCAAACACCTATCCAAATGTGACAACCTCAAGGTAACCCGAGTACCCAATACTGCACAATAGAAAGGCAGTACACTAATCACACTGGACAAGACTGCTCATACAACAAGCAAGTGGTTACATAGACCTATCGACATGCATATCGACAACCCAATAGATATCTAGGCCAATACAACACTCAGCCTCATTATTATAGGCCCCAACAGACTATCACGTACCCTACCAGACACAACCTAAACTCCAACCCATGCTAGGCCAACAACCACCACCCCCTGCAAATGTAATCTCTATCAAATATAATCCGACAGAAGAGAACCTCAATAGAGAATTAGTACCCTCATCTCCACTAATCACAGAGAATGATCTCAATTCCAATAGCTTTGATTCTACCCATGTAGATAGCCCACCTGCATACTACACAGAGTCACTTGAGCATATGGAAACATACCAATATGAGAGCCCACCAATGGATCCTAATTGGGAGCCAAAATATGCTAATTTCATGTACGCCAATCCCAACCCACAACCCTAGTTGAGACAGACAAGACCACAGGGTGCTAAAGGACCATGCTTTAGGTGCCAAGGAGATCATTACATAAGAGAGTACCCACATCCTCCACTAGTAGGACAACCCTAGTATTATAAGTTTCAAGGATTTTGTACTGATTGTGGTAAAGAGCATGTTATACAAGAATGCCCTAAAAACCCTACCAATGCCTCCAAAGTAATGCCCATTAACATGATAGGCATTGTGCACACTTCAAATGGATCCACACTGACTTATGTATGTATTCAAGCTATAACAAGAGCCCAGTCATTGATACAAAATCAATAGCCGAACCCAGATAAACTAGTTGAGAATAGTGAAGTTGGAGAATCAAGTTGAAGAAAAACCAGATCTTGGAAGGATTCAAGAGAGAGACTCCAAAGAAAATGGAGTAAGAAGATAAGTGAGATAGAAGGAAGTTCAAAAGATACTGGAGCCAAAATTATAGAACGACATCGCAAGAGTCGAATCAAGAGAACCCAATCCCAAAACTAGGATGAGTTCTAGCTGAACCCGTACCAAAAAACCTAGATATGATGTTCAAAGAATACCAAGCAAGACTCACAGAAGGACCCCAAGTGGGAGAGTCGAGTAAGAATTATCCCAAGGCAGGCCTCGAAATTGAGAGAACCAAGCTTTGCATGAAAATGGTAGAATTAGCACAAGCAATGTTGGGAGCATCCCAGTATGTTAATTGGAATAACTTACCAAACTAGAGCTACACTTTCAAGGATTACTAGAGAGGTTAGAACATTTGATTTGCGCCAATGAGAAGAATAATCCTCATAGAGCCTATCTTGCCCCTAAGGCATAGAAAGACACTACACCATCCTTGCCACAAGTGCCTAATACCACGAACTGGCAGAATCTTTCTTCAATACATAAGTACTCACAAGGAGTTCTTAGATAAATTCAAGGAGAGAAATGGAAGATGGAACAAGAATCTCACCCCCCCAATTCAAGAGATAAATGATATAGAAGAACAATTTCCCTAGGATATCACTTCTATATATGATGAACAAGAGGAGGAATAGCCTAGTGAACACACAAATTTTGAATCGAATTCTTTGCAAGAATTACCTCAGTTCACCAGTCCTTGGGAAGCAAAGTCGATTAGTATTAGAGCACCTACTATACTTGTAAGAAATGAAGAATCAATTATTCCTAGGAACATAGATGTAATAAGGAAAACTAAAGTGCAGTGTCACCTTACTTTAGAAGAATTGCTTGAGGCCGAGTTGTGGAAGCATGTAGCAAACTAGTTATTAGATATAGATGATCCCCATGCTCAAACAACTTCACACAAGAGAGTACCAGAAATACTTGTTGAAAGGATTGGAGACATGATTGAAGGAGAGGAAGGAAATACCTAATTGCCTATCACCTACCAGGGCTACACCACCAAAGCAATCCTAGACTCAGGTGTTGGAGTAGCCATTGCCACCACTTCCCTATGGAAACAATGGGGCAAGCCAACCGTCAAGACCACAAGAATGAAACTACAGATGGTTGATGGTCATATTGAGAAACCCTTAGGTTTAGTAGATGGAATATCTCTCACTACGTGTGGTGTAGATTTTTAGCACACCTTTGCCATTTGTGAGTTTGGAAAGAACCATGCCTACGAGATGATTTCGGTACGTCCTTTTATGTGACAATTGCAAATCATACAAGATTGGGGAACCAATTCTTTGTACCTGCAACATGTGGGAGTGACCACCAAAGTCAACCTCAAAGATTATTCTCATTGTGATGTACCACCACTATAATGGAATACTATCCATAAATCTCCTGAAGAAACTGAGTGAGTTCAATCTTTAGAGTCAAACCCTTCATGGCTGCATGAGGAAACTCATTTATGGATGTGCAAGGTAGCTAAAAAAGAGGAGGAACGATTGAAATTTGGAACCTTAGGATCCAAGAGACATCCATGTAAGAAGAAGAAGAAGAAGAAGAAGAAGATTTGATAGCCCTATTGAGAGAGTATAGAGACGTGTTTGCATGGAGTTATAAGGATTTGAAAGGAGTAGACCCTGACATATGCTCCCATAGAATTCCCATGACTCAAGAAGCTAAGTCTTCAAAACAAAAACTGTACACGTATAATGATAACTATGCAGCCAATATTAAGGAAGAGATAGACCGCTTGATTGAAGGTAGATTCATCTATGAGATTAAGCATGCTGAATGGGTATCACCCATTGTGGTAGTGCCCAAAAAGAATGGGAAACTATGTATTTGCATTAAACTAAAAAAGGTTAATGCAACCACTATTCGAGATAGTTATCTGCTTCCTATCATTGAGCACTTATTAGAATGAGTAGCAGGCAAGGAAGTTTACAGCTTCTTTGATAGATTATCAAGCTACAATCAAGTGACTATTGCTCCGGGAGACCAGCATAAAATGGCTTTTGCTATAGAATGGGGCCTATTTTCATTTCGTGTGATGCCATTTGGGCTGACAAATGCATCTGCTAATTTTCAATGGCTGATGTCTCATGTCTTTAAGGAGTTCTTATGGAAGAACTTGGAAGTCTATGTTGATGATTTGTGTGCTCATTCCACATTAGGCAAACACATATGTTTGAATTGAAACAAGTCTTTGATAAATGTCGATAATATCAGGTCTCTTTGAACCCAAAAAAGTGCATGTTTATGGTCAGGTAAGGCAAGATTCTAGGACATATTGCATCAAAGAATGGGATCTCTACAGACGAAGAGAAAGTTAGAGTGATTGTAGACCTACCAAGACCAAAGAAAACGAAGGAAGTATAGGCTTTCATGGGGCATTGTGGCTACTATCGATGCTTCATACACATGTATACTATCATTGCAAAGCCTCTGTACTCACTCTTGACTAAGTTTGAATGGATGAATGAATGTGAGAAATCCTTTAACGAACTCAAATAATGCTTGTGTTCAGCTCCCATTTTGATGAAACTAGATTGGAGTAAACCATTCCGCGTACATGTGGATGCATCCAACTATGCTCTAGGGTGTGTGCTAGCACAACCTACGAGCGGGATCAATATAGCTCTCCCCATAGCATATGCAAGTAGACAGTTGAACACTGTGAAAGAAATGACACCACTACCAAGTGAGAAGGATTAGGAATTATTTATGCAATAAAGAAATTTAGACA
Organism: Ceratopteris richardii; assembly: GCA_020310875.1. Lineage (NCBI taxonomy): Eukaryota > Viridiplantae > Streptophyta > Polypodiopsida > Polypodiales > Pteridaceae > Ceratopteris > Ceratopteris richardii. The sequence continues at coordinate 146,272,283 of CM035432.1, forward strand.
CTATTTATTAGCAAACAAATTCAAGTTTTTTACAAACCACTAAGCATTGTTATACCTAGTCAACAAACCTTGTAACAGGGATAGATTGATACGTTGGTTTTTGTTGTTAATGGAGTATGTCCTTGAAGTGGTAGTCAGAAAAGGAAAGGCCCACCTTAGAGCTCATCATCTTTCACAATTGACAAGGGGAGAAGCTCGTCAAGGAATACTTGATGAACTACCAGATGCATATTTGTTTAATCTTGAAGTAGTTTTCTTTATTGTCACAGGCTTCTCCTATGAGTGCTTCTCATTTAGGCTTTCTCATCATGATCTTCCTCTCTTCTATCTCATGCTTTTTGAAGCTCTCTAGCACTTTAGACATCGCTTCTTCCTTTGCTTTCTTAAGTATAGGTCTCTCTCCTTTCTTTTCCTCACTTTGATCTTCCTTTGTCATACTCAAATTCTTTTCTCGTTTACATTTCTTGTGTTCCTGAGTCTTGGCATTTATTAAGTAAGGGTACTCTTTGTCAGAGGCATAGAAAGGTTCCATGATGATGGATTCCTCATCCTCATCACAAACTTCCTTGAGCATTGTCATGTTAAGCTTAGATGCCTCTATAATTGAGTCAAACAATAGTGTTTATATGGTGAAGACTGAGATATCATAATCATCTTCATGACAATGGAGTGTCCATTGCTCTTCATTAACATCTCCATCATAGATTGGATCTCTACGCAACCATGGTGTTCAACTTCTTCATGGAGAAACATCATAGGTGCATAGGTTGGGCCTTGAGCTGATCCAAGATTTTCATTAGCCCATAGACTTTTGGAAGTTGTTCTTTTCTCTTCTTCCATTACAAATTTACACATCCATAAGTGGGTGTCTTCATGCATACATGAGGATCTTGATCCTATGCAGTGGAACGACTCTATTTCATCCAATGTTCTATGGACTGGGTTCCACTGCAAGAGTGGTACATCTATGTGGGAAAATCTCTGAGATTGACTTACTTTGTTACCCCTAGATGTTATAAGTACAAGGAATTGCTTCCCCAATCCTGCACTATCTGCAATTGTCTCATGAAGGGTCTACCTAAAATCATCCCATAGACGTGATTCTTACCAAACTTGTACATGGAAAAATTATGTTCAAACTCCACACCACAAGTATTAAGAGTTATCCCTTCTAGTAACCCAAAAGTTTTCTCAATATGTCCGTCTGCCATTTGCAATTTCATTCTCGTTGGTCTGAGTGTTGGCTTGCTGCAATGCTTCCATAAGGACATGATAGCAATAGCAACTCCCACTCATGAATCTAAAATCGCTTTGGTGGTATAGCCCTGATAAGTAATAGGAAGATAGGTATTTCCTTCTTCTCCTTCACTCATATCTCCTATCTTATCCAAGGGTATTTTTGGCACTGTCTTTCATGTTCCACAATTTAGGTTTAATTTTCAGTAGCTCTTATAAAGTAAGGTGACAATGCACTTTAGTGTTCTTCACTATGTTTGTATTCCTAGGTAGAACTGATTCCTCATTCCTTACCATAATTGTGGGCGCTCTCATGTGAATCAAACATGAATCCCATTGGCTTGTAAATTTAGGTGATTCCTGTAAAGAATTGGATTTGAAGTCTAGTCACTCACTCGACTACACGACTTCTTTTTCTCCATAGATAGAGGGAATGTCGTGAGGGAATTGATGTTGAAGATCATCTACTATATCAATAAGCGGAGGGTTCTCGCTCTCCTTGGCCCATTTCTCCTCTTGAATTTCTCTCAAGAACTCTTGGGAGTAATGATTACCGAGGAAAAAATTCCATTGTCCATGGAATCAGGAACATAAGTTTCCATTGGGGGGGCGGGGGGGTAAATCTTAACCTTTCACTTCCACTAATATAAGCCTTTGGTGTATCCAACTTCCTAGATTTAGCTATCAAACCTGCTAATCTTTCCAACAACCCTTCAAAATGTAATTGTGACTTTGTTGAGTTGGTATGATTGAAAAGATTGTTTGCATTGAACATAGCATGAGCTAGCTCTACCATTTTTGCACAAAGCTCTAAGTGAAAAATTCATCAACATGTTCAACTCTTAGCACTTTTCAAAATTCAGCCACATGGTCATATGGATCTCCTGTTTCATCAAACTAATTTTTCATTGACTTTACTAGTTGAGTAGGTCTCAATATTGTAGGGTATTCTCTCAGTCTAGGCAAAGGAAAATCATCCATGCCTCTTTGGTGCCCTAGACCTCTATCTCTACTTATCCATTATATCAGTCTCTAACCCCTAATCTTTCTCTTCTAGAGCGGTTCACAAAGCTTATTTCGGACCTGTCTCTAATTCTCTCCTTGTGATTACCAAGAATATGGGAAGATCCCGCTCCATGTTGACTATGGGTCTCATGAGATTTTGGTAGAGGGAATATCAATTCACCCTTGAACTCATAAATTGTTACTGCATCTACCTCACTTGGTTTATCTCGCCTGAATCTCTAGAAGGCTTCATCAGTCTCTCTATTAAAGAAAAGCTTTATGCTCTTATTATCATGAGAAATCCACTTTGGTGTGATTATCCTAGATAGGATTGACTTTCCACTAGGTGTTCTAGGTTCTTTTCCAATGTTCTCCTGCTCCAAGTCTCCTATTTCTAACTCAAGAATGATAATTTCAAATTCACATGCCTTATCAGGCAAGCTTGTAACCATGTACATGGTTACCTACTTATCAGTGTATAAACTCTCTTCCAATTTGACCACTGGGTGTTCAATTTTGAAGGGTTGATCAAGGTTTTTGAGTTGAACCACTGACCACCTTAAACCATCCTCATGGATGTGAGCACCTACTCATTTGGTTAGTATGTATTCTAACTAAGTCTTGTAGGGACCTTCAAGGGTCTATAAGTAGGCAACTCTTGAACTAATTGTAGGACTCTCCATGCTAAAGGAAATTTATGAATCACTCATCTCTGAGCTCAACACATAAGGATAGTCACTAAGCTTCTGAGCCCACCACCTAGCGGTGTGATTGACACTAGCTTTGGATGACCTGATGCTTTGTCTATCGCATCCTAGGTGTCTAGCTGACCTAAGGTTCATATGCTTTGTTGATTGGCCCCAATCCCCAAGTATAATTGTGGTGTTGGGTCTCTTTGTCACACCCACTTGTTCTGTTAATTTCTTTTTGATGTATTTGTTATCTTAATATGGGCATCATGAAGATCACTTAAGTTTTGCCATAATTGATGCTTCTCTTGATCAAATTATGTCCTTTTCCACTTAGTTTGTCCTTGGCTCGGCTTAAATTATTCTTGGACTTGAGAAATTAAAGATTCTTGAATACTTTCATGCTTATCAAAGCCTTGAATTAATCCAATTCACTAATCACACTTAGCCTAAGCTAGGAAATTGGTTGAGGGGGTTTAATGAACTTCCAAACTCAAGCCTGATGCTTTTGTCAATGCTCTAAATGCCCAAGATGCATGCTCCCAAGTGTGCCACGTGCAATAATCTTGCTTTATCCTTGCAAAGGAGTTCCAAATGCTTGTAAAAACTCTCAAAATTAGCTCAAAATTGGTTGAAATTTGATAACCCCAAAAATTTTCATTTTTGTCTATCGCGATGGATAGGGTCTCTCTACCACAATGGAGAGGGATATCCATTGTGGGCTATCTATCACAATGGGAAGGTCTATCACAATAGAAGTATCTATTGCGATAGACTGGGCTATGGAAATGGACAGTGTCTATCGTGGGGCTCTGTCTATCACAATGGACAGGTATACCAAAATTTTGTCTGTAGTGTGTTGGGTGTGTCTGTTGTGATGGAGAGATGTGTGTCAGGATGGATAGGCATCTATCATGATATTTGCAAAAATATATATATATATATATATTCTTGATGTGCATGTGATCTAGTCTCTAGTCTCTTTTGATGTACTTGTTTTTACCAAACACTCCACTTTTCTATATGTCGCAATGGTCAGAGGTCTTCATCCCAAGGTGCATGCATAGAGCTATCATATCTAGTGATGATGTTTTTGATGATTCTCGTGTTTGTTAGAAAGCTCTAGAAAACCAAAAAACACACAATCCACAAGCTCTCTCTCTCTCTCTCTCTCTCCAAAAAAAAAAAAAAAAAAATCATCCATTGTGCTCTTTCAAGTCCTTGATGTGTGTCACATACACATCCACAGACTCATTTTCAGCCATACATGCATCTTCAACTTGCTTCCTTAATTATGCAAAATGTGCTTCATTACGGATGGCATACGAAGAAACAAGAATGCATGTCTTAATGTAGAACATGACCGAATGTTTGGAACTATATAACGATTCACAAAAAGCACAATCAATGCATGAGCTTGAGCATCTTTTCCATCCCATCTAAGTTGCTCTTGTGTAGGTGGATAAGGAGTAACCATTGTAATTAAAGAAGAAGATACATCTATGATAGTAAACTATGAAGTAGAAGAACTTGTGGGTCTTCAATCTACATCTACCACTATGTTCCATAGTTGCTTTGCAACAAGAACATGTTTCATCATGTATGACCACATTGGATATTTGGCCCCATAAAGCTTATCTTTAGCTTGAACCATGCCAACCAAGTCATTGTTGCCCACCATTTCACCAAAGAACAAGAATGTGACAAGATCTTTACTTCAATGAAAGTTGAAATGGATGCTAAAATTTCAGCTCACAATCCATCACTATGATGGCAATTTGGACAACACGAATGGCTTCCCAGCACACCTGGTGGAAATGTTTTTCAAGTGCTGATTTTTTTATTTCTATGCTCCATAGCAGGTTAGCATTGTTAAAAGTACGCATGTCTCACGATGCACCAAAAAAATTATAAAAAAAAACCTTAGAAGGATTTGAACCTTCTCTAATACCACTTTTGGGTGTGTGTAGAAC
>CM035432.1:146284685-146302185 GCA_020310875.1 Ceratopteris richardii
CACTTGTCTATCAACCTTTTGAAACACTTTTCTATCAACAAGCATGCATAAATATCCAAAGACTGTAGAATTTTTATTCTCTCTTGCAATATTATCAAGGTGCAAATACAGATTTGATGGCAAAAGACCCTCCCATGATTGCAAAACTTTATGAATCACAATAACCGTAAGGTTTGGATCATTATGCATGTTGGGATATGTGAAGAAAACCTTTGACTTTACGGTTCCATTGTATACCAAAGCACAAACCAAATGTATTTGCACAAGGACTTCATCTCCAATGTCCTTAGGAATGCGAGCAAAATGGGGCAGACATGTTTTCTTTTGATCCATACCATCCCAACGAAGTTGCTCTATAGTAGGTTCAGCAAAAACAACAGCATGAACAGGAACTTGAAGAATATCACCATCTTCAATGCCATCTACATTATCTTCAGTAATTGCATTTGCACGTGTAATAGGACATTTTCCAACACCCTGCACAATATTCCATAGTCCTTTTGCAACCAATACATGACACATCATATAAGCCCATAATGGATAATTGGTATCATCTAACTTAACCACAACAGCCAACATACAAAATACATCACTACTTTCAACCAAGGCCACTGACTAAAATACCTTGATGCACAAAAATGATTGTATCTCAAAAAGTCAAACATAAGTACCCTGTTGTTTCTGCTAAACCTGTAGCAAACTTCAAGCCGCTTATACTAGCGAATCGAAACATGTATATATCTTTGGCACAAGAAGACAAAATTGCCTACATAGGCACTGCGATAGTGCATTCAAACTCCTAATTGCCTTGAGTATGCTCATCAATTTTCGTGCGATGCTGAGATTATGACCGGAGCAGTGTCGACGACTCCCTAGATGAAGCAACGACCTGCTCTGATACCAATTGTTGGAGTTTGAGGTATGTAGAAGCACGCGAGCACTAGAAGGAAGAAGAAGAAACAAGAGCACAACACACCATGCTGAATGTATTACCAAGAGAATGTACAAAGATATGTGACCCATTAGGGTTATAGGCGTATATACAAGCCGAGGGAAAAAAGCCTCATAAAGAGGGAAAAAAGTGCCCCGACAGTCCTAGTGTGTCCACACATATCACTACCTAAATATATCAACAAGACTCACGTGGTATAGGTCCAAGCGATGGTATGACTTAATTTCAAGATTGAATTTTGAATTCATATGCACATGACTTAAATCTTTTGGTTCCATTTTTATATTGATTGAATTCCCAAAAGTATAAATCGGACAAGTCACATCATGTTAAGTGGCCAAAATGAGAAAGATGTTACATTCCCTTCTTGGACATTTGAGCTAATATGCTATGCTACAATGTAGCCGAAAACTAGATTAGATGCAAAATAAGTTTCTTTTTGGAGAACATAAAGCAGATAAAGAATATGAACCTAAATACCCTTGGCTATAATGAGATTCCAGATGGTGATGTTCAATAATAAAAATAGAGTTATTAAGTACGTGTCCACAATCATCAAAATTGTTAGCAAAAAGTGAGCTTTCTCTAAGATTAGGAACATGATACACATTTGTTACTAAATGACAAAGTGGCATCACCAATCCCACCAATGCTCCATTGATGTGAGTCCCCAAACTAAGCTTTTGAATTAAACAATCATGTGTATAGCACTCTCAAGTGCGCATATTTGAATGTGAACATTATGAAGACTTTAGATGACTTGTTTATGTGATTATCACCTAAGAGATGTCTTATTCCCACTTTCGTTTTCGTTGTCTTTGTTTTTCAAGAATCTATATTTTGGCACTTCTAGAATAATAAGGACAAGTGATATGACCATGCAAGTAGCATCTTGTTTCTCTTTTTTCGACCATGAGCTTCATGGGCCCTTGTTACCCTGCAGCAAAATCTTCGTGTAGAATTTGAGGAACTCAAATTATTGATGGTTGTACAATGAAGTACAATGACGGAATTGGTGCCTGCCAGTACAATGAAGTAAATGTCTCAACTCCGTACGTCTAACGATAATTATGTGTCCCGTCTCTTCCCATATATCATTTGTCATAATTCATGATTGTTGGTTAACGAGTGGCTCAATCTTCCTTGTTTATGTCAAAGCAACTTGACTCTTTTGCTTCTCAAAGCAAAGTTTGTGCCAGCAAACTGAAGAGATCCGAAAAACTCTATTGAAAGATGACAACGCCACGCTGATAGGCCAGAACGAAGATCCAAAATCTAATGCAAATTTTAGTGGTCTCTTTCATAAGGGACAACCGATCCGACCGAAAATGATCATTGACGTGCCAAGGAGCGAACTGGCAATGTATCTAAAAATAAAGTAAGTGCTTGAGAGTAAGAGAAGCACAATCCAAGGAAACATAAAAACGGCCAAATAATGTAGTTTCGCAGTCAAGGACTAATTTTAGATGGCAATGAACCAAGGCCGAGGGTAAGAAAACAAACTCTGGAGAAATTTTAACGAAGATTGCATGATAAAATGGACTTCAATGATGTCAACAACAACGCAAGATGACCAACAGTGCACAGGCATTAAAAAAAAAAACAGTGCACAGGCATCAATAATCTAAACAAGTCAACAATGGAAGCTTAACCACGATGTGAAATCATCAACCATGCAAGATATAGTGATGCAAGATCATCGACGGCACAAACGAGTTGACAATGCAAGATGATCAGTGATGCAAACATGTCAAAATTGGAAGCGCATGATGCAGGCAAGTCAACAATGCCTGATTCCAATGAGAGTTATTAATGCAGGTCGGTCGATGGAGCACGTGAGTAGAGGATGCAAGAGAGTCATGGTTCTCAATGACTCAGGGTTGAAAATCATTGCCTCCCTAAATGACTTGACGAGACTCTGCTGCTTTCCTTGTTTGCCCCCCCACACACGCAAGCCCTGTGAAAGTCAGACTGCACCTTAAAGACCACTAGTCTCCCTGTTTCTTCGGCGTGGCTACTTTCATCTTATGGAATGGTTTTCTTGATGTGAAGGAATATCACTTCCTTAGACAGTGTAGTGGAGCAAAGACAAATTACATTCACTTGGAAAAGTGTACAAGAGGCAGATTTCCCTTCAGCCATGGTCGATTCCATCACAGCCAACTTATCCATCATTGATCTCTCAAAGATCATTCCTTACCTCGAACATGAAGTTGTGCAGTTTTTAATTCTAAATGCGTTGTGCAGTTTTTAATTCTAAGTGACACAATAAATTTAGAATAGATGCAATGGAGCTAATGGATCCAAGCCGCTAACATTCGAGATCATATCTTTACCTTACTGATTCTTATTCTCAAGTTCTTATTCATAACCTGATTCTCTAGTTCTTATTCATTTACCATGAAAAGGCCTCTGTAAGAGGCTACTCTCATGTATATCGTCATTCAATAATAAGAAGATTAGTTTCCCAAAAACAAAGTTCGATTAATGTTGAATAGCGAACGGAAAGCCAGCATGTTTCATGCAGGAGGATGAAAAGAACCTCAATACTTGTTACGGAGCACATTAGATAAAAGAGCGAAGGTGCAGGTAGCACAGCTCTACCTGTGGGTACACACACACACACACACACACACACACACACACAAAAGAATTAAGAAGAAAGGAAATTAGACGTACACGCTTGTTTACAAAAAAGTACGGTGATGCTCACTTCATAAATTAAAAGGATGACAAGCGTATACAAGTAATCAAGTAGCTCGTCTTTTTCGTTCTCGTAGGTGAGGTGGAAATTTCAAATGTCGTGGCCTCTGCAGAAATGTGAATACCCCTCCATCCAGCAGGTACTTTCTTTCACTTCATCCTATGCGGGATGTTTACTCTCAAAACAACAAGCTAAATTAAAAGCTGTTACTCAGCACAAGGCCTGCAGAAACTAACTGTTTGACACTCTGGCTCAAGCCTCCTTGTAGCAATAGGCTTTTATGAACCATCAATTTTTAGGATAAAACATGGTAATGTCAAAATTTTAATTCCGCCTTCGTTCCATCGAACTCTTTATGTCATTACACTGATATGATAAATTTCAGTAAAAATTAAAATACACTGGGAGAATCTGCTCTTCATGCTACTGCTATTCAGGATACATCTGAAGGTAATGTGTCCTTGAATAACACAATCAAAATTGGACGAAAGAAGCTTTCTTCGCTTCCTTTTGAATGACAGCTCAAGGAATAAAAATGAGGAAATTTTACATGCAATTTGGAATGAAGCCAATACCTCCAGTCAGGAGTTCTCTTGCTTGATGCTGCTAAAGCGTTAATTCTTTCACTCCCCTGATAAAAACCTCTTTATGCTTTCGTAGGTCATAAACACAATGCCCACACTGGGGACCACCTTTAGATACTCTGGTAATATTCCTCGATAAAGTCCAGACCAGCCCTCTGTCTTGACAATTTGCATGAACATACCAGCAACACCCGTCCTGTAGACACGTGCCTTCCCTGCTGCTCCCTCTAGTTGCATTCTTCGCCTTACCAAGTCTAGAGGAAAGCTTACTGACAAAGTATAGCATTTGTAAACAAAATGTTTCAACCGATACTATGCAGTTAATATAAGTAGCCATTACCTACAGCCACCAACCTGAGGAGGATGTAATCCCTGCTACACTGCCACAAAGCAAGCTTGTCCAGGGGCCTGAATAATCTGACCTGAAAAATAAAAAAACAAGATTTCCAATCAAATGAATGTAAAACCAATATGAATGTTGATTTAGGTATCCTTTGGCGAGGAGGTATATTTGTTTCCCGTTTGTCATGAAAGTGCTTGATAGTCCTAGTTATGTACTTAAAAATGCCTCTATTTGTTTCTCTGTAATACTGCATATTTCCTTACTAATGTTATAAAACTCAGAAAATGACACTGATTCCCAATGGATTACCTTCCAACAGTTGCAAAAGACTTCAGAGTATCATATACACAAAAATTTATAGCAATATTTGGCCCCACTCCCTGAAAACATAGACATGAAGCTATTAGCACCATATCCAAAGAATGCAGCAAAATGACATAACTGTAAGCTGACAGTAGCCTTCTGATAGAGCAATTAGAGGAAGCCATAAGGATACTCATTAATATCGATACCCGTACACAAAACAGCCTACTATGTCCCAGCTAAAAAGTTTTCCTAAAACTTTGGAACATTTCCGCACTAGCAAAATGTATTTCATAGCTTAATAGCATTTGAATACAAGACACAACTTCCTACTAACAAGAAATTCATATATCAGACCACTCAGCAATTACCAATAATGTGGTGCCCATGCCCTTATACAGGCCCCTCAAGCCCTCATCTTTGAAGATCGTTTGGATAGCATGGTTGATGCCTTTGTAGTATCGTTCATTTCTCTGCACCATAGAATAAAATGTCATGGACAGCGCATAGCAACGCTAAGAAAAAGAGATAAGCCTAAAAAACAGATTCAATATAGACAAGTTTGAGTGATTGACCTACTGGTTTCTTGCCAGGCATCCTGGTCCAACAACCTAACGCTCTCAATGCATGGTGTGAATAATGTGAATATGAATCATAGATAGAAAGTTATGATACAAGAACTGATGGACAATTACATAGCAAACTGAAATCCATTTCCTTTCAAAGACAGTAAAAACCAAGATTCATGTTATATTTAAGGCCTGCAACTTCTGCTGTGGAATTTGAATCTAAGCCCAATCAGTAAACACCCTAAGAAGAAAACATTCAAACAATGCTACCAGAACTTAAACACCAAGAATTCAAACATAGTATACTGTCCAATCATATCGAACTAGAGAGCCTGCACAACCATTAGAATCAAACCCCATTTACAAATAACCCCATGTTCCCCATCAATATTTCACTGTTTCATTTAAGATATCATTCTTCCACTGCCAACATCTGAGCAAAGAAACCCTTTTTCCACAGTAAGTGAATACTGTATAGATGTGTGTCAGTAAGGATACTTATTTGCTCACCTGTAGTCTGTAAATAATCTAGATGCCCATCAGAAATCCCTTTTCCTTAAAAAAATGTGTACCTGAGCTGCTAGCCGTGTACGAATGAGGTCAAGTGGGTATGTTGCAGATGCAGCTGTTAAACCTGCTCCACCTCCAGCAAGAAGGTTAGTACCCATTCCAACACTTAAGCTTTCACGACTACGATTCATTCCTGCAAGGCCTAGAAGACACTGAAAATTTAATGGTCAGTACCACTAAAAATTAAAATAAATGATAATCAAGTCATTAGGAGAGCAAAATGAATTACTGACAAATAAGCATACCCGTTTGTACTTCTCATATGAATAAAAGCTAATTGCAGAGTAAGGGAGCCGATGAATAATAGTTACACCATTGCCCTTCCAAAAAGCTCTGAATCCTTCTTCAACAGCGATTCTTGAGGCCTCTCTTAGGATACTAGGACGACCAAGAGCACTAGATTCAGTATGCATACCTTGAAGCTGAAAGCAAAACAAGGATGTCAAGTATCATCTTTCAACTTACAAGAAAATTTGTAAGCAATTGCCCCACTGCAAAACAGACAATATATGACACAAAACAATCAGATCTACATTCAAAGTGTGTTTGTCAGCTTGTGTTAATTTGAAATGTAGCACAGTTGACATTCCTTTAGCAAGGACATGTAGGCCTAGGCCTTTCTTGCAGTCTACTTCCTCAGCCTCTTAGCCCTCCAAGGAAATGGGCTCCTCATAGATCCTTCTCATCAGGCTGCTCTCCTCCTCTTCCCATCTCTATTCTTTATCCTCTTCTTCTTGCATGAGAATGGCTTTATTACTGCATGCAAAAGCCTATTGCTACTCTACCTGTTTCCATATATCCAAAAAGCCGACTAGGAAAAGGACCAAACAACAAACAATGCAAAGTGAGAGTGCCCGTTGAAGCAGGATATTGAGTTGCTCTTTAGAATGCAGGATCCATACTATAAACACTTTGGCATTTGATGGTGTTTATCACCATAACTGTAAGCTGGAAACAGTGAATACAGGAGAAGATTCACAGCTTATAGCCATAAACACGCATGGAGGAACGTATAGAGGAAAGACTTGTTGGAAGTTTTGCAACATTGCTCTTGATAGAGTGTTGGGTCTCCATTATAACGCCTTAATTTTGTCCTTCCACTGGATTTACTTTTTGTTGCAAAGGGCTTAAGTGTTTAGCAAAAAGATTATGCATCTAAACATTCATTGCACAAGTAAGAATCCATGAGTGAGAGTACTCACAGTAGGTACAGCTGAAAAGAATTTTGAGCCAGCCTCCAGGGTAACTAAATGATCATAGCGAAGAATTAAAGTTACTCTTGGGCCTTGGCAATGACACAGAAGAACATTAAAATCCAACCATATCTGGCTAAAAAAAAAATCGGATGTAAAGCGTAATTCTGTTAGGAACATTCTAACTAACCTGGCATTGCCAGCAAGACTCTGAACTGCCGAAGACATTTCATTGATTCCCAATGCTCATCAATAATCTTAGGCTTACCAATGTCTAACTAAACAAATGTGTCTTGGAGAGAGGCAAAAGTAAACCAAAAAAGGAAAAGCCAAATTGATTGAAATTTGAAAGAATTTTTGTTGGAAGTAGTAGTGGGACACAATAACAGTAAATCACAAGTTTACAGGATCTTCCAATAGATGAACCTTAACAGATACACCTTAAGACTCAAAAAGAAGATGAGTGAGAGATAGAGAGAGAATAGAGGAGATTTCAAGTGTAACGGTAAACTATGAGGCTGATCTACACTAACTTATATATGAATGTCAAAGTACAATGTGTATATGATACAAACTGACAATATCTATATCTATGCAGAAATAGGAACTAGATACAAGAGATTGTGTGGCCAAGAGGTATCAAGAGAGAGAGTGTGTGTGTGTGAGAATATGGAAAATACGAACAGTTTAGAACTGTTTTACAGCAAACCCAAATTCTGATCAACCTAAATCAGAAACGAGTGAGCTAGCAAGTAAGAACGGAAACGGACTTGCTACTCACAGTAAATCAACAATGGATGTTGATGGTATGCATAGTTGCACGAAACGGCGTTTCGGCCGTTCAGAAACGCTACGACCGAAACGGCCGTTTCGCGAAATGCCAAAAGGCGTTTCGTGAGCCTCTTTTTTTGGGGGAAAATTTCGACGTGTTTCAGTTGGGGATTTCATTTGCGATTCGCGAAATCCAGCGTCCATAGTCCATTGATCTCCGACCTCCGCGCACAGTTGAGCTTCGACTTCCTTCAGCTTCCTTGGTGCTCACCACTTACAAGTGACCGGTCTACCTCAGTGGCCACTGGCAGGTGCTCACCTTTGCTCAGAAGTTATTGCTCAGTTTATTAAGAATTTTGAATGCTCAATTCATTATTAATTATGCTACAGCATGCTAAGTGCATGCATATGGCATGAGGCCTGATGCATCATCATGACTCATGCATGATGCACACAATGCACATGCAATGTGCATGATGCATCATGCATGAATCATGATGCATCATGCCAACATACATGCAGAATAATACATTAGACTGTTACATTAAATATCCATGAGTCATAATGTTTAAATTTTGATGCAGACACAATGCATGATGTTGCATATACATAGTTATTAAATTTTAATTACAAATTGAATTTGGATGATGCACATGCCATTGTCCAAAGTCATGACTTTGGACAATGGCATGTGCATCATCCAAATTCAATTTGTAATTAAAATGTAATAACTATGTATATGCAATGTGCAAAATGCCATTCATGATGTGCATCAAAATTTAACCATTATGACTCATGGATATTTAATGTAACAGTCTAATGTATTATTTTGCATGTATGCTGGCATGGTGCATCATGCACATTGCATGTGCATTGTGTGCATCATGCATGAGTCACGATGATGCATCATGCCTCATGCACATAATACATTGCATGTGCATTGTGTGCAATGTGCCTCATGCATGAGTCATGAATCATGATGATGCATCATGCCAGCAGGCTGCAGCCATATATCATATATGATATATGATATGCATGTTAGAACTTAGGCTCCAGCAGCCATAATACATATAAATTATAATGATATGTATGCATGCAAATTTGCAATGTGCATGCAGAATCATGCAGCTATAATACATATGCATGCCAGCAGCAACCAGCCATATGCATGCCAGCAGCAGCCAGCCATATGCATGCCAGGGCCCAGCAGCAATGTATTATGTGCATCATGCAGCCATATGCATGCCAGCTTACACATTATTTCAGCCACTTAAGTTTTAACATGTATTTGCATTTGAATGTTGAGATTTGCAGGATCATCATGGTGAAGGATATAGCATGGAAGTATGTCACCACTGTATCAGAGTATTCAGGTGGAGGTGGCTCTAAGAGATGGAAATCCAATTATTGTGGAATTGTAAGAGGGGGTGCAGCCACAAGAATTAAGGATCATCTTGCAGGTGTGCCGAATAAAGACATTGGACCATGCATGCATGTTCCCTTAGATGTACAAGCTCAGCTTGAATGTTGGAGGCATCAACGCTTGGGAGTGCCTCAAGCATCTAGCAGTGCTACATTGGGAGCGGGATCATCTTCACATGTACCATGTGAGGAGGGACCTTCAAAGAGGCAAAGAGTGAATTTAGAGACAGAAGATAGATCCACACTATGGTGTGCCGAATAAAGACATTGGACCATGCATGCATGTTCCCTTAGATGTAAAAGCTCAGCTTGAATGTTGGAGGCATCAACGCTTGGGAGTGCCTCAAGCATCTAGCAGTGCTACATTGGGAGCGGGATCATCTTCACATGTACCATGTGAGGAGGGACCTTCAAAGAGGCAAAGAGTGAATTTAGAGACAGAAGATAGATCCACACTATACATGGGATCAAATTCCAAGTCTACATCTGCATGGCAACACATAGAACACCTCTCCCAGGTAGTGATTCAGCCCTTCCACCAAAGGGATCTTTAGAAAAAATTGTTGGGGATAAAGGCCCCAAGGACTCTCCTTTTGTATATTTTGACCCTTCCATGTGAAAGCTCTCTTCGAGAGCTTTCCAGACATATTTTTGTTGTATTTTTTGGACCCCAAATTGGGGAGTTATAGGCATTTACATTATTTTTATGACTTTTGGTCATTGGCCATGTGTGAACATGCCCAAATGACCTAAAAGTCACTTATCAATAAGACTTGGTCCCAAATCTCTCATGCCTTGATTGGGACTTCTTCAACTTCAGCTTCTCCATCTTCTTCTCCAAATTTCTGCGCAGGTTTCTCTCTCTACTTTCTCTCTCCTCACGCAGCAGCCCACTCCCTTGGCGTTTGGAGCAACCGAGCACACCACGACGTAGCTCTCCGCGGCCTCTTTGAACTGGTATCAGAGCTTTGAGCTGTTCCATCGCGACAAAGTTGCTCGAAGTGCTTTTCTACTTCAGCCTATGTTGAGCTGAAGGTGTTTTCTTGCATTTGGGAGAATTTCATCGCGAAAAACCTTCTTTTTTCGCGATAAAAGGGCTGTTTTTGGAGGATTACTTCAGCCCGGAGCAAAGCTGAAGCAAATTTTATGCTTTTTAGAGAGTTTCATCGCGAAGAATCTCTTCTATTCTTCTTTTTGTATCCCCACATGTCTTTTTCAGCATCCACATTGCTGATTTTTTCATCTACAGGTCTTTTGTGGCAGAAATTCTCTCATTTTTCAAGTGGGAGGACATGCACAAAGATTGAGGAAGTGCATACTTGCTGGAAACTTATTACAGTAGGTTATTTCTCTGATTTTACAGGTCATATTGCTGCAAAAATTGGGGCTTTTGTGAAAACAAGCACCCATTGCCTTGGTTTTACATCTATGTATGCCTTTTGTGGTTGAAAAACAACAAATTTGTTGTTTTTGATGCAATTACAGCTTGCTGGAATTTTCTGAAATTTTTTGCAGAAAATTTCAGAAATTGTTTTTTGCAAGTTTTGAACAGTTTTTGGGCTTAATTTCTCAGCTATAGTCTCCTAAGGTAATTGCGCACAGGACAGCATGTGAATTTTACCTTTTTGGTGAAATTTTGAAGCTCTTAGTGTGCAAACATTGCCTCTACCTCCTCTGATGTCAAAAGCTTGTTTGAGATCAAGAGATTTGAAGGTAATGGTTTCGATTTGTGGAAGGAGAGAATGTTGGGCATCCTCTTTCTTAAAGATTGTGAAGGGGCTCTTGAGGAAGTCAAGCCTGAAGATATGACAGATGCAGCATGGATGAACCTAAACAAGAAGGCCATCACTTACATCAAGATGGCTGTATCAGATGAAATCTTAGTGGATTTGAAAGGCCTTACAACTGCTTTTGAGGTATGGGAGAAGCTGAAAGCCACTTATGAAAATACCACGCCTGTAAATCAAGTGCATCTTATGCGTAAGCTAGTGTGTATGCAGCTTGATGAGTCAAAAAGTGCGGCTGAGCACTTATCTTTGTTTACAGGTACTCTTTCACAATTGCAGGACTCTGGATTACCTCCATTTGATGATAAGCTTAAGGCCATCTTCTTGTTGATGACCTTACCTGATTCGTGGGAAACATTGGTTGTTTCACTTTCGAATAGCCCCAGTCTTACCTTTGATGGTGTAAGGGGTTCTATTTTGAATGAGGAAATCAGGAGGAAAGCTAGTGGAGAGGGCATTGGTTCAGCCAATGTGGCTAGAGGAAGAACAGAAAAGAAAAGTGGAAATGTACAGAGGAACAGGAGCAAAAGCAAAGGCAAGGCTGAAGTGACTTGTTATCAATGTGGTAGGAAAGGTCACAAGAAGCCTGATTGCAGATTCTATAAAGCTGAACTAGAAAGAAAGAAGAACACAGGTGACAGGAAGAAAAAGGACACCAAGAATGAAGCACATGATACCTCAAAGGACAAAGACAAAGAGAAGGCCAATGTGGCCTCTAGTGTCATCATTGAGGAGCTATCAGATGCAGAAGATATACTTTGTGCTACTATGGAAGCAGAGCATGCTGAAGTTATTGATCCTTTCTATTAATATTCATGCACAAGATATGCAGATCACAAAGAGGGATTTGATTGATGCCTTGCTTACTGTGAATGATGCTTTGTCACAAACATGGATTGTAGATTCAGGTGCATCGTTTCATGTAACTCCTATTAAGGAGTGTTTCACTACCTTTCATGCAGGCAGCCATGGACATGTATATCTTGGAAATAACCATGCTTGTTCAATTGAAGGTATTGGCACAGTGCATCTCACAGTGGATGGTACCAATGAGCTGGTTTTGCATGATGTAAGGTATGTACCAAGCATCAAGAAAAGCTTATTGTCTGTTGGGCAAATGGATATGCATGGATATAGTACCCTCTTTGAGAAGGGGTCATGGAAGCTTATCAAAGGCTCTAGGCTGATTGTTAAAGGTACAAAGAAAGGGACTCTTTATTGCTTGCATGGTAAAGCCTTGCTGGGCAAGTTTATTGCTTTGGCTGAAATCCATTCACATATGGAATTATGGCATAAAAGGCTTGGTCACATGAGTCAAAAAGGCCTTGATAAACTATGTAATTTGGACAAGTTTGATGCTAAAGGCTCAAAACTTGATTTTTGTAATGAATGCCAATATGGTAAGCAAGTAAAGAATTCTTACTACTCTGGTGTCTCTCGTAAGTCTAATGTGCTTGATCTTGTTCATTCTGATGTTTGTAGCATGCCCACAAAATCTATGGGGGGTGCTCTTTACTTTGTTTCTTTTGTAGATGATTACTCTAGGAAGCTTTGGGTATATTTGTTAAAATCTAAAGATGAAGCCTTTGCTGCATTTAAGAAATTTCATGCATTTGTGACCACTCAAACAGGTAGAAAGCTGAAATGCTTACGTACAGATAATGGGGGTGAGTTTACAAGTGCTGAATTCAATAGATTTTGTGAAAATCTTGGTATTAAGAGGGAGCTAACAGTCCCATACAGCCCCTCTTCCAACGGTGTGGCTGAAAGGTATAATAGGACTTTATGTGAGAGGGTGAGATGCATGCTGTCCACAGCTAATCTCCCTCATGGATTTTGGGGAGAGGCTTTGAAAACTGCAGTTCATGTTTGCAATCGATCCCCTCATATGTCCTTAAAAGGTGGCATTCCAGAAGAGGTTTGGTCTGGCAAACCAGCTTCATATGACCACCTACGCATCTTTGGTTGCGATGCTTTTGTGCATATAAGGCCTGAGTTGAGAAGCAAGTTAGATGCAAAGTCCATGAAAGGAATCTTCATGGGTTATGGAGATGAAGGTGAAATGGGCTACAGGATTTGGCTACCTCAACTCAAGAAGGTAATACGCAGCCGAGATGTTGTATTTAATGAGGCAAGGCTGCTCAAAAACAATTGTGCCTCTAAAGATGACCATAAAAGAGTCAAATTTCAGCATGTACAGCCACCAGTTAAATCTGATATGGACCCTCGGGATGCACCACATATGGCTGGAAATGACAATGAGCCCGTGGTTATTGAGCCAGATGATGCTGGACAGCAAAATGATGCTCCTGAAGGGCATATGCAGCCACCTATTCATGCTGAAAACAGGGCTGGAAATGATGTACAGCAGCCTGTTAACAATGAAGAAGTTAATGTACCTCCTGATGTAGATCCATTGCCTGGTAATGTTGATCATTGGGTAAGAAGATCTATACGTCCTAGGAGGCGAGTGAATAGATATGATCCCTCTATACATTATATTATGTTATCAGATGAGGGTGAGCCTCTTACTTATAAAGAGGCAAAGCTATGTGAGCACAAGAAGAAGTGGGAGTTAGCCATGCAGGAAGAGATAAAGGCCTTGCATGCAAATGATACTTGGGATTTGGTTGAGTTACCCAAAGGAAGGAAAGCCATTCCAAACAAGTGGGTGTACAAAATCAAAACTGTTGATGGCAAACCCAAGTATAAGGCAAGGCTGGTTGCTAAGGGATATGCCCAAAAAGAGGGCATTGATTTCCAAGAAGTGTTCTCTCCAGTGGTGAAAATGACCACTTTACGTGTGTTGTTTGCTCTCACAGCTGCCTTGGATTTGGAATTATTCCAAATGGATGTTAAAACAGCCTTTTTGCATGGTGATTTAGACGAAGAGCTGTACATGAAACAGCCAGAAGGATATGCCATTCTTGGAAAAGAGCATCTGGTATGCAAACTGAAAAGGAGCTTGTATGGGCTGAAACAGGCCCCCAGACAATGGTATAAGAAGTTTGATGCATTTATGCTCAAACATGGGTTTAAAAGAAGCCATGCAGATCATTGTTTGTACACGAAAAAGGATGAAGATGGCAGCCCAATTATTCTTGTACTGTATGTAGATGATATGCTGCTGGCTGGGAAGAAAAAGAGCACTCTGAATGCTCTAAAACAGCAGCTGAACTCTGCATTCTCAATGAAAGACCTTGGGGAAGCTGAGCATATTCTTGGTATGCGTATAAAAAGGGATAGACAGCAGCATACTTTGCAGGTATCCCAAGAAAAGTACATTGAAAAAGTGCTGGACAGATTTAATGTGGCTGATGCTAAGCCTCTTGGAGTGCCATTGCAGCCACATGTTAAGCTTTCCAAGGATGACTGTCCCAAAAATGATGATGCAGCCAGTTACATGAAGAGTGTTCCATATGCATCAGCTTGTGGTTCACTTATGTATGCTATGGTTGCCACTCGGCCAGACATTGCTCATGCAGTGGGAGTTGTTAGCAGGTTCATGGCTAATCCTGGTAGAGCTCATTGGGAGGCAGTCAAATCTATCTTGAGATATTTGAAAGGGACCAAAAGTAAATGCTTATGTTATGGAAAGGGTCCATTGGAGTTAAAAGGATTTTGTGATTCACACATGGCAGGTGATGTGGACACACGCAAGTCCACAAGTGGCTATGTATACATCCTTGCAGGTGGAGCTATTTCATGGTGCTCTAGACTTCAGAGGATAGTTGCACTATCTACTACAGAGGCTGAATATATTTCAGCCACAGAGGCTTCCAAAGAAGCCATTTGGTTAGCTCGGCTCTGCAGTGAGTTTGGGATGCTTGAAAAGGCACCTCTTCTTGGATGCGATAGCCAAAGTGCCATATGTTTGGCAAAGAATGCCATGTTTCATGCTCGCACAAAGCATATTGATGTGAGATATCACTTCATCAGAGAGGTGTTAGAGGATGGCCTGATCACTTTGATCAAGGTCAATACTTCACAGAATCCTGCAGATGCTCTCACGAAGTGTCTACCCAAGGCACAACATCAGCTATGTATACAGATGGTGGGAGTTACTTAGCTTGAAGGAGCCTCCTTGGTCCTTTAAGTGGGAGGTTGTTGGGGATAAAGGCCCCAAGGACTCTCCTTTTGTATATTTTGACCCTTCCATGTGAAAGCTCTCTTCGAGAGCTTTCCAGACATATTTTTGTTGTATTTTTTGGACCCCAAATTGGGGAGTTATAGGCATTTACATTATTTTTATGACTTTTGGTCATTGGCCATGTGTGAACATGCCCAAATGACCTAAAAGTCACTTATCAATAAGACTTGGTCCCAAATCTCTCATAACTTGATTGGGACTTCTTCAACTTCAGCTTCTCCATCTTCTTCTCCAAATTTCTGCGCAGGTTTCTCTCTCTACTTTCTCTCTCCTCACGCAGCAGCCCACTCCCTTGGCGTTTGGAGCAACCGAGCACACCACGACGTAGCTCTCCGCGGCCTCTTTCAAAAATGTCTATACATGTAGGGATGCAAAAACAAGCAATATTGGAGGCAACTAGAGAAATCACAAGGCTTTTTATCCAATGTGCCATCCCTTTCCATGTCTTGCGCACTCCTAAACGGAAGGCTGCAATTAATGCAATCCGCCGTATTGGATGTCCATGGGATGATCCTTCATATGATGGGATTAAAAAAAAAAAAGAACTTTCCAATGAGAAGGAACGCATAGAGTGTCAGTTGACTCCATTGAAAGAGACATGGCAGAAATTTGGATGCACTATCTTACACGATGGCTGGACAGATGTACGTAGACGCAATGTCTACAATATATTACTGTCTTCATGCAAAGGCACCATGTTCTTGAGAGCCATTGATGCTTCTTCACCTGGCACAGTGGTAACAGGTGAATTTATTTGGAAGCACATACGAGAGGCCATTATGCATGTAGATAATATGGTTCGGGTAAATTGTAAATTTGTATTATGTAATTATTCATAATGCTTTGCATTGTGTGTGTGCATTGTGTATGTATGACATATGTATATATGTATGTATAAATGTAATATGTATGTACTATCATCTAGATTTTATGTATGTAATCTGTATGTAATATGTATGTACTATGTATGTATCTAATATCTATGTATGTATGTATGTATGCATGCAATGTGCATTGCAATTATTGATAAATTAATAATTATAATGGCTCTAAATGTGTTTCTAAATGTGCATTGTAATTTTTGATGCAGGTAGTTACAGATAATGGCTCTAATTGTGTTTCTATGGGTCGTTTACTTGAAGCAGAGTTTCCAAAAATTGTATGGGCTCCATGTGCATCACACTCATTGGACTTCCTCATGGAAGATATAGCAAAACTCGATTGGATTTCTAGAATCTTTCAGTGCGCAAAGTCCATGGTAAAGTTCGTGACGAAGAGCCAAAAGTATGCAGCATTTTCCGTGCACATAGTGACCTCGAGCTGTTATCACAATCCACGACGCGATTTGCATATATGTATATAGTTTTGGAGAGTCTCTTACGTGTGCAGCTCGGATTGATGCGTACAGTGGTTTCTAAGGAGTGGTCAAATTTATATGACATTGGGACACCAAAATTTATTTCTTTTTCATGCATGGTGATGGATGATGCATGGTGGATAAAGGCAGATATATTCATAAAATCCATTAGACTGATTTATTCAGTTTTGGGACTCACTGATATGGAGGGAAGCACCATTGGATTATTATATGAGTTTATGGATAGAATTGATGAATCCTTTTAAAAAAATACGGTTCTCTCTTCAAATAGGTAAATATGCGTCTATTCTTTGAATTTTTTATTATTTGTACATAACACATGTATTTAGTGGTAAATGTTTATTACTTACCCACTTTTATTGTTTTATAAATTGTATGTACTATACGGACTTGAGCGGCTTCGATCCATATGGAATCGAAGATCGGATTGGTTTCATAGACCTATCCATGCTTTGGCGCATGTATTATACCCACTTTGGCGGAGTGAAGAACAAGAATCAAATGAGGAGCTTGTGAGAAATACATCAGACTTATTTTCACGGTGGGCGAGTGATGATTTCAGCATGATCAGGAAGTTAGAGGATGAGTTTCTCCTCTTTCGTGAGCATTCATTATCATTTGGTGGACCTATTGCACGCCTTCGTGAGACACAGTTAGAGCCTGTGTCTTGGTGGCAAAAATATGGTAAATCTGCTCCCACATTGGTATGTACTATGGACTAAAGACTTATTAATATTTATTTATGATTTCACTATTTACAAATCATTGAATCGA
>CM035432.1:146307185-146412185 GCA_020310875.1 Ceratopteris richardii
AGAAAGTCGAGATAGAGAGCAAATTCTTCTTTATTTCTAGAACATAAAGAACATTGGAAATTGTGAAAACTCCACGTGCTCTGGACTTAAGGTTCACTTCTCCAACACCAACAACATCCAAATCATGACCATCTGCAATGGTCACTCTTCTACCTCAAGAGATTGCATTTAACAGTGCCTGATCAAAAGCTATCTCTTCAATAGTAGCACTTTGAAGATTTAGGTTTTGGATCATCTTCATCTTCAACACTTTACCTGATGCTTTCTTCTTTTCATTTAAAATCCTTGTTTTGCATTCTGCTATAAAATGACATGGTTTCTTACAATAATGACATACTCCTTTCTTTGAATCAGATATAGTCGAAGATTTTTCTTTGGGTATAGAGGAAGTATTAGGGGTAGAACTAGAAAACTTAGGATTAGAGGACTTACTTTCCTTCTTGGATTGCTGACTCTTCTTCTCCTTCTTTGTCTCCTTCTTCTTCTTACCCTTCGATGATGATAACATGGCTTCGTCATTCTCTTCCATATCCTTTTGTTGATCTTCATCTTGAAGTAATAGGAATTGTAGCTCTTCAAATGAAATTTCTTTATCTCTTGTAGAGAGAGAAAAAAGGAGTAACAAAAGCACGATATGTAGATGGAAGTGAGTTTAGAAGATTGTTTACCATCTCTTCATCTGAAATGTTGACTCCAACATTCAGTAATTGATCTCGTAAATCTGTAAGCTTCAAAATGTGTCTGAACAGATTCACCAACTTTCATCCTTGTGTTGGCTAGCTGTCTCCTTAGACGAGCTTTCCTAGTAGGGTTTCTGCTTTGATAGAGATTCTCTAACTCCAACCAAGCTTGACGAGAGGTTCTGCAAGACCTCATCTGGGGTATAATATGCCTCTTGACTCCCATAGCAATATATGAAAGTGCTAGTGCATCCCTTGAATCCCATCTGGATTGCTCTTCTGTAGGAAGTAATCTGGTGGTAGTACAGACTCCTCATGATGAAAGAGTTTCTTCTTCTTCACTAACTTCTTGTTGAGCAGAAATAGGAACAGGAGTTCTTCTAGAAGATGAAGTAGCCTCTTCTCTTACTTGTCTTTGCCTTCGATAAGTGCCGTTGACAATATTCCATAAGTCCTTTGATACTAACAGATTCATCATCAAAAAACTCCACATTGGATAATTAGACATGCCCTCAAGCTTGTCTTCATTCTCAAGTCTATAGTCACTCATCTTGTTAAGGGTGTATGTCAACTAGGCTTTGATGCCAAATGTTGGAAGTGCTAGTAGACCACAATAACAATAAATCACAGGTTTACAAGATCTTCAAACAGATGAACCTTAACATACACACCTTAGGACTCAAAAAGAAGATGAGTAAGAGATAGAGAGAGAATAGACGAGATTTCAAGTGTAACGATAAACTATGAGCCTCATCTACACTAACTTATATATGAATGTCCAATTACAATGTGTGTATATGATACAGACTGACAATATCTATATCTAGGCAAAAATAGGAACTAGACACAAGAGATTGTGTGCCTAAGAGATATGAAGAGTATGTGTGTGTGTGAGAATATGGAGAATACGAACAGTTTAGAATTGTTTTACAGCAAACCCAAATTCTGATCAACCTAAATCAGAAACGAGTGAACTAGAAAGTAAGAGCGGAAATTGACTTGCTACTCACAGTAAATCAACCATGGATGTTGATGGTATGTTGGCAGAATCTCCTCCAAAAAATCACCAAGATGTAGACTACACCTCCTCCAAGAGTGTGAGAACTCCTCCTCCAAGATAGCCTCCAAGATCTCCTCCAAGTTCTCCTTGAGCAGCTTGAGAAGAATGCTTGTGTGATACTAAACAATGAGCCCATGGCTTCCTTAAATAGTTTTTAGTGTTCCACCAAAAGCATACTTGCAAAAAGCTCTTCGCCATGCAATGAATTGGAATATATATATATATATATATATATATATATATATATATATATATATATATATATATATATATATATATATATATATATATATATATATATATATATATATATATATAATACGCGATTCCATCGCACTTCGTTAATCGCAAGCTTTTGGCATAACACAAGCTTTTGTTTTTCAAAATAGTTGCCGCTGGTGTAACGTTTATAGGCGACAAGATTTGATCCCTAGTCACCTCTTTGAAAGGCTTTTGCTTTAACCATTGTGCCCACATGCTCTAGTTGTAGAGGCTTTGCAAAAAAGACTATTATTATAGAGTATTGCTTCCATAGTGCAAAAAATTCGCGAATTTTTGCCTAGGAATTAAATTCGTAAAAATCGTCTGCGAATTAAATCGTTGGCAATGAATTTTATAAGTTTTTTTTTTCGAACTTTTTCGTTCAACTGTCTTAGGGTAGTTATGTTGGAGATCGTGTCATAATCTGAGTACAGCGGCCAGCCAACAGCTTAATGCCTTCCGTGCGCGAGTAGAAGCTAGCTACATAGTACAGCCTCTTGAGTGACGAGTCCTAAGGCTACAGCTTGCTGCGGCCTGCCTATTGCTTATCGAATCCCGAGAGAGAGAGAGAGAGAGAGAGAGAGAGAGAGAGAGAGATTCCCTAGGGCCTAACCCGTTATCCATTTTCCATATCTATAAGCTATCACTATTCAGTATTACCATTATATCATTGAATCATTATGGGTAGGGCTCTCACATCCAAGCTTCGATCTCATGTGAAGATGACCAACACTGGACCCAATACTTGGCAGTGCAAGTATTGTGAAGGGATTTATGTTGGTAGTGCTTCACATATCAAAGCTCACCTACTAGGACTACAAGGCGGGGGCATTGGAAAATGCCACTCTGTGCCTCAAAATGTCTTTGAAGACTTGACTGCAAAGATGAAGATGAGTCAAGGTGTAGGAAGTATGGGTTCTCTATCCCATTCCTCAAGTGGACATGAAGATCAAGAACCAGAGAGTCACATTGATGAGTCCTCTGCACGCATATCAAAAAGAGCTCGTAATGAAAGTGCAAGCTCTAGTGCATGTCCTATGGTAATACCTAGGGTCCCTGAGTCCAATGTGTTTGCAAGAGGTAGCATGAAAGCCTCTTTGCAAAAACAAGCAATAGAAGAAGCTACTAAAGAAATATATAAACTATTTATTTTGTGTGGCTTACCATTCAATGTTGCCAACACAACAGCCTAGAAGAGGACTATGAGAGCAGTGAGCCGCATAGGTGCTCCTTGGGAGGGACCTTCAGGTGCTATGCTATGCACAAAAGAGTTGACTAGACAAAAGAATGCAGTGGAAACAGAAATGTTATCCTTACGCTCCACCTGGGAGAAATATGGATGCTCTATATTGTGTGATGGGTGGTCCGACATACGCAAGAGAAATGTGTATAACATTCTTGTCTCCTCTTGCAAGGGGACAATGTTCTTGCGTGCCATTCCTGCACAGTGCACATGCACCTGGGACGATTGTCACCAGTGAATTTATATACTCCCATGTAAAGCTATAGAAGATGTTGGGAGCAAGAATGTCGTGCAAGTGGTCACAGATAATGCATCTAATTGTGTGGCCATGGGACGCATGCTAGAGGATGAGTTCCCTAAAATTACATGGACTCCTTGTGCTAGTCATAGTCTAGATCTTTTAATGGAAGACATTGACGCCATGGAATGGGTGAAGTCCATCCTTGAGAAGGCCAGATTCATTGTAAAATTTGTGACCTCTAAGCCTAAAGTCCAAATTATTTTCTGTGCACATTCAGACCTTGAGCTACAAAAGCCTTCTATGACTCGATTTTACTATATGTTCATAGTCCTAGATAGAGTGCTTCGAGTGAGCAAAGGGCTTCTTCGGACAGTTGTCTCAGAGGAATGGTATCAGTTACCAGTTACAGAACCATTATACACACGTTTTTCAGCATTGGTTATGGGAGATGATGCCTTTTGGACAAAGGCAGAGATACTTATTGGAGCTCTTCAACCTCTTTATTCTGTGCTTCGTATTGTGGATATGGAGGTCGTATACAAGGATGCATCAAAAACATTGGTGGACTCTCGGAGATTGAGTGAGTATTAATACCTTTGGTATTTTTAATTTTAATTTTTACTTTTTACATATTTTTTATTTGACCTATGAATCTTGAGTTAGATTCTAATCTAATGTCTGTTTAATTTTTCATATTAATTTTTAAGAAACGTGAGTTATGTGATGCAGTGCAAAGGAGATGGGATTGGTTTCACAAACCAATCCATGTTGTTGCTCATGTACTCCATCCATTGTGGAGATCCGAGGAGCAAAATGTTGACGAAGCCTTAGAAGATGGTTGGATAGAGTATGTGAAGCGTTGGACACAGGGAGATGTAGGCCTCCAGTCCCAGTTGGAGAGTGAGCGTTTGCAGTTCCGTTGCATGGAACGATACTTTGGGCAGCCCAAAGCACGATATTGATTATGATGAGACATTTGCACCTACCTCTCGTATGACGGAAGTAAGATTTGTTGTTCGTATTGCTTCATATTTTCATTGGAAGATTCTTCAGCTTCATATAAAGACAGCCTTCTTGAATGGTGATTTACATGAAGAAATATATAAGTCAGCCTCCAAGTTTTGTTAAAAAAAGGGAAAGAACACTTGGTTCGCAGGTTAATAAAAGCATTGTATGGACTCAAATAGGTTCCTAGAGCTTGGTATGAGAAAATCGATGCATATCTTATCAAAGAAGGATTTCAAAACAGTCCATCAACATCGACACTTTATGTGGAAGTAATTGAAATTTGATGGAGATACTATTGTTTTCATCATCATGTGTAGATGATATCTTAATAACAGGTCCCAATGAAGAAAAGATTGACAAGTTTAAGGACTTGTAGTGCTATTTGTTATGAATCAAAAGAAGTATATTCAAAAATTACTTGACAGATTTGGTATGCAAGATTGTAAATATATATGGAACCAAATCTTATCAACTCACATTGATGCAGAAGAACCATTTGACAGCTATAGTCAAGTTGTTGGTAGCTTGATGTATGTACGTAATACCACATCAAATATTCAGTATTCAGTGCCACAAGTAAGTAGATATATGCACCAACCAACTTCGATTCATTGAAAAGCAGAAATTTTCAGTATTTTACAAAACACAAAAGATTTTGTACTCAAGTTTCCAAGGAAACATAGATTCAAAACTAACAGAATATGTAGTTTCAGATTGGGCAGGAGATTATGATGATAGAAAAGCTACAACAGATTTTTGTTTCTTTCTTGGTACATGAGTCTTATCATGGTGAAGTAAGAAACGAAATACAATGGCTACTTCAAACATGTGAAGCAGAATATAGAGCAACTTATACTGCATCCACACAATGTATTTGGTTACAAATGCTTTTGTATGACTTAAATTCTGAAGATTCCCTACCTAAGGTATTTTCACAAACAGTCAAAGTGCGATTGCAATGGCCAAAAACCAGTTTTCCATGCCAAAACAATGCATATTGAACTTCATTATCAGTACATAAGAAAGATCCTGAACAGAATGATTGAACTTCAACATATTTCAACTCAAGACAATGTTGCAAACATATTTACAAAGGCGCTACCAAGAGACAAATTTGAGCAACATGGAAAGAAGCTACATCAAAACCCAAGACAAATAGTATTTAAGGGTGGAATCGCAGGAAACATACCGTTTGTATATATTTGTACATATTTTGAATATTTGATGTAGCTTGTATAGGACAAACATTCATATTTTTTGGTTTTAGTAGATTAAAAACACCACCATTTCTCAAAAATGGAAATCGTCAAAATATGGTAAAGATCGGGAAAAAAAAATTATCCTCTCACCTTATAGTACTCGAAGAGAGGTATCCAACCATACACAACACTCTATCATCTAGATTTGGAAAAGCTCTCAAAGATCAAACCCTAATTTCATTCTTGAACATGAAAAGCAACTATTTAAATTGATATGTAGATGACACATGGCTAAATCCTATTTGATAGGATTCGAAATTAATTTTTAATTGTATTTTGACTTAAAATAAGCTTTGAAAAATCAAAAATAATCCCCAAAAAAAAAAGCAAGTCCTCCGATTTCCTGTCACGAATCGCGACGAAATCGCGGAGGACAAATTTTTTTGAAACTTTTTGGCATCTCAACCCTTGTCTATATAAGCAAAGGTCTTTTGGCATTAATATCATCAATCTATACTCATCCCTTGTGAGTAAATTGTTGATTACATGCTTAAGAGCAGATTTGGAGCACTCTTGGTGGAGCTTTTTTGGTCTCGTGGTAGATTTTGAAGTGTTTTGGAGCATAGTACAAGAAGAGGTTTAAAAACGAGATTTAAATCGAGATTTAAATCATTTAAATCGTAGAGGTTTATAAAATTCAAAATAAAAATCGGGGTTTTTATTCACTGTGAGAGATTTTTATTTTCTAAACAATAAAGCTATGTACCAATGCATATTTAACACCGTTTTGATATACCTGACATGAATAACATATAAAATCACCTAATAGTCTATAATCCCTAGTGACCACGCTACTTTCTACCCATCTAGACTCTATAAGGCAAGTGGCAAGAGCCAAATAGTGTCAAAGCGAAGCTTGAAGAAAGGCGCAAATAGGGAAGGTTGAAGCAAAGGGAAAATAGAGAAGGCTGAAGTCCAAAGCAACTTGCAAGGGGCTGATCGTGCTCTAGTGTTGAGTGCTCTAATGCTCACCTTATGTTCTACCTTCTTTCTAATGCAAGCTCTCAAGATGAGTGTGTAAGAGAAGACCAGAAACTAGTAGCAAAGTTGGAAACGAATTCGAAAATAGATGGCACTAGGCCTTTTGCTGAAAATGATTTTTTTCAGAAAAAACCTTCATAAAAATCGTTTGAAGCGTTTTAACGATTTAAAAAATGATTTTTATTTAAAAATCATCGATTTTTTTGTACTATGTTTTGGAGTAGAGGGCAGCTTCTTCTTCCTTATCCTCTTCATCAACAAGCATGGATGGCTCTCTTTGGGTGGTGTGAGATCTGTGAGATAGAGTTTTGTTTTTTTTCCCATACTCTCTTGTATATAACATTCTCCTGTTGGATTTGTCTTTAGTGTACAGTCGTTATTATCTTTTGACATTCTCTCTCTAGCACTTTGTGTCTTTGTGCTCTCTTGGTGTGTATGCTTGTATATGCCTTGGTGCTATTTGCTAACACCATACATGTGTATGTATATAGGGTATGGAAGTCATCATACCTTCCATTATCTGGATCAGACCGGCTAGCACTAATCGTTGCAAAATAATGGGATGTGAAATCTTCTCCATGATGAGGAGAAGTTCCAGTGGCTCAGTGTGCAAGAATAAAGGCTCAAGTGTGTGAGGTAAAGCCCTCTCTCCCCAACACGGCTGAAGGGCATCCGATAAGCAGATATTCCATCTCTGTTGCTTTCCTTCCTCTCTTCTTTGGGGTGGCTTCTCCCATGCAACCCCCCTTTCTCTACCCAACTACACACAAGGGAAGCCAATGATGCCCTCTCTCTTTCTCTGCACTATAAGAGGAGATTATATGCTTGTGAGTCTTGATTCGTATGTATGTATATAGTACATCATACATGCATGCATACATGTGACATATGGAATATCTACTACTGTATACACATTCAAGTCCACCATTCTCACACTACAATCTACTACTGTGTGCAACAGCCAGCATTCCTACAAGCTATGAGGGTTTAAGGCTGGAGCCGTGAGCTTCAACTCTTGCGCTTCAAGTCATGGGGACGAAAACGGGCCTGTTCTGAATCTGACCGCAACACAAAATGACCCTCAGCTTGGATGCATACCAAAAAAAACTCTTAACTCTGGAATTCTGCAGCAGTCTGGTCAGGAATCCATAACTGACGCCATGTCAGCAATAGGTTCCTGACGTGTCAGGAAAAAGGTACCCAACGCGTCAGGAACCAACTATGGGTGCAGTTGTCCATGGCTGTAATTCATCCATAAGTTGATTGAATAGAAGCAGCCATCTTCCTTGGGCAGCAAAGCAACCATCTTCCCTTGCACAAGCAATTATTTGGGCAACAAGGCAATTACTTGGACAGCAAGGAAACTTTCATTAGGGTTCAATAGAAACCTGCCACATAATAGCCATATGGCATAAATCTAGTGGAGTGTATACCCACCTCATCAAATTGGGTGGATGCATTCTCCTCTACACATTCCATATTGATATGGCTGGTATTAATTGGGTGACGTATAAAATTAGAAAGTTTTGAAAATTGTCTAATTTAATTAAGGATGTAGCTGGAAAATAGTGGAGGTGGGAGGATCCTAAGTTAGGAACATGCGAGGTTTTTCTTCTCTTCATCTTGGCATAGCACTCATTCGCCAAGATTGCACATAGAGAAACGAGTCCTTCACGTCTCAGCCTCCATCCTTGCACTTTCAGCCACCCCACCTTCTCCTTTGTCATGGAGATGTTCCCACAGCCCATTACTCTCAGCCATCAACTTTAGCCTGTCGAGTTCAGCCAATGGGAGGTATGAAAACTTCCATACCCTACCGACACACAAAAGCTACGTCCCGACCTGAGCACTTCCATGACATCGGGATTTTTACCTAGATACATAGATTAGGAGGGGCAGATGCTCAGGATTTTTGTTCGCCATTCGATGAGCCATCATGATTACTCATGTTCCGGTGGAGTTCTTTGCCCAGATTTGAGCATACACATGGTGTGCTCGAGATAAGCGCCATTCGATGAGCCATCATGATTACTCATGTTCCGGTGGAGTTCTTTGCCCAGATTTGAGCATACACATGGTGTGCTCGAGATAAGCCTTAAAGGCATGATTACATTGTACACTCACTTTCCTCTTTCGTTGGGAAGTGGCAAGGTGAGACCCTAGACCCATATTCACGGGATGCTAAGGATCTTTAGCATTGACTCATCCTCGAGGATCTATTGGATCCTATACCTGCTCAGATGGCGTGGGAAACAACCCTGGCAACCCGAGGAAATCCTTGGGGAAATTTTGCCTACCAAGTTCAGTCTACAGCTAGATAGTCAAGGAGACATTATGGCAAGGGCCATGCTTACCAAGGTCTGAAGCCTTCGTGGAAGGGACTTCCACTGGTCGGTTAGTGACTGATAGAGGGTCAGAGTAATCATGATGCTCCTAGGGTTATATACCAGTCGCTTCCATGATGATAGGCTACTATGGGATAGGGGGAGACATCCCTCTATCTCATGCCACAGAGTGTGACCAAGAATCACACGAGTGATTGGTATCTCATGGACAAGGGGGATATTCTCTATGGATCTTTTTGAGATCCAAGACAAGTGGATAGACCTTCAGTTGGTAATAGGTATGATCTCATGTGGATGAGACCCGATCTTAGGTAGTGCTTCTAGATATGTACACTTTGGAAGGCCTCATTTCTCTCTCATAGGTCATTATATGTGATCCGGACACGAGTTGAGGGGTTGGTGGATAATTACTAAAGTGGTATGATTATTGGCCTCTGCATCCATAAGCACTAGGTTCATAGAGGTTCACCATAGTGTAGGTCATAGGCTGTATTTGTCGTGAGACCACATGCAATGGGACATTTACATATGTTTCTGTTGTACATGCTCTACCGGTGCACCGTGCATTTATATCACCGAGAGAGAGTGCATGAACTCCATCGTGAGATAGTTTTTTGACCCTGTATGCATCAAGATGCCATTGTGGACATAACGAGATGAGTCTAGTTATGGCAAGGGCCCTAGTCATCAGCTCCACCGTTAGAAGCAGTATATCAGAAAATGAGTAAACATATTAAGGGAGTCATGAAATTTGAAATTATTGATGATAGCATTCAAGAAACTCAATCTTTAAAAGATTCAGCTCACTAATAAAGAAGTTCTCGCTCCATATGTCTCCCATTGAATGATTGGGGCAACTTGATTTTCTTGAAGTCATGACTCACGAAATGATTTGCCCAAACTGACATGCCACACTACGGAACTGTTTCTCTCTAGATGGAAAGAATTGTGGAAAAATATGACATCAGTAAAGAGGCAGGAAACTTGGAGAAGAGGAGAGGTGGTCTGAGCGAGACTTGAGACTAAAAGTTCAAGAGCTTAGAGTTGAGAATTTGGAAGCTAGGCCCCGAGAATACTTTTGGATAGAGCAAAAGGTAAGTTGAACCTCGATAGGTGGAGAGCATAGGGACATTGGCCTTGCAAATGTAAGTAAAAGAGACTAACTTGGAGCACAAAGTAAGGCAGACAAAAATTGTCACCATGTCACATTTCTTGAGATTTAAAGTTTAATGTATTATTGTTTGAAAATGTATTTACCCATCAGTTCACAAACGTTCTCATCATTTTCATACGAAAGTGTCCAGCTGAAAAAGAAGAAGGATTTTCTCCTGTTCTGCTTACTTTTCCTTTTTTGCTTGTGTGGGGTGGTGGGGCAGGGGAAGAAGGGGGTTTGTTCAAATCATCCTTCATGTCTGCTTAGTTTGAGAATCTCATAGAATATATATTGCACCTGTAGTGCAGGATGTTTCCATTGGGGAGACAGAAATGTATATAAGAATGCTAATTTTATTATGTTTCATGCTTTATCCCCAGAAGAGCGTTCCCTCAGAACATTCTTCATGTTGACTCAGTTTGAGAATCATGATACTACTACGGATTGCAACTGCAATGCAGGTTGTTTCCATTATGCTGTGAGAAAGAAAGCTAATGTTGCTATTTTCTTATCAGGCTCCATGCGCTGATGGCTAACAAGCAAAAACCTCTATGAAGCCCAACTACAGCAGACTTCGCATCTGGGTCTTCTAAAGCAAAAACTTTTGTAGCCAAGGGTAAAATGTACGTGCATGTCTCTTTGATAACTGCGAGATACTAATTGAATTTATTTCTTTTTTTAAATTACGACTTTGTTCAAGGCATTCTACTGTTTCGTCTGCGGCGTGCAGTAATTGCTGAATCGACCTGTTTAAACAGTACGCTACTTCAATAACCGTGATCAGCTAATGCAAATTACAGCCGCCGGCAATTTCAGCCAATGTGCAGATACATTTCACAGGAATCCATAAGTTAAGACGGGAAAGGGGAGACGGGGGCAGGCGAGTTTAAAATAAATACGAAATTAGGACAGCAAACCTGGAAGAGAATAGTAAGCCTGGAAAGTGGAGCAGTGCATGTCTTGCTGAAGGCGCCAGCGATACCACCAGCGAGAAGCTGCGAGACAGACGCAGGGGTTGAATGGCGACTAGAAACCTTCGAATCAGCAAATCGTTGCTCTCCATCCTTCAACTGTTCATCACAATCTTCACGAAATCTCACTCGGAATGGAGAGGAGGACTCATCAGAGTTCGTTCCAGCGGCATCATTCACACAAACGGAAGGCCGTGCGTGCAAATCTCCTTCTTTAGCTGATCCCGTAATTTGCATTGCCTCGCAGATCAAGCTGCTAGGGCGCACCCAGCACGGATTCTCCCTGCAAACAGCTGGCCCTTCTGCCGGAGAACCGCGTGGCGAACGACTGAGCAGCTCGATTCGATCGAACAGAGCGAATTCTGTGCGTGATGCAGCCAAGCTACCGGAGCTATAGCCTATTACGTTCAAAGTATTGAAGGAATTAAAGGTCGTTATGAACAGAATGTCTAGTCTCCGACCATGCCACCACCTCAGTGATGATCCCAACAACACTAGACAACAATTCCCCACCTCAGGTCCCAAGACGCCAGGTCGACTGGTTGGGTCCCTCGCCTCTTGAGGCGGGGGCGAGGGTTCAACCCCCCTGTGCTGCGGGACAGTGTATCCGCCTTCGGGCGCGAATTCAGGCCTTCGGGCGTTAACCAGCTGGGCCTCCGGGCCGTTCACATCGATGTATGGGCCTTCGGGCCGTTCACCCTGTCTGCCCCTGCTCTTGTGGGATAAGGGGGGTCCCATGGGTACTATGCCCTTCATTGTACAGTTGTTTCTCTTTCAAAAATTAAAGTCAGGGGGAGTAGGCCTCGGCCGAACCTCCATTTAAAAAAAAAAAAAAAAAAAAAAAAATTCCCCACCTCAGCCCACCTTTATTAGAGCTATATTCCAACATCACACAGAAAACGCTTTGACACAGAGCTGTCTTTCAATGTCGATAAAAGGATAAATGAGCTGCAAACTTTATACTAAGGAAAGATTCTTTTGAAGAGCTTGATCATTTAGGTATAGCGCTCTTTGTTTTTTAAGTGGTTCTTGTTGTAGATTGGTATGTGTATTTGTATGTTTTGATGGAAGAAGTTGAAATTTTATTATGGTGCCAATTTACTAGTTTTACATCATTGTACAAATCAAATTCAGTAATTGGAATGTTTTAATTAATTAAACCATATAATCATGCATGAGAAACTTTAATCAAGACTAGAATGTTTTAATTATTTAAATCACATAATCATCATGAGATTTTATATAATGATGCATGAGATTTTAATCAAGACTTGAATGTTTTACGACCATTTTTATTTTTATTCTTTTTAAATGGAGGTTGAGCAAGCATCTACTCCTCTCAGCCTTAACTTTGAAAGAATAACTATGTGGATGAATAGGCATAATAGCCATGGGACCCACCATATCCCACATAAGGATTTGAGTGTTTTAATTATTCAAATAAAAAATCATGTTACCTTCCATTTTTATTTTTATTCTTTTTAAATGGAGGTTCATCAAGTGCTTACTCCCTCGAGTTTTAACTTTGAAAGAATAACTGTACAGATGAATTAGGCATAATAGCCACAAGACCCACCATATTCCACATAAGAATTTGAGTGTTCTAATTATTCAAATAAAAAATCGCATTACCTTCCATTTTTATTTTTTTTCTTTTTAAATGGAAGTTCAGCAAGCGCCTACTCCTCCGAGCCTTAACTTTGAAAGAATAACCATGTAGATGAATCGGCATAATAGCCACGGGACCAGCATATCCCACATAAGGATTTGAGTGTTCTAATTATTCAAATAAAAAATCATGTTAGCTTCCATTTTTATTTTTATTATTTTTAAATGGAGGTTTAGCAAGTGCTTACTCCCCCGAGCTTTAACTTTGAAAGAATAATTGTACAGATGAATTAGACATGATAGCCACAAGACCCACCATATCCCACATAAGAATTTGTGTTTTTTTTTAATTTTTTTTAAATGGAGGTTCGGCAAGCGCCTACTCCCCCAAGCCTTAACTTTGAAAGAATAATTATACAGATGAATGGGCATAATAGCCACAAGACCCAACCATATCTCCCATAAGGATTTGACTGTTTTAATTATTCAAATACAAAATTGCATTACCTTCCATTGTTATTTTTATTCTTTTTAGATGGAGGTTCAGCAAGCCCCTACTCCTTCGAGCCTTAACTTTGAAAGAATAACTATACAGATGAATAGGCATAATAGCCAAAGGACCCACCATATCCCACATAAGGATTTGAGTGTTCTAATTATTCAAATACAAAATTGCATTACCTTCCATTTTTATTTTTATTCTTTTTAAATGGAGGTTAGGCAAGCGCCTACTCCCCCAGCGTTGACTTTGAAAGAATAACTATAGAGATGAATAGGCATAATAGCCACGAGACCCCCCATATCCCACATAAGGATTTGAGTGTTCTAATTATTGAAATAAAAAATCATGTTATCTTCCATTACTATTTTTGTTCTTTTTAAATGGAGGTTCAACAAGTCCCTACTCCCTCGAGCCTTAACTTTGAAAGAATAACTATACAGATGAATAGGCATAATAGCCACAAGACCCACCATATCCCACATAAGGATTTGAGTGTTTTAATTATTCAAATAAAAAATTTCATTACCTTCCATTTTTATTTTTATTCTTTTTAAATGGAGGTTCGGCAAGCACCTACTCCCCCGAGCCTTAACTTTGAAAGAATAACTATATAGATGAATAGGCATAATAGTCACGGGACGCATATCCCGCATAACAGGAGTTAGACAAGGTTACAACAAGTTACAATTGGTTTAAAATTGGTTAAAATCATCACATGTCCAGCCCGGGGGTTGAACATAAGACCTCAACCTCAAGAAATTATGCTTAACCAACCCACCTACTCCACGTGAATACACTTTTCAAATACAGCAAGCAATCTATATGAGTGATCATTATCGTACATGTAATCCGTAATATCGTACATGTAATCCGTAATGTTCAAAAAGCTTCAATCGTTTGATCGCAGCATTGATGCCAAATGCATCACATCATATTATATGGGGCAATGCGCTTAGAGACTAGAGTATCCAAAAATATATCATTTCTCAAGCTAAATAATATATCTTGACCCAAATTCATAGTTTAAACATATTATGATTGGCTATGATGGATTGTGTGAATTCTCCACAACATGAAGGAACTTCAAGTCATAAAATGAACTCGGAAGGATTCGTCAATGAGATTAAGAACCATAGCTTACAAAAAACCCAAAAAAAAAAAAGAGCAAATACAATGGATGCAAAAAGTCCCTCCATGAAGTGATGGATTGATCTAAGACAACAAAGACATGACACATGTTTTGCTTCGTACTCATGAGTAATGGGGTATATCCCATGTCTCTCCTTTGTCTTACCTGCTTGCCCTCACGCTGAGACATATATTTCTCACAAGGGAACATGCAATCACTCTTTCTAGTTTCCTATAGTTGTGTGACGCCCAAAGCAAAAGTTCATGCTGCATGGAGACTCCATGAAAGATCCCCTTCTCCTGCCGAGAGAAAAAATGACAATGCATGTGGGGAACTTTGAAGCTTTTTGAAAAGACATTGAATATTCATGCAGTCCATAGATTTTGAGCCGCGTGATAGAGAGAGAGAGAGAGAGAGCATGCCTTTGTCATTCTACCTTTCTAATGAAGGACGTGTCTTCTCATGTCTCAAGACTTGAGTGATATAACACTATTTGGGAACTAAAACACACCATCTATTTTACTTTAAGAAGTAGATTGCTAATTCCATGGTTTCCATATTGAAAAACACCTCCCAATATATTGTGTCTCCTTTTGCTTATCTACTTCTTCAATATGGCAAGCCTTGAAATTGGTGTGAACTGTGTGAATTTCCCAATATACTCCAATCACCATAACCCATGCCTGTAATATGCATATGCTTTTGAAACAATACCTTGTTGTTTTTACTCCGATGTAGGTTGTCATTCAGAAATCCTCTTCTTTTCGCATAATATAACTACAGTTCGTTTGATTTGCATAGTTTTAACTTGCATGGAATATGGGAAAAGAAAATGCCATTGTATGTATGTATGTATGTATGTATGTATGTATGTATGTATGCATGTATGTATGTATGTATGAGCATTGTAGTACTAGCACCTTCATACACCTTCAATTTATTAATCCAGAGAGAGTAGGCCTCAAGCTAGTTGTAGTCGGTGGTAGTAAACAAACAAGATGCACAAGCTAATTGTTAAGATCCACTTGTAAACCTATCAAACCAAACCTTCAACTTCAATGTGGCAAGCCTTGAATTAGGTGTGTACTGTGTGAATTTTGCATACTCCAATCAGCATCATGCATGCATGTAATATACATATGCTTTTGAAACAATACCTTGCTGTTTTTATTCCGATGTAGGTTGTCATTCAGATATCCTCTTCTTTTAGCATAACATAACTATAGTTCGCTTGATTCGCATAGTTTTAATTTGCATCGAATATGGGAAAAGAAAATGCCATTGTAGCTTATATAGAAATTTCCTCTCTGGTTGATGTGCATTTTATGTGGCTTCATATATTGAGAAATGCTTTGCATATCCTTTTGCGAGTACATGTGTAAGGACTTTCTCAAAGTTTTCCATTATCATTGTATGGTGTAGAAAGAGTGGATTATTTGTCTAAGAATTATAGTGAAACCATTCTTGAAAGTGGAACTTGAAACACTTCGATTATCATAAGCAACAAGAGAGAAATGAGCTATACTATAAAACAATATGAATTTTGCATTAAATTTGCATGTATGTCTTTATGCGTGGATTCATGTATGCATGTGTGTGTGTGTATGTATGCATGCATGTGTGTGTCTGTATGTATACATGCATGTGTGTTTGTTTGCAAATATGCATGCGTGTATGCATGTATGTATGTATGTATGTATGTATGTATGTATGCATGCATGCATGTATGTATGTACATCTGTACATACATATGCAAACAAGCAAGCAAGCACATATGCATGCATGTACATATATGTATGAATGTATGCATGCATGCATGCATGCATGCATGCATGCATGTATGTATGTATGTATGTATGTATGAGCATTGTAGTAGCAACACCTTCATACACCTTGATTTTATCAATCCACAGAGAGTAGGCCTCAACCTAGTTGTAGTTGGTGGTAGTAAAAAAACAAGATGGGTTAAGATTCACTTGTAAATTACCTATCAAACCAAACCTTCAACTTCAAAAGAAAGCAATAAACCAAGGGTGAGTGAGTTGATAGATGATGGATGATAGGTGATATATTAGGAAAGACTGATCATAGATGATAGATTATGAATGATAAATGATAGGGAATGACTAATGGATGATTAAAGATCATGCGATGGACACCCAAAGTTGATGGCACCAAAAAGGCAATGGATAGCATGTAATTGATCATTGAAATGACCATATCTACGTTGTTGCTCAATGAAACCACATATATGATAGCTCAATTTAAATCGAACAAGAAGATCTACATGTTATGCAAACAAAAGCACAATGCAAGCCCACATATAGAGTAGATGTAAGCTAGAAAACTCCTAGCTCAAGTGTAGCCACAATCATAACTTGCAAGATAGAGCTCAAAAACTCAAGAAATGGTCACAAAACCTAGCAAGAGGATATATAAGACAATGAGAAGAAATATTCAAGACTCGCAAGCAAGAATAAGACTCAAAATTGTGTTGCAATCATGTGTGTGAATTTGGAAGAAGAAGAAGCTCACTCCACTCACTAGCAAAAAATCCTCTACAAAGGAGACATGTCTTGTATGGTGGCCCCGTCATGTACCAATTTACATTATCTTTTAAAATTTAAAAAAATACTAAAAAACTAAATATTTTCTAACTTCTTCTCTTGCATATTTTTTCTTGAAATCCTCATATACAAGATATCGACCAATTTTTTCTATAGAATTAGGAATTCTAAATTATCAGATTGTATAATATTATTTGAAAATTTTGTGCCGTCCATTTTCATACATGAGAAGTGCCAAAAATCCCCCTTCCTAAAGTTTGTTGTCCTCGACAAGACTCTTCATAGTCATTTAGGATAGGATTGTTTTTGTAAATCTTTGATATGATTTTGTATGGTCATAATGGCATGAGTATTTTTCATATTATCCAACTTCAAAGTGTTTTTCCACTTCTTGAATTGTGTGTTCTCATGAAACTTGGAGCTTGTCTTTGTGGTGATATCTTCTATGTATAACATGCAATCTTTCTAGCTCTGTTTGCTTTGCATATATTGCTAAGCTTGCTTGTTGTGCAAGCAATCGGGAAGCTTGCTTGCTATGCCTCATTTTGAAATAGATACTTCTCAAAAGGGGATATCCAACCACTCTTTCTAGCTTCCTATAATTGTGTGATCCCAAAGTCTAAGTTCATGATGCATTGAAACTTTGTGAAAAGGCCCCTTCTCCTCCCAAGATAAATAATTCAAGTGAATGTGAGAAATTGTAAAGGTCTCTTAAAGGACATTGAGCCATGTAGCCCATAAATTTTAAGCCATTCGATACAAAACAAAAAAAAATGTTCCTTTCTGATGAAGAACTCATATCCTCTTTTTGTAAGAGAGAATATCCATGTACTAGAGATATAAGGATAATGCTCTCACACTATTCCAAGTGCAAGTTGAACTCTTCATTAAATATCAAATATATCATTTGATGGTTGGTACATTTGGAAAAGTCTTTAACTAGCATCAAGGTGATCGAAATTTGAAGCTTGTTCAATGTCTCAAGTCTTGAAAGTGATATCCATTTTGCATTGAATTTGGTGTGTAGTGTGAGAATTTTTCATATTCCAACCAAATCTATTCCAATCAAATAGTGCATGGATGTGATATTCACGTGCTTTTGAAATCAAACCTTTTCGTTCATATAGTATTGTAGGTTGTCATTCAAAAATCCTATTTTTTTACATTTTTAAAAATTGTAACATAATTACACTTCCTTTGATTCCCATAATGTTTTTTGCATGGAATATGAAAAATATGTGATTGTAATTATAGAAACTCTCTATCTAGTTGATGTGTATTTTGTAAAGGTCTTATATTATCATTGTACGGGGTAGAAAGAGTGGATTAGGTGCAAGAGTTGTTAGTGAAAACATTCTTGAAAGTGGAACTCAAAACACTTAGATTATCATGAAAAGAAGAGAAAAGTAAGCTACCCTACAAAACAAATAGTAACTCATGCCTCAATTTTTGTATTAAAATTGCATGTATGTGTGTGTATGTATGCATGCACATGTATGCATGTATGTTTGTTGAAAGATTTAGTTTCGATTGAAGCCTCTACTTGGAAAAATAGGAATGACATTTTCATGATATCCCTCAACCAAAATCTCTCTCATTATAGATCCATGTGAATTTGAATTTGTACTTAACTTTTAGGTGATGATTACTTGATAGTTAGCCCAAAATTGTAGGGGCTCTTTTTTACTTGTAAATAAAAGCCACTACTAGAAATAGGGGGGTATAGCGACGCCCCCGTATTGAAAAAAAATGGCATTTTTTTTAAAGAGCTGTCATCGCATAATCAATGCTAGCGTCGCTTATGCGACGCTAAAACTATGCGTCATAAATAGCGTCGCTAATACGACTACTTAAGAAGTAATGGTAGAGGCTGGGAGTTGATCATGCTCATTCTGTCCCACAGACGACATCCTATGTCAGAGCGTTGCATAAGAGACGCTCTGGAATGTTAAAAAAAAAAATCGATTTCTCTCAGCACATTTGTGCCGGGATTTGGACGCACAAAGAGAAAGAGAGAGAGAGAGAGAGAGAGAGAGAGAGAGAGAGAGAGAGAGAGAGTGAGTGAGAGAGCGAGAGAGCGAGAGAGAGCAAGAGCAAGAGCGAGCAAGCACTTGTTGAAGCCAGGTATGCACGCACACACACACACACATACATATGCATACACACACACATATACAC
This sequence comes from Ceratopteris richardii, assembly GCA_020310875.1. NCBI lineage: Eukaryota > Viridiplantae > Streptophyta > Polypodiopsida > Polypodiales > Pteridaceae > Ceratopteris > Ceratopteris richardii. The sequence continues at coordinate 146,326,372 of CM035432.1, forward strand.
ACATAGACACACACACATACACATAGACACACACACATACACACACACACACATACACACAGAATGATGCATACACACACATGCACATGCATACACACATACACACACACATACACACACACATACACGCACACACACATATGGATACAGACACATATGCATACATAATGCACATGCATACATACACATACATAATGCATACACACACATATGCATACATAATGCATACATAATGCATACACACACATATGCATACATACATGCATACACATACACACATAGACACATACACACACATAGACGCATACACACACATAAACACATACACACTCATAGACACACACACATACACATAGACACACACACACATACCCACACACATATACACACACATACACACATAGACACATAGACACATACACACATAATGATGCATACACACACATACACATGCATACACACATACACACACACATACATGCACACACATACACACACATACACACGCATACACACACATAGAGAGACATACACGCACATACACATACATGCATACATATGCATACATAATGCATATTCATACATAATGCATATGCATATGCATACATAATGCATATGCATATGCATACATAATGCATATGCATATGCATACATAATGCATATGCATATGCATACATACATACTTACATGCATGCACACACATATGCATACATAATGCACATGCATACATACACATACATAATGCATACACACATATGCATAAATAATGCATACATAATGCATACACACACAGACACACACATATGCATACATAATGCACATGCATATGCATACATAATGCACATGCATATGCATACATAATGCACATGCATATGCATACATAATGCACATGCATATGCATACATAATGCACATGCATATGCATACATAATGCACATGCATATGCATACATAATGCACATGCATATGCATACATAATGCACATGCATATGCATACATAATGCACATGCATATGCATTATAGACACATACACACACATAGACACATACACACACATAAACACATACACGCTCATAGACACATACACACTTACACACTTACACACACACATCCATACACATTTACACACACACATACACATGCACACCGACACATATATATAGATGCACACGTATATACACACATAGACACACACAGACACACACACACACATACACATACACACACATATACACACATAGACACACACACACTTACACACGCACACACATCCACACATTTACACACACACATACACATGCATACAGACACATATATATAGATACACACACATACACACACATACATGACATAATGTACATGCATATACATACATACATGCTTACATGCATACACACATAGACACACACACACATACACACACATATATGCGTACACACACATAGAGAGACATACACACACATACACATACATGCATACATATGCATACATAATGCATATACATATGCATACATACATACTTACAATGCACATGCATATGCATAGATACATGCATACACATACACACACATACACACACATAGACACATACACACACATACACACACATATGCATACATATGCATACATAATGCACATGCATACACATGCACACACATAGACACATACATACACATAGACACATACACATACATACACATACATACACACACATATACACACATATACACACATATTTACACACACATACACATGCATACACACACATACACACATAGACACACACACATACACACACATACACACACATGTAGACACATAGACACATACACACATAATGCATATGCATATGCATACATACATAATTACATGCATACAGACACATACACACACATGCATACATATGCATATATACACACACACGTAGAGAGACATACACACACATACACAAACATGCATACATAATGCACATGCATATGCATACATACATGCTTACATGCATACACACACATACACACAGATACATATACACACATAGACACACACACGTAGAGAGAGACACACACACATACACATGCATGTAAAGAGACATACACACACATACACATACATGCATACATATGCATACATAATGCATATGCATATGCATACATAATGCATATGCATATGCATACATACATACTTACATGCATACACAGACATACACACATATACACACACATATGCATACATACATACTTACATGCATACACAGACATACACACATACACACACACATATACACACACACACATATGCATACATAATGCACATGCATATGCATAGATATATGTTTACATGCATACAAACATACACACATAGAGACATACACACACATAGATACATACACACACATGGACACATACACACATATACACATATACACATACACACACATATACACATAGATTTATACACACACACATAGAGACACACACACATACACATGCATACACACATACATACACACATAGGCACACACACACACACACTTAAACACATAGACACACACACATACACACATAAAAACTTACACACAGAGAGATACACACACATATATAAACAAACACATACACACATAGACACATACAGACTTACACACACACATACACACATCCACACACATTTACACACACACATACACATGCATATAGACATATATATATAGATACACACATAGACACACACATATACACACACATACACACATAGACACATACACACATCCACACACATTTACACACATACATACAAATGCATAGACACATATATACAGATACACACGTATATACACACATACACACACATGGACACATACACACGTATATATGCATAGACAGACACATAGAGACATACACACATATATATGCATACACACACATAGAGACACATACACACACACATACACATGCATGCATACATATGCATACATAATGCCTATGCATATGCATACATACATACTTACATGCATACACACACACATGCATACATTTGCATACATAATGCACATGCATATGCATACATACATGTTTACATGCATACACACACTCGCATATACACCTACATACACATATACACACATACATATGTACACGTACATATATTAATTTCTAACCCATTTTGTTTTATATGTTAGGTATTATGGATCTTAGTAGAGAGAGAAAGGCGAAACTCACTCTCATAAAAAGTGTTATGAGGGCAAGAGTTCTGCCTAATACTCTAGGGATCATCATGCATGAGTACTCAGAGATGCCTGATGATGAGTTGGATTATACGATCCAGATGCTTAACCAGCGATCAGAGGAGGGCTCTTCTACGACTCCACATGCAGGAAGATAGCCATCTGCTCATAGATATGTTTTTTTTTCATAAACTTTTACTATGATATTATAACACATATTTTTATTTATTTTTATTGATCTATTTTTAGGACACCTATACCACCTCCAGATCATGATAGAAAAGCAGAGTTGCCTATGAGGACATGCATAGGCACCTTAGGGCTAGAGTGCGATATAGAGCCAGAGGGGAACATTGTGTACATAGGGAATGAATTGGAGTTCAAGAGAAGAATGTGGGCATTATGCGACTCTTACCTGCGCCTTGTCCACTTACAGTGGAAGTAAGTATAAATTTTACATATAAATTGAAATAAATATCTTGTGTTTTATTTACATGATTTTTTTAATTTTTGTAATGAGCATGATGAGAGGGATAAAAAATACGTACTTAGTTCACTTGAGACAGAGTTTGGGACAGGATGGTCGCATAAGTGGCGTCTAAAAGAGATGCAGACACTTATGGCTCATCGTCGCGATAATGCACGATATGCATTGCTTTTATGTATATATACGTGGATATGAGTATGTGTGTTTATGTATGTATGTATGTATATGAGAGAGAGAGAGAGAGAAAAGAGTGAGACGAGAGGTACAAATACACGCATACACACATATACATCATACATGCACATTTACACACATCTACACGTACATGCACATTTATACATACACACACATACATGCACATTTTTACACACACATACACATGCATGCAGTTACACACATATAGTGAATACACATAGACACATACACATACTCACATACACATACACATGCATAATCATATGTACACACACATAGACTCATATAATCATATTTACATGCATATATACATATACACATGCATATATACACACACACACAACACATGCATACGCACATATAGATACACATACATACACACATGCATACACACATATAGAAACACATACATACACACATGCATGCACATTTATATATATATATATATATATCTCCTATTTCAAAAATCCTAATTCGAAAACACTAATTTTGATATTAAGGTTTTAAAACCCCTAATTTAAAAACTCTAATTCAGCCTTTTAGCCATATGATTGAAGTATATGTACACATTGCATCTATTCCTCTGATGTCCTACTAGAGAGATGTCTCTCCTCCGAACCTTATGCCTCTAGATATAGCTACTTGAATCAACGAGGATCATAAGATATATAAAGATATATACACATCATGTAGATACACATACATAAATATAAAATGGATTAGAAACATTATGCATCACACATACATGCCTAAATGCACACATAAATATATATATACATGCATACATATTTACATGTACACATTTACACATTTACACATATACATGTACACATCATATATACATGCCTACATGCACAAATGTATACTTATACATGCATACACAATTATAAACACTTGCATATATTACATGAATACATGAATATTTTACACAAATGCATATGCATATATACACATATGCATACTAACACATGTATACATATATCACACACATGCACACCCATACATATACATGAAATACATATATATGCATACTAACATATGTATACATATAATACACATGAATACACACACATATGCATACATACATGATAAAAATTTGCTCCTTGAAGATAAAGTTATATATAAAATAATTAGGCATACCCCCGAGCTTCATATTCTAACTTCAGAGAACATGATTTCATCTCTCTAGTGGGATTCATCATTATTCAAGTTGAATAAAGATTAGTATCATCCTCTTCATAAAAAAGATTAGTATCATTATCACGTATAATGATTCTAATTTCTCTTTCAGATGTGTATCAGTATCTGATGTTGAATCATCAAGAGGACTTTCTTCAATCTCTCTAACAATAAGCTGTTCAAACAATGACCTACCTCTAGGTTGAACATGAATGAGTTGCCACAAAGGGTGAGCATGTGGGGTTTTATAAAAAAATGCTTGTTCAATATGCCTAGGAAGAATTTATGGTTCATTAGTAGATCACATTACCTTGGAAGAATCAATTGCCCAAAACCCAAATAATTCCTTTCATAATGTGGAATTACTACCCTATACTCTGCTCGAAGCTAGTCAACCTTCAAAATGACCTATCAAAATATATAAAAACAAAAACCCATTATTAGGTGCTTAAAAAAATAACTAACTCTATCATAAAAAATATAAACGTTTTTCTACCTGTTTGAATGTACGAAATGAAATTTCGTAGATACCAACAATAGTTCCTATGTAACCAAGTTCGCCATCTATAAAGTTTGTGTCTTTTGAGCTAGCACGTGATAGTTGCTTGAAAGAAGTAACAATACTACAATCCTCTGTTTTACGTAAAGAATCAATGGATTTGATTCTAATATGATGTCCAAAAGCCCACATATTAGTGAACATTCGAGCCTGCAAAAGAAATTAAATTAGTAAATAGAAACTAATATACATATATGAAAAAAACAAAATATTATTAAAATAAAATTACCTTTCGTTCACAACCTATCATTAACTCTCTCTGCTCATATGAGATTTCTTCATTATTTGCATTGGCACATTGCAAAGGACTATATAGCCAATCCGTGAAAGAAGATATATTTGTAATCTCATTATTATCGAGATTATGTCTATATCTTTTGTTTCTTCGCCTTTTACTTTGGAGATTTTGAAGTTCCGGTTCGTACTCGCTAAGGAATGCTTGCATGCATTTGCCATTATATGCTACAAAAGTATAAACATCATTTTTTTCTTGAAATGTAAATAAAAATGGAACTCCCTTACCTGATAATACCTCATCTGTTATTTTTGAAGAAGACTCGTTGGTCCATTCACGTGGAGCTTCTTCATGAACTCTTTCCAGGTACTCACTAACGTAATACATGCACTCTTCAAACATCCAACCCTTTGCCATGGATCCTTCTGGTTTCGCTCTTTGTCGCACATAACCTTTTAATATTCCCATAAATCGCTCGACCCAAAACATCCATCGAGTGTTGACAACACCTGCAATCTCTATTTCATTTACAAGATGGACTAATAAATGAACCTGAATATCAAAAAATGAAGTAGGAAGTTCTTTCTCCATCAAACATAGTAGCTCTTTGCATTCACGTTTTTTTTGTGGGATCGAGTTTTTGTCAATCTCTTTGGATGTAATCTGCATATACATATTATTAAAAAAATTATAAAGAAGTTAATTCAAAAATAAAAGATATCAAATATTCATACATATCAAATATAAAAGTAGCATAATTACCTTATAAGTGATCCAAGACGATAGATCACATCTCGTACTTCTTTCGTTGTACATCCATCGATAACTAAAGGTAAAATATGTTTCAAAAAGTTATGCCAGTCATGGGTCTTTAACCCAAATAAGCTCTTATCATCCATAGTAAACATGTTTTGAAAAGATGCTCTGTATCCTGTAGGAGTCTTAATCACTTGAATTCTATTGTTGATAGTTTGTATCTCTTTTGTTGTAAGCACCCAAGGATTAGGTGCATAAGTCGTTTCTTATCGATGTCTATCAAAAACTGGCCATAACTTTGGTTTTGATTTTTGATCTTTCAAATCATTCCTTGATGCTATGGTACCTTTTAGTCCAAGAAGATGCTGCCATAGTGAATAACCAATATTCTTGAATATATGCATAGGATCAAGAAAATGACATACTTTTAACTCTTTCCAATACTCCAAAGAATACCATATTGATATGTTCTCTGCGAATGCCAATTTTCCTTTACCTCTCTTCGCATACTCATTATCTTCATCATCACTGAAGATTTCTGATTCTGGATCTATCAGAGGTCCATCTGCCCATTTTTTATACCAATCCATAGGCGTCATAGGTTTTGGACACTGACCTGTTTCAAGCTTTCCATTAAAATGTATCGCTTCTCTTTTAGATATTAATGGATGATCATCAGGCAAGAATTGTCGATGTCGAAGATAAATATTTTTGTTGAGATTATTACTATAGACTGATCTCAACCAATCACCACAATATGGACAATCTTTATAACCCTTAGTAGATATTCCTGCATCATGAAAACGATAAAAATATAATTAGATTAAATCATATTTATTTATATGCATATTGAACAAAAAATTTATTTATATGCATATTGAATAAAAAAATTACATCAATACCTGAACAAACACCATATCTTGGAAAATCGTGAATAGGCCAAGCCACAATACCACGAACCGTAATATGTCTTTCATTGATGCTTTTCAATACATCAATGACATTAATACCTCTCCATAACTCTTGGAGATCGTCAATGAGAGGAGCAAGATATATATTCATATATTTAACTTGTCTTTTGCCTGGGATTAAAAGTGAAAGCATTAAATGCTCCTTTTTAATGCTAAGATATGGCGGAAGATTGTAGTTTATGACTACCACTAGCCATGTTGACATTTACTGGATTTCATGGAGAATGGATTAACCCCATCTAATGCAACTCGTAACTTTAGATTCTGTGGATTTTGTGCAAAATTCAGGCCATGTAGAATTAATATGATGAAAAGCAACACTATCATGAGGAATTCTGATTATTCCATCAGTACATTTATGATCATGTCCCCATGTCAAAAGCTTTGATAATTCGGGGCTTTGAAACATATGTCTAATCCATGGGGCCAATGGAAAATTTCTCAATACCTTTATTGGGATTTTACCTTCTTCGCCCTTATATCGAGGAGATTGACATTTAGGACATGTCAAAGAGTCTGCATATTCGCCTCTATATAAAATACAATCATTAGGACATGCATGTATACATTGATAATCTATACCAAGATTGTTGATTATCTTCTTCATTTCATCATGTGAGGTAGGAAGAATATTCTGACTTGGTAAAAACTTTTTAGATAATAACTTGTAAGTTCATCAAAAAAGGATATATTATAAAAATTAACTAAATAAATATACATATATATATGCATATAATTTTATATATGTGTATGCTTATGTGTATGTGTATGTGGATGTGTATGTGCATGTGCATGCGTATACATATGTGTATGTGTATATGTATATATGTTTGTATATGTGTTTTATAGGTGTATATGTATGTATATATACATATGCGTATGTGTATGCATATATGTATATATATGTGTGTATACATGTGTATGTATGTATGTATGTATGTATGTATGTATGTATGTATGTATGTATATGTATGAATGTGTATGTATGTATGTATGTATGTATGTATGTATGTATGTATGTATGTATGTATGTATGTATGTATATGTATGTATGCATGTGTAGCTGTGTATATTTGATTTCATTTTTAATTATTTTTTTGTATATTGTGGTTTGCAGATTTTCATATCTAGACCATTGAATTGTCTGGTGGTTTCCCATTTTATAGTCAATCTATTACCTGTCTTGCTAAGTTGTTTACAAATATTAAGTATCATTTACTTATGAAGGTATTAAGTCATCAGTAAAATGGGAGGATCAAATTTATCGCAAATATTTTGAAAGATGCATGAATAGTTTTAAAGGATGGGCGGACAAAAAGTGTTCATTCAATGCAAGTTCTTGTTCTTACCTTAGCTAAAGTAAGAATAAAAACCTGCATTGAATGAACAGTTTTTTTTTTGCTCATCCTTTAAAATTATTTTTCCATCCTTCAAAATCTTCGAGATAAATTTGGTCTTCCCATTTTACTGATGACTTAATACTTGCATAGCTAACTGATACTTAATATTTGTATGCAAAAGAGTTAGCAGCACAAGTATTAGGTCGACTAAAATAGGAGAAACATATGTGTCAAGATGATTCTAAAGGTTAGGTGGACAATTCTAAAGGCTACATGGACAAAACATCTTCATGGACAATTCTAAAGGCTACATGGACAAAACATCTTCATTCGATACAGGTATGTATAATTTGACCTTACTCTCATAACATGTGTATGTGTGTATATGTGTGTGTATACATTCATTTATATTATGTGTATGTTCATATGTGCATGTGTATATATATATATATATATATATATATATATATTTATTTATTTATTTATTTATTTATGCATATATATATATATATATATATATATATATATATATATATATATATAGAGAGAGAGAGAGAGAGAGATGTAAAATTGAAAATTATACCTTAATAGTGTCGAAACAGATACATTACTCCATCCAAAATGATTTTTGAAGATTGAGAATAAGTAAGCTCGCACTTAGTTGTGTCAAACCACTTCCTTCATATACATGCTTTAGACATTCTTGATATTTCTCATTTTTAGAAATATCAATGCTTTCATTGTCATTTTGATACCAATCCTCAATAAAACCTGCCATGCCATCATCTTCATCATTGTCGCACAAATCTTGTACTTTATCTTCTTTTGAATATAGATCTTTCAACCTTGCATATTCCATAGGATCACTTTTGCATAGCCTCCTCATAAAAGCTTCTGATAAATGAGGTCTTACTGGCAATTGTGAATGGTGTGGAGGAATATCATCAACATCATACGTTGGAATCTACACATATAAATAAAATTCATTAGTATTCCATAAATGAATAAAAAGTAAAATTTAAACATAAAATTAAATATATAAGTTATTAAATATGGATAAAAAAATTTCATTCTCTCTTGCTAAAAGGTGCTCTTGGAGGTCTATGCCATCCATAATTCACTAATAGTTCATCACCAGCATGTAATGTAGTAATAGCATTGACAACTATGTATCTTGATACATCTCTACTCATGTATGGTGATTCATGACTATTTTCACGCTCCTCAAATGTGCAATTAGTCCTTGAACTATTATGTAACCCTCGACTACTATTTATTAAACTTGTTATATTTCCATGCATGTAAGGTCTTCCATCAATATATAATCTTTCATTTTCTGCATGTGAAATCCTTCTACTAGTAAGGTATGCTACATTCAAGCATATTCCATAAGTACTCATGCTTTGAACATAACGTGCAAGTCGATGGCAATCTCTCCATCCATATATAGGACCACAAAATGACATAAGAGCGACTTCAGAGTTCGAAGGCACATACAGATCCTCTACAATAAAGAGACCACGACCAACATTAGTAATAGTGGAAGGAGCAATCATATAGAGATTACCCCAAAAGTTGAAAACCTCTCCATCTAAAGGAAGTGGTCCTCTATTCCATCCTCCATATCTTCTTCTATCATATGTTTGTACTAGAGAACGATCACAAGCTGGCAATGGATAATCTCTAGCCGTTTCAATCTCTAAACCAGGAGGTAGAGGATTTCTAGAAACCTCTGCTTGTAATTGATGAATAGCAAGTCCATGATGTATACGAGGTATATTAACATTATGAGAAAAATTATCATCATCATCATCATCGAGCAAGTATTCCTGTATATCAACAATAATTTGATTTTGTATATGGTTTTTAAACAAAATAGTGACATTAGTTTATATAAAAAATACATACACAAGCATTATCATGTTGATCAAATGATGGTGCACGCTCAAAAGTACCATACTCTGCCTCATGTTCAATACATTCCAATCGTGGTCTTCGATACATGCCATAACAAGAGTTACACCAACATATAATATGCTCTTGATAGTAAAATTCATCATAATTCCTATCGGAGGACACATGTGAAGTCGTTGCATGGGTAGGAGGTGGTGGAGTGCCCTCTGATTGATCAGAATCTGATTATAATAAGAAACAAAAAAAATATATAAGTTATGTATGCATCAAATATATTTAAAATTAAATGTTTGATATACTTATAGTATATAGTCGTTGCACAATGAGGAGACGGTGGTGGAGTTCCATCTGATTGATCAAAATCAAATAATGGTATTTGATATTAATAATCTGATCATTTACATACATAAACATTCACATATACATATTTACACATACACACATATTCACATATACACATTTACACATACACACATATTCACATATACACAAATACACATTATTGTGGGATAAATGCATGTATTTTGTATGAATGAGTGTATATGCATGCATGTGTGTGTACGTATATATGTGGATATGTATATGTGTGTTTATGTTATATGTATGTATATGTATATATGTATGCATATATGTATGTGTATATGTTTGCATGTATATGTGTATGTGGGTATGTGTATGTGTGTGTGTGTATATGTGTATGTATTCTAATTTTTTTTCTGTTTGAGATTAAATTAACAGGAGATATTGTATGGTGGAAAAAAATAAGAGGCGACCTAACATACCACCTGAGACATGGTAGTTTTTTCGTAGACAGCTACGTCCTCAGGAGTCATTCCTCAACAGAAGGTATACAAATTAATAGTTTATATTTATAATTTTCATATATTTTAGTAATTTTTTACATTTAATTTATGTATTTCTTTTTTCTTAATAAACACGCTACTGCAAAGAAGAGAGTTGAGTCGGGCCACACATCACACCTAAGCCAAATGGGCCATCATGGTTTTGTCGCTACATTTGTAAGTATATGTGTTATTGTGAGTATTTTTTATTTTAGTTAAAATGCAAGAAACTAATCTTTTTTATTTGTTTCAATGCAGCGAAAGGATTATGGCCGATATCCTACGAAACATGAGATCGAGTATGCTACACATTTTGGATATTGGCATTTGAGTGAGTATATGCGAGATCATCAAGATGCCTTTGTGAGTATTATTAAATTTTATATAATTATTTTATTTTTATGGATGTTTTAATTGTTTTACTTATTTATGTTTGTTATATGTAATACAAGAGTATTATGGAGAGGCAGATATGGATGAGGTGGAGAGACAGACACAGGAGGGATGATCTCGATCGTCACAGGTTGATCATGATGATGAGGATGAGGATGATCAGGATGATCATGATGCTGATGATGATGGTGCTGCTGATGATGATGATGATGATGATGATTAGGATTCTTGATTACGACATTGGATTATATGTATTTACATTGATATATATATATATATATATATATATATATATATATATATATATATATATATATATATATATATATATATATATATATATATATATATATATATATATATATATATATATATATATATATATATACACACACACACACACACATATATATATATATATATATATATATATATATATATATATATATATATATATATATATATATATATATATATATATATATATATATATATATATATTTATTTATTTATTTATTTATTTATTTCATTTCAGTTATGTTTTGAATTGTGTGTATGGTATTAAGCAATGAAAATTTTTGTTCTATTGATTGTTATTATTGTTTATATTAAGCATGTGTTTTAGTACTTTAATTATATAATTCATTCATATGTGTGTACATATGTGCATGTATATGTGTGTAATATGTGTGTGTACGTATGTGCATGTATATGTATGTAATATGTGTGTGTATATGAATGTATGTACATATGTATATGTGTATATGCATGTATGTGCAGTGCATGTGTAACTGTATATGTGTATGTATGTGTATGTGTATGTATGTGTATGTGCATGTGCATGTGTATGCGTGTGTATATGTATGTATGTGCATGTGCATGTGTAAGTGTATATGTGTGTATATGAGTATGTGCATGTGCATGTGTATGTGTGTGTATATGTATGTGCATGTATATGTTTAAGTGTATGTGTATATGTGTGTATCTGCATGTATATGTGTATATGTATGTATGTGCATGTGTGTGCATGTGTATATGTGTGTGTATGTATGTGCATATATATGTGTATATATGTGTATGTGTGGGTATATATACATATGTGCATATGTATGTATATGTGCATAAACATATACAAATGTATGTATATGCATGTGTATATGTATGAAACATGCATGTGCGTGTGGATGCATTTCCATTTGCATCCATGTGCATGCATGTGAATGTGCATGCATGTGGATGTGCATATACATGTATTTAAGTATATGTTAATGTGTGTATATATATATATATATATATATATATATATATATATATATATATATATATATATATATATATATATATATATATATATGCAATAATGCATGCATGCAAGTCTTTTTATGTGCATGAATCCATGTAGGAAAAAGCATCATTTGAAGTTATATTGGGAGTGTTCCAATTCAAGGTAGCAACTCCTCTGTGTGCTTAAGCTAGATTCCTCTCTACTTGCTTAGTTTTCTCACTAACATTTCTCTACATTCACACAAACCATGCATGTCACTATAAGTTTTTCTTGTCATAATAATTTCTTTGTATTCCTTTATCCATTTTAAGAGAATTATATATTGTTGGAAAGCCACTATAATATAATTTACTTGTGCAAAATCTCTCAAGATTTCTCTCAAAGAATGGTGTGAAATATCTGAAATAGTGAGGTATTGTTTGTTAGAGGAGTGATCTTAGAAGGATCACTATGTTGGAATTGCATTGGGAAGTGTTCTCTTTTCCCAAAAAATGGTATCAAAGCATAGCATTCTATAGAGTCCCACCTAAGAGAGGAGATTGTAGTGGTAGAAGAGCTATTTTAAAGTGTGAGTTGTTGTGGTAAATGAAATCAATCACAAAGGGATTAAGGGGGAGCAATAAGCAAGTATACACATCAGGTGGATACTTACACATTGGAAATCATTAGTTTGAGGTAAATTTTGAATCGTTCTCACCTCATACTCACCTCATTGAGCTTGGATCCTCATAAGAAGCATTAAAGCCACCATGCGAGAAAATAGCACACAAATAGGGAAGTTGGATAAGTACAACTATCAACCATTGAATAATTTAGAAATTTCAATTTCCTCGTGTGCTAGAGCCTTCGGGGACTTGTCAACGGTATAAAGGGGAATTCCTATTTAGATCCAATGACATCCACTAAGAATCAAAGGAGGTTTGTAAAGGAATAGGAGGAAAGAGATGGGAGAATAATTTCATGTTGATATATTTAGGTAGTGATGTGTGTGAACACTCTAGGACCGCCGGGGCACTTTTTTCCCTCTTTAGGAGGGTTTTTTCCTCGGCTTGTATATACGCCTATTGCCCTAACATGCTACTTATCTTTATACAGTCTAGTGGTAATACATTCAACATTATGTGTTGTACTCCAAGCGTCTACTTCTTCCTTGTGTTGTTTGCGTGCTTCCACAGACGTTTAACTCCAACAATTGGTATCAGAGCAGGTCAGGGTGTTTTAGAGATCAAAATAGCTTCGCTATGTGGTGCCAAAATCGTGATCTGAGCTCATTTCGGCCTCCGAACGCACTATCACAGTGCTTGCATAGGCTATTTCATCTTTTTGTGCCAAAGATATATACCAGTTTCTGTTCGCCAGTATAAGCGTCTCAAAGTTTGCTACAAGTTTAGCAGAATTTGTCTGGGCATTTCTATTCAACTTTTTGAGATACAGTCAATTTTTTTCATCAAGGTATCTTAGTCATCGGCCATGGCTGAAAGCAGTGATGTATTCCGTATGTTGGTTGCTGAGGATAATTTGGATGGTACCAACTACCCATTATGGGCTTATATGATGCATCATATACTAGTCGTAAAAGGACCATGGAATATTGTGCAGGGTGTTGAAAGACATCCTGTTACACCTGCGAATACAGGTACTGCAAATACAGGTGCTATAGCTCATGGAGATGGTGTCGAAGATGATGATATTCTGCAAATTCCTATTTGTGCTATTGTTTCTGTTGCACCTATTGTAGAGCAAATTCATTGGGATGGCATAGATGCTCAGACACATGCACTGATAGCTTTGTCTGTCAAACGTGCCATTATTCCTCACATTCGCTCTTGTAGAACAACTAAGGATTCTTGGGATACACTTACCACATTGTACCATGCTAGGAATGAGGATTGTGTTGCTTACCTTTGAAAACAATTGGAGAGTGAGCACATGAATGAAGGTGATTCTATGGACAGTTTTCTCACAAAGATCAAGGATTTGAAAGAACATTTGATTTCTGTTGATGAAGTTATATGAGATAGCTCACTTGTGTAGACCATTTTGAATGGTCTTCTTGACTCATATCAGAGTTTTCATCTACTCTTCGTTTGATGATGAAAGGCAAATGCCTTGTCATTTGAGGAGTTAGTCTTGGTTCTGTTGTAGGAAGACCAATCTAGGCAGAACATGTCTATTATGCGTGTTGTAGATGAAGCTTTCCTGGCTAGTCAGAAGGGCAAAGGTAAGTGGAGCTCTTCTACTAGTAAGTAGACAAATGCAAATGCTGCACATTCGAAGAAAGAAGACAAAGATGAGAAGAAATCAAAAAAGCAGAGATTGTTTTGCAAAATCTCTAAAGCAAATGATCATGTCATCAAGAGTTGTCCAAAACTGGCTGCTAAAGAGGCAAAGAAGAAAGAGGCCACAAAATGGCTGGCGCAGACCTTGTGTGACAAAAAATTAGATGCACCTCTATCATATCATACTCGCTCAGGCTCTCATAGTGCCTCTTTTGCATCAGATTGCAATGCTATGGCTGCCTCTAGTCTCTGTGATGAGACTGAACTTGTTTCTTTTGATGAAGCACAAAATTCTGAACATTGGATGGCTGCAATGCAATCTGAATATGATGCTATCATGAAAAATGGTACTTGGTCTTTATGTGACTTGCCTCTTGGCAAGAAGGCCATTGGCACTAAGTGGGTATACAAGCTCAAGTGTAAACTTGATGGAATAGTTGACACGTGTAAAGCTAGGCTTGTTGCAAAGAGTTATGCACATGAAAGAGGCATTGATTTTGATGAAACCTTTGCTCCTACTTGCCGAATGACTACTGTTTGTAGCATCTGTGCACTTGCAGCTCATCATGGTTGGAATGTATATCAGTTGGACATTAAAACAACATTTTTGGATGGTGACTTGCATGAAGAAGTGTATGTTTTTCAGCCCCATGGCTTTGTGAAGAAAGGGCATGAAAACTAGGTGTGCAGGTTAAAGAAGGCATTATATGGTTTAAAGCAATCACCACGTGCTTGGTATGAAAAGATACATGCCTATCTCATTGCACATGGTTTTGAGAACAGTCCAACTGAAAGCACCTTATATGTTAAGCGTGCTAATGATGTGCTTCTGATCATTATGTTGATGACATGCTGCTCACTGGTCCTCAAGACACGTGTATTGTTGATTTTAAGGCTGCTTTGCATGCCTCATTTGAGATGTCTAATTTCGGGTATTTGCATCACTATTTGGGCATTCACTTTATGCAAGTTGATGGTGGAATGGCTTTGTGTCAAACGAAATATATTGACACATTATTGCAGCGTTTTGGCCTTGAAGATTGTAAGCCTATTGCCACTCCTATGGAGACAGGTTTACGATTGAGTCTTCATGATGTCAGAGATGCATTTGATGTTGTTCTCTATCAGTAGGCTGTTGGATGCTTGATTTACTTATGCATTACTTGACCAGATATTCAATTTGCTATCTCACAGATGAGCAGGTTTATGCATTGCCCAGGTGTCAAGCATTGGCAGGCAATTAAGCGCATCTTTCTCTACTTGAGTGGTACCCGACTACTTGGATTGTTTTATCCCAAGGGGGATCATTATCGCCAGATTTGCATGCTTTTTCTGACAGTGATTGGGCTCGTTGCTATGACACTCGTGTGTCCACCAGTGGCTTTTGCTTCATGCTTGGTAGTTCATGTATATCTTGGTTGAGCAAGAAGCAGCCTACTGTGGCCACTTCCAGTAGTGAGGTTGAGTATAGGGAAGCTTTCATAGTGACTGTTGAGTGGGTGTTGGCCAGTCTTCTGCCACCACCATCTTCACTAACAGTCAGAGCACATTGGCAATTGCGAGGAACCCTGTGTTCCATGCTCGCACTAAGCACATTGAGGTGCATTATCATTATGTCAGGAAGAGGTTCTCTACTGGGGAGATCACCTTTGCATATGTGCCCACGTAGGAGAACATTGCAGACCTTTTTACAAAGGCTCCACCTAGGGAGAAGTTTGAAGCTTTCTGCAAAACTTTGGGCTTAGTTCCTTTTGTGGATTGATTCCACATAGCTTGGCACTTCCTTATACATGAGTGCAAGCTCCTTGTTCACCGCATCACTCCCAGGGGGATTTGTTGATATATTTAGGTAGTGATGTGTGTGACCACTCTAGGACCACTAGGGCACTTTTTTCCCTCTTTAGGAGATTTTTTTCCCCCGGCTTGTATATATGCCTATTGCCCTAATGGGCTACTTATGTACTCCTAGTGGTAATACATTCATCATTGTGTGTTGTACTCCAAGCTTCTTCTTCTTCCTTGTGCTATTTGTGTGCTTCCACAAACATCTAACTCCAACATTTCAATCCTTTCTCAACACATATGTAATGCAATGATTGGGCATGTAAAAGACCTAGAAACCTCCAAGAAGGTGTGGGAATTCTTTGAGAGGTTGTACTCAACCATGAAAAATCAAGAAAATGAATCTAGTAACTTGAGGAACAATAGTATTAGCAGTATAAATGACTACACTTTGAAGATCAAAGAGATCACACATTAGGCTCAATTAAGAGCCATATAGGAGATGATGACCTTGTAGCTTATGCCCTCAATGGTATCAAAGATGATGACGGATGGAACCTTCACAAATATTCAACTAGAAAATGAATCTAGTAACTTGAGGAACAATAGTATTAGTAGTATAAATGACTACACTTTGAAGATCAAAGAGATCACACATTAGGCTCAATTAAGAGCCATATAGGAGATGATGACCTTGTAGCTTATGCCCTCAATGGTATCAAAGATGATGACGGATGGAACCTTCACAAATTCAATATATGTGAGGTATAGCCTACTAGACTTTGAGCAATTGGTAAGTCTTATGATGATAGAAGAAATGAAATTAGATGGTGGACAAGGCAAGGGAAAACAATCCAAGTCTCTATGCAATAAATTCAAGAGGAAGAGGAAGAAAAGATGAACAAGGTAGAGGCAGAGAAAGGATGGAAAACGAGAAAGGCAAGAATCAAACTAAGGGAAGTTAAATGGATCCTCAAACTCTAGAGGAAGAGGAGGAAGGAGCTATCTAAATAGATCCTCCAATGAAGATGGGTGCTACATATGTGACAAACTAGACCACTATACTAGAAATTGGTGCCAAGGCTATAACTGAAAAGGAAATCAAAAGTAAATGCACAGCAATCAAACAAAATATATTGACACATTATTGCAACATTTTGGCCTTGAAGATTGCAAACCTATTTCCATTTGTATGGAAACAGGTTTATGATTGAGTCTTTATGATGCTCTAGATGCATTTGATGTTGTTCTCTATCAGCACGCTATTGGATGCTTGATTTACTTATGCATTACTCAGCCTGATATTCAGTTTGTTGTCTCTCAGATGAGGAGGTTTGTGCATTGCCCATGTGTCAAGAATTCATAGGCAGTTAAGTGCATCTTTTGCTACTTGAGTTGTACTCGGCTACTTGGATTGTTTTATTCCAAGGGGGATCACTACCACCATATTTACATCCTTTTTTTTACTCTAATTAGGCTAGTTGCTATAACACTTGTGTGTCCACTAGTGGTTTTTTCTTCATGCTTGGTAGCTCATGCATTGTTCTCTATCAACAGGTTGTTGGGTGCTTGATTTACTCATGCATAATGCAACTTGATATTTAGTTTGTTGTCTCATAGATGAGCAGATTTATGGATGTACCAGGTGTCAAGCATTGGAAGCGATTAGCGCATCTTTCACTATTTGAGTGGTACTCGACTACTTGGATTGTTTTATCCCAAGGGGGATCATTACTGCCAAATTTACATGCTTTTTGGACTTAGACTGGATTAGTTGCTATGACACTCGTGTGTCCACCAGTGGTTTTTGGCTTGTGCTTGGAAGATCATGCCTATCTTGGTTGAGCAAGAAGTAGTCTATTGTGGCCCCTGCTAGCTATGAGGTTGAGTATAAGGCAACATTCACAACGACTGTTGAGTGTGTGTGGCTCAAACACCTTATGATTCATTTGGGTGTTGGTAAGTCTTTTGTCATTACCATCTTCATTGACAGTTAGAGCGCATTATCAATTTTGAGGAACCTTGTGTTCCATGCTCACACTAAGCACATTGAGGTGCACTATCGTTATGTCAAGGAGAGGTTGTCAACTAGGGAGATCAGTTTGGCATGTGCGCCTACACCGGAGAACATTGCAGACCTTTTCACAAAGGCTCTACTTAGGGAGAACTTTGAAGCTTTCCACAAAGATTTGGGCTTATTTCCTTTTGTGGATTGATTCCACATAGCTTGGCACTTCCTTATACATGACTGACAGCTCCTTGTTCACTGCATCACTCTGAAGGGGGATTTGTTTATATATTTTGGTAGTAATGTGTTTGAACATACTAGGACCATTGAGGGAATTTTTTCCCTCTTTAGGAGGTTTTTTCCCTTGTTTTTTATATACGCACCTAATGGGTCACTCATCTTCGAACATTCTCTTGGTAACACATTCAGTATTTTATGTTGTGCTCCAAGCTTCTTCTCTTGCCTTGTGTTGTTCACATGCTTTCGCATACCTCAAACTCTAACAATCACTTGAATCTTCAAGTGAGAACCTAAATCTTGTCTCAATTAGTGTAGAAATTGGCTTGTAATTCTCAAAGTCAAAATATTGAAGCAGTTTTTCAACATACTTTGCTTGATGCATGACAATTCTCCGCTCAATGGATACAAATTGGATGTCAAGCTAGTAGCTCAAAAGACCAAGATAAGTGGCATCAAGAGTATGCTGTCAAGTTTTGTATCACATGACCTAGTCAAGACTCAAGGCTATGTCATCAATATAAAGAATAAGCACACAAAGATCAGCCCCATCTTTATGTACATAGAGTGTGCTTTTAATTGGACTAAGCAATCAAGTGCTTATGGATTCTCTCACACCATGCACGTGGAGCGTGCTTGAGACATACAAGGCTTTATGCAAGCGACAAACCATATGCTCTTGCCTTTTCATGGAAAATATAGGAATTTGCTTCACATGAACCTCTTCTTGCAAATCACCATTCAAGAAAGACATTTTTATGTCCAACTGATGTACTTTCCAATCTCTTTGGGCAGTCAATGCAACCACAATATGAATGGTAGTCATGCATGAAGTAGGTGAAAAATTTTCGTCATAGTCAATGCCATATTGTTGCACATATCCTTTGGCAAACAATCTAGCTTTGTAGCAATCAATGATACCATCTGACTTTCTTTTAATCTTGCACACATCGTGCCATTTCAAGTAGAGTTCTATTTTTATGCTCGACAACACCATTTTGTTCAGGTGTATATGGCACCATACATTGGTGTGAAATACCTCTTTCACAAAGAAAAGCATTCGGCTCATGTGACATGTATTCACCACCACGATCCGTGCGTAGAGTCAAAACTTTTGTGAAGAAAAATTTTCAGCCATAGCTAAAAATGCTTTGAAGCAAGAAAATAGCTCATTCTTTGCTTTCATAGGATACACCCATGTATGGAGAGTAGCATCATCAATGAAGGTAATAAAATATACATGAGTCCCAAAAGATGGAGTCTTGATGGGACCACATACATCACTATGAACAAGCTGCAATTTTCTTGTAGTGTGTGTATGACTATCTTTTGGAAAAGAAGCACGATGCATTTTTCAAGAATGCAACCTTCACATGCATGCTTTTCAATGGACTCAAGTGTAGGCAAACCAATAACCATGTCCTTTTGCAAGTAAAGCAAACTATTGAAGTTCAAGTGACCAAAACGAGCATGCCAAAGCTCCATTTCAGCCATGAAAGAAGTATGAGCAACCAAGGCATTCGAGGCAGCCCTCTTGTATGTATCCATGTGATACAAACCATTACATAATGTACTGGACATCACGATAACATCACCATTTATGAAATCATGAACCATACACTTATCATCAACAAAGTGTACATGAATTCCATCTTTGGCAATCAACGGAACTAAAATTAAGTTCTTCTTTATATTGGACACATACAATGCATTTTTCAAGAGAATCACACCTCCATTTTGCAGCCGTAAGCTCAATTTCTACTACTCCAATGATAGGATAAGAGGCATTGTTTGCGCACACCACATGTCCTCCTTTGGGTGCATCTTTCAAAGAGGAAAAAAATATTTTGCATGATGTTATATGCTTTGAAGCACCACTATCAAAGAACCAGTCCGAATCAACCTCACTCACAACCATATATTTAGAATGCAAAGAAGCATCATAATGACATGTAACAACACATGCCCAAAATTCTTGAGCCATGTTAGCTTCATCATTCTTTACATTTGCTGAATTTTCAGCAATAGACATGCCGGATTCCTTCTTTTCATTGCATTTAGCAAGCTTTCTACACTCATCAATAGTATGACCAGCGTTCCGGCAATATTTGCATCTCTTCTTCTTTTGCAAATCACTATCATTAGAGGAATGAGTGGAAGAGGAAGCTTGAGGCTTTGGTTTTGATGAACCCAAAGCTGAACCATACTTGCTTTTCCCTTTTTGTGAGAAAGCAAGTGCTTGTGTTCCCTCAATCAAACCACTTCTATTCACTCTAGATTGCTCTTCTTGCAAAAGAAGAGACACAACCTCATCAAATGCATACATATTAGGATTTCCTTTCGCAACCAAACGGAGTGTAGTAGCAAAGCTTTGAAAAGATTTCAGTAATCCTTTCAACAATGTAGAAATGAGTGATGCATCCGGAATGATCTCATCTATGTTTGCCAATTGCTCTTTCAAGTCCTTGATGCGTGTCACATACACATCCATCGATTCATTTTCAGCCATACATACATCCTCAAGTTGCTTCCTCAAGTTGCTTCCTCAAGTTGCTTCCTCAAGTTGCTTCCTCAAGTTGCTTCCTCAAGTATGCAACACGTGCTTCATTACTCATGGCATACAAAGAAGCAAGAGTGTCCCATGCCTGTCTCGATATAGAACATGATCGAATGTGTGGAACTATATGAAGCTTCACTGGAAGCGCAATCAAAGCATGAGCTTGAGCATCTTTTCCATCCCATCTAAGCTGCTCTTGTGTAGGTGGAGAAGGAGAAACCACTGTACTCGAAGAAGAAGCTCCATCTGTGACAGTATACTATGAAGTAGATGAACCTGCGGGTCTTTGATCTACATCTGCCACTATGTTCCAAAGTTGTTTAGCAACAAGAACATGATTCATCATGTAAGACCACATCGGATAGTTGGTCCCATCAAGCTTATCTTCAGTTTGAAGCATGCCAAACAAGTCATTGCTGCCCGCCATTTCACAAAAGAACAAGAATGTGACAAAATCTTCACTTCGACGAAAGCTGAAATTTCAGCTCACAAACCGTCACTCTGATGGAGATTCTGACTACACGAATGGCTTCAAAATGGGGGTAAAACTCGAGTGCACCTGATGGAAATGTTTCTTGGCTATTGAAATTCACTCTTCTATGCTCCGAAGTCAATTTGCACTGTTAAAAGAGCGTGCGCACCACGACGCAAAAAAAACTTGAGAAGGAGCTGAACCTACTCTCATACCACTATTGGGTGTGTGTAGAAGTGCGAGAGACACACAAGAAACTCACACAAGGAGCATAAACATATCAAGACACACAGAGAAGACGATGGCTGGAATAGCTCTCTCTATTGACGATGAACTGAACTGAAGTAAGAGCTGAATAATATCCCTAAGTACAAAGTACCACCACATATGAGAGTATCAAGTATGTGGTAACATGGGGAAAAAACCTCTATCCAGCACTAGATTAAAAAGTGCCCATGTATAGGGAAAATGTTCACATCAAAGCTACTCGAGGAACACATAAGTGTAACAATTACAGTTGGAACATAAGGTTGGTGGTTTTACCGAAGATCTAGATTGGTTAAAAGCTTCCATGAGTACGAATGATGATCCATTGAAACAAATATATTGCACCAAATGTAAGAACCTGGGGCATACTACTTCAGCTTGTGCACTAAATCCAATGTACTGTGCTATTTGTAATACAACAAGTCATTCCACCAAAACTTGTCCATATAATGCTAAACTACAGACTAGACCGACCGTAAATGCCATAATACAGGAGCAAGGACAACCGTCCGCTCACTATATACCACCGCATTTGAGAAATATATCTTATCAAACTTACAAAAATTATGGAGGACCACGACCAAACAATTTTGGACAGCCTCATTGAAATTCGGGACAATCCGGTGAAGGTGCATCTCTTCCACCACCAAGATGCCCTTTTTGTGGAGAAATTGGACATATCCGCAGATATTGTAAAGAAGCATCCGAATATGATAAAGGAAGAAAAGAATGACAACATCCAATGGCAAATATGGTATACATCTCAATGATAGATACCCAAGCGACAACAGTTCAAACACGGTCCAGTAAGTAGTTGCACCAAGCTACTAAGATTTTTGAACTAGGCATTCGAGACCAACAGAGAATGTTTACTAAAGCTAGCACATGGGCAAGTCAAGAACCAAATGTTTTTCCCGATCCGGTATCGGTGGTCCAATAGACAATACAAAATGCCCCATCGGAAGTGAGGGATCCGATCCAATTACAGTCGGAGGACACACCGGACTTGATACCCAATACGTCGAATTTTGATTCTATGCGGAATATTTTATCAAAAGCATCTATTACGATCCCATTGGGGAAACTTTTAGCATTGTTCATTGGTATTTGACAACAATTTCAGCAACAAATTAGTCCAGGATCGTCGTGCACACCTGCTACAACAACCATCAATCCAGAAATTGATTCTACGGTGGATCACGTTATTCCTTTAATCACGGTATGGTATAAAAACCACAAAATTACACAAGTATTAATTGACAAAGGCTCAGGGGTTAATATTGCTAGAGCCATGCTCTGTAAGAAGTTAGGATGGACTCAGATTGAACCTATCCAATTCTTTGTAACAATGGCTGATCAATCTAGGGTACATCCAGTGGGCTTGGTGTGTGATATACCTATTACCCTACAGGGAGCAATGTTCAAAATGACTTTTGTTGTCTTGGAATTACCTGAATCAAGTCTAGATTACAACTTATTATTCAGGAGGCCCTAGTTGAAGCAGGAAAAAGTGTTACAAGATTGGTCTGCACATGGACTTATTTTTAAAAGCAATCACTAGAAATATGTTGTACCCTTGGATGATATGAGGCCCTGCGATTTACATGCATGACCTTACGTGGCAGAACCTGTGCATATGTTGGATGGCATTTGTTAGCATTGGGTACAGTTGATTTGCAAGCCATAATGGATAATTGGACTCCGGCCGCTTGTACGGTAGTCCCTCTCACTGAAGAAGTGGAACCAATTGTGGATTAGGATTTGGATGCTACTAATCTTCAACATTTACTCCCCCCACCAGATGATATTTCCATGCCCTGACTGTTTTATGTACCGGAAGATCAGCTAATCACTTGCAATTTGGGTAACGAGGTTAGCTCGCACCTGGTCAAGATTAAGGCTGGATTATCTGAGACTTTTCAAGATGATTTACTACAGCTGCTGAAGGAATTTGTTGATGTATTCATGTGGGACTATTACAACATGAAAGGACTGGATCCTCGTATCTACCAACACCTGTGATGTTGAAACCGGATGCTCGGTCAATTAAACAATAGAGTTATCAGATGGATCCCAATTATGTTGCGCAAGTGAAAGCTGAATTGGATCGGTTGTTGAAAATAGGTTTCATTGTTCCCATTGAGCACATCGAATGGATCTCTCCTATTGTCATCATCCCAAAGAAAAAAAGCAATTACGCATTTGTGTGGATTAACGAAAATTAAATGCGACGACGATACCCGATCCCTTTCCACTACCTTTCTTGGACACTATGCCAGATGACGTTGAAGGATGACAAATGTACTCTTTCTTGGATGGTTATAGTGGCTATAATTAGGTACACATGGCTAAAATGGATATTCCCAAGACCACATTTATTACAAACTGGGGAGTGCTTGCATGGTGATGTGGTTTGGCCTATGTGATGCTCCAAGCACCTTTCAGCGATGCATGCAGGAAATCTTTTCTCCCTACTTAACTACATTCATGCAGGTGTATTTGGACAATTTTTCATTGTCTGGTGATACATCAGCTCACCTCTACCACCTAAGATGCTGCTTTTCCAAGTGTCGAGAGCTCCATCTTTGTTTAAATCCCAACAAATCTATCTTTTCAATTTCTTGTGGCAAGCTACTCAGTCATAGTAATGATCCATGCATGTTTCCCTCCACTTGTGATGATGATGCTCTACACCCATGATGTCGCCTTGTGTTTTCTACTTAACCACTATCTTCGTATTCTTTTCCTTTATTATGTTCTTGTGCTCTGTGTATTGTGCGTTTTGTAGCTTCTGCATTCTGTTTACTCTTTGCGCCATTGAAGCCTTTGCAAACATCACCACCTTCCGTGCTGGCCTTTCCCTAGACCTAATAGAATTTCTTCGTCCTCTCTGTTTCTTGGCATTCACTAAGTTGCCTTGGCATTCGGTTGAATGTCATCCCTATTCCACCCAAGTGATTGCAGCCATTGTCGATATCCCCCCGACAGAAACCTGTTGGCCTATTACTTGCCCACACACGGTTGTTACCCTCAACACTATGGCCGAACTGTTTCATTTGCCACACGAAGGTCGTATTGAAGTTCCTCTTCTCCCTTTGGCAACACTGAAGCAGTTATTTCCTCGACAATCCTCCAATGTGTTTGCCATCCTCTGTCAATCCAATCCAGAGTGTTCTACCTTACAATTTTTGGTGACCACCCTCAACCTCCAAAAACGCACTTACGGTATATCTCTCCCTTTCTATTCTTTGATTGATGTTGCTGCCCGTGAACCTGTTAATTGCACATTATTCTTTTTTTGGTGCATCCATCACGAGTGTCAAACCATTATGCATCAGTTTGCCCAAGGTGATTGTCCCCGTACCCGTTTGCCTAACCTTCTTTCCTTCCTCCTCCCTATCGTTCACCATGTTTCAAACCCTCTGACGGGTAATCTTCTTTTGCGTGAAGAGTCTAAGCAGGTCATGGGATTTGATGATGACAATGAAGACCTTTTTCAATTCTTCCGGGAGAAACGCAGGAAGGTGAGCCCTTCTCAGAGTCAAGTCTAGGCCTCTTCCACTCAGGTACTCCTTCAGGACACAACTTTGTCCCTGCATGCATCTTCAGCCCCACCCTCTCCTAAGGATACAACCGTTGAAGACACTATTATGGATGAAGCTCAACACACCAAGACAGCAGACAAGCAACAAGAGCTGGTCCCAGACACAACGCCAAAGAACACGGTTGCTGACACAACCCTTCAAACCACGCAGGAGAAGATCGTTGAGTCCCTCGTTCATCAGGAAGCCTAGTTGGATAACGTTGATTCCAATGTGCCTCCATCCCCACCAAAGTCCATGGCTGAGGGTAACAATACCGAACATCTGGTAACCCCTCCTCCTTCACCTTCTTTAGTTCCTTTACCCCCTAGTCCTCTGGTGTGCCCTTCATCCTCTAATGACTCGGTGGTGGTATCCCACTCTCACCCTATTCCCTCTTCCCTCAATTACTCTCCACCTTCATCTTTTGCTACGATTTCTGTAAAACCCTCCCAACTATTATCAACTTTTTTAGTACCGAATGTGTTTGCCCAATTAGCCCAAATCGGTGACTTCCTTATCCAAGCACCTCTCCGCTCAATTGTATGATGCCCAAAAGTCCCTCCGCACTGAATATCAAGCAAAAGTTGATATATTAGAGGTCGACATCGCTCCCTTGTAGGAAGAGGTTTTGGCGGTCAGAGCCAATCAATGTTTATTACAGGACCAGGTCACCGTGAAGGATGAGATTATTGCAGCCAAAGATGCGAAGATTGCTCTTCTCAAACAGGCAGTGACAGATAAAGATGATACCATGGAAGCTCTCGGTTGTGAGTTAGCCAATACTCACACCAGATTAGCAGAATTTGAAACGACCTATAAAGTATTGTCTAACAAGGTACTACAAGGTGAAGCAGAACTGAAGAAAGTTACAGAAGAATTGTTTCAAAAAGGTCAAGTATTAGATGAGGAACTTGGTCATATATTTAAGTCAAAGAAAGAAATCGAAGCGATACAGAAGGAGCGCCAAGATTTTTTTCGAACAATGTAGTTTCAGTAGCAAGAGTTGGATCGAAGAGAAAAGCAACTTGGTATTCAGTAGGATCACCTTTCCCAAATAGATGCAGAAATTGTTGATGCCAAGCTATGCAGAGATACAACCATTGCCAACGACTTTTATCTACAAGAAGCTTTTTTGCAGAATCAAAGTGAAGTTTTGCTTTCTCAAGCCATTGCTTCTAGTCTGGTGTGCACAGATGCTCATTTGGTAGAACCGCACGTTCTCCAAGCGATGTTAGAGTCCTTGAAACAGAAGATATCATGTACTTTTAAATTAGCCCATGTTATGTATATTCAGGGCATTGTTGATGATTCTTAGCTATTTTTTGTAATTAATCAATTCTGGCTTCAAGTCCACCGTGTGTGCCAATGTTAGGCCGTCGGAATGTAATTGTAATTATTGGAAAATGTAATCGGAAAGGACACACATCGAAAGGATGTAGCGTAACATTTGTAACCATTTGATAATAAAAAGTGTGCGGGAAGTAGATGTGTAGGAGAAGCACGATGTCGGACGGTGGGTCTAGGTGGTGCGCCTGCAGATTGTTTTGGGTGCAAGTTTTTACTTATCCTCGTTTATTATTTCGTGTATTAAGTTATTCTGATGATCTTGTCTTCGTAATACTTTGCCGGTGAAGATATAAGTTAATTGTGGTTGCACATCGATCATTAGTGAAGAAGCCCGTGTTATTCTATATAATTGAATGATATATTTTATCACGGTGAAGTATTTCTCTTAATGTTAAAATTTTGGTGATGGAATTACTATTTACAAGTTTGCTGGCTCATAGACAAAGTAAAGCAATGAATAATACTACACAGTGAATGTTTTATTTGGGGAAATAAATATAAGGCCTCTGTAATACAGACCCCTGACCATCCCAAGAACCCAGTAGTGGATTTATTCCAGTAAACAGTTAACACTGGCAGTTAAAAAAGGTTAGAGAGGAAGCACAGGTAGAGGCTAGAGGGCGCATTAGGAGAAATAAGTTAAGGTGACAAGGCCTAGATGTTAATCCTAGTGCCCCAAGATATCACATGGCCATGTGCCAAATAGTGGGTGTAATTGCTTCTCGAATAATCGATCGACGTCCTTTTGTGACCATAGAGGTAGGACAAGGATAGAATGTAAGGATTGTGAGAGCATTAGTTGACTCAGGTGCAACAACTAGTGTAGTTAGATTTTCATACTGCCAAGACCTGCAATTGAACATCAATCCCATAGAAGCCTATCTCATAGAGTTGGGAGGTGTGGAAACCCCTTGTTTGGGCAAGGTGGAGCTTCCCATCTACCTTCAAGATGTCCCAATAACTGCCAAAATGCTAGTATGTCAAGACGAGGACCTTGTAGAACCACTTGTCTTGGCTCAAGATTGGATCTATGACCATGCAATCAATTTAAACTTAAGAAGTCAACTTCTTTCAAGTTTGGGTACATGAACAATGCATTACATTAGAATTAGAGAATTGCATGCTCACAAATCTAGGTGTCACACATTCTCTTAGTTCTTCCAAGGCTAATCTTAGAGAAGAAGATGTTGTAGGTGTTAGAAGCTCTATGATGTAGAAGGACCCAATCATGGAAGAACGGGCTCGAGAACGAGTGGATCTCTCTCCTTTTTCAAAGAGTAATGCAACCACAATAGTTCAACCATAGAGGCAAGCGAAACAGTTTAGGAAAACTGCTATATCAAATAGAAAAGCAAAACTCAAGAAGAAAGTAGTTCGGGGCATGAAGCAGATCTGGGTATGAAAGGGAGAGCAGCCAATCACACCATTGCAGTTGAACTCATTACCAAAGAAGCAGTGGAGAAAGCCAAGGAAACAAGTAGCAAATCAATGGAGATCTCTATCTCAAAGAGTACCCCAAATTTGGGTACCTCAGCAATCGATGAAGGCCAACCATAATAACGTACAAATTTGGGTGCCTAAGGAATTAGCTGTAGCTCAACACGGGAAATTACACATGTGGGTACCCAAGGAACTCTTACATGCACAAAAACCCATGCTCTCCCTCATAAGAAAAGCCTCAACAAAGAAGCCAAGGAGAAGCAAGAGTCTGAACCAAGTATAGAGCTCAAAAGCAGATCAACTCACCTCTTTCTTGCCTTGCGTGCATGCTAGTGTGCTTCTCACTCACACATTTGTGCCTTCACATGCTCACAGTCTTCATACCAGTCCTCACATCTTCGTGGATTGACAAGTAAAGGAGGTGGCACTCACGCTTGAGCTATAGGATGCCAAGACTCTGAAAGAGGCTTAGAACAATTTGGCCGCTTTTTATGAGACCAATACAAAGGCATGGAAATTGCAACTCAAGAACAAACTACATGCATTATAGAAAAAGGGCATGTCAGTAAGTGACTACACCCTGAAAATCAAAAGCATATGGGCTAAAAGATTCCAACCAAATAGGGTTGAAAATGCAGAGAATTTCCAGCCAAACATGGCTGAAAAATTTCAGCCACAAAATGTCCAAATTGTTGGAAATTTCCAGCCACATATGGCTGAACATTTGCATCAAAATATAGCTGAAAATGATCATGAAATTCAGCCCACGCATGATGTACATGTTGAAGATGTTTTACATAATGAACGCATGTCTATCAAGAGTGCATAGACTATGCCAAAGTGGATGAAACAAACTTTGCAGGATAGCAAATTGAGTGTACCTTTACTTGGTAGAACAAGATCAAGCTCTCACCATGCATCAAGTAATTTTGTGGATTATTCTCTTATTGCTACAACATGTAATGAAGAGCCACTTTCTTTTGAAGATGCATGTGATGATCCACAATGGATGAGTGCTATGCGATCAAAAATGGATTCCATACATAGGAATGGTACTTGGGAGTTATGTGAATTGCCAAAAGGAAAGAATGCCATTGGTACAAAGTGGGTTTATAAGAATAAGAGAAAATCTGATGGTAGCATTGATCGCTACAAAGCTAGATTGGTTGCCAAAGGATATGCGCAACAATATGGCATTGATTATGAGGAAAATATTGCAGCTACTTCACGCATGACTACCATTCGTACCATGGTTGCATTGGCTGCCCATCGAGGTTGGAAAGTGCATCACTTGGACATAAAAACAACCTTCTTGAATGGTGATTTGCAAGAAGAGGTCTATGTGAAGCAACCTCCTGGATTTGCTATGAAAGGGAAAGAGCATATGGTTTGTCGCTTGCATAAAGCCTTATATGGTCTCAAGCAAGCTCCACGTGCATGGTATGACAAAATCCATAAGCACTTGATTGCTCTTGGCTTCACATGTAGTCCAATTGAAAGCACACTCTATGTATACAAAAATGGGGTTGATCTTATAGTGCTTGTTCTTTATGTCAATGACATACTCTTGACTGGGTCATGTGATGCAAAACTTGACATTCTTATGGCTGATTTGTAGCATACTTTTGATGTCACTTATCTTGGTCTTTTGAGCTACTATCTTGGCATCTAGTTTGTATCCGTTGAGGGGGGAATTGTTATGCATCAAGCAAAGTATGTTGAAAAACTACTTTAGCGTTGCCTTTGAGGATTGCAAGCCCGTTTCCACACCTGTTGAGATAGGATTTAGGCTCTCGATTGAGGATTCCAGTGATGCATTTGACACTCCTCTTTATCAGCAAGCTGTGGGATGTCTTATATATGCATGCAACAAAAGGCCGGATATATAGTATGCAGTTTCCCAGTTGAGTCGATTCATGCATAGCCATGGCACTAAGCATTGGCAAGCGGTGAAATGTGTGTTTAGATATCTTAGAGGCACTTTGAGCTTAGGTCTCTTTTATGGCAGAGATATTCAGCCATGCTTGCATGCTTTTATAGATAGTGATTGGGCTGGTTGTTATGATACTCGCATGTCCACTAGCGGTAATTGCTTTTTCCTTGGAGACTCATGCATATCTTGCTTGAGTAAGAAGCAACCTACAGTGGTGACATCGAGTTGTGAAGCTGAGTACAGGGTAGTTTTCACAGCTACAGTGGAGTGTATATGAATGAGATGCCTATTGATGGATCTTTGCATGGAGATTGATGCTGCTATGCATATTCTCACTGATAGTCAGAGTGCTTTGGCTATTGCACGAAACCCAGTGTTTCATGCACGGACCAAACATATTGAGGTGCATTATCACTATGTGAGAGAGCTTTTTCATGCAGGAGATATTTATTTGGTATATGTGCCTACACAAGATAATGTGGCAGACATATTCACCAAAGCTCTTCCACGGGAAAAGTTTGAAGCTTTTCGCAAAGCTTTAGGCTTATTACCTTGTGGGGGTTAATTTTTCACTTCTTGTATGTGTTCACATCATTCGCTCCAAGGGGGGGGGGTTTGTTACACTTATGTGTTCCTCGAGTAGCTTTGATGTGAACATTTTCCCTATACATGGGCACTTTTTACTCTAGTGTTGGCTAGAGGTTTTTTCCCCATGTTACCACATACTTGATACTCTCATATGTGGTGGTACTTTGTACTTAGGGATATTCTTCAACTCTTACTTCAGTTCAGTTCATCGTCAATAGAGAGAGCTATTCCAGCCATCGTCTTGCACATTGGCATGTGTCACATCTCTTCACATAGGTATGTGCATCCATATGAAGAGTGGGCCACCAAAGTCTTGAGAATAGAATGTTCTCAATTACTCGGTCAGGGTTGAAGCGTCCACCTGCAACATTGCTATGTGCAATTTCTAAGACTTTCAAATAGTCTGATTCGTGAACACAAAGTCTTAAGTAACCATCTTTGCCTCATCGGTATAGGTTTTCACCTACTAAGGCATAGTCCTGAGCCTCTCGCTCCATGCTTTGTCTTCTTGCTAGACTAGCCTCATTGGGTAGTGTTCCGGATCTCATAAATTCTACCAATGGAGCACTCCATTCTGGAATCAATGACACGTGATAAAGAGTAGCATACTCCATTGGGGGCCTCTCCTGGCACACTGGACAATTCTTAATCCACTCATGTATTTCTTTGTCCATACTTGGCCAATACACTCCTAAACATTTCAAGTTTTGCAATGTTTGTTGTTTAGAATAGTGATTTCCTAGAAATCCTTCATGGGCTTGTTGCAACCAACTGTTATGTTCATCCTCCTCAACACAACAAGCTGATACACTCTCTGTATCTTGTTTGTACATACTTCTTGCCAATATTTGATATTTTTGTGATTTTGCAATTTCATCTTTGTTTGTTTTCACATTCTTATTTGTGGGACCGAAGGTTAGGATAGGTACCAACTCATTTTCCCATTTAGGAGCAACCGCTAAATTGAACAGATAAGCATCAGGCAAATCATTAGACACTCCTTGCGGTGACTCTCCTGAA
The DNA here is from genome assembly GCA_020310875.1 of Ceratopteris richardii. Classification (NCBI taxonomy): domain Eukaryota; kingdom Viridiplantae; phylum Streptophyta; class Polypodiopsida; order Polypodiales; family Pteridaceae; genus Ceratopteris; species Ceratopteris richardii. Next base: position 146,359,260 of record CM035432.1, read on the forward strand.
GTGATGTGAGAAAGGTGATCTACCCTGAGGTGGGTTCTACCTTTCCTAACAACCACTTCAAAGTTGTTTTCATTAGCAAGAGGAACCATCTTACTAAGCATCCTATATTGCAATGCTTATTGACAAAATATAATAAAGCTTGATGGTCAGTGAAAAACTTGAACTTGTTGGCCAATAGATAGTGTCTAAACTTCTTCATGGCATATTCCATACCTAAGCCTTCTCTTTCAGTTGTTGTATAGTTTCGTTCAGCCACGTTTAGTTGTCCGCTAGCATATGCTATAGGCAAATCTAGATTTTCTTCACTTGTGGGTTGTGCGAGCACACATCCTATTGCATAATCGGACGCATCCACATGGACATGAAATGGTTTATTCCAATCAAGAGTGGTTAGTATTGGTGTTGTGCACAAACATCTCTTAAGATCATTGAAGGAATTTTTGCATTTGTCGTCCCACTCAAAATTTATCAACAGAGCATAAAGAGGTTTAGCTATGATCGCATACATGTGGATGAACCTATGGTAATATCCGCAATGGCCCATAAAGGCTTGGACCTCTTTAACATTCCTAAGCCTCGACAACTCTGCTATGGCTCTTACCTTATCCTCATCTGTTGATATTCCATTCTTAGAAACAATATGACCTAAGATCTTACCTTGATGTACCATGAACACACACTTTTCTAGGTTCAGACACACTTGATATTCTCTACACTTGATGAAGATCTATCTGAGCTCAGGTATGTGGAGTCTTCTTTCTTGGGAATGAGCACATAAATCATCCACATATACTTCTAAGCTCTTTTGCAAGAACTCTTTTAACATATGACACATGAGTCTTTGGAATGTTGCAGGTGCATTGGTAAGCCCAAATGGCATCACACAAAATGTAAAGATTCCCCACTCTATGGCAAAGGCCATTTTGTGTTGATCTTCTGGGGCAATGGCTACTTGGTTGTAACCTGAAAATCCATCAAGGAAGCTATAAACTTCCTTGCCTGCAACACACTCCAATAAATGCTCGGTGATTGGAAGTGGATAGCTATCACTGATAATAGTGGCATTAACTTTTTTAAGGTTAATACACACTTGAAACTTTCTGTTCTTCTTGGGCACCACTACAATGGGGGAGACCCATTCAGTATGCTCAATCTCATAGATAATTCCAGCTTCAATTAGTCTATCGATTTCTTCTTTTATTTTGGTTGCGTAAGTGTCATTATCTGTGTAGGGCTTCTATTTGGTGGGCTTGGCATTAGCGGTCATGGGAATCATGATGGAGAGTGTTAATCTCCAAAAGAAGAAGCTATCCTTTATGTTAGAACACTTCTATATCAAGAATAACTCAAAACCTTGATCAACTTTGGAAGCTCAATGCCAAATTATCAATACTTGCACTAACTGTGAAGAGAGTCACTACTCAGAAAAGTCTGCTGCACTTAACTCATTAGTTGACTGATCAAATATGTAAATTTTCTCATGAAACTTTGTATAAGTGTTGCCTAAAGGTTGTGCATCCTCTCCAAGCTAAAACATCTCAAATGACTTAGTAGATCTTGAAAAATGGTCCAAACAATCAACCTATGTGTGAAACTGTCCTCTTGTATAGTCGACTTTGACACCTGCAACTTCTAACACATGGATCTCGCAAACTAGAACCCGTTTAATCAAATGCTTTTGGCCATAGATGGCTTGCCTTCAAACTTAGATTTGACTCCTGATTTGTGCAAAACTTTGCACTGTGCACTGAGAACTGATCAATTCTTTGATTGTCGAGATTGCGCTTGTTTTAGAAGACACTCATCACTTCTTCACATACAAATGTTCCTACACATAATTCTCTTAGCCTGTTTATAATTCGGCTCTCAAATTTTAACCATAGAAGCATTAACTCTAGAATTAGACATCTACAAAAGGATTTGTAAAATGATCAAGCATAGAAGGAGAACTCAACAAAAGATCGGGCACAATTTTTCTTCTACTCAGAAAGTTTTTACATTTGAATGATGAGAGAGATCTTCTTCACTTCTAAAGTATCTAATGACTCTTACAACTTCTAATTCTTCTCATTTCATGCTCTCTCATACATACCCCGACTTTTCTACTTGTATATATAGGTGTTATGTACAAACTCATGATCATTACAAAAGCATAAGCATATTTAATGTACATATATATACAAGCCTTTATTCTCTGATTATGCTCTAACTCCAATCTTCATGTATTGATATTTTCTTCTTCTTTTGATTTCAAGTCTTTGTCCAACACATCAATTGATGGCTTATATGCACCAACAGGTCCCCCTCAATCATCAATTGAGGTTTTCTCCATCTTCTTTATACGTGCCATGTATTTGAATCTTTGTAGCTTTGGTCCATCCAAGCTTTTGGTTAGCATATGTGCAATCTGATCTTTTGTTGAAGTATGTATGACTTCAATCTCCTTATCAATCACCTTCTCTCTTAAGAAGTGATACTCAATCTCAATGTGTTTAGTCCTGGCATGAAAAACAGGATTAGCAGCTAGATACAATGAACTCATGTTATCTCCATGAATAGTGGGTGTGCTCTGAATGATGTCAAAACTCTTCATGAGAGTCTTTAACCATATGACTTCCTTTGCAGCTTCAACCACACCTTTATACTTGTTGCAGAGCTAAAGAAAGCACAAAGCAGAGAAAAAGACGGGCCCCAAAATTTTTCCGATTTGGACATCATATTTTTGTATCATAATCATTCTTGTAATATATTTTTCGTTGTAAAGGCACTAGAGGAGTCCTCTAGATGCATCCCCGCCGAAGAATAGAGATTTACCCTTGTAAAATAGTAGGAAATTAGTCTCTTAGTGAATAAAGTGCCGGTCTCTTGTGTGAAAGGACCATTTTTAGGGCACTAGTATATAAGTCAAATGTGACTCTTTGTAAAGAACTTTTTGCCATTGTGAGAATAGAGAGCACAGAAATTCGAATTTGTGTCTTCTTCACTCTGTATCTTCTTCTTTGTGAGCTTGTATGCATGTGTATTGCTTGGAAAGAGTGCTTGAGTGTGTTGTCTATCCATGAAAGTGTTTATTTGCTGTAGATAAGGTGTGTGCGAAGTGTAGGAAGTGCTGAAGTGTAGGAAAGTATTCCCATGACTCAGTATTTTGCTCATAACTTGAAGTAAGAGTGTCAAAATTGAGTGAAACCACTGCCATTGGATGCGTCTTCTCGAGAGCTTTGAAACGCATATGCTATTCGCTATATTTGGAGTTCGGAGCTGGGAGAAAAGTCCAAAAAACTGACGGCTACTGCACCAAGTATCGTTTCGCCATAACCAACAGTTGAAGCTTGTTTGGATAAGTCTTTGCCTCTTCTACACTCTTTGAGTAGCCCTTTTGCATTGATCATCACATGATTGCATGTCCTCATACACTCGGCTAGGTTTGTATACTCTTTGGATTGATAATTAAAAGCGTGTATCCCCACTATATGCACTTGAGAGGGGATTGAGGTATAGTCTCTTTCTCCGCAAGTCCCTAAGTTGGTACTTAGGTCAACACACTTTTTGGCGCCATTGCCGGGGAGTGACGAATCAAACCGAGGCATTCGTGTGATGGTAAGTAGCTTTTTTGCATTGAAGTAAGTGGAGGAGTGGAAATTTTCTCTTCTTTGGTAAGTCATTTTCAGCCGCACTTGCTACTTCTCATTCTTGGAGTGTGTGTAGTGAGTTGTTAGTTTAGGGAAGTGAGTAGAAGGAGTAGAGTAGGAGTAGTTAGAGAGTAGACCAAGTCATTAGGGTAGAGTTTAGTTTTTGTTCAGTAAAGTTTTCTTTTTGAAAGCAACAAAATCCCAAGTATAAAAGCCAAAAAAAAGTCACTTTGCAAGTTACTTGTGTTTTTGAACAAGTATCGTGGGACGAGCTGCTGAGTATCGTGTGTCGAGCCTGAGCTTGTGGAGCTGTGTTAAGCAAGTGAGGGTGCTAGAAGAGTGAGAAAGAGCATCAAAGGTGAGCCACTCAGTTGTTAGTTCTTTTTGATCACTCAAAAAATTCAATATCAGTGTCAAACGATCTGCGTCAGGTATCGTTTGGAACTTACAGGGTAAAAAAAGGTGTGTTTTGATTGATACAGAGAGTGAGGAGAGGGTGAGAGACCTTATAAAACATCTGTGTGTGATCAAAACTTGAAAAATCTTAGCAAAAATTGTCTAAGGGTCAAGTATCGTTTTGCTCCCGCGGTCGAGTATCGCGATATTTCGCAAGTATCGTTTTGCTCCTGTGGTTAAGAATCGCGATATTTCCCTCCGATCGTGTATCGTTTCATACCGATCGCGATACTTGGCCAGAGATCGTTTTGGCTAGCGATCGTCGATCGTGTATCGTTTCATACCGATCGCGATACTTGGCCAGAGATCGTTTTGGCTAGCGATCGTTGATCGTGTATCGTTTCATACCGATCGCGATACTTGAGAAGTATCGTGTATCGTGTATCGTTTCGGTCAAAGATCGGTTTCGTCTCTCAGAGATCACGATACTTACTAGAGATCGCGTATCGTTGACCCAGAGATCGTTTTGATCAAAGATCGCGATATTCATCAGCGATCGTGTATCGTTTGGTTCAGCGATCGCGATACCTAACAAGTATCGTGTATCGTTTTGCCAGCGATCGTCTGCGAAAGATCGTTTTGTGAGAGATCGTGTATCGTTTGGTGGAAGTATCGTGTATCGTCTGTGTTCAAGATCTAATATCATGTATCGTTTTATCCGGAGTATCAAGTATCGTTTTGTTCAGGTATCGTGTATCGTCTGGTCTTCAGAGATCGCGATACTTGATCAGTGTCGTGTATCGTTTGGTTCAGCGATCGCGATACCTAACAAGTATCGTGTATCGTTTTGCCAGCTATCAAGTATCGTTTGTAGTCAGAGATCGTGGAATCTGGAGTCAAGTATCGTGATCTGGGAAAAATTCTTTTTCAGTCATTTCCTAGACAAAGTTTTCTAGAAATTCTGACCTTTAGTGAAGAGTACCAAAGGCTAAAGGTTAGCAAAGACTGATCAGAGTCTGGAAGTGGATGAACCTGAGATCCGGAAGAACTCTAGGAAGCCGAAGAAGTGTAATCTCTTTTGTAGGTAGTGTAGCAGAACCAAGTAACTGTTCACATTATTCTGAGACCTCCATTGAGTCAGAGGAAAAAATTCCCATGGCTTCAGAGGATATGCAGAACACAGTACCCATGATTGGCATGATGTCGATCATTGAGGGAGAGTACAGGACCTCCCTGGAGTACGTGAACACCAACCAGAATGAGATCCCTATTTATTTGGATGGTCTAAACAGATCAGTGGCCAGGTTAAAGAAAGCGTCAGAGGCTTACATAGTGCCTAGACCAGCAGTCAAGTATGTAGGAGGATTTTACATTGACAAAAGAGATATCCAATATGTTGTCACAGAACACCCAGAAAACATTAATGAAATTGGTGAAGAAAATAATGCTTCAAACTTAAATGGAGGAGGGAATGAAGAGCAAGTAACTACACCTCGGGGAAGATCTACGATTGCAAGGATATGGAGAGGAGACCTGATTCCCCAAGATGACACCTTAATGGATGTATATCTGATCAATGGGATAGAGCATCTTCTTAGAGCACATTCTTCAATATGGGAAGCTGCCCCTAATCCAGTCACCATCTATGAGTTACAAGATCCTGATTTCTCCACCATCATCACATATCTGGATAAGAATCAGAGAAGATATTGGCCCTTAACAGAAGCGGAAAGAGCTGAGTTGAAATATCAGAATATCCCAGTGTTTCCCCCTAGGGACCAAGCCACTACTTCAGGAAATCCACTTGGAACATCCCATAATGATTCATACCAACAGTCGGGCCAAACACAACAAACACAACGAACTCAAATCCCAGTCAGACCACCTGTGCAGTTCACAATGCCTGCAAATAACCCTAATTACCGACCTCAACCAACTACTAACCCAAGACATGGAACTCATGCTCCAGTCAGACCGCCGGTAGTAAGAGGACCAGGCATACCAATAGGAAGACCAATTTTCCCAGTAATGCCTAGACCACCCGAAGCAGGAAGAAGATTAAGGCCAATCCAAGTTGCCAAATGCATGAGAAACCACTATGATGGCTCTAGTGAACCTTACAATCATATAGCGGAATTTAAACAAGTAATCAGAGCCGAACAGGTAGAAGACTTTTTGATTCAATATGAGTCCTTTGGCCTTACTTTGTCAGATACGGCGTTAGCATGGTTTCAACCATTGGACCCTAATACTTTTCAAAACATGGAGCAAGTATACCAAGAAATGATTGAGGAATTCACTAAGTCAGGAATTAAAAACAATTCTTCATCATTAATCCATAGCTTCAAGCAAGCCCCTACCGAATCAGTGAGATTGGCTGCAAGAAGATTCAAGCAGTATGTAGACCGATGCCCAGTAGAAGAGAGACCTACCCAAAATAAAATGGTGTCATTATTTTTGGAAGGATTGTTGAACGGATCTTTGAGATCATTGGTATATGTAAAGAGAGTTCAGACTTTGCAAGAATGCATGAAGGAATGTATAGATCTAGAAGACAACCTAGCAGAAGACCTGAAAATACCTCAAGGTAGCTTGAAAAGTGAAGATTCGGCCAGTAACACATCAATCCCTAAAAACAATGTAGAGGAAATAGCCGATTTGGTAGCGAAGAAGTTGAACGTTCAAGGACAGAGGAACTACCCCAATAACCCTATGAGAGTACCCATGCTCAGAAAATGTATGCAGTGCGGAGGAGATCATCCTTCTCACTTGTGTACTAGGGGAGTAGTCCCACCACCTGCTTATGCTTATAATAGACCCCCTGTCCCAGGATCTCTACAATATTGCAGTATAGAACAAAAATATACAAATCACAGTACAGAAAATTGCCCTTACAATAGGCAGGCAAGACCAGCACAACCATACATGAGACCTTATGGATACCCTCAGAGAGATCAGGGAGGTGAAGCCTTTAGATATCCTTCTTATCAGCCACAGGCACCAGTGCCACGACCATATGCGTATCAAGGATACACCCAACCACAACCAGTACTAGGACAACAACCACCCCATCCTCAGAACGTTGTCCCAGTCAAGATTGCTCAACTTGAAGAAAACCTAGAGAGGGCAATAGTCCCAGCCACACCTTTGGTTGGTAATGAACCATATGACTCATCTTACGACCATAGTCAAGGAGCATATCCCAACTATGAAAGCTCAATGATGGAATATGGACAACTGTATGAACCATATGCCTATGGCATGGATGTATCAGATAGTTCATACGGATATGAGCAGGACTATGTGTCGTTAATGTACACAGCTCCTAGAGCGACCATACCACCCCGACCCATGAACAGACCGCCTGTACCCAGAGGACCATGTTATAGATGTGAAGGTGATCACTACATCAGAGAATGCACATTGCCAAATCCACCACCACCACAACGAGTCTGGGAAGGCTACTGTAGTGATTGTGGTAAGGAACACCTTTTCAGAGACTGCCCCAAGAATCCCAACAAGGTTACATCTAACGTGCAAATCAACGTAATAGAAGTAATTGAATCATCAGGGAGTGATAAAGAGTACACAGTACCATTGAAAGCAATAACGAGAGCCAAAGCCAGAGAGACCCCAAATAAAACGGAAGAGGACAACCAAAATAACAGGGAGGTGAACACACCCATCCCTCAAAGAGTTGAAGACTCAGAAGAGCCGGAGAAAAGTATTGCAAGTAAAAGGTCCCAGAGATGGAAGCACCGAAGAGATAGGATAAGAAAAGAAGCTATTACAAAAAAAGGAAAAGGAGGAAAACGAACAAAAACCAAAAGAAGAACCGAAGAGGGAAGAAGGAAACAAAAATGAACAATACAGAAAAGAGGAGGTAGGATTAGTGTTAGCAGACCTTATGCCTGAAGAATTAGCCATGTGGATTCAGGCATACAAGGCACGAATAAGAGTAGGACCTACCATAGAACAACATGAGAGGGAATATCCGAGAGGCGGCTTAGAAAAAGAAAGACTGGAGATCTGCAAGAAATTGATAGAAGTTGCACAACAGACCTTAGAAAAACCTGCATCACCTTTACCCAATACCCGAATTTCTGAAGGAAAATTCGAAGAGTGTGTAAACACTCATGAAAAGCCTGAAGTGAGTAGAACACAGAATGACGAATGTGGTATTGAGAGAAGGGAAGGATCCATAGTTCCCGAGGTAGAAGGAGAATGGACTAAAGATCTATGGGCACGAGTTCAAGAGGACAAATGGAAGAAAGCGGAAGGAATTGAACCACCCTTTGAAGAACTAGAAGCAGAAAATGAAATAGAGGGTTCAATACCTGAACTAAATTCAGAAGGAATTTTTCCGATGGATGCAAGTGACCAAGGAGAGGAGGATGTAAAGGAACTGCCCAATTACACCGGGGAGTACGAACACAATTCAGAATTGTATTGTATTCCCTCAATGAGGAAACGAGAAACGAACCCATCAGTCCAAACATCTGAGATCATACAACGCCTTAGAGAGGTAAAAATCCCTTGTACCCTAACATTCAAAGAACTGTTGAAGGTAAAACCACATTTGAAGGAGAAATTATTCAATCAATGGGAAGTCAAGGAGGAAAAGAAAGAGATAGCAGATGAAGTAAACACAGTGAGAATTCCAGTGGATAAGGTAGGAGACTTTAGTGAGGGAGATGAAGGAAATACCTGTCTTCCAATTACTTATAGGGGTTACACTACCAAAGCCATCTTAGATTCGGGAGCTGGTGTTGGTATTGCTACCAAAGAAATTTGGGAGAAATGGGGAAAACCAGCGTTAAGACCAACACGCATGAAAATACAAATGGCAGACGGACATAAAGAAAGACCCTTAGGATTGTTGGAACGAGTAGTTTTCACTACATGTGGAGTGGAATTCGAACACACTTTAGCAATATGTCACTTCGAAAGGCCAAGCAATTATGAAATGATCCTGGGAAGGCCTTTCATGAGGCAGTTAAAGGTCGTACAAGATTGGGGAAAAGATGCGGTATACCTACAACACGCAAGAACCACCACTAGAATAAACCTACATACGTACAATTATCAAGATGTTCCACCTCTACAATGGAATCAAATTCATAAGGAGGAAGACGATCAATCAATTCATAGTGTAGGTTCTAGTGATCAATCTTGGATGAACGAGGACACTCATCTATGGATATGCCAAGCTGCAAAGAAGGAAGAGGAGAGAAGAAAAGGATGGCAGCAGAAACAAGGAATAGCGAGGTCTGTACAAGATCCAGCTTACATGCCACAAGTATTTCCGGATGAAGAATTTGAACCACACGGATGGATGGAAATTTTAGCGACCCTCGATGTCTGTGTAAACGAAGAGGTAGTGACCATGAACGAATGTATCGATGAGGAGGGTTATGATGTTAGCCTGTATGTGGTAGTCCTTCAGGAGGCTGAAGAAGGAGAAGTGATCGAGAAAGACTGGAAGGAGGACTACGAGAGCATTGAAATGGAGCCTGAACCAATGGATCTAGGGAACAGTACCACCAACATAAATATCACAGCCAATGGAAAACACCAGGAACTCACACAGAAAAGGGAATTAGAATGTGAAAGAGAATCAGAAGATGAAGAAAATAAACCCCAAGACCAATTCGAGGTACCAGCTCACTTTAAAAAATATGAAGTGGAGGAGAGAAAAATCGCTATTCAAATGCCGAAAAGAGAAGCACAGCCTGGAATAGCATATGATAATAAGGAACAAACCAAGAAGATAGTAGTAACTGTAGAAGAAGGAGAAGAACGATGTACCTTCATAGGACAGGATGTCTCATTAGAGGAAGAACAAGAGTTAATTCGTCTCATAAGAGAATATCGGGATGTCTTTGCTTGGACCTATAGGGACTTGAAAGGAGTCGACCCTTCTATATGTGCGCATAGAATCCCCATGACATCCGAAGCCAAACCTTCTAAACAAAGACCATATACTTACAATGATGTGTATTCAGCAAAAATAAAGGAAGAAATAGACAAATTACTAGATGCTGGATTTATATACGAAATTGAGCACACGGAATGGGTGTCACCTTTGGTGGTAGTACCGAAAAAGAATGGAAAGTTAAGAGTGTGCATCAGTTTGAAGAAAGTAAATGCCGCGACAATAAGGGATAGTTATCCTTTACCAATCACAGATCATCTCTTGGAAAGAGTAGCAGGGAAGGAAGTTTATAGCTTTCTGGATGACTTTTCAGGGTATAATCAGGTAGCTATTGCTCCTGAGGACCAACATAAAACAGCGTTCGCAACTGAATGGGGAGTATACGCCTTTAGAGTCATGCCTTTTGGTTTAACTAATGCCCCAGCTACCTTCCAAAGATTGATGTGCCATGTATTCAAAGAATTCCTAAGAAAAAGTATGGAGGTCTACGTGGATGATCTTTGTACTTATTCAGCTAGACGACCAGAACATATCCCCGAGCTAGAAAGGATCTTTGCTAAATGTCGACAATATCGAGTATGCCTTAACCCAGAAAAATGTGTCTTCATGGTTAGACAAGGGAAAATATTAGGACATATTGTCTCCAAAAATGGAATCTCAACTGATGAAGACAAAATCAAGGTAATTCTGGATTTACCAAGACCAAAGACTACTAAAGAAGTTCAAGCATTTATGGGACATTGTGGATACTATCGAAGATTTATACATATGTACGCCATAATTGCTAGACCTCTTTATGCATTATTGACGCAATTTAATTGGACCGAAGAATGTGAAAAAGCCTTCAACGAGTTAAAGAATCGATTGAGTTCAGCACCAATTTTTCGAGTACCTAACTGGAATAAGCCGTTTCACATCCATGTGGATGCTTCCAAGTTTGCCATTGGTTGCATCTTAGCTCAACCTGCTGATAGAGGAAAACTAGACCACCCTATAGCCTATGCTAGTAGACAATTAAATCAAGCAGAACGCAATTATACTACCACGGAGAGAGAAGGCCTAGGGATGGTGTACGCAGTCAAAAAGTTCAAACATTACCTGTTGGCAAACAAATTCAAATTCTTCATTGATCATCAAGCCCTATTGTACCTAGTCAACAAGCCTTGTAATACAGGACGACTAGTACGATGGTTTTTATTGCTAATGGAATTTGATTTTGAGGTAGTCAAGAAAGGAAATACCCACATAAGAGCAGACCACTTATCAAGAATGACCCATGGAGAACCACCCATAGGAGTACCAGATGATCTGCCAGATACGTACCTTTTTAACCTGGAAGTATGTCCTCAATGGGCAGAAAAGTTGATCCCTATACTTACTCATGGCCCTAAAGATGGGATCACGCCAAACCAAACCCAAGACCTCTGGAAGACTAGAAACCTTCACATCATTGCGGGAAGTTTGTATCACCAGGATTCAAGTGGATTATTAATGAGATGCGTGGAAGAAGAGGAACAAGAAATGTGGCTTCAGAAAGCACATGTAAACCAATGGAAAACTCATTTGAATGCAAATGGAACGTGGCAAACACTCAAGAGATTTGGCATATATTGGCCAACCATGCAAAGAGATGCACATAACTATGTATCAACCTGTCAAACCTGTCAAGAACAAATTCCAGATGAGAACTCAACTTTATGCTATTCTACAATAGCACCAAGATGGAGCATGCCACTGGTAAAGTTCTTGAAAACTCAAGAATATCCCGAAGGAGCTACTTCAGCAAGGAAACGTGCGCTTGAAGAACAAAGTAAGGATTATGCCATTATAGCAAAACAACTTTTTAAGCGAGGGAAAGATAACCAATTATGAATGTGCGTTCACGAAGACGAATATCTTTCTGTTTTAGAGATGGCTCATACAGGAGCTGCAGGAGGACACTTCTCTGCAGATAAAACAGCAAAAATGATCCTCTTTGCTGGAATGTGGTGGCCAACTCTACACCAAGATGCCATGACATATGTGCAACGGTGTGATACTTGTCAACGAACGAAATATCCAATTAGAAGAGATGAGATGCCACTGAGACCCATGATGAGTGCCAGAGCTTTCACGAAATGGGGAATAGACTTCATAAGCCCACCAGCGAAAGGATCCCATGCCGAATATATAATTGTAGCAACAGACTATCTGACCAAATGGGTTGAAGCCAAAGCAACCAAGAAAAATGACGCAAGAACCACAGCCAAGTTTCTCTTTGAGAACATTTTCACTAGATTTGGACTACCAATAGAAATTGTGAGTGATAGAGGTACGCACTTTGTGAATGAAGTTTTAGAAGCTTTATTGAATGAATTCTTGGTAATTCATAAGAAATAAGCTCCTTATCACCCACAAGCCAATGGACAAGCCGAAAGTTCGAATAAAATCTTGTGTACAGTTCTCACTAAAATTGTTAACGATGGAAGATCAGATTGGGATAAGCAATTACAACATGCTTTATGGGCATTTCGAGTAGCCTATAAAACCGCCATAGGCACTACTCCTTTTAACTTAGTGTATGGACAAAATGCTATTTTGCCAATTGATTTCTTAATTCCCACTCTGAGAGTAGCAACTACTTACGAGTGGACAGGACATGAAGTATCAGCTCAATTGGATCAAATAGAAAAACTTCACGAAACTAGGTTACAAGCAGTAGCAGGTATTTATGCTGCTAAACGACGACAGAAAGCCTACTTCGATGCACACATTAAGGACAAAAATTTGAAGGAAGGAGATTTAGTTTTGGTATACACCTTGAAACAACACGCTAAGAAGTTGCAGAAGAGAGGATATGGTCCATTAATCATTAATCGTATATCTACAAGTGGAGCCATCAGCTTAGCAACCTTAGATGGAGATGTATTACCAAACTACATCAGTGGATGTAGAGTAAAAAAATATCTAGAACCATTGACCGAAGAAACAATGTCTCGATTAATCAAAGGCAAGAATAGACGCATAGAGGAGGAAAGGATACGAGAAGAAGCGAGACAGGAAGCATTGGAAAGAATAAAGAAACGGAAGGAGTGGATGAGAGAGCGAGATGAGAGATATCGACTAGGAGAAGAACTCATCCCAATGGCTAATTTTAGAGCCACTCAAAACCTAGGATCTCAGAGAACGCAACCATATTTAAATTTGGGAGCAGGTAAAACGGAGTACCACTTGGTGGATGCTCTCATTGACACAGGAGCTGCTGTAAGCTGTATCAAGCTTTCTTTGATCCAAAAACTCCAGGAGGAAGTACGCCCATCAATGGCACAGTTGATAGGAATAGGAGGAACAATTACTCAATGCATAGGTGAGATCACCTTACCTCTGCATCTTGGCAACAACACTATGGAACAAAAGCTATTAGTGTGTCATGATCAGGATTTACTTGAAGAGGTAGTGTTAGGTCAAGACTGGATTTACGAATATGAGGTGACCGTTCAATTGGCTTTAGGATACATCTCAGCCAGGATAGGACATCGTGAAGTATTCAGTCTACTAGACGAACGACCAATCAAATCTGTGAGCATGGAGCAAAAAGTTCATTCTAAAGAACAAAGTCCTGAATGTATGATCACTAGCACTATAGAAACACCTTCATCAAGTACTATATGTGCGGACACATTGAATTCTGCTTGCACACCATCTTCTAGTCTAGCAAGTCATGAGAGTGTCAATCTATCCAAAAACAACCTCAGTGAAGCACCATGCCAAAGAGAGACTAGTCCTCTGAGTAATTCAAAATCTGTACCCATTAAAATATACCTTATTCCATACTCTAACCAAGCGTGGATAAAGAAAGATCAAGTGGAGGAGTATCTTCGACGACAGAAGCACAACCGACATCAAAACAACCAATCAAATAGGAAAACAATTCAGTCGGAACAACGAAGTCATCGACGAACTGCTACAATATGGATTCCAAAGAAAGTAGTAGCCGCTCAACATGATCGTTCGCAAATCTGGATTCCCAAATCATGCGCTCCAAAGAAACCAAGACGAACTGATGATCCTCAGCACAAGAAGAACCAATGTGGTCCACAGGCAAAACAACCACAAACAAGGAGTTACTGGAGAAAGAAGGAGTCTGTAACGGCAACCCAAGCCATTCTGAGATTTACAAATCAGATAGAGCAGACATACAACAAGAAGAAAAGAGCCACATTCATCGGAATTGGGCAACCTACCACAAGGCCCAGCACAATGAAGCAGATTTGGATACCTAAAGACAAAGTAAACGGCATGCATCAACCAACTACTTCCAATTGCACACATATGGAGCCTTCGAGACCCAAAGTATGCATGATAGGGCCACATTACAAGGCCAAGCATTCGGCACTTCTTTCTTCTATTTCAGGATAGTCAAGCACATTTTCCTCTTGGGAAATAGGAGAGCACTTGTACATACATTAAGGAAATTACTCCAAAAAATCATAATAATCGCTTCGGCTATAAACTAACTTTTCTGTTTTCCTTTTCAGATGAAAATATAAAAATACCTAAAAATGTGAAAAATCTAGGTATTACCTTTCTCACACACACGGGAAAGGGACGACACAATTCACTCAGAGCAATATCGAGCTTATCACAAACAAATAAAAGAGGATTTCTGATAATATATGGCAACTAATTCATGCTCTATATTGAGTGCAGATGGCGTCTACTAGTTCTGAAGCTACACAAGAGGAAGAGGTCCAGCTTCTTCCATTGGAATCAGTCACAAAAGCAAGAGGTCACTGGTTTCAGGATGACCAACCCGTAGCAGATCTCATCTTCATGGCAACTATCAAAATTATGGACACAGATCACTATTTTCCTATCATGTCACAGGACTTCAGAACAATAATACAAGGATTACCTCATATTGAAGATGTATGGACACAAGCAGGCATAGAGGCATTTCTCAAATTGCCAATCTATGTCCCAGACTTTCAAAGATGTGCACAAGTCATGAATACCATGCAACCGGCTGCAACAAAAATATCAGTCCCAGAAGCACGAGTATTGGATAAAGTAGGGACATGGAAAACCATCCAATTCACTCACGAAATAATCAATAAAGCTTTTGGATGGAATCAAGCTGGAATTACTAGTGTCAAAGAGGAGTGTCATGATCCCAAGAAGAGATCATTTTTGGATATAAACAGAATTGACATAGAAGATGCTGTTCGATTAGTGCATCGACACTTTTGTTTCCCAAGCATGCACAGGTATACCGCTCCACAGAAGATAGTAGTACAATTACTATCGCATGCCATGCGACAAATAGGAAACAAAATTAATTTAACAGGGTATGTCCAAGAAAGGCTATTTGAAGCCCAGAAGAAATGGGGCCAGAAGAAGTTTTTGAATGGCAGTTCTGCATTAACATTATTGATATATGAAGCACTCGAGATGAAAAATTGCTTACGGGAGATGCCGACCTCAGAAGGGCTAGCCAAATACGCAAAATCCGCTACAGTCCCTAAGAAAAAGAAAGCAGTAGTTATGGTTGAAGAAGCTGGAACCAGCACACAAAAACCCATGAGGGGTACAAAGCGTTTACGGGAGGAGGAAGCCCAAGCTACACCACAATCAAAGAGAACTCATCTCTTACCGAAGATCACGACGGCCCAAATGCCTATTACAAAGAGAGATCTTTCCGCTGCCCTCGAAGAAACACATCAGTACATGAAAGGGCAGGTGAACTTAAACATTCAAGGTCATCATTATAGACAAACAAGTCAAGAGAAACAACAACGGAGTCCAGAGAAGACACCAAAACAAGCTGGAAGATACAAAGAACTAGGGATAGATGATTCCAGTACCAATACGGATTCCAGCCCTGAAAAAGACAACTTGGATACTGATATAAGGACAGAAACTGAAGAAGGAGAATGGAATGAGATCGATCAATTGGAAGTGACGCCGGGAAATCATGAAGAAAAAGAAAAGAATGAAGAAGATCCCATTGAACCGGAGCATGTCATTCAATTGAATGACACTACAAAGATAAGCATCAAGGAAGCTCCAACCAACGTTACACAAGTCAAACCACCTATCAAAGAGGAAGTACAAACTCCAGGGAGTGTGGATTCGGAGGAGCTACATACTAAAGAACCAATTGTAATTGAGGTACCTGATGATACACCTCAAGGAAACAAAGAAGACATGGTGGCCGAGCCAAGGATCCAACTTCAGATTAGGTAGCCCCATGACACTACATTACATATCGCACAGGGCAAAGATGTCACAACCGGCGACGAACCAAGCATTCCAAAAACATGGCTGAATGTGGATGTCACTCAGCTGAAGCCGGTAGTCAAGCAAATGATTCAGACAGTGATGGATACCCAACAACAGATGATGGAGATAGATGCAGATTATGATAGGGCCATGCAAGAAAAAAGTCAATTCCAGATAATGAGCGAACAACTGTCATCACAACTCATCCAGGCACAAAAAGAGATAAAGGTCAAAAGCAATGAGTTTCTCGAAACAAAAACACAATACGAATCATTAATTACTCAGCATCACCAACTCCAAGCATAGCTCGCAAATTTACAGAGATTATATGATGCAAGCGAGGCGGACAAAGAAAGAATGAGAGCTAGAAGTACGTTGCTCGAGACACAGCTAAAAGTATATATGGAAGAAAATGACACATTGAGAAGCAGGAATAAGGAATTAATGAAATCATTATTATATGATCAACCAATCGAGCAATAGGAATCCTCAGAAATCAAAGAAAAAGAATTAAGAGAGCAGATAGCACAACATGCAGAATTGCTGCGACAAGAGCAAGAAGTAAGAGAAGAATCAGAACGGAAGTACACTGAGGAAATATGTGAACTAAAAAAGCAGTTAAATATAGCACATGGAAAACTGGCCACAAGCTACAGTGAAAACATGGATAATGTGGCTGAAATCGGAAATGAATTACTTGCAGCAAAAGAAGCACTCAGCACAGCCATGCAAGAAGTAAAAGATAAAGATGAATGCATAGCACAATTAAAGACTCAGATAAAAGAGAAAGAACCGATCGGGACACCAGTAGTGCCGGCTAAGGAAAATCCTACTGACAAGGTAGAGGTAAGTCCTCTATCTCACCCGATCTATAATTCTCCACTACATGAGCAGTTGGCCGACATACATGACAAACATCCAATGCCCTACACTGCAGAAATAAGTCAGAAGGAACGGGCACTAGTGGTGTCCCGATTGACGGAGAATTTTGAAAATGAAGTCATCAGGCTAATGAAAGAGGCCAAGATTAAAGGTAAAGACCTAGACAAGATCATGAAGCCGTTCAATATTCCATACGGACTCTTGAAAGAGAAAACAAGACGTTATATACAGAGGATTACACAGAAGAGTCCAGATGAGCAGCTGAATTTCAAACATGACACATTCGCATACACTCAAGCAGAGTTTGAAGCTACACAACCAGTGTGGCGACGCAAATTTTTGGAGAAACATCCCACACTACGGGTAGCTTGGCAAGCAGCTCCATATGCATTCCAGGTAAACCCTTCATTTTGTCCAATACCACGCAGAAGGGATACCAGGGAATTTTTGGATTTACAAAGAAGCGGCACTATAAATAAGCAGTGGCTCAATTATCCTATGCTTCCGAGCCCGCCACATAACTACTTGCCCACGGAAGACTATATGGTCAAAACCATAGAATTTTGGCTACAGAATTATGCGACAGTACCCGATTTAACTGTCAAAATGACCAACAAAATACTTAGCATGATCCTTACAGTTTTGAAGGTATTCAAGCATGCGGCCTACACCTTTTTGAACTTCATAGGTATTAATCAGGGCACGGAAATCCTCATTTTTGATCTATCAGTTATGCCTAGCAGACCAACAATAATGGCGTATTATTCCAGATTAATGTTCTTGCCAAGTGTATATATGCAGACTTTTGAAGAAGCCTTCTTTACCGGATTTTTTGAGATTGACTCCGAAATCTTTTTGAAGATGTCCTCAAATTTAAATGTCAGATTAGTGGCAAATGAACTTAGCTTCTTCGCAGATCATAGACAGCCGCCCAATGACGGTGTGAAGGCAGAACAATGGAAACAACTCATGATACGTGAAGCCAATATGCTAAATGATACAGAGCAAACAGTATATAAAACATATGCCCGTCGCTTATCAAAGCCTGTCGGGGACGACAGAGTCCAGGAGGGGGGCAGTGTTGGGGGAGAGTCGAGTAAAAAGAAGAAAAGAAGAAGGCAACAAAAAAAGTAGCTTCACTAAATAGAAATATCCGAAGACACATCTCTACAGGAAGCCCCGCAGGGGCACACACACCAAGGAAAGGACGTAACCCACATGGGTGCTTCAACCTCTTGATCTCTGGAAGGTCTAGATCGAAGACTGAAGCACCACATCCTCAGACCTTCCACTGGTGGCGTGCATGGCAACCAGAATTACCATGGCAACCCATAATTAATGAACCTATAGGTAAATTAGACTGCGAAATATCAGGTAGTCAGTCAAACTCCAAGGGTTGCGGGCGAGCAAAAGAGAAGAATGTAAAACAAGGATTAAGAAGAGGCCGTCAAAACTGAACACCTGTTTTATAAACAGGTAACAATGAGCAAAGGTTGCGTGCAGAGAAAGGAAGTGAATAACACAGCAAGGTCCGATGTGTGCAACCAGGATAAATCAGAGCGCCTCTAAAACGTAATGCAAGATCAAGAATCAGGCAAAATTGAGCAAGGGCTGCGTGCGAACAACAAACTGAGGACAAGAAGTAAAGCCTGTCAAGGGACGACAGAGACGAAGAGGGGGAGAGTGTTGCAGAGCTAAAGAAAGCACAAAGCAGAGAAAAAGACGGGCCCCAAAATTTTTCCGATTTGGACATCATATTTTTGTATCATAATCATTCTTGTAATATATTTTCCGTTGTAAAGGCACTAGAGGAGTCCTCTAGATGCATCCCCGCCGAAGAATAGAGATTTACCCTTGTAAAATAGTAGGAAATTAGTCTCTTAGTGAATAAAGTGCCGGTCTCTTGTGTGAAAAGACCATTTTTAGGGCACTAGTATATAAGTCAAATGTGACTCTTTGTAAAGAACTTTTTGCCATTGTGAGAATAGAGAGCACAGAAATTCGAATTTGTGTCTTCTTCACTCTGTATCTTCTTCTTTGTGAGCTTGTATGCATGTGTATTGCTTGGAAAGAGTGCTTGGGTGTGTTGTCTATCCATGAAAGTGTTTATTTGCTGTAGGTAAGGTGTGTGCGAAGTGTAGGAAGTGCTGAAGTGGAGGAAAGTATTCCCGTGACTCAGTATTTTGCTCATAACTTGAAGTAGGAGTGTCAAAATTGAGTGAAACCACTGCCATTGGATGCGTCTTCTCGAGAGCTTCCAAACGCATATGCTATTCGCTATATTTGGAGTTCGGAGCTGGGAGAAAAGTCCAAAAAACTGATGGTTGCTGCACCAAGTATCGTTTCGCCATGACCAACAGTTGAAGCTTGTTTGGATAAGTCTTTGCCTCTTCTACACTCTTTGAGTAGCCCTTTTGCATTGATCATCACATGATTGCATGTCCTCATACACTCGGCTAGGTTTGTATACTCTTTGGATTGATAATTAAAAGCGTGTATCCCCACTATATGCACTTGAGAGGGGATTGAGGTATAGTCTCTTTCTCCGCAAGTCCCTAAGTTGGTACTTAGGTCAACACAATACTCTACCTCTGTAGATGATAAAGCAATTGTATGTTGCTTCTTAGAACACCAAGAGATTAACTTATCTCCCACATCACACAAGTATCCATATGTTGATCTCCTATCATCAGGATTACCTGCCCAATCTGTATCACTATATATCTTGATGTTTGTATCTGATGTAAATCCATAATACAAACCTTGCTCCTTTACTTGGTAGATCAAGATCAAGCTCTCACCATGCATCAAGTGACTTTGTCAATGTATCTTTTATTTCAACTACATATAATGAAGAACCACCCGCTTTTGAAGATGCATGTGATAATTCAATCGGATGAGTGGAATGCAATTGGAATTGGATTCTATTCATAAAAATCATACTTGGGAGTTATATGAATTGGAAAAAGCTAAGAATGTCATTGGTACTAAGCGGGTTTACAAGATTAAAAGAAATTTTGATGGTAGCATTAATCACTACAAAGCCAGATTAGTTGAAAAAGGTATATGAAAAAATAAGGCATTCACTATTGGGAGACATTTTGCACCTACTTCGTGCATGACTACCATTTGTTCTGTGATTGCATTGGTTTCCCATTATGGTTGGAAAATGCATCAATCAGATATAAAAACAACTTCCTTGAATGGCTATTTGCAAGAAGGAGGTCTATCTGAAGAAACCTCTTGGATTTTCCATTAAAGTTCAAGAGCATATCGTTAGCCACTTGTGTAAGGCTTTGTATGGACTTCAACAAGCTGCACATGCATGGTATGACAAGATACATAAGCACTTGGTTGATCTTGGTCCCACATGTAGTCCAATTGAAAGAACAATTGATGTACACAATGATGGGGTTGATCTTATAGTGCTTGTTCTTTATATTGATGACATTCTTATGACTAAGCCATGCGATGAGAAAATTGGCATGCTAATGTTTAATGTGCAACATACTTTTGATCTTGGCCTTTTGGGGGATTATCTTGGCATCCAATTTGCATTCGATGAGGGGGGAATTATTGTGCAATTTCTCAATTGAGTAGATTTATGCATAGCCGTGGCACTAAGAATTAGCAAGTGGTAAAATCTGTGTCTAGATATATGAAAGGCAATTTGAGTTTGGGTCTCTTTTTTGGTAGAGATACTTAGCCATGCTTATATGCTATTATAGATAGTGATTGGGCTAGTTGTTATGATACATGATTGTCCACTAGTGGTGATTTCTTTTTCCTTAGAGGATCATGCATATCTTGGTTGAGTCAGAAGCAACCTACTTATTGAACCTTAGTGAGAAGTGTCTACAAATGAAAAGCTACTTAGCTAGATATCTTAAAAAGTTTCCTATTTGGATACTTAGGAAGTCTATGAAATTGGATGTGTGTTGCATTGGATGTTGCTTAAGCCAAATTCTGTTATAATTAGTTATAATCGGATGTTACTTGAAAATCTTGGGACTTTGCGGTTGTATACACCTATGGCGGGTTGTTTTGTCTATTTAAAGAGAGGTAGAGACTTGTAGGGGAAGGTATCTTTGGGTGCAAGATCAATGGAAGGATAGATGTTTGAGGCACTTTAATGTATGTGTATGTGTATGTGTATGTGTATGTGTATGTGTATGTGTACGTGTATGCGTGTGTATATGTATATGTGTTTGTGTATGTGTATTTGTAGGTGTATGTGTATGCATGTGTGTGTGTATGTCTATGTAGATTGTATATCACTATTGGATCTAATTTCATGAGATAGTAGAGGTATTGTGTTGGTAGAGCATTTTTGTGCTCTATCAAGCTTCTATGTGTTGTTGAACCCAAGCACATTTGATGATTCTACTGATCTTGTCGGGTATGAGGCAAGAAATGAATGACAGGAGGAGTGTGAAGATTTGGCAGTGTATTATGGTCAAGCTCACACTCACACTGCTAAAGTGGATTCATTAGATGATAAGGAGGAATGGTACGATAATCTAGAAGACTAGAACTAGGAGATCACCTCAGCCAACGCATATGGCACAACCACCCCCTAGTCCTAAAGTCAAGATAGCTAAATTCAAAGGTAGATTTAGAGAGGATGCTGACTATCATGTTGCCCAATTCGAAATCAAACGGGAGGCTAATGGTTATACAACATTGTATGATGATGAAGTTAAGTTACACCAATTTGTAGACACATTGGAAGGGAAAGCCATAAGTTGGTTTAATCAGTATGGCATTGCACATTTTCCTAATTATAATGCTTTGAAGATACCATTTTTACAAAGGTATCGAAGAGAAAAGTCTCCAACTAACATTCTCAAAAAAATAGAGCATTTCAATAGAAGAATATGCTAGTAGAAGATTATGCTCAAAAGTTTCAGATTTTATAGACAGATTACATGGTAATGAAAGACCCACATATGAAATATTAGCGAGATATTTTTTGAAAGGAATAAGGAGTAATTTGAGGCATGTTGTGGCTAGCATAGAAATTGCAGGTGGATTGAATGTTCTAGTTATTGTTGCAGCTAGGGTTGAAAAAAGATTTGGTAGGACAAAGGGGAAGCATAGTAGCCATGAGGATTTTGAGTCAGATGACAAATCTGAGACAATGTCAAATTCAAGTAATGATCATATCGATACATGTTCAGATAGTGAACAGGAAGAGTTACAAATTAAGAAGAATTGCAAAACAAAAGGCAAACAATCCAAAAAGGAGGATTTGATAAGTAAATTAAAGAAGTATGGTTATTCTATAGTATCACCAAAAGAGGATTTTTTTGTGAGATTTGCGATAAAGAAGGGCATAAGACGGCTCAATGTTGGTACAACCCAAAAAATAAGCGGTAGGCTCTCATGTATGAAGGGAGAGGCAAAAGGTGAAGTAGCAGCAAATCAAGCAACCCCAATTAGGGGAAGGGACAAACTTCAAAGGCCAAGACTAGGAAGGCCACCATGGAGGGAGAATGAGAATTAGGAAGGTAAACAAGCACGAATAATGCCATGAGTGTTCTGCTTTGCTCCAAATCATGAGGGCCGAATTGTCTTTTATGGGTAAAACATAGGGAAGAAAAAGGTGTTACGGCAATTAGATATAACTAAGGGAACCAACAAGCAAAACCACAACAACAAGATCAACCGAAAGCTCAAGCCAATGTCATTGTGATCAAATTATCAGATGACAAGGAACATGTCGATAGGATCCCAACATTATAAGGGTGGCCAAATAAAGAACACAAGGGAGAATGGTTTTGTGATTGTAATCAATGTTTAAAGACGGAGGAGGTTGAAGACTTGGTAGTCACAAGATCCAAACCGAATGCACCAATAGATTGGAAGGAGAAAAAATTGATAAGGGATCAGGTGCAGAAAAGAATTTAGAAGAATGAAGAGGACCAAGGAGTAACTCAATCGGAGTTTGAAGAGCACCTAATTCATCAACAAGGAGAGGAAAAGAAAAGATCATGAATGATAAAGAGAATGATTGGTTTGAGGTACTCATTAACACTCATTTACAGTTGTCATTAGATCAATTATTAGCTTTTGTTCCGACATTTAAGGAAAGATTCTTGAAGAAACTTCAGAGGTAGCAACCACAAGTAGGGAACAATCATATAATGTCATCCACAATTAGCAATATTGATCCAGCAGATGTAGATTTTGTGGTATCGGTTATTAGGTCCCATTACCAAGGTAGAACGTTTGATGAGGTATTGTTGGATGGTGGATCATGAATAAATATTCTACCAGAGAGTATTTTTAAAAAGATGTGTGTAGGAGAATTAACTCCAACACTGTTTCAAGTCAAAATGGTTGATCAAATGCGAGTACAACCACTAGAGATTTTGAAGTAGAAAGAAACAGATGTTGCTAGGATGATCTTTTTGGTTAACTTTGTGGGGATTGGTGATGGAGAGTGTTAATCTCCAAAAGAACAAGTTAATCTTGAATTTAGATCACCTCTATATCAAGATTAACCTTAGACTCCACCAAATTTAGAGATCATTCACCAATTTATCAGAAAATTGATTATTCTGAAAAATTCAACTTCTTCAGAAAAGTCTGCTGCAGATTAATCACTCATTGACTAATCAATTCTGTAAAGTTTTTGACAAAACTTTGCACAACACTTCGCCTTGAGATTGTGCAACTTTACCAAGTTAAATTTCTCTAAATGATTGAATACACACTGAGAAATGTGTGAAACACTTTACCTATGTCTGAAACAGCTTCTCTGCAATGGCGACTTTGACACCTGCAACTTCTTAACACTAGTTCTCCCAAAGTAAATCCCGTTTGATCAAGATCTTTTAGCCATAGATGGCTTACCTTCCAACTTAGATTTTGAGCCCTCACTTGTGTAAAACTTTACACTGTGGACTGAGCAATGACCATTTCTTTGAAGATGAAATGTGCACCAGTTCTGACGACTCTTAGAACATTTTCACATATGAATGTTCCTAAACAAAATTCTCTCAGCCTGATTGCAATTAACCTCTCAAATTCTAGCCATAGATAGATTAGCTATGGACTTAGATATGTGCAGAAGGATTTCTCAAAAGATTAAACACAGAAGGAGCAGACAGCAAAATATCGGGTGCAAGTTTTCTCGATTTCTTCAGAAAAATTACATCTAAGTGAGGATAGACAATTCACTCACTTTCCATGTGTCTAATGACACTCTCTACAACTGATTTCTCTCTTCCTATTCTCTATTCTTCTTCTGCTCTATTTGCCCGACATTTTCCAACATATTTATAGATGAATATATACAAGTGTATGACTAGAAAAAAGTATAAGTCAGCTAATGTACATATGTGTACATATCTTTGGATTTTCTGAATATGTCTTTCCTTCAACCTTCTGAATTTATTCTCTTCTTGACTCCTTGACTTCATTTCTTCATAATCCTTCAATTGATGATTGTCATACACCAACAGCTCCCCCTCAATCATTAATTGAGATTCTTCTCTATCTTCTTGATTCCTGCCATATCCTTGAATCTTTGTAGTTTTGGTCCATCTAGACTTTTTGTCATCATATCTGCAACTTGATCTTTTGTGGGAGTGTGTATGACTTCAATCTCCTTCTCAATGACCTTCTCTCTCAGAAAATGATACTGTATTTCAATATGCTTAGTTCTAGCATGAAACACAGGATTACCTTCCAAGTATAAAGAACTCATGTTGTCTCCACAAACAATAGGAGTACTTTGAACAACATCAAAAAACTTTCGTAAGTGTCTTTAGCCATATTACCTCCTTTGCAGCTTCCACCATACCTTTATATTCTGCCTCTGTAGATGACAAAGCAACTGTATGTTGCTTCTTAGAACACCATGAAATCAATTTGTCTCCTACATAACACAAGTATCCATGTGTTGATCTTCTATCATCCACATTACCTGCCCAATCTGCATCACTATATATCTTCACTCTTGTATCAAAAGTAAATCCATAGTACAACCCTTCTCTGAGTGTACCCTTGATGTACCTAAGTACTCTTTGTCCTGCAATCCAATGTTCCTTTCTAGGACAATGCATAAATTGTGAAAGCACACCAACTTTCTTGGGTCACATATACTCCATGTTGAGTATAAGAAATCTCCATTCCCAAGAAGAATGATAGGTTCCCCAAATCACTGATTTTGAACTCTTTCTCCATCTGCTTCTTGATCATTTGTATTCCTTTATCATCTGTTCCTGTAAGTATTATGTCATCAACATAAATACAAACATAAATGAACCCATCTTCACTTGCTTTGACTAGCAAGCTACTATCTGCTTTTGATGCTTGAAATCCAAGATCATTCAAGAATTTTACAAGCCTATAATTCCATGCCCTTGGGGCTTGCTTTAATCCATACAAAGCTCTCTTGAGCTTACACACATAATTTGGATTCACTTGATCTTTGAACCCATCTGGTTGCTCCATGTAAACTTCATCTGAAATATAACCATTCAGAAAAGCATTTTTAACATCTAATTGAGACAACTTCCAACCTTTGCAAGCAGCAATTGCAATGAGGGTTCTGATTGTTGTCATCTTTGCCACAGGACTATAAGTCTCATCATAGTCCACTCCATATGTCTGTGCATACCCTTTCACAACAAGTCTAGCTTTGTATCTGGACACACTTCCATCTGCAAATCTCTTTGTTTTGTAAACCCACTTACATCCAATAATTTTCTGGCTATTAGGTTTAGGAACCAGATCCCAAGTCTGATTCTCTATCAATGCATCATACTCCTCTTGCATGGCCTCTTCCCAATTTCTCTGGCCTTTGGCTTCATCATATGTAGATGGATCTTCATCTGCTTTTACCAAATAAGCATAATCTTTAGTAGTCAAGAATGAAGTGTCATAGCTATACCTTGTAGGTTGCCATTTGTGCCTAGATGACCTCCTAACTTCTGCACTTCTTGAAGTCTCTGGTTCATCACATTCTGGATCAAACCTTGGCCTCTCTTCTACTTCAACCTGTACTTCATTGTTCTCACTTTCATCAAGTAATTGAATCTTTGCCTTACCTTTTCTTTGTTCCACTATTTCTTCATCATCTGCATGTACATTATATTTACCTGCATACCAAGTACCTTGCTCATTAAATGTAACATCCTTGGATACAAGGAATTGCTTTGTGGATGGACTCCACAACCTGTATCCCATTTGCTTATCATCATAACCAATGAATACATACTTTTCTGCCTTAGGCTCCAACTTATGCCTCAATTGAGATGGCACATATGCATATGCCAAGCATCCAAATATTCTGCAATGATCCAAGGTAGGTTTCTTACCCCACCAAGCTTCATATGGTGTCATACCTTGCAAAACTTTACAAGGCAATCTATTGACCAAATAAGTAGCTGTGTTTACAGCCTCTGCCCACAAATAATTTGGACAATTCTTCTCTTTCATCATGGACCTTGCAAACTCAACAAGAGTCCTATTTCTTCTTTCTGCTACCCCATTTTGTTGAGGAGAATACCTGCAAGTAACTTCTCTCTTTATACCTTCATTCCACAAATAATCATTGAACTCATTTGAAAAATACTCTCCCCCTCCATCTGACCTTAGTCTTTTCAATTTTTGACCTGTAATCCTTTCTGCATATGTATGATGGTGTTTAAATGTATTAAACACTTCTGACTTTTCTTTAATCACATAAATTGTGATCCACCTGGTAGCATCATCAACATATATGACATAATATCTTGAACCATTTATACTAAAATCCTTTGAAGGACCCCACACATCTGTATGCACCAATTCAAGTCTTTCTGAAGACATAAACCCATGCTTGGAATAGGATTGCTTATGAGCCTTACCTAATTGACATGCCTCATATCTGTATGTCATGTGTTGACCTGCAATGTTACGCAATCCAAGCACTGAATCATTGTTAATCATTTCTTTAATACCTCTTTCATTAAAGTGTCCAAGTCTTTTGTGCCAAAGATCCAATTCTGACAACTTCTGCTCTCCATATGTGAACATAGCATGTCCAACATTTCCTTGTACCTTCAATGTGAAAAGCCTTCCTTCTTTCTTTCCTGTAACAACCTGTTTATACCCTTGATTAGGGTCTTCAACATAAACTCCATCATTGGTGAACCTTACCTCATATCCTTTTTCCACAATTTGACCTACACTGATCAAATTCTTTGGGATTGTGGGAACATAAAGAACCTTACTCAGAAGAGTGCTCCCATCCTTAGCTTTGACTGAACCAATTGACTTTACCTTATGCTTTGTATTATCACCTGTCTGAACTGTATGATCAATTGCATTATGATCTAGGTCAGTCATCAAGGCAATATTTCCACTTAAATGATTACTACATCCTGAATCAATGTAGAACACTCTCATGTCCTCATGTGTGGTTTCACATGTATTCATAATGAGAGTCGAGTCCTCCTTCTGATCTGATGTATAGTTGTAGTAGGTGTTATTATATAATTGGTTTTGGAAGTTTCTTCCTCCACCTCTTCCAAAAGAATTCCTACCACCTCTACCTCTGAAGTTTCCTCTTTGAAATCTACCACCTCTTACTCTTTGATTAAAGTTCTGATAATTACCATTGTTTTGATTATTATGCCAACAATCATGAGATAGATGATTGGTCTTACCACATATCCAACAAGCTCTTGCATTATCTTTGTTGTTTCTGCCTCTTCCTCTACTTCTGCCACTTCCTTTTCCTCTCATGAAATTTGCTTGGTTTGAAGTACCTTCTTCTTCACCTGATTGTTGCTTCCCTTTGTTAGCTTTCTTCTTGTCTTTAGAATACATTGCATGACCTGCACTCTTATCAACATCTCCTTTGATATCATTCTCAAAAGTTAGCATATGACCTAACAATTGATTCAAATCAGGAGTAAAGTGATCTAATGAAAGTTCTGTAGATAAAATGAAAGGCTTCCACTTCTCATCTCCTCTTAGCCCTGTGAGTATTTGTTTTACCAATTTGTCTTCTTCAATGTCTTCATCCACTGCACCTAGAGAATCTGCAATGTCCTTCATCTTTGTCACATAATCAGAGATTGATTGTGAGGCCTTCTTCTTGAAAGTAGTAAATTCTGCCCATAGTGAAGCCTTCCTTGATTTGGTTGTGTTTTGGAAATGCTCCTCCAAAGAATTCCAAATGTCACATGCACTTTCAAGTCCTCTAATGTGAGGAAGCAAATAGTCATTGACTGCCATGTAGATTATGCTCCTTGCTTGAGCATCCTTCTTCATCCAATTTTTTAGATATGACAATTCTTCCCTAGTTGGAACACTAGGATCTCTGAATTTAGGCTTCTCTTCTTCACCTGTAATGTAGGCTATCAAATCTTTGCTCATAAGATGAGCTTCCATCCTCATAGACCATGCAGGATAGTTCTCTCTATCCAACTTTTCAATTTGGAGACTATCTCCCATCCTTGCTTCACCTGTAGTCTCAAAACTTTAGACTTTACAAGGAATAAATGTACCTTTACTTCGAGTCTTGCTTCTTCTGATCCTTCTGATGGCTTCAATGTGTCTACCTTAAAGTTTTCTTCAACCTTTATCCTTTTTCACCTTCAAGATGTAAAGATTTGTATTTCTGCAGTAGTCGAAGTCTTCTTCACTTCAATTTTGACACAACCTGCTCTGATACCACTGATGGAGAGTGTTAATCTCCAAAAGAACAAGTTAATCTTGAATTTAGATCACCTCTATATCAAGATTAACCTTAGACTCCACCAAATTTAGAGATCATTCACCAATTTATCAGAAAATTGATTATTCTGAAAAAATCAACTTCTTCAGAAAAGTCTGCTGCAGATTAATCACTCATTGACTAATCAATTCTGTAAAGTTTTTGACAAAACTTTGCACAACACTTTGCCTTGAGATTGCGCAACTTTACCAAGTTAAATTTCTCTAAATGATTGAATACACACTGAGAAATGTGTGAAACACTTTACCTATGTCTGAAACAGCTTCTCTGCAATGGCGACTTTGACACCTGCAACTTCTTAACACTAGTTCTCCCAAAGTAAATCCCGTTTGATCAAGATCTTTTAGCCATAGATGGCTTACCTTCCAACTTAGATTTTGAGCCCTCACTTGTGTAAAACTTTACACTGTGGACTGAGCAATGACCATTTCTTTGAAGATGAAATGTGCGCCAGTTCTGACGACTCTTAGAACATTTTCACATATGAATGTTCCTAAACAAAATTCTCTCAGCCTGATTGCAATTAACCTCTCAAATTCTAGCCATAGATAGATTAGCTATGGACTTAGATATGTGCAGAAGGATTTCTCAAAAGATTAAACACAGAAGGAGCAGACAACAAAATATCGGGCGCAAGTTTTCTCGATTTCTTCAGAAAAATTACATCTAAGTGAGGATAGACAATTCACTCACTTTCCATGTGTCTAATGACACTCTCTACAACTGATTTCTCTCTTCCTATTCTCTATTCTTCTTCTGCTCTATTTGCCCGACATTTTCCAACATATTTATAGATGAATATATACAAGTGTATGACTAGACAAAAGTATAAGTCAGCTAATGTACATATGTGTACATATCTTTGGATTTTCTGAATATGTCTTTCCTTCAACCTTCTGAATTTATTCTCTTCTTGACTCCTTGACTTCATTTCTTCATAATCCTTCAATTGATGATTGTCATACACCAACAATTGGGATTTCAAAAACGGCATATGAAATGTTGCTAGGTAGACCTTGGTTCAAGATGGCAAAACTTGAATAGGATTTGGGTTTGAATGTGGTGGTTTTGACTAAAGGTAGGAGGAAGGTAACTGTACCAATGCATGGGAGAAGAAACATTTCGCTTAAAGCAAAGCCTTTGGTTGCCTAGACCATTATTTTAGGTGAGGAAGTTGAGGATGATGAAGAAAAGAGTTTTTGAAAGCTAATCCAACAATGATTCATGTGTTTGAGGTAGATGTTGAGAGTATACTACCGATGAGAAAGTGCTAGTAGAGGAAGGTTCTAAGCTCCCATTAGGAAAGGAAATTGAGGGTGCAAAATTAAGGCAGATGTTTGAAATGAAAGTAGAAATCTCTTCTATGGAAAGAAAGGACCATGAGGAAAGAGATGCTAAGGATATGATTGAAAAGATTTATGAAAAGAAGTATGCCATGTCTAACAAGACCAAGGAGGATGATCTTAAGGAACTCAATTTGGGTACAGAAACTGAACCAAAGATGGTAAAATTCAATGTGTGAAGGAAAATTTTTGGAGGATCTGGTTAAGTTGCTAAAAGAGTATATTGATGTATTTGCATAGGAATATTCTCAGGTGAGGGGTATAGATCCTACACAACATTAGCATCCCATTAATTTAAAAACTGATGCACTTCCAGTGGTGCAACAAGGATACTGGATGAATTCAAATTTTGCAAAACACCTTAAGTAAGAAATAGATAATTTTTTGGCAGTATGATTTATTAAATCGGTGAGTCAAATAACATGGTTGTTACCAATAATCGTGTACCAAAAAAGAATGGTAAGTTGAGAATATGTATGGACTATAGGAAACTTAATGCAGTGATGATAATAGATCCTTTTCCTATGCCATTTTGTGATGCAATACTTGATGCGGTAGCCGGTCATGAAATGTATAGTTTTTTGGATGGATTCTTGAGATACAATCAGATCAATTTTGTTGAGGAAGATCAACACAAACTAGTTTTATGATAGAATTTGGTGCATATGTTTTCAAAGTTATGAATTTTGGGTTAAAGAATCGATCATTCAATTATGTGGCACATAATGTTTTTGAGCCCTACTTATAGGATTTTATGAGAGTTTTTGTTGATGATTTCTTTGTTTTTGGTAAGAAGGACTTGCATTTGCTACATGTGAAGTTATGTTTTGAAAGATGTAGGCAATATAGATTGGTGTTGAATCCTTATAAGAGTGTTATTATAGTCAAGAGTGACAATTTATTGGGCCATGTGATATCCCATGAAGGGATGGCACTTGATATAAAGAAGGTGGAGGCTATTTAGACATCAAAGTCTCCAAGTAATGTGAAAGAAGTGATGAGGTTCATAGGCCATATTAGGTGGCATGCTAGGTATCTCCAATATTTATGTGCCATTGACATATTTAACCAAGAAGGATGTCCCTTTTGTATGGGTAATGCCTCAAGAGAAAGCATTTCAATTTCCAAAAAGGATGGTAGCTATTGAACGAGTTTTACAACCACCGGATTGGTCATTGCCTTTCCACATTTTTGTTGATGCCTTAGATGTGGTAGTAGGGGCAATTATAATGCATGAAAAAGTGAAAGGGTGGTATAGGCCAATGTATTATGCAAGTAGAGTATTGTCTTCAATAGAGAGAAATTATGTCGTGATAGAAAGAGAAGCTTTGGGGATGGTGTATGCCTTTAATAAATTTAGGCACTACTTATTGGGAAATCAGGTCTTTTTTCATGTGGATCACCAAGAATTCGTATATCTCATTAAGAAGCCTTTGTTAACAGGCAGCCTAGCAAGATGGATGTCTTTCTTCAAGAGTTTGACTTTGTTATTGTCCATACTCTAGATAAGGAGCATTCTGTGGCTGATTATTTTGGCGGGTTAGAAATAGGTGAAGCACCGATTGGAGTAGATAATGAATTACTTGATGCTCCATTATTCAATGCTCATGTTACTACATCAGATTCTTGGTATGATTAGCTATTAGCATTTTTATGGGATCATGCCAAAAAAGTTTAATCTAGATCAGGGGAGGAGATTTGCATTGAAGAGTAGGACATATTTAGTGATCACCAAAGCATTGTATAAAAAAAGGCATCGATCAGGTAATCAGACGATGTGTACCTAATTTTGAACAGAAGGTTGTATTGTAACAAGCTCATTCCCAATCACCAGATGGACATTTTTCAAGAGATACAATAGGGAAAAAGCTTTTACAAGTAGGATTGTGGTGGCTAACAATGTTGAAGGATGCTCATGAATATGCAAAAAGATGTGTAATTTGTCAAAAGCTTGGTCAACTACATAATGCATACATGATTTCTGATCATCTTGTTTTACCTTTGGAGCCCTTTCAAAAATGGGGCGGGCCCCCATCATGTCAACAACTTAAAGAGGTAACAAATATATTTTGGTGGCTACTGATTATTATACAAAACGGGTTGAAGTAATAGCTCTCAAGGATAATAAGGCTTCCAGTGTAGCTAGGTCTTTATATCATAATATAATGACCAGATTTTGTTGTCCTATGGAGTTAGTTAGTGATATGGGAACTGATTTCCTGAATGAAGTAATTTCTGATTTAATAAGAACTCATATGATTATGCATAAGAAATTGAAAGCTTATCATCCTTAGGCTAAGGGACATGCAAAAAGCACCAATAAGTCATTGATAATAATTCTTTAAAAATTGTACAAGAAAATAAAAAAGATTGGGATATGAAAGGTTATGCTCAAGAAAGAGGCATTGATTTTGATGAAACCTTTGCACCCAAATGTCAAACACCTAATGTTCGTAGGATTTGTACATTATTTGGACATTAAAACTAAATTTTTGAATGCTGACTTACATGAAGAAGTGTATGTTTTTCAACACCATGGTTTTGTGTAGAAAGGGCATGAAAAAAAAATGTGCACGTTGAAAAAGAAACTATATGGTTTGAAGCAAGCAAGCACCTGGTGCTTGGTGTCAAAAGATACATGCCTACTTGATTGTACATGGTTTTGAGTACAATCCAACTCAGAGCACCTTACATATTAAGCATGCAAATGATGTAATTATAATCTTTGTTGTCTATGTTAGTGACATGTTGCTCATTGGTCCTAATGAGAAGCGTATTTCTGATTTTAAGGCTGATTTGCATGCCTCATTTGAGAATTTAGATTTTGGGCATTTGCATCATTATTTGGGCATTCAGCTCATGCAAGTTGATGGTGGAATAGCTCTGTGTAAAACATAATATATTGACACATTATTGCAACATTTTAGCCTTGAAGATTCCAAACCTATTGTCACTCCTATGGAAACATGTTTATGATTGATTCTTCAATGGTGGAGATGCATTTGAGGTTGTTCTATTGGATGCTTGATTTGCTTATGCTCAACTTAGCCTAATATTCAGTTTGTTGTCTCACAGATGAGATGGTTTATGTATTATCCAAGTGTCAAGCATTGCCAAGCGGTTAAGCACATCTTTTTCTACTTGAGTGGTACCCGACTACTTGGATTTTTTTTATCCCATGAGGGGGTCACTACTGCTAGATTTACATTCTTTTTTTTACTTTGATTGGGTTGGTCTCTATGACACTTGTGTGTCCACTACTGGTATTTACTTCATGCTTGGTAGCTCATGCATATCTTGGTTGAGCATGAAGCAGCCTACTATGGCCACTTCCAATTGTGAGGCGTAGTATAGGATAGCTTTCATAATGATTATTCAATATGTGTGGATCAGATGCCTTTTGGCTAATTTGGGTGTTGGTTAGTCTTCTACCACCACCATCTTTACTGATAGTCACAGTGCATTAGAAGTTGTGAGGAACCCTATGTTTTATGCTTGCAAAAAGCACATTGAGGTGCATTATCATTATGTCGAGGAGAGGTTCTTTGTTGGAGAGATTAGTTTGGCATATGCGCCCACACAAGATAATATTGCAAATCTTTTCACAAAGGCTCTACCTCAAGAGAAGTTTGAAGTTTCCACAAAGCCCTGGGCTTAATTCCTTTTGTGGATTGATCTCTTTACACATAGCTTGTCACTTCCTTATACATGAGTGCAAGCTCCTTGTTTGCCATATCACTCCCAAGGGGATTTGCTGATATGTTTTAGTAGTGATGTGTGTGAACACAGTTATGACTGTTGGGGCACTTTTTTCCCTCTTTAAGAGCCCCCCCCGGCGTGTATATACGCCTATAACCCTAATGGGTGACTCATATTTGTACATTCACTTGGTAATACATTTAGTATTATGTGTTGTGCTCCAAGCTTCTTCTTCTTGTGTTGTTCACGTGCTTCTATAGACCTCAAACTCCAACACTTCTGTACGAGGGTAGATCATGATCTTATCAATTTTTGGCACATAAGATGGTATTTTCATATACCTTTCACATTTATGCCATGATGATTTCAATCATAGTATTGTCAATGGATTTATAGTGGCATTTGTTGAGTTCAAGGTCTACGAAAGCACGCAAACAGTGCAAGGAAGGAGAAGAAGCTTGGAGCACAACACAATATAGAATGTTTTACCAAGTGAATGTACAACGATGAGTGACATGATAGGATTATAAGGGTATATACAAGCTAGGGGGAAGAAAACCTCTTAAAGAGGGAAAAAAAGTGCCTTGCGAGTCCTAGGTTTGTTCACACACATCACTACCAAAATATATCAACAAATCCCCCCTACGAGTGATGCGGTGAACAAGGATCTAGCACTCATGTATAAGGAAAGGCCAAGCTATGTGGCAAGAGATCAATCCACGAAAGGAAGTAAGCCCAAAATTTTGCCAGAAGCTTCAATTTTCTTCCCAGGTATAGCCTTTGTGAAAAGGTCTGCAACATTATCCAATGTGGGCACATATGCCAAACTTACCTCTCCAATAGAGAACCTCTCCTTGACATAATGATAGTTCACCTCAATGTGCTTTGTGCAAGCATGGAACATAGGGTTTCCTTGCAAATGCTAGTGCGGTCTCACTATTTGTGAAGATGATGGTCTCAAAAGACTTACCAACATCCAAATTAGCCAAAAGGCATTTGAGCCACACACACTCAATAGTCGCTATGAAAGCTTCCCTATACTCAACCGTATGAATATAATCGGCCATAATAGGTTGCTTCTTGCTTAACAAAGATATGCATGAATTACCAAGCATGAAGCAAAAACTAGTGGTGCGCATACGAGTGTCATAACAACCAACCCAGCCTAAGTCAAAAAAAGCATGTAAATATAGTGGTAATGATCCCCCTTGGGATAAAACAATCCAAGTATCCGGGTACCACTCAAATAGCAAAAGATACACTTAATTGCCTACCAATTCTTGAACCATGACAATACATAAACCTCCTCATCTAAGAGGCGAAAAAAATTGATCGATTTATGCATAAGTAAATCAAACATCCAACAACCTGTTGATAAAGAACAACATCAAGTGCATCTATAACATCATGAAGCCTCAACCATAAACCTATTTTCGTAGGAGTGGCAAGAGGTTTGTGATCCTCAAGGCCAAATCACCGCAAATAATATGTCAATATATTTTTGTCGACACAAAGATATTCCCCCATCAACTTGCATAAATTGAATGCCCAAATAATGATGCAAATGCCCGAAATTTGAGGTCTCAAAAGAGGCATAGCAAATCAAACTTAAATTTAGCAATATGCTTCTCATTAGGAATAATGACCCACATTTCATATACAATGATGATCAAAAGTACATCATCTCTTGCTTAATATATAAGGTTCTCTCAACTAGATTGTTTTCAAAGACATGTGCAATTAAGTAGGCATGTATCTTCTCATACTAAGCACCTAATGCTTGCTTCAAACCATGCAATGCCTTTTTCAACCTGCACACTTTATTTTCATGCACTTTTTGCATAAAACCATGGGGCTAAAATACATAAAATTCTTCATGTAAGTCACCATTCAAAAAAGGTACATTCCAACCATGATGAGTTGCAAATGCACATATGCTATGAACGATGGTAATTCGGCATGTGGGAGCAAAGGTCTCATCAAAATCAATGCCTCTCTCTCTTGAGCATAACCTTTTGCAACAAGCCTAGCCTTATACCTGTCAAGTGTTCCATCATGCTTACATTTCAACTTGTATACCCATTAAGTTCCAATGGATTTTTTGCCTAGAGGAAAATCACATAAAGACCAAGTACCATTCTTCATAATAGCATCATACTCTGATTACATAGCATCCATCCAATTTTTTGAAATTTTTGCTTCATCAAAATAAATAGGCTCATTCTCATTGCAAAGACTAGAGACAGGCATTGCATAACAATTTGATGCAAAGGAAGCACTATGAGAGCTTGGACATGTATGATATGAAAAAGGTGCATCTAACTCACTCTCTCAAAGTCTATACCACTCATTTAGGCATTGCTTTAACTTCTTGTATGCCAACCCTCTTATCAACAGGTACATCATCTAAATGTGCATAGAAAATGGAATGATCTGCATCATCATGTGGAACCTATAAAGGTTGAGAAATTGCCTCATTTGGACCAGCACTTGACTATCCATCTGTAAAAAGAGGAAACAAAGTGCCATACACACCTTAGAGCTAACTCATGTCTCCTTAGTATATGAAAGTAATGGTGGAATTTTATCTTCCTCAAAAACAACATCACGGATGAACATAATGTGTTTAGTCTTTGGATGATACAGATAATAGCCTTTTCTTTCTGAATTGTACCCAAACAAAATATATTTCATTGTGTAATAATCTGATTTCTTGCATTGTTGTTGAGGCACTAAAAAATATGTCAGACAACAAAAGACACATAGATGAGCAAAAGATGGTTCGTAGCCATTCCAAGCCTCATATGGAGTGATAGATTGCATTGCTTTGGTGGGACACCTATTAAGTACATATGTTGCAGACATAACAACCTCAAGCTAGAAGCTATGTGGTAATGCCTGACTTTTGACCATACACCTTGCCATCTCCATGAGATACATGTTCTTTCTTTTAGAAATTCCATTTTGTTGAGGTGTACACCGCATTGTACACTAATTTTTTATCCCATGCTCAGCTAGAAATGCATTAAAATCAAAAGACATGTATCCCCCTCCACTGGGGTGGAAACTACTTCATATGAAATTAGATTTTTATCTATGGTCGAAGTGATGGAAGTAAATTATGATGTGATTTCATTTCAATGGTAGAAGGACGTCTAGTGTCACCTATAATGTGTGTGGATGCATTCACATCGTCCTTAGATGGGATGTCATAAAAATCGAAGGATGGTGGTGGAGATGGTGTGGGTGAAGGGGTGATAACATGGTGTTTTTGTGATGGTCTTACCACAATGTCCTCCTCAAATTCGGTGTCTTCTCTTAGAAAAGTTAGCGCCTTTTATGCTCTATTTTCTTGCATTTTTTTTTACCATTCTTTCTACAATGGACATGGATCATGCTACATTCATTTCCTTTTGTGCTTCACTTTTTCTTCTTTTAGAAAATGTTGGTTTAGGCAAGCTCTTATGGTAAAACAATTTCTTAAATGATTCTTGCTTTCTCCCCATTGAGACTTCTACTTGAGCTTTCACTATTTCCTCCTCCTCTAATGATATTCATTTGCTACTTAGTTCTATCCTCTGCTTGTACTACACTTTAAGGAGATGTAAATTTGGTTGTATCTTGTAATTGGTACATTCTACATTAAACTCACGACTTTTTGCTTAGGAATGGTGCTTGTGTGGATCTCCATGGGGTGGCCTTATGAGGATAGTACTTGAATTACTCAGGTTCATTGATCATATATCTCAAAGAAAAAATGACATCCTCTCCTAATACATGGAAGATGATTCTGGTGATCACTTGGATCCCATGTAATGTCCTATGTTGTTTCCAATTTTCTATTGTGGAGTGTTGTATGAGGATCTCCCATACATAGTATGCCACTTCCATTGGTTTCTCATTTTCTACATTGTAGTGCATGCTATGGAGAACTAACTTGAGTGGTATGGTGTGAAGTTCTGGCCTTTGGAAATGGAAATCTTTCTCCCACAGTGTTATTAAAGTCCTCATCATGACATCCAATCCTAAATCTCTCTCTAAATCTTTCCATGCAGTTGATGTTTCACTTCCTTTCACTTAGGGTGTTGATAAATCATCGTGTGTTAAGATAAAACCATCATGTATAAGCATGGTGTGACCTTCTTAATGCCATAAAAATTACTCATTCACATCTTTCTCAATGAAGAAGAACGTAGAGGCTAAAGAAACTTCCCAAAGAAAGCTCCCAATATCAAGAAAAGGATCAATAACAATAGGTCTCAAAGGAGAAGGGAGCATCAACCTACCCCATGATGGAAACTCCATGTAAAAGGCACATCTAAGGGTTTTATATATCGTTAGATCCCAAGTAATGCATGGATACCATATTTCTATGATATGGAAATGACATGCATGGCATATGCCCACGCATTTCCTAATAATATTAGAAATGAATTCATATTCAATTAATTCTTCTTCTAAGTCCGTAATTCTAGCATAAGGTCTTGGATTCTCAAACCTTAAGTTGTCTATAAATTGCTCATATCTCTCTAAATATTGTCTTACTAGGAGAAGTCTGAGACACTATCCACACTTGAGAAATGGTGTAAGTTTTTGCATCCATATTCTCAAGTTCCTTATGTGTGGAGTCCATTCATGAGTCACTTATTAGTTTCCCTAATGGAATTGTGGTCGAGTCATCCCCTATTCTTTCTATGAGATCGTTGGTCTCTAGGTTAAGATCTATCGAATGACCTAGAAGGCAATCTTGTCTGAAGACTACACTACTAGCTAGAAATGCATCACTACATATGAGGAACTTGGATCTAGTAGTATGTCTTGCAATATGAACTAGTACAATGGGTTCTCCCATACATGATGTTAGTGCATTGTCTATGCCTATCCATGTATCTTGTACTAGTTTGATGGCAACATGTATCTTGTATACGAGAGATAGATGTATGATATTGCTCGTTGCTCTTGTATCTATGAGGATCTTTGAAGGCGCATTAGAATTGTGTCCTAAAGTAGCCCATATATGTGGCCTTCCATCAACGATTCATTTGAAAGATTCCTTGCTCTCGCACATTCCCATAAGAATATCTAGTTTTTCATCTAAGTATTCACATGATTTTCGTTGCATCAATTTTTGCTTTTCAATTTCTTCTAAGGCTTCTTGTTTAGATTCTTGTTGTATACATAGATCTTCCACCTTTTTGTCTTTTGCCTTCTATAATTACAAAGATAGCTCTTATGTGAGAAGCTCATGATAGAGGATGACTCTTCATCCACCAATGTAATTAGTGATGACCTCTCCTTCTAAAGAAGCAAGTTGTTTGGCACCACTCGGTGAGATCCCATGGATTGCCAATGGCCCATAACCTCTCTTGTGCAACATTTTTGCATGTTGCTTGAGCATATATACTAGGGATAATTCTCCTTCTTGCAATTTCTTATCTTTGATGTGAGCATCAAGCTATGCCTTATGTTGCTTTTTGGGTTGCATAAATGCCTGCCATGGCTCTCACGCGTGTCTCCTAGTGTTTTTCAACACTATTTGACTAGCTCTAAGAGTTCATGTCATACTCATTCATATCATTGTGCTACTTGTTTAGTTGCTACTAGAAAATATATTGCAAATGATTTCCTATCAAATTATATTCCTTTGCGATCTGCTCAAATGATCATTGACATGTCTGGGACATGTCTGCATGTAGCTTGCCTATTTTGAGGGTCAACCATTAGAAGACTCCACTCTTGATTAACAACTATTCTAAAGAGAGAAGAATTCTCAATTGCTTGCTTGATTTTTCACTCTTTTGCACCCTCATATATAACTAGCCACCTCCTTCTCTCGTTTTTTTAGGTGAAATGTGATGGCCAAATTTTGACTTCTTGCACATACCCTTAAATTTTGACTTCTTGCACGTACCCTTACTTATGCTCTTCATTGACTTTGTTGATGAAATTGTCTTCTCAAGGGAGATTATAGGGTTTGATGCTTGTAGATATCACTTTGGAACCCATACTTGTGACCTTTCTTACTGAGCTACAATGAACTTATTAGGGGCCCATACTTGTGGATATCTTGGATTTGGCTATCGAAAGTGGACTTTTTCATTTCTTGGTTGCTTTTTATGTCATCTTGATTTATGTTGAGGTAATGGATTTTTCATGGATTCCACTGAAGAAGATGAATCATTTTTGCTTTTTAATGAAGTCGATTCATCTAAATCTAACCTCACCTCTACATTTGATTGTGATTGGTCCTCACTTTCACTTTCACTTTCCTCATCATGTTTTATGTAACTTTCTTATTCATGGAAGAGTGTTGTGAAATAGGAGTAGAA
This sequence comes from Ceratopteris richardii, assembly GCA_020310875.1. Lineage (NCBI taxonomy): Eukaryota > Viridiplantae > Streptophyta > Polypodiopsida > Polypodiales > Pteridaceae > Ceratopteris > Ceratopteris richardii. The sequence continues at coordinate 146,399,471 of CM035432.1, forward strand.
AAACATTCAAACAAGTATGCAAAATGTCAAGGATCATAAAATGGCAGTACACCACATCTTTCTACATTCAACTCTTACGCATGCTAGTGTTTTGTCCTCCAATCCACTCTCGTAGCACGTATGTTAGTTTAAAATATTTGTTCTTTCAAAGATCATTTTGATTCTAGATTGATGACACTTTTAGATGCACCAATATCAATGAGTGCCATCGTTTTTATTCATCCCACAAGTTCTTTCTCTTATGCATGCTAATCTTTTGTTATCCACTCTAGTAACATGTGTCAGTTTGAAAGATTTGTTCTCTCATGCATGCTAGTCTTTTCTTATCCACTCTAGAAACAGGTATGTTGGTTTGAGAGATTTGTTCTTTCAAAGATCATACTGATTCTAGATTGATTACACTTTAATATGCATCAATATCAATGAGTTCCAACGTTTTTTTCAGCCCCACAAGTTTATGTATATACATTGAATACATATTTCAACATCAAAAAGTTTTCTTTCTATCATATTTTTTGTATATACATAAACTTGTAGGGTTGAATAATCTTGATCAGAAATCATTTATCTGCATTCTTTACATATGAGAATCCTTGATTTTTCTTGAGCTTACTCAAATATGTATTTTTCCTTGAGCTTCCTACTCTTAGAAACTTCTAGTCTTGCTAGTATTTCATATATCAATTACTTTAGAAATCTTTTGGTTGGACATCCACTGATGTAATTGGGAAAGATTTGTCCATCAAGCATTATTAAATGGATTGCAACTCGAGTGAGATTTTAGGTCCATGCCTTAAAGCTTCTTAGCATGTTTTTTTAGTGTGTAAACCAAAACAAAGTCTCCTTCTTATAAACCTTTGTCTTTGATGTGCACAACATAGTATCTTCTCTATATTTTCTTCCTAGAATAAATACCTATCACAAGCCTAAGGAGGAAGGAGGGGGCCAAGGCGATGAAAGGAGAATAGGGAGGCCCATGTGATGGTCTAGGTAGATGTTCAAAGGCTAAGGGGAGACTCAACAAATGATTGAGTTCAAGGAGCATGGATGGGGCCAAAGGAATGGTAGGTAAGCAGTGGTTGGGTAGGTGATACAACCCAACAAGAAGGGGGCAAAGTAGACCAACAAGAAATGGGTATGGCATGAAAGAGCAGCAAGATAGTGCTCAGTCGGAGTTGCAAGTATCCCCACATCAACGAAGCATATGGAAAATGGCGACTATGGATGAAGCAATACAAGGGGTCTGATTTGCGGATGTCGGAGAGGCTAGGAGGAGGATGGGCTATGAAAGAGGATGTGAAAGATAAAGGAGTAGAAAAGAGCCTTCAATTTGGAATCGATAATAGCATCTGGGCCAAAGGTGTGGATGCAAAAGGCAATGGTCTCATCATGGGACATATCAAAATAGCAAAAGGGAGGGGAACAATGGTTGATCTTGGAATATCCAATGTCGTTAGGGATGATGGGGGTCGTGAGGGTTCCACTAAAGAAGTCGGGAAAGGTACATAGGGTGGCATGGATATCACAGACACCAGGTACAGACAAGAGGGTAATATCCACGCATGCAAGACCATTTCAACCTTTGTAAACACATCAGGTAAATCAATGGGGGAAGTTCCATATGAAGGCAAAACGAAAGGGTGGAAAATGGATCCTGATGATCGAAAATGAAAGCAAAGGGAGGGAGAGGGGGGGAAGATTACGAAGGACGGAAGGAGGCAAGGAGAGAGCAAGGCATGCTCTCCGCCAAAGACTTTGGGAAAATGAAGGGGTCGAGGAGGTCGGAGGAGGGGCATTGCCGCTATAGATGGATGAGCAAGAAAGGTAGGATGGGGACAAGAGGGAGCTCGAAAGGGGGATTGATAGGGTTTTCGAGGATGCACAAGGAGGGACGGGATATTGTGTGATCAAAGGGGGAAGGGGAGGAACACAAGGAGAGGATATCAAGCGAGTGGACGGGGGTTGGAGAAAACAACAATAGATGGTAGAGGGAGACTCGAAGGTACCTGGGAGGGTGGGGTTAACTCCATTGCCAACATCATCCAACTCAACCATCACAACTTAGCAACTCGAAGATGAAGGATGAAATGGAGAGGGGAAGAATGGTAATAAGGGCATATATTTAGAACAAACTAAGGGCATCAACAAATCCAAGAGCTTCAAAAAATTTAAGAACAATCCCTTAATAGATTAAATGGCCATTAGAAGCAAAAATTACAAAGAAAAGGAAAAAAACATAATCCTTTAAAAAATAAATAAAACAAAGAAAAAAGGAACAAATACCTCAGGATAACTACTAAGGCAAAGAGGGGGGGGGGCTAAACTTCCGAATCAACAAGACTATCACTATCACAAGAATATCTTAGACACACTGCACAATTGTTAAGAGAGAGATTTGCTAGATCAAGTCAGGATGACCCCCCATACTTGTTAAATTCATTTCTCGTTGTATGGTGCAGATAAATTCATCAAATAGCATAATTTGTTGTAACCAATGAGTACTTCTCTTTTTTAGGAAGAGATGCAGGATAGATAGGCCCTATATAATCCAAACCCCATTTCTTAACGGGTTGCCATGCAATGGAGACAACCATTGGAAATTGTCTTTGCTCGGTGGGATTTAGTCCACATCTTTGACATGCATCACATGCTTGCACTCTCTCTTGTGCATCTCTGAACAAGGTTTTCCACCATCAGCCAGCATCTAGGAGGATTCTTTGGCTCATAATATGGCTAGGGAGATGTCTACCATCTTGTCCTTCATGTGCAGCCTTATAATTTTTTCTTACCTCTTCTTCTTCCATGCACTTCCTATGTGAATTATCCTTTACATATATGTATACCTTCCCCTCAATAAAGGTAATAAGCTATTCAAGAAAAGTGGGAATTATTCATGATTTTGAGACTTTTTTCTATTTCTTTTTTTTTGAGTCATTTCACACTACAACATGTTATACCTCTTGATTGGATTATTAAATTGACACTTAAATATTGAGCCAAATTGTATTATAAGTGGCTAGCCTCAAAACTAAGAAGTTATCTTAGTAAGAATTATCAATGGGACCTGAATAATTCCAAAATTCTTGAATAAGGCCTATTTTTCAAGAGCAATCTCTTTTTCTGCATAGAGTTAGCCTCATCAAGATACTTCCTTGTCATTAGAAATTCCTTGATATCTTCATACCACCCATGAGCATGTACTGTAAATAAGTCAACATCCAAGAACTCATCATGTACTCCAACTTGCTACTCTAGGTTAATTCTAGAGAGATGATCAACCATAGCATTTTCTTTACCTATTCTATGCATTATGACAAGATCAAATTATTGGAAAAAAAGGAACCATCTATAGACTCTACTTCTTGATTGTGGCTTATTCATAGATAGATAGATAGATAGATAGATAGATAGATAGATAGATAGATAGATAGATAGATAGATAGATAGATAGATAGATAGATAGATAGATAGATAGATAGATAGATAGATAGATAGATAGATAGATAGATAGATAGATAGATAGATAGATAGATAGATAGATAGATAGATAGATAGATAGATAGATAGATAGATAGATAGATAGATAGATAGATAGATAGATAGATAGATAGATAGATAGATAGATAGATGGATGGATGGATGGATGGATGGATTGATGGATGGATGGATGGATGGATGGATGGATACATACATACATGCATACATACATACATACATACATACATACATACATACATACATACATACATACATACATACATACATACATACATACATAGTGACCTATAATAATTATAAATTTCAACCCTAGCATATAATAGTAGAATTGTGTACTACAAATACCATTTCCGAGGCCTCTCTCTCAGTGGTACTCTAGTTCTTCTTGGCCTTGGTTAAAGTTTGATTTGCATATTGGATGGGCATGTCTAGTTTGTATTCTTCACTATATTGTATGAGAACTCACCCTACTACATAGGCACTAGCATCCACATCGACATGAAAATCTTAAGACCAATCTGGAGTAATTAGGATTGGTGCTTCCCAAGCTTTGATCTTAGAACCTCGTAAGCCTTTTCCTCTTCTTCATCCCACTTAAATGAAACATGTTTACATATAAGCCTTGCAAGTGGTTGAACTATCTCTGCATACATTTTGATCAACCTTCTATGGTATCGAATATGGCCCAAACTTTGTATTTCTTTCAATGTCTTAGGCTTAGGTAGCCTCAATACATCTATAATTTTATCTGGGTCAGGAGCCATACCTTTGGCAAACACCACATGTCCAAGGAGGCTACCTTCTATCACTAGAAAGTGACACTTGTTTGGATTCAACTTCAACTGTGTTTCATTGCATCTATTAAAGACCTATCCCAATTGGGCTATATGATAATGTAAGCATTCCACAATAATACTCATATAAGTACCTCAAGAGGTGGAAAATTCATCCATGAAGATTTGAAGGGAATCGGATAGCAGGGGTCCATAGATAAGATTCATTCTCAATGATGACCTCCCAATCAACAATGGAAATCCTTTATCCACCTGTGGAAAGCTCAAGATAACAAAGTCCAAAGTAAATTTGTTAACTTATAACTTAGTTAGAACTCAGGGAATCACTCAAAAGGAATTTACCCTGGTATGATTGGCCAATGTTACTATGAAATTAGCTCATCTTGAGGGTTGAAGCCCAAGCTTCTCCATAGTGTATGTTGGCATTAGATTAATGCATGAGACACCATCCATTATAGCTCCTTGCATATTGTGTCCTCTTATAGTGATGTTGAATCATGGGCACTTATAATCAGTAAGGGGATCTTCCCCTACCACCCTTCCTTTGCACATAGTATTAATCTTTGCAATTAAAGTGGATGTGGATACTTTATCTATAATCTGCAAAACTTTTGATCTGAATCTTACATCCATTTTTAATAGATCAAGGATACTAACCTCCTTCTTTATTGTTGTTAGTAGTCTCGAAGCCTTTTCCAAAGAGGCATGGGCAATGTGCAAATCCTCAAGCTCTTTTTGAGCTCTATTGTATGCTTGTCCTTCATTTGTGCCTGTAAAATCTTCTTTTGATTAAATATCTTTGTTGGGAGTAGGTTACCTCTTACTATTTATTTTTCCATGGTCATTCCATGCATAGTGGACTCGAGACTAGGTTCTTCCTGAGGAGGCTTCCTCTTGCTCCTTGTCTACATAACCATAGACTCAATTTCTTCTAAATGTACTACCCTAGCAGATGGCAATGGCATAGCCGTTTCCTCTAGAACTTCTTCATTATCCATAGAGATCATCTGTATATATGGATGGGATGTGTATGCTTTATTCTTTTGACAACACATGCTGTAGTGGTCTCTAGCTTCTAGGCAATTTCTCCATGGAGGAGAACCCTCTAGCAAAGGACATTTTCTCTAGTAATGTCCACACTCCCCACACCTAAAACACATAATTGGCCTTCTTGGCCAATCTCCAAAGTTCCGTTGAGGATGTGGGTTGTGAGTACTACATTGAGTTGGAGCCACAACCATTACATTTGGTGGTGTCAAAGGCCCTATTTGGGCTCTTGCTATTGGAATCCCTTGTGAGTGGAACTCTTGGGCTTCATGGCCATGCTTCTACAATTGGCACGTTACATTTAAAAGAGGGCATTCACTTACCACATGTTCTTGTTTTATACACATTGTAAACCATAGTCCACTCTTGACTCCACTTCCTCTATAAAGTTCTTGAACCTGCTTATAGAGTTGTGCCATCTCTTTTGTCTGGGCCTACTTTCCTTTTGTAGTTTTAAGGCTTCAATTCCATGTTATAATTGTGATATTGCGCTCTCTTATTCCTCTTGGGGATTGTTCCTCCTTAGGTTCCCAAGCTTCTTTCTCAATTGGGCTACTAGGTCCTCAGGTTCCATGGAGTATAGGAAGCTAGAACACCTGAGTCCATATTGCTTGAGTTCGCTCGAGCATTGTTGCTATGGTAATGAACTCATGAATGGTTTTTGCATGGAGCACCAATTCCTTTATCTTGCATTGAGTGGAGACTAGGAGTTTCTTAGCAAGCCGCTTTTTGACAAAAAAAATTTCATGGGAGGATATAGTAATTTTTCCATAAGGGATTTGGCTCTCATGACAAACTCAAGGAATGTCTCCCCGTTGCTCTAACTTAAGCTCTATAATTCTTCAATATTGTTTTCCATGGATTTTTCTTGTGGGAATAATGTTTTAAATACATCCTTCATTAGGTCCTAGATAGAAAAGTGGTTATCGACAAATTGACTAAACCATTTATCTGCCACACCTTCAAATGTTGTTGAAAAGAGTATCAAGAAAGCATCTTTCCTCCCCATTAGACCCCTTGATTTGCAACCGCCTGACATCCTCATCAAGACCCTCATGTAGCAATCCTCCAAAGGAAGGAAATTATATGTGTAAACAATGTACTAAGGTTTGTAAGTCTACTTGGGCTGCCATGTTCTCTATTGATCTTGTGGACGAAGTGGGACTGATTGACCTACTATTAACTTTCCTTTGACATGAAATAAAGGGTGTACATTCGAATGTTCAAGTAATACAAGAAATATGCAAGAGATTCAACCTTCTTCAAAACTCTAAGAAGTCCTATGTACTGTGGATAAATTCTATGAACATCTAAAGACGAATATTCAATCCAATTATTTTGTTTTTCATTCACATATATATGCAACATATCTTCAAAGTACTGGATTAACCCTTTCGATGTCTCCATCAATCTATGGATGGAAAATTGTACTCATACAAAGTTGAGTACTACCAATCGCATGAAATGTTGTTCTCCAAATGTTTGATGTGAACCTCAAATCCCTATCAAAGATAATGTTTTCAACATCCCATGAAATCAAGAAATTCTTTGACAAACAATTTTGAAACATTCAAGGTAGTATTGGTCTCTTTCATAAGGAAAAGATATGCCATTTTGGTAAGTCAATAAACTACCACAGATATGGTTCATGCTTACTATGGATTATAAAAAATTTGGTAATGTAAGTCCATAGAAATAGAATCCTACTTATGATTTGGAATATCTAGATATTGTAGCATGCATCCTTTTAAACTCAGATTTCATATAATGACACTTCAACCATTCACTAACATACTTTTTTATATCACATTTCATACAAGGCCAAAATAAGAATTTTTCATATTAACATAGGTTCTAGAAAAAACTCGATTGTGCAAAAAAAGATGCATCATAACGATCATGTAATATTTGAACTTACAATGAACATTCAGAACATATGTCCAACCAACAGTTATAATGAAAAACTCCATTCTGCAAGTGAAAATTATCTTGATACTTTGATCTTATATTGGTATGCAAAAAAATTAGAATAGATGCATAAAAAGAATCATGTTGCAAATCATCTTAATTTTATTGAAAAAGTAAGAGTTTACTACAAAAATAAGATTACATAAAGCTTTTTGCCTCAATGTAGAAGCAAAATTACTTTCCTTACCATCCAAATATTTAATATCAAAATCATACTCATTTAATACCTCAATCCAATGCTATTGTATAATTTTTAAGCAATGGTTGTGTGAAAAGCTATTTAAAACTCTAATGATCTGTTTTTTATTCAAACTTAACATCTAGTAACAAATGTCTATAGTGCTTAAATCCATGATCTACAACAAGCATTTCTAGATCATGATTAGGATAATTAAGGTCATGCTTTCTTGATTTTCCCTACCAAACATGTGAAAGAAGACATCCTATTCGAGTGTCACTTGCATCGCATGCAATCACAAATTGTTTCTGTCTCATATATTTTCAAAACACAATTTTTGATTACTTTTTCGTTTCAACGATTCAAAAGATTTTTTAAAAGTGTTAGCTATCTTATAGAAATCATTAATATGTGCTCTTTTGTATCGTACCAATGTAGCTTCTAACATCCTTAATAGTTCTAGAAATCAACCAATCAACTATCATTTTTGCGGTATCCTAGTCTATATGAATCATTTCTTTGAAGATAACTCTTCCTAGGTACATGATTTTTTTCCTTAAGGAAAAAAAGTCTCTTTTTTTAAATATAACTTGTGTTCAAAGTTTTTTTGAGGTCTACAACATGTTCATCATCATCTTTAGACTATACAAATATATCATCGAGAAGTACATAAATGAAATCATCCAAGTAATCATGAACTATATTGTTCATTAAGCACATGAATATAGTAGGAGCATTTTTTAATCCAAAAGGAAAAATTGTGAACTCATAGTGACCATACCATGTTCATAAAGTTGTTTTGGTATATCCTTTAGTTTGATCCTGATTTGGTGATATCCAAACCTTAATTCAATATTGGTGAATATGGTCACTCCACTTAATTTCCTTGACAATTCATCTATGTGAGGAGTAGATACTTAATTTATAATCATTATTTTGTTCACTCCTCTATAGTCAATGCATATCCTATATTAACCATCTTTCTTCTTCTTAAATAGAATAGGTGCTCCCCAAGGTGTAGCACTTAGTCTTATTTAGTGTTTTCTTAAAAGGTCATCTAGTTGAATTTTGAGCTCCTTTAATTCATCTATGTTAAATTTATAAGGTGCTTTGTAATGTGATTCACTCCCGAGATGTAGATCTTCAGTGTGCTCAATTTGTGAAGGTGAGGGCATACAAGGAATACTTAAATGACTAGGTACCCACAAGCACACTCTCCCTATTCTCCCTCCCTTATCAACATTTGTGACCTAAAAAATTTAACCACAGAGCCTGTGAAACCACCATTTTGGGTCAAAGGGCACCCAAACAAACATGAAAACAAGTGTTATTCACACCCCAAACTTGGGCGGCATCCTGAGAGGTGGCAAGCAAGCCACCTAAAACACATGACAAATCACCCTCACCTGAAGCAGTAAGGGTGAGGGGAGAGGAACTTAGCTAAGTCATCCTAACCCGTTACTAGGGCATGCCATTAGGAGGCATCGGCACGCCATGAGGAGGTATCCTCTCCCAATGATGAAATACAAGTCTTGAAAACATCACTGCTAGCCATATTCAATGAAGTGCACTCTAATTTTCCTTTGGAATGCTCTTCCCATATATACAAAAAATACTCCCAAACATAACTACAAGACTTCAAAGCTACAAAAATTGCACCAAAAAAACTTCTAAGCTTACTAATGATGTCACTACCACTAGTTGTAACACTTGTATGAGTTCTAGAACAAATTTACAAAGAAAAGACTATAGCACATCATTTATAAGAATCATGAAAATAGATAGTGCACTTGTGGACTATGAAGGTATAGAAAATACTTACAATGCAAAAAAAAAAACGAGTTTCAAAGTTCTCTTATGTAAATATTTTTTTCTTACTCAATTATAATGCAGCCATATTTGAATTTCATTTTACTAAAACCAATAACACCATTTAAAACATCCGCAAGATCATTAATTTTAGAATTTGATAATAATTCTATATCATAATTTTATTCAATGTGTAGTATTGCAAATCCTTAATGAAACGTTATCTTTCTTTACAAGAAAAACTATCGTTATGAAAAATGATCCTCCATATAGGATATCAACAGCCAAATCAATAGATAACTCCATGGAAAAATCTCCATTAACTCAAAAAGATGACCACCATGTGCATGCTCCAAGTCGACTAAACAAGTCCATTGGCTACTCATTAGATTGTCCACCAAAGAGGTACATGAATGAAGTAGGAACTCATTGGATGAGATCTTCACCCTATCAGATTGGTCCCTAGAATCCATCTGATCCATGTAATCAAGAACCTCCAAGGACTTGATTGTAGCAAGATTAAACGTATACCACCACAAAATAAGACTTGCATAGATGAAACACAAAGTATGAAGAAATAAACCATAATAACATGACGGAATGAAGCTATGAAGTCAATGAAGCTATGAAGTCAACCTCAATGGTAGATAATATTGACACTCCTACTGGCTTATCATATGGATAAGTATAGCTATCATATCCCCCTCTAAATTGTAGGGTGAAATGCTATCATTGCCACTGATTGTAACATGTACGTACTTGATCACCTCGCACGATTCATCATCTCACACACAATGATCAAAGATCATCAACTCCAAGTGAGAAAAACTATGCTCGCACAAGTGATCGGATGAAAAGAGCTAATAACAAAGGCCAAAATCACCTATGCGACCTACATATTGTGGATCTGACACAAGGTATGGAAATGGAAGTGCTCTAGAAATGGATAAGCCACTATGCACTTAACAAGAAGTGGATGTCTAATGGGTATCTCCAAGGAGAGGGGGTATCACATGCATGAAAAGAGACTGGGAAGTGGTACTTTTTCCCCTTATATTCCTTCAATTTTTTTTAGCCAGATGATGTCCCAGATCCTTCATATTGTAACCTTCCCATCTGATAGACCAGTTTAGCCTTTTGCAAATGCTGATATGTCAATGCATTCTGTTTCACTTCTCCCTTTCTCTCAAATATCTAATCAATGGGTCATTCTATCATCATAATGTACCTTCCAGTCTTTTAGATCATTTTACCGTTTTGAATAACATCCTCAAAAGGACGAAATGATCCATGATCTGAAGTGCTGCATCATGATGAACCTGACAAAAAATCTGGATAATCCAAAATGGAGAATGGGAATGTAGTGGATATTTCAAGGAGGGCTGGTATCAGACACATTGGGAGAGGTCAAGTAAATGGGAATTTTCTTCTTCTTTTTTTTTAATTATTATTATTATTAAGGATAAGTCTTCAAGGGAAATAACTAATCAAAGAGATAAAACATGTCTGCATTGCCACATGTCTGCATAGAAGAGAACTTTCAAACGTACTCTTTGAAAATCAAAAAGTGTAATCATCTAATGTAATACAACTGCTTCGTGTAAGCCTCTTCTTCCCTGCTAGCAAATGCAGAATTTAGTGTAAGAATTATAATCGAAATGCTCAGAGTCTGCATAAAATTCCATGTGTAAATCTTCATCTAACAGAATACCCATTACTGCATTAGTGGGTGGAAAGATGAAACACATGACCAGTAAGTAGGCAAGTCATATACATCTTTCCTTCCATTGTCATGTCATCATGGCACATCACATGGATGCCATGGCACATCACACAGTACATGTCTCAGACTCCTTAACCTTGTATCATCCATATTGAATTTCATTAAAGCTTTACTTTCTGAGATTGTCTACAAGATGGTCACAAGACATCCATGTTAAGCATTCCATAGGTAATGATGTGATCAATATCTAGGCCTTCCTTTACGTGATCTGCCACCATAATCACCATACCTTGATCCCATGTCTTTTTCCCCATAACGCCCCCTATTGCTTCTCATATCTGTATCATTGAAGCGGTCATCATAGGGATCACCACGAGATCTACGAAAACCACTGCTGTCCCTGCGACCACGAGAGCTACCCCTTCCATATCTGCGAGGGCGATCTTCATCATCCCAATTTTCAATCCGTCTGGATGATGATGCCTCACCATTATTGAAATCATCTTCCTCTTCATCACCTACTACACCACGCCCAAATCTTCGAGATTCACCAACATCCTCATACCTCCTGCCAGAGGACCCTATCTTCCCAGACTTTCCAGAACTTTTCACTGGAAACAGACTTGACAGAGAGGATTTTTTATGGCTTCTTGAGCCTCCCTTAGATTCATCAGATAGAGAATCCAATGTATCCTCTTCAGAACCATCAGAATCTAATATATCATCAAGCACATCATAAGGATCCTTCCCTGTGCCATCTTCTTTCCTATCATCGCTGCTAGTCTCAAGGACATCATCTGAATCTTCATCTGTATCCAAACGTGTTGAAGCTGATAATGATGAAGATTGCACTTTTGAGCTTGCTTGCCCTCTAGTTGTAAGAGAAGCCTTACTATCCTTCCTTTCTTTTACTTTCACCATTTGCTTGCTATTAACAGAAGAATCCTTGACTATATCATCCTCCTCCAAAGAAACATCATCAATGCATTTAGCTGTGCCATCTGTATAAGTGCGTTGAGGACGTCTACGACTACATTCAACACACCTATGTTTTGTGTCAAGATTCATGAAGGAGCACCTGCAGAAATCCAGGGTTACATCAAAATTTATTACAGCAAAAGAAATATAAATGTCTGAGAAACTATGATAAGTTACAATTCAGCTGCAAGGTCTGCATACCTTGGGCATTTCCATTGGGTTGAGGACTGTACTCTAGATTCCTGCCCAACTTCAGTCTTACCTGACATCGTTCTTTCAGCAGAAACAATGCCAGATTTCAGGGCATTCAACTTTGATAGGGTATTATTGTCAGTTTTTGAGGCTTCTATTGTGTCTGATGCATTGGGAATGATAGAATTACTTTCATTTGGGCCGGTTGAAATTGGACATGATTCATCTTTGGACTTCAAGCTGAATGTGATGAGCTCACGCAGGAGATGTGAGATACAAGATCTGACATCCTCCCCTGAAGTACCCTCTGTGAGTGTGCTGTAGATTAATCTCATCACATCCAATAAATTTGGCTGCATGATTGCAAGCTCCTCCCTACCAATCTTTTTGTAGGAAACCTGAGGATTTGTCAAACATCAGTGATATTTAGAGCCAGCACCACATTTTAATGGCAATACTCTCTGTAAACTCACCGTTTCTTTGTGTTGAAAATGCTGACGCAACCTCTTCTGGGATAAGGCTGCCTTT
>CM035432.1:146424685-146779685 GCA_020310875.1 Ceratopteris richardii
AAACATTTTTGAGGTGATTTTTGGAGCCATTTTGGAGTACTTTCGTGCATAGGTCTCTTCACACAAATTCGAGAACATCAAGAAGAGTGTTTTTTGTACTTCTCTGAAACTACGTATTCACCTTTGGGGCCGTGTTTTCAGCCATACTCGTAAAACTACAAGTTTCTCGAAAGGTTTTCAATTGTGATGGGAGCCGCCATTGCAAATTTATGCAGGTTTCTTGAACCCAAACAACAGAGTTGACGGACACTTGCAAGTGTAGTTTTTGGATTATGCATTCAGCCTTTTAATGTCATTTTACTGCATATATTGAGCACAGACACACTATGTACGCTTTTGTGGATATCGTTTATGTATGTCTATGTGGTCATTGATATAGCGGTTACGTTTTTGCATAAAGCCTTTTAGGCTTGATAAAGAGGGTTGTGAGGTTTTCTTAACTATGACACACCTAGGGGTCTCTTCTGTGATGCAGGTGGAAGACTTACCGAGCGTCACCATAGGAGATGTATGATAGTTATTCATAGGTGCTCGATAATCCTAGTTGGCTTCTTTCGGATAACTGATTATATGAAGTGGAGACTATGCAGGGAAACGTGTCCATACTTGCAGTTTTATGAGATTTTGACACTAGTCATATGCTCATTTTGCAGAGGATACTCTGGCAAAATTTTTCCAGATTTCTTTTGGTTTTGTCAACTATACAATGGTCGATTTACTCCTTGATACACTTATTGGTGTGAGCACATTTATTCTCACATAATTCCTTTGGTTGGGCGTTACTGTCCATTAATTATTTTCTTAGAAGACTCTACTGAATTTTTCCTAGAATCTGACACTTGGTCATTCTTTTTTCAGCATTAGTGGTATTTTTGAGCTTCTCTAGCTCCATTATCACTCTATTAAGTTCTCTATTATAATGGGACCAGAGGCCTCAGGCACGTCTGGTGGATCAGGTCTAGTGCTAGTTTTCCGAGGAGGAGCTATAACTTGCAGGGAAAAGACCATTTTGAGATTCGAAAATTTGATGGCTCAAACTTTGCTCTATGAAAGAATCAGATTAAAGATGTGCTAATTCAAAGGAGGCAATGGAAGCCAGTAAATGGAATCTCAAAGAAGCCTGTTGACATGGATGAAGATGATTGGCATGAGTTAGATGAAATGGGAAGGTCTACCATTGAATTGCACCTCGCAAATAATGTTTACTTTACAGTATTGGACTGTGAAAGTGCATAGGAGCTTTGGAAAATGTTATGCAATACATATGAAAAAGAAACAGCATCAAACAAAGTGTACCTGATGAGAAAGTTATATGATCTTCGCATGAAGGATACAGGCAGTGTTGCTTCTCATCTGAATGAGTTTGATGTTATATTCTCCCAGTTATAGGCTCAAAAAATGGGCACGGATAATGAAATGAAAGCGGTCTTGTTGCTATGCACCTTGCCATCATCATGGGATACATTTTGAACATCTATTAGCAATAGTGCACCTCGTGATAAACTGATATATGATGACATATGAGGAGCACTCTTGAGTGAGGAGATTTGTAGAAAATCTATGGTTGGCACTCAGAGTGGAGATGCATATAATGTTCGTGATTCTTACCAAGGAAAGAATCAACAACGTGGCAAGAGCAAGAACAAGGAAAAGAATGGTCAACGAAATAAGAGTAGAAGTAAATCAAGGAAGAGGGATATCGAATATCATTATTATCATAAGAAAGGACACATGAAGAAAGACTGAAATGCGCTAAAGAATGCTAAAGGTAAAGGGCAAAATGTTGATGGCATGTTAAACAGTTACTTGCACCATCTATTTCAACAGTGAAGATTGAAGAAATCAATGCTATTTCTGATGATGTTGATGTGTTGACACTTGATAGAACTGTGCGTACCGAGGCTCTTATGGCTGATTCTCTTTCCCACACATGGCTGCTAGATTATGGTGCTTCTTTCCATGTGACACCACACAGAGAGTGGTTCTCTACTTATGCAGCAAAGTCTCTTGGTACTGTGAGACTTGGTGATTCTTATCAGTGTGATGTCGGGATTGGAGATGTGGTTGTGCAGTTCATTGATGGTTCAAAATTTACTATGCAAATGTATGCCATGTACCTCAGTTATCACGCAATATGATTTCACTGTTCAGTTCATCAACTTGATGACCTTGGTTACAAGGTGGTCTTCTAGGCTAAGTCCTTTTGCATATCAAAGGGCAATATGGTTATTGTAAAAGGAAGCAAAGTTGGCTCACTTTATCCTTTATTTGTATCACAGAAAGAGCACTTGTTAGCTATTTCTGAAGAGCCTATGGCTTGTATTTGGCATGGTCGTTTGGGCCATATATCTCGTAGTGGAATGGAAAATCTCTCTCGTTCTGGCTACTTACCCGTGTTATCTTTCTCTGAATTTTCATTTTGTGAGCATTGTCAATATGGAAAGCAAACCAGAAATGTGCATAGAACGCACATTGACTCTTCAATTCAGCCTTTAAATCTCGTTCATACAGATGTGTGTGGTCCTATGCCCACAAGGTCATTAGGAGGTTCTCTTTACTTTGTCACTTTCATAGATGATGTTACTAGAAAAGTTTGGGCATATCCTATCAGATCGAAAGATGAGGTATTCCCTACTTTCAGAAAATGGCTTGCTTCAGTTGAGACTAAAAAAAGAACTAAGCTCAAAGCTTTACGTTCAGATAATGAGGGTGAGTATATCTCACATGAATTCAGTCTTTTCTGCTAGTCTAGAGGAATTCGTAGAGAGTTTACGGCTTCTTGTACCCCAATACAGAATTGTGCAGCTAAAAGGATGAATAGAACTACTCAGGATAGAGTAATCTCTATGCTGCATCATGCAAACCTTTTACAAGGCTTTTGGTCAGATGCAGTATTGCCTTCGGTTCATGTGATTAACCTTTCACCTAGTACTGCCAAAGTTCATGTGATTAACCTTTCACCTAGTACTGCCAAAGGTCTGAAATTGGCACAAGAGTTATGGATAGGGAAGCCATCATATTATGATCATCTTCAAGTTTTTCCGTGTGAAGCATATGTTCATATACCCAAGAATCTTAGACAAAAGTTGGACCACAAGTCAAAGAAATGCATTTTTTTTGGATATGGTTGAGAACGACAATTTGGATATCACTTATGGGATCCTGAAACACGGTCACTGAACAAAAGTAGTGATGTCATTTTCAGTGAGTCATCCCATTAAGGAGGTTGAAGTGAGAAGAGTGGTGTTTGAGGATATTAGTCCTCTAGTTAGCATGCATAAAAATGTTGCACATAGGGTCACAACACCTGCAGAAAGTTACATGACTTTTTTCCCCATGAGAACTATCAGAAGTCTGTAGCTTCCTTTATGAATTCAGTTTTTTCTCAGCTTAGAAGCAAAAGTACGAAAAACACAAGCAGATACATTTAGGAATAAAACAACAAATCGTATAAAAGAACAGGATTAAATTAAAGCATTTAAAGTTTGTACACATAAAATAAAAGGAATAAAATAAAGAAATAAAAGGATATAAATATTTTTAGCATCCCAAAGAAAAGAAATATTACTTAGCACAAGTATTATATCAATAAAAAGTAAAACAAAGTGTGCATCTTTTTACTTCTGCCTCTGTCCAAACAAGACGTATATGTTTCCATAGTTTATTAATACCTTGAACAAGAAATTATGATCCTTACGTTCTTCATCAGTGACCTAGAGTCAGTGCAGGGTAAAGAAAAGTGAATCTTCATATTAAGACGTCTCAAAAAGCCAGCGAACCCTTCTGAACTTTGTAGTGAATCTATAAAGCATATACAAATTTGCATTGAATTTTCGGATCTGTAATGACTCAAATGCTTGCTATACAGCAGGACAAAACACTTTCAAATGTTGCCGTTGAATGGGATGGCTTACCCGAAAATAGACTCATGAGCCAGCGAGAATCTCTGGATTGCCCTGTTTACATGTGCTGGATCTTCGAGGATGCTAGTATCGTACGATGAATGTACCTTCCCATTATTGAAGTAACCAGTATCGAGAAGATGCTCCATAAATGCACTCCACTCGAGTAGTGGACGAGTTTTCTCCGAAACCTGAGCTCCGGCAATTTCAGGATTTTTCTTTGACGTGAGAGCTCTAACCTCGTCGAGAATAGAGTTAGTCATGTTTCTTTGTCCTTCTATTTCAGTTATTAGCGCTTTCATGAGCTGTCGATGTTCTATAATTATCCTATTCAATGAGCTTTCAACCTGCTCTTCATAGGGTTCAAGCGTGGATGCTGGGACATCTCTAGTACAATAGCCATTTCCAGAAGGAAATTCTTCCGCCCGATGGTTTTCTGAAGATAATGATTCCGCCTCTGCTGTTGTACTAAATGTCGCGGAGAAGAACCCACCTGAAGTAGAAAGGAAAGCATCACCGGTAGCAGAGTATACGTCATGAAAACGAAAACCTTGCAACCTTAAGTGTGCAGAGGACGCAATAGGCAGCAGCTTAGTGCTCTGCCTCATTTGCAATAATAATCTCCATGATCCCTTCCACATTGCCTCTGATAAGCTGGGAGAGGGAGAACGAGTGCTACCCAGGCGAGCAGCTATGTTGGTAACACCTAAACCTCCTCAAAACCCTCTTCAATTAGAAAAAAAATCGACCAAGGCCGAGAGAGAGAGAGAGAGAGAGAGAGAGAGAGAGAGAGAGACCCTCTTCAATTACAAAATTAATCGACCAAGGCCTAGAGAGAAAGAGTGGAAAAGCCGAACTGACTTATTGGATTAACATCATAAATAGATCCTTCATAGGTTTGAGAATCGTTAAGGCTCTCTTTCAATTAATTCAAGCAAAACGACATTAGGCTTCGGCAGAACTTTCTTTTTCAATAAAAAAATTTCTTAAAGGCTCTAGATGATGCGAAAGAGGTGCACTTTCCATGAAGGCAAAAAACCTCTCCGTAAAAATAATCATGTCAAATTCTTTGAGTGTTATTGAATTTTTAATAATCGTGTCAAATCTTTCGTGAGTGATATCTAATTTTTAACTTCTCTCGAGTTCGTGGTGATGTAGTGGTAAACACTTTGGATTGTGGATTGTAAACACATGCTTAATATAAACAATAATAACATTCAATAGAACAAAACTCTTCATTACTTAATACCATACACACAATTCAAAACATAACTGAAATGAAAAATATATAAATAAAACATATATATATATATCAATGTAAATACATATAATCCAATGTCATAATCAAGAATCCTAATCATCGTCATCATGATCATCATCATCATGATCATCATCATCATGATCATCATCATCATCAGCAGCATCATGATCATCCTGATCATCCTCATCCTCATCATCACGATCACCCTATGACGATCGAGATCATCCCTCCTGTGTTTGTCTCTCCACCTCATCCATATCTTCCTCTCCATAATACTACTGTATTACATATAACAAACATAAATAAGTAAAACAATTAAACCATTCATAAAAATAAAATAATTATATAAAATTTAATAATACTCACAAAGGCATCCGGATGATCTCGCATATACTCGCTCAAATGTCGATATCCAAAACGTGTAGCATACTCGATCTCATGTTTCGTAGGATATCGGCCATAATCCTTTCGCTACATTGAAACAAATAAAAAAGATTAGTTTCTTGCATTTTAACTAAAATAAAAAATATACTCACAATAACACATATACTTACAAATGTAGCTACAAAACCATGATGGCCCATTTGGCCTAGGTGCGATATGTGGCCCGACTCCACTCTCTTCTTTTCAGTAGCTTGTTTATTTAAGAAAAAATAAATACATAAATTAAATGTAAAAAATTACTAAAATATATGAAATTTATAAATATAAACTCTTAATGTGTATACCTTCTGCTGAGGAAATGACTCATGAAGACGTAGCTGTCTACGATAAAACTGCCACGTCTCAGGTGGTATGTTAGGTCGCCTCTTATTTTTTTCCACCATACAATATCTCCTGTTAATTTAATCTCAAAAAGAAAAAAAATCAGAATACATACACATATATACACACACATACACATACACATACCCACATACACATATACATGCAAACATATGCGCATACATATATGCATACATATACACATATACATACATATAACATAAACACACATATACATATCCACATATATACGTACACACACATGCATGCATATACACTCATTCATACAAAATACATGCATTTATCCCACAACAATGTGTATTTGTGTATATGTGAATATGTGTGTATGTGTATATGTGAGTATGTGTGTATGTGTATATATGTATATGTGAATTTTTTGTGTATGTAAATAATTAGATTATTAATATCAAATACCATTATTTGTAGATTCTGATCAATCAGATGGAACTCCACCACCGTCTCCTCATCGTGCAATGACTATATACTGTAAGTATATCAAACATTTAATTTTAAATATATTTGATGGATACATAACTTATATATTTTTTTGTTTCTTATTATAATCAGATTCTGATCAATCAGAGGGTACTCCACCACCTTCTACCCATGCAATGACTTCACATGTGTCCTCCGATAGGAATTATGATGAATTTTACTATCAAGAGCATATTATATGTTGGTGTAACTCTTGTTATGGCATGTATCGAAGACCACGATTGGAATGTATTGAACATGAGGAAGAGTATGGTACTTTTGAGCATGCACCATCACCTGGTCAACATGATAATGCTTGGGTATGTATTTTTTATATAAATTAATGTCATTATTTTATTTAAAAACCATATACAAGATCAAATTACTGTTGATATACAGGAATACTTGCTCGATGATGATGATGATGATGATAATTTTTCTCATAATGTTAATATACCTCGTACACGTCATGGACTTGTTGTTCATCAATTACAAGTAGAGGTTTCTAGAAATCCTCTATCTCTTGGTTTAGAGACTGAAACGGCTGGAGATTATCCATTGCCAGCTCGTGATCGTTCTCTAGTACAAACATATGATAGAAGAAGATATGGAGGATGGAATAGAGGACCACTTCCTTTAGTTGGAGATGTTTTCAACTTTTGGGGTAATCCCTATATGATTGCTCCATCCACTATTACTAATGTTGGTCGTGGTCTCTTTATTGTAGAGGATTTGTATGTGCCTCCGAACTTTGAAGTCACTCTTATGTCATTTTGTGGTCCTATATATGAATGGGGAGATTGGCATCGACTTTCACGTTATGTTCAAAGCATGAGTACTTATAGAATATGCTTGAACGCAGCATCCCTTACTAGTAGAAGGATTTTACATGCAGAAAATGAAAGATTGGAAGACCTTACACACATGGAAATATAGCAGGTTTAATAAATAGTAGACGAGAGTTACATAATAGTTCAAGGACTAATTGCACATTTGAGGAGCGTGAAAATAGTCATGAATCACCATACATGAGTAGAGATGTATCAAGATATGTAGTTGTCAATGCTATTACTACATTACATGCAGGTGATGAACTATTAGTGAATTATGGATGGCGTAGACCTCCAAGAGCACCTGTTAGCTAGAGAGAATAAAAATTTTCTATCCATTTTTAATAACTTATATATTTAATTTTATGTTTAAAGTTTACTTTTTATTCATTTATGGAATACTAATGAATTTTATTTATATGTGTAGATTCCAATGTATGATGTTGATGATATTCCTCCACAACATTCACAATTGCCAGTAAGACATCATTTATCAGAAGCTTTTATGAGGAGGCTATGCAAAAGTGATCATGTGGAATATGCAAGGTTGAAAGATCTATATTCAAAAGAAGATTAAAGTACAAGATTTGTGCAACAATGATGAAGATGATGGCATGGTAAATTTTATTGAGGATTGGTATCAAAATGACAGTGAGAGCATTGATATTTCTAAAAATGAGAAATATCTTCGAGAGGAATGTCTAAAGCATGTATATGAAGGAAGTCGTTTGACATGACTAAGTGTGAGTTTATTTATTCTCAATCTTCAAAATCATTTTGGATGGATTAATGTATCTGTTTTGACACTATTAAGGTATAATTTTCAATTTTCTATCTATCTATCTATCTATCTATCTATCTATATATATATATATATATATATATATATATATATATATATATATATATATATATATATATATATATATATATATATATATATATATATGCATAAATATATATATATATATAAATACATGCATATATAAACATACACATAATATACATACATATAAACATACACACACATATACACACATACATATGTTATGAGAGTAAGGTCAAATTATACATACCTGTATCGAATGAAGATGTTTTGTCCATCTAGCCTTTAGAATTGTCCACCCAACCTTTAGAATCTTCTTGATACATATGTTTCTCCTATTTTAGTCGACCTAATACCTGTGTTGCTAATTCTTTTTAATACAAATATTAAGTAGCAGTTACCAAGGAAGGTATCAAGTCATATGTAAAATGGGAGGAGCAAATTTATCTTGAAGATTTTGAAGAATGGAAAAATAATTTTAAAGGATGGGCAAACAAAAAGTGTCCATTCAATGCACGTTTTTAGTCGTACTTTAGATAACATAAGAACAAGAACTTGAATTGAATGGACACTTTTTGTCCGCCCATCTTTTAAAACTATTAATGAATCTTTGAAAATGTTCCCGAAAAATTTGATCCTCCCATTTTACATATGACTTAATACCTTCCTTGTAACGGCTACTTAATATTTATAAACAACTTAGGAAGGCAGGTAATATGTTGACTATAAAATGGGAAACTTTCAGACGATTCAAAGGTCTAGATATGAAAATCTGCAAACCACAATATACAAAAAACAATTAAAAACGAAATCAAATATACACACCTACACATGCATACATACATACATATACATACATATATACACATTCATACATACATACACATGTATACACACATACATATACATATATGCATACATATACGCATATGTATATATACATACATATACACCTATAAAACACATAATACATACATATATACATATACACATACACATATGTGTATGCATGCACATGCATATACACATCCACATACACATATACATAAGCATACACATATATAAAATTATATGCATATATATATGTATGTTTATTAATTTACTTTTTTTAATATTTCTTTTTTTGATGAACTTACAGGTTATTATCTGAAAAGTTTTTACCAAGTCAGAATATTCATCCTACCTCACATGATGAAATGAAGAAGATAATCAACAATCTTGGTATAGATTATCAATGTATATATGCATGTCCTAACGATTGTATTTCATATAGAGGTGAATATGCAGACTCTTTGACATGTCCCAAATGTCAATCTCCTCGATATAAGGGCGAAGAAGGTAAAATCCCAAAAAAGGTATTGAGACATTTTCCATTGGCTCCACGGATTAGACATAAGTTTCAAAGCCCCGAATTATCAAAGCTTTTGACATGGGGACATGATCATAAAAGTACTGATGGAATAATCAGAATTCCTCATGATAGTGTTGCTTTTCCGCATATTGATTTTACATGGCCTGAATTTGCACAAAATCCACAGAATCTAAAGTTAGGAGTTGCATTAGATGGGGTTAATCCATTCTCCATGAAATCCGATAAATGGTCAACATGGTCAGTGGTAGTCATAAACTACAATCTTCCGCCATATCTTAGCATTAAAAAGGAACATTTAATGCTTTCACTTGTAATCCCAGGAAAAAGACAAGTTAAAGATATGAATGTATATCTTGCTCCTCTCATTGACGATCTCCAAGAGTTATGGAGAGGTATGAATGTCATTGATGTATCGAAAAGCATCAATGAAAGACATATTATGGTTCGTGGTATTGTGGCTTGGACTATTCACGATTTTCCAGGATATGGTGTTTGTTCAGGTATTGATGTGATTTTTTTATTCAATATGCATATAAATAAATATGATTTAATCTAATTATATTTTTATCGTTTTCATAATGCAGGAATATCTACTAAGGGTTATAAAGCTTGTCCATATTGTGGTGATTGGTTGAGATCAATCTATAGTAAGAATCTCAACAAAAATATTTATCTTCAACATCAACAATTCTTGTCTGATGATCATCCATTAAGATCTAAAAGAGAAGCGATACATTTTAATGGAAATGCTTGAAACAGGTTAGTGTCCAAAACCTATGACGCCTATGGATTGGCATAAAAAATGGACAGATGGACCTCTGATAGATCCAGAATCAGAAATCTTCAATGATGATGAAGATAATGAGTATGTGAAGAGAGGTAAAGGAAAATTGGCACTCACAGAGAACATATCAATATGGTATTCTTTGGAGCATTGGAAAGAGTTAAAAGTATGTCATCTTCTTGATCCTATGCATATATTGAAGAATATTGGTTATTCACTATGGAAGATCTTCTTGGACTAAAAGATACCATAGCATCAAGGAATGATTTGAAAGATCAAAAATCAAAACCAAAGTTATGGCCAGTTTTTGATAGACATCGACAAGAAACGACTTATGCACCTACTCCTTGGGTACTTACAACAAAAGAGATACAAACAAAATAGAATTCAATTGATTAAGACTCCTACAAGATATGGAGCATCTTTTCAAAACATGTTTACTATGGATGATAAGAGCTTATCTAGGTTAAAGACCCATGACTGGCATAAATTTTTGAAACATATTTTACCTTTGGTTATCGATGGATGTACAACGAAAGGAGTACGAGATGTGATCTATTGTCTTGGATCACTTACAAGGTAATTATGATACTTTTATATTTAATATGTATGCATATTGGATATCTTTTATTTTTTAATTAACTTCTTTATAATTTTTTTAATGATATGTATAGGTGGATTACATCCAAAGAGATTGACAAAAACTCGATCCCACAAAAAAAACATGAATGCAAATAGCTACTATGTTTGATGGAGAAAGAACTTCCTACTTCATTTTTTGATATTCAGGTTCATTTATTAGTCCATCTTGTAGATGAAATAGAGATTGCAGGTGTTGTCGACACTCGATGGATATTTTGGATCGAGCGATTTATGGGAATATTAAAAGGTTATGTGCGACAAAGAGCAAAACCAGAAGGATCCATGGCAAAGCTTTGGATGGTTGAAGAGTGCATGTATTACGTTAGTGAGTACCTTGAAAGAGTTCATGAAGAAGCTCCACATGCATGGACCAACAAGTCTTCTTCAAAAATAATAGATGAGGTATTATCAGGTAAGGGAGTTCCATTTTTATTTACATTTCAAGAAAAAAATGATGTTTCTACTTTTGTAGCATAGAGTTTTTAAATTAGGGGTTTTAAAACCCTAATATCAAAATTAGTGTTTTCAAATTAGGATTTTTGAAATAGGATTTATTTATTTATTTATTTATGTGCGTGTATGCATGTGTTGTGTATGTATGTGTATCTATATGTGCGTATGCATGTGTTGTGTGTGTCTGTATATGCATGTGTATATGTATATATGCATGTAAATATGATTATATGAGTCTATGTGTGTGTACATATGATTATGCATGTGTATGTGTATGTGAGTATTTGTATGTGTCTATGTGTATTCATTATATGTGTGTAACTGCATGCATGTGTATGTGTGTGTAAAAATGTGCATGTATGTGTGTGTATGTATAAATGTGCATGTATGTGTATATGTGTGTAAATGTGCATGTATAATGTATGTGTGTGTGTATGCGTGTATTTGTACCTCTAGTCTCACTCTTTTCTCTCTCTCTCTCTCATATACATGCATACATACATACATAAACACACATACTCATATCCACATATATATACATAAAAGCAATGCGTACCGTGCATACTCATATCCACATATACATATCCCTCTCATCATGCTCACTACAAAAATTAAAAAAATCATGTAAATAAAACATAAGATATTTATTTCAATTTATATGTAAAATTTATACTTCCTTCCATGGTAAGTGGACAAGGCGCAGGTAAGAGTTGCATAATGCCGGCATTCTTCTCTTGAACTCCAATCCATTCCCTATGTACACAATGTTCCCCTCTGGCTCTATATCACACTCTAGCCCTAAGGTGCCTATGCATGTCCTCATAGGAAACTCTGCTTTGCTATCATGATCTGGAGGTGGTATAGGTGTCCTGAAAATAGATAGATAAAAATAAATAAAAATATGTGTTATAATATCATTAAAAAAGTTTGTGAAAAAAAAAACATAACTATGAGCAGATAGTTGACTTCCTGCATGTGGAGCCGCAGAAGAGCCCTCCTCTGATTTTTGGGTAAGCATCTGGATCGTATAATCTAGCTCATCATCAGGCATCTCTGAGTACTCATGCATGATGACCCCTAGAGTATCAGACGGAACTTTTGCTCTCATAAGACTTTTTATGAGAGTGAGTTTCTCCTTTCTCTCTCTACTAGGATCCATAATACCTAACATATAAAACAAAATGGGTTAGAAATCAATATATATATATACGTGTACATATGTATGTGTGTATATGTGTATGGTGTATATGTGAGTGTGTGTATGCATGTAAACATGTATGTATGCATATGCATGTGCATTATGTATGCAAATGTATGCATGTAAGTATGTATGTATGCATATGCATTATGTATGCATGCATGTGTATGTGTGTGTGTATGTGTCTCTATGTGTGTGTGTATGCATATATATGTGTGTATGTCTCTATGTGTCTGTCTATGCATATATATGTGTGTATGTGTCCATGTGTGTGTATGTGTGTGTGTCTATGTGTGTATATACGTGTGTATTTGTATATATGTGTCTATGCATTTGTATGTATGTGTGTGGATGTGTGTATGTGTCTGTGTAAGTGTGTATGTGTGTGTATATGTGTGTGTCTATGTGTGTATATGTGTGTGTATCTATATATATATGTCTATATGCATGTGTATGTGTGTGTGTAAATGTGTGTGGATGTGTGAATGTGTGTGTAAGTCTGTATGTGTCTATGTGTGTATGTGTTTGTTTATATATGTGTGTGTGTATCTCTATGTGTGTAAGTTTATATGTGCGTGTGTGTGTGTCTATGTGTGTAAGTGTGTGTGTGTGTCTATGTGTGTATGTATGTGTGTATGCATGTGTAAGTTTTCCTGTGTATGTGTGTGTGTGTCTATGTGTGTGTGTAAAACTGTGTATATGTGTGTATGTTTGTCTTACTCTCTTTGTTCTTACCGTGTGTGCGTGTGTGTGTGTATGTGTGTGCATGTTGGTGTGCTTCTCACTCACACATTTGTGCCTTTACTTGCTCGAGGTCTTCATACCATCCTCATGTCTTCCTGGATTGACATTAAAGGAGGTGCTACTCATCACTGAGCTACACCAAATTTTCGCGCTATTGCTGGGGATTGGAGCTTTGAGGATGAGCATGTGATGGTAAGACGTAGAGAGGACGCGTTGGAATGGTAAGTAGTAGGTAATTGTCTTGTTTTTTCTCCATCTCCATCTCCATCTCCTTCTCCACTTCATATTCCCTCTTCCTTGTCATTCTCCTCATTTGCTTAGTGCGAGTTTGAGAGAGAGCGAGTGTGTAGTGTTGTTTTTGTGTGTTTTTGCATGTTTCTTGCAGGTTTCAGCAGCATCCCATCTCCACCAAGCTCAGCAGGTACAAAATCTTTCTGCGCAAGCCCCGAGGCATCGAGCTCGAGCTATCGTGACACATCGAAAAGTTGACCCAATCACAATTCTGAGTGCACCACGACACTGCGCAGGCTGAGAGCTCTTAGAATCACTAGCCTGATCAGGAAAATTTGCCATATCCCGACCTATCGCGACACACCGAGGTATCGCGACACTCCCAAGTATCGCGCCACTTCGACCTATTGCAATACACCGACCCGACCTATTGCGACACTTCCACCTATCGGGACACTCCCAAGTATCGTGACACTTCCAACTATCGTGACACTCCCAAGTATCGTGACACTTCCACCTATCGCGACACTCCCAAGTATCGCGACACACTGACCTATCGTGACACTTCCACCTATCGCGACACTCCCAAGTATCGCGACACACTGACCTATCGTGACACTTCCACCTATCGCGACACTCCCAAGTATCACGACACTCCCAAGTATCGCGACACTTTGACCTATCGCGACACTTCCACCTCGCGACACTTCAACCTATCGCGACACTTCCACCTATCGCGACACACCGACCTATCGTGACACTTCCACCTATCGCGACACACCGACCTATCGCGACACTTCCACCTATCGTGACACACCGACCCGACCTATCGTGATACACCGGCTTAACGCATGAATTTTTAGGGTGAATTAATGGATTGAATTGAGGTACTTTTGGGATTAAATTTTGGACACATTGGGATGATATTAGAGCCTTAGAATTGGGCAAAATACCTAAAAACCAAGGAGGAATTTCCTGATCCCTGAGAGCCTGTTTTGACCCCTAACTGCCTGATTGGTCATAACTTCACCATACGAACTCTGATTGAGGAGATTTTGGTCTCATTGGAAAGCTTGTTGAGAATCCTACGTGGGCCTCGACTGGTTTTTGTAAGAATCATACGTGGAGTTTTAGAACATGTATTTTTAAGTTGGCCTTTAGGTGGGACTAGGTGGTCATAAGATTTTGGGGGTACAGTGAGTTACTCCAAGGGGGGCCTGTAACTGTTGATGTGTGTCTTTCAATCCATTGTAGTAAAGGAGCTATACTAACTTGTGAACTTTTGCAGGAACATTGCGTGCACTCAAGGCATTCCAAGGCAAGATAGCAAGGGTGAGTACCAAGCTTGAGAGAAGGCTTCCTGGGCTGGTGTAGCAGTCTGAGCAACCAGAGGATTGAGGTTGGAAGTTCTCTCAACCCTCCTTTGTCAATTCCTAGCTTAGGCTAGTACGACTTAGGTGTGGTGATTAACTAGAGCAACGCTAGGCACTAGTCAAGTTTAAGAGAACTAATCAACAAAGTACAAGCATTAAGTAGAGCTTAAGTGCAAAAATTCTAAGGAACAAAAGTAAACTTGAATCGAGCAAATATCAAGCACAAAATTCACTTAAGTACTCCTGACGACGTGATTTCAAACAAGAGCTTAACACAATAGTCAACTAAAAGGACAAAGTGATTGGTGTAAATTAACCTGCAACGAGAGTGTACTTGGGACCAAGGGGGTAGAGAAACTAGGCATATGAACCTTAGGTCAGGCAGACACTTAGGCCGAGATCGACAAAGCCTCAGATCTTCTGAAGCTAGTGTCAATCACACTGCTAGGTCTTGGGCCCAGCAGTTGAGTGATTACCCTTACACTCCCCGATCAGAAACAAGTGATTCTGAGATGTCCTATAACATGGAGAGACCAGTAGGTAGTTTAGGGGTGACGTATTTGGAAAAGCCAGAAGGACCTTACAAGACTCAATTGGAATACATCAGGACTAATCGTCTAGGTGCTCGCATCTATGAAGACGGTCTGAGAAGATCTGTGGTCCAAATTAAGAACCCGGATCAACCCCATGGACTAGAACACCCGGTAGTCAAGTTCGAGAATGGAGCATACCTAGATAAAGAAGGGACTATTTATGTAGTCACCACCCTTCCAGATAGAACAGATGAGTTTGGGAATGTGATCGCAGAGACCGATATGGGTGATATAGAGCAAGGGAACTTAGAGAGAGAGCCGAGGACTCCCTGTGGTAAATTAGTCTTGACCAGAATCATGACTCCAGAGTGGATTCCCTAGGATAATAAAAGATAGATTTCTTTTTAAACCGAGAAACGGATGAGGCTTTTTGGAGATATAAGCCTCCTCAGCCTCATGAAATAGGTGCTCTCACGATCTATGAGTTCAAAGACCTTGAAAGTCCAGGCAAAGTAACTTACCTAGACAATATGTCAGAGCGGATCTTCGTGGTCTCTGATCATGGGAGACATGCCTACACTTGGAAAGGTGAATTTGTTTTTCCCCAACCTCGGTCCCATGTGTCTTACAGCCACCAAGGAGCTGGGACCTCCCAAGCTCATGGAGCTCAAAGAGATAGAAGTAGAGACAGACCTGAGGTAAGCTTTGCCAACCCAATAGGAAGAGAACGAACGCGAATAGAAACTGATAGAGAAGAAACTGAGAGACCTAGAGCTCCAAGGAACCAAAGAAATGCTGATGATTTCCCTTTGCCAAGGCCGAGAGAACACACTAGGACCCTGAGGCCAACCCAATTGGTGAAGTCCATGAAGAACTATTTCGATGGCATAGGAGACCCATACAATCATGTAGCTGAATTTAGACAAGTCTTGAGAGCTGAACAAGTGGAGGACCTATTCACACAATACAATGCTTTTGTTCTAACCCTTAGGAACACTGCCCTTACATGGTTTCAACCCCTGAATGAGAGGCAGTTCAAGAGCATAGACCAACTTTTAGAGGCTTTCATCACTGAGTTCTCTAAGAGTAGCATACGGCATAATACCTCCTCCCTGATTCATAGCTTTGAGCAAACACCTCAAGAGATGGTCAGACTAGCAGGAAGACAGTTTAGGCAATACCTAGAGAGGTGCCCAATGCCTGAGTTACCCACACGAGCCAAGCAAGTGGCTTTGTTCTTAGATGGATTGTTGAGCAACTAAGCTCCGGTCATATGTATATATGAAGGACCCCAGAACTATAGAAGAATGTGTGCGCATGTGCATAGACATTGAGGATAATCTAGGCGAGGAGTTGGAGCTATCAAAAATCTACCAGGATTCGGATAGCTCTAGTAGCTTTATGTCGGGGCAATCCACATCCTTTGAAGAGCTTGCAGAAAAGGTAGCTCAAAAACTAGGAGTCTCTAGCAAACAAATCCCAAGATTTGCCCTAGTTAAGCAGTGCTATACTTGTGGAGGTGACCATATGGCAAGTGTATGTCCCATTATGGCTCAACCCCAAGTGAATCCTAGTAGCCAATACTCCACAATAGAGTGAAGGTACACCAACCACACCGCACAAGACTGCCCTTATAACAAACAAACTGTCTGGCAAAATTACCCTCAGCCATATCCACAATAGGGTAGATACCAGAATCAGTACCCACCACAGCAATAAGGTAGACCACAAAAACCCCATCAAAATCAACAAAGGCCTCAACCTGTGCAACAACCCCCTGCTCCAACCAATGTGATTCCAGTAAAGTACACAGCTGCAGAAGAGAATCTGAGCAGAGCCATAGTCCCAATCACATTGTTGCTATCAGACAGTGATCCAAGTGACCATAGTTTTGACTCCACACTATTGACAGTCCATAGGCTTACTACATGCAGTCACCCGAGCATAACAATCCATACTATTATGAGGACCCAAGTGAAAATAGTGGGGAGCCTGAGTATGCTAATGTCATGTACACAAACCCCAACTCTAGAACTCAACCTAGGCAGGTACGACCGCCATTCCCTAGAGGACCTTGCTTCAGATGTCAGGGAGATCACCTCATACGTGATTGTCCACTGCCTGCCCCTACACAACCCCAACCAGTGACAATTCATGGCTTTTGTCAAGATTGTGGGAAAGAGCATCTCTTACGAGATTGCCCGAAGAACCCCAATAACCTACCAAAAATCACTCCTATCAACGTCATTGGGTTAGTGGTAGACTCTATGGGAAGTATAACGTCCACAGCCCCCGTGCATGTGGTCACTAGAGCTCAAGCCTTGCAGCAAACCCAAGGAGTAGGACAGGAAAAGAGTTATGAGGTTAGTGAGACAGAGAGCCTAACCAAGAAGAGGACAAGAGCTTGGAGAGATAGCCGGGAGAGAATGAAAAGACAATGGTCACAGAAAATGAGCGAACTTGAAGAAAGCTTGAGAGAAACCAAAGCAAAGATAAGTGAACTCGCATCTCAAAACCACCCTCACACTACACCACCACACCCCTTTCCATCGCCCTCCAACCCATCACCTGCCATTCCCCAACTTTCTAATCCACCACACGTAGCCCACCCACCACCCAGAGTAGGATCAGTCCTGGCCGATCCTACTCCTGAGGATCTAGACATGATGCTTAAAGCATATCAGACCAGAATCCAAGAAGGGCCAAACGTGACAGATCATGACAAATGTTACCCTAGAGCCGATCTAGAGATAGAGCGAACAAAGCTTTGTGCTAAGATGGTAGAATTGGCGCAAGCCATGTTTGAAGCTAGTCGCTTGTTCAATGGCTCTAGCTCCACTAGAACACCATTGCATTTTGATGGTCTGTTGGATAGATTGGAGAGGTTACTTACAAAGTCTGGAAAAGGAGCCACCTCCCAGGCTAAGGAGAGGGCAAGTGATAGAATAAGCATTCCCCCGCAGGAAGCTTATGTACCTAACTCCACTGAACCCGACACCTTTTCTTCTATGAATAGGTATTCACCAGAGTTCCTGAGAGAGATTCAAGAAGAGAAATGGGCAAAGGAAAGTGAAGTCCCTCCTCCCATTGAACTTGTGGATGATGCACATGATCAATTCCCACAAGACATCCCTTCTATTTATGAAGAGAAGGAGACCGCCCAATCTCAAGAGAGATTAGACTTCGAGTCTAATTCCTTACAGGAACTACCCCATTTCACAGGCCCATGGGAAACCAAGTCAACTTGCATGAGAGCACCCACAGTCATGATAAGAAACGAAGATTCGATCATACCTAGGAATATTGAGGTAGTAAAGAACACTAAAGTGCAGTGCAATCTCACTTTAGAAGAGCTACTCAAAGTTAAGCCAGAAGTGTGGAAACACGTAGCCAAACAAGTGCCAGACATAGCGAAATCGCGTTCCCAGGTAGGATCACATAGAACAGTGCTAGAAATACCATTGGATAAGATAGGAGATATGAGTGAAGGAGAAGAAGGAAATACCTATCTCCCAGTTACCCATCAGGAATACACAACCAAAGCAATTTTGGACTCAGGTGCAGGAGTCGCAATTGTTACCACTTCCCTATGGAAGCGTTGGGGCAAGCCAGCACTCAGGCCGACGAGAATGAAACTGCAGATGGCCGATGGTCATATTGAGAGGCCCTTAGGATTGCTAGAAGGAATAACTCTCACTACATGTGGTGTTGAGTTCGAGCACACCTTTGCTATATGCGACTTTAGCAAAAACCAAGCCTACGAGATGATTTTGGGAAGGCCATTTATGTGGCAATTGCAAGTGGTACAAGACTGGGGAACCAATTCTTTGTACTTGCAACACTTAGGTGTTACAACCAAAGTCAATCTCAAGGATTACTCTCATGGAGATGTCCCTCCCATCCAATGGAATCCCATCCATAGAGCCAAGGATTACACGAAGTTAGTGCATTCCATAGGATCAGGATCCTCATGGATGCATGAAGACACTCACTTATGGATGTGTAAAGTAGTAGTGGAAGAAGAGAAGAGAGAGAAAGCCAGAGATCTAGGTGTGAAGGAAATCCATAGATCAATTCAAGACCCAGCCTATGCACCTGTAATATTTCCTGACGAAGAGTTTGAACCTCACGGTTGGGCGGAAATTTTAGCAACCATGGATGTAGCCATCAATGAAGAACAATGGACACCCCACTGTGATGAGGATGGCTATGACATTTCAGTCTTCTCAATAGAGCCAATCATGGGAGATGCGGTTTTAGAAGAATGCGAACCTAGCCCTGATGCACTCGAGGATGCAAGTGACTCCGATCTAGAGTCAATCATTATGGACCCACCTTTTGCATCAGATGAAGAATACTTCTATGAGGTAGAAGTTCACCCTCAGAGACATGAAGAGATCATTAAGGATATGAGATTAACCACACAAGTGACCACTAAAAGTGAAGGAAAGAAAAGAAAGAAGAAGGAAGTCACTCCGGAGGAAGAGGAATCCTTGTTTGAGGTCCCCAAGAACTTCAAAAGATATGAGATAGATGATAGGAGAGTCATGGTAAGAATGCCTAAACATGAGGCACAATCAGGAGAGGCCTATGATAGCAAGGAAACTACTAAGAAAATAGTGGTAGCCATAGAAGAGGGAGAAGAAAGATGCACCTACATAGGGCATGACCTGACGGAAGAAGAAGAGCAAGAGTTGATAGCTTTGCTAAGAGAGTACAGAGATGTATTCGCTTGGAGCTACAAGGACCTGAAAGGTGTGGACCCTGACATATGCTCACATACGATCCCCATGACCTGAGAGGCCAGGCCCTCTAAACAAAAGCCATACACATACAATGACAACTATGCTGCCAAGATCAAAGAAGAGATAGATCGCTTGGTTGAAGCTGGATTTATCTATGAAATTGAGCACACTGAATGGGTATCCCCCATTGTAGTGGTGCCCAAAAATAATGGCAAATTGCGTGTATGCAATAACTTGAAGAAGGTTAACGTAGCCACTATCAGGGATAGTTATCCGCTTCCTATCACTGAGCATCTATTAGAAAGGGTAGCAGGCAAGGAAGTGTACAACTTCTTAGATGGGTTCTCTAGCTACAATCAAGTAGCCATTGCACCAGAAGATCAGCATAAGACGGCTTTTGCCACAGAGTGGGGCATATTTGCTTTTCGGGTAATGCCATTCGGGCTTACCAATGCACCTGCAACCTTCCAGAGGCTGATGTGCCACGTGTTTAAAGAGTTCTTGAGGAAAAATTTGGAAGTCTATGTTGATGATCTTTGCGCTCATTCCAGCATTAGACAGACCCATATACCTGAACTCAGACAAATCTTTGACAAATGTAGAGAATATCAAGTCTGCTTGAACCCAGAAAAGTGTGTTGTCATGGTCAGGCAAGGCAAGATCCTAGGGCACATAGTGTCAAAGAATGGCATATCAACAGATGAGGAGAAAGTGAGAGCCATTGCAGAACTACCTAGGCCAAGGAATGTCAAGGAGGTACAAGCCTTCATGGGGCATTGTGGTTACTACCGCCGGTTCATTCACATGTATGCCGTCATTGCAAAGCCTCTGTATTCTCTTCTAACTAACTTTGAGTGGACTGATGAATGTGAGAATTCCTTCAATGAGCTTAAACAAAGATTATGTTCAGCACCAATCTTGACCACACCAGATTGGAACAAGCCATTCCATGTTCATGTGGATGCCTCCAATTATGCTATTGGATGTGTACTTGCACAACCTACTGGTGAAGGTAATATGGATCTTCCAATTGCTTATGCCAGTAGACAGTTGAATGCAGCTGAACGAAACTATACGACCACTGAGCAAGAAGGATTAGGCATGGTATACGCTGTTAAAAAGTTTAGACACTATTTGCTTGCAAATAAGCTTAAATTTTTTACGGATCACCAAGCTCTACTGTACCTAGTAAACAAGCCATGCAATACAGGAAGATTAGTAAGATGGTTCCTCTTACTAGTGGAATACGACTTTGAGGTAGTGGTGAGAAAGGGCAAGTCTCATTTGAGAGCAGATCATCTCTCAAGGCTCACATCAGGAGAGGCCCCACAAGGAGTGTCAGATGACCTACCTGATGCTTACTTGTTTAATTTGGAAGTTGTACCGCAGTGGGCTAAGCCATTAGTGCCAGTATTGACATACGGTCCTAATCAACCGGTAATGCACACAGAAGATAGAGAGAGAGTAAAAGCTCAAAAGTATCATATCTTAGCAGGAAGTATGTACAAACATACGGAGCAAGGAGTATTAGCCTGTTGTGTGGAAGAGGACAAGTACGCTAGATGGTTGCAATTAGCACATGTAGGTGCATTAGAGCAACACTACTCAAAACAATGAACCCTACAGACACTAAGGAGACTAGGAGTGCATTGGCCAACTATGGAAGTTGATGTCCATAGAATGTGCAAAGAATGCCCAATCTGCTGCACTAAACCACCAGTGGAACATGCCACTCTTTATCGAGTGTCTTTAGTGCCAGATTGGAGTGAACCATTAGTAGCCTCCTTGAGGACGGAAACATTCCCTCAAGATATGACTTTGGCTAGACAAAGGAGTTTGGAACAAGAAGCCTTGGATTACACAATCATAGGTGATAATTTATACAAACGTGGTAAAGATGGTTACCTACGACTGTGTGTCCATGAGAGCGAATACCTCAAGATATTAGAGACTGCTCACCAAGGCGTAGTAGGAGGACACTTTGGTCCAGATCGGGTGATCAAGGCAATACTATTTGCAGGGTTTTGGTGGCCAACCCTTCACATGGATGCACATACCTATGTGAAGAGGTGTGATGTTTGTCAGCGGACTCAGTATCCTATACGCAAGGATGAGATGCCATTGAAACCTATGATGGGTGGACATGCATTCTCTAAGTGGGGAATAGACTTTGTTGGTCCTATTAATCCCCCAGCTAAGGGTTCACATGCTGAGTATATCATTGTGGCCACAGACTATCTAACCAAGTGGGTAGAAGTGAAAGCCACTACAAAGAATGACCCTCAAACAATAGCAAAGTTCCTATTTGAAAATGTGTTCACTAGATACGGATTGCCAATAGAATTAGTAAGTGATAGAGGGACTCACTACTTAAATGAAGTCATTGAAAATCTTCTTCAAGAGTTCTTGGTGATACACAAGAAGTCTGCTCCCTATCATCCACAAGCTAATGGGCAGGCCAAAAGCACAAATAAGATTCTTTGCAATGTGCTAACTAAATTGGTGAACAATAAACGCTCTGATTGGGACAAACAGCTACACCATGCTGTTTGGGCATACCGAGTTGCGTATAAAACGGTACTCCAAGCCACACCCTTTCAGATGGTATTTTGCCAAAATGCAGTGCTACCATTAGACTTTTTGATACCTACATTGAGAGTAGCACAGGAGCATAACTAGACAGGGCATGAGCTCTCTTCTAGAATTTTTGATCTGGAACGACTAGGTGAAACAAGACTAAGAGCGGCAGCAGGAATATATGCAGCTAAGAAAAGACAGAAGGCATACTTTGATGCCCACGTTAAGGATAAAGGCTTGAAGGCAGGAGATCTAGTACTAGTCTACACCCTGAAGCAACATGCAAGAAAGTTAGAGAAGCGTGGCTATGGACCTATGATCATAAATAGAATTTCAACTAGTGGAGCAGTACAACTAGCCACTTTAGAAGGCGATGTTCTCCCTAGCTACATAAGCGGATGCAGAGCCAAGTTATTGTTGAAGAATCACTCACGAATTTGACATACAGAAAAAGAAAGATAAAGAGAAGCGAAATCAAATATTCAGAAAATCAAAAACCTTAATGAAGGGACAACCAAAAGTTCACCGGAAGTAACAGAAATAAGAAGATCATGGCAGATCATGTCCAAATTGATAAATTGGACAGAGATAATTATCCCGCGTGGGTAATGCACATGGAAGCCTTACTTATGAGTAAGGACTTAAAGATGTATGTGATCGGAGAAGAAAAGAAGCCGACTTTCGAAGATGATAGTCAACCGAAAAAAGAAGAATTAGAAGCCTTGAAGCTGTGGCAGAAGAAAGATGCAACGACAAGAGCTTACATCTATAATATAGTTTCAAACCATCTACTACCGCACATTAGAGGCCTGGAGAAAGCGGAGGACATATGGAGTGCATTGGAAGATCATTTCCAAAATACTACGAAAGCTAGGAAGGCTAGCTTATGGTCTGAATTTACAACGTTCAAAAAGAAGTCGAATTAAAGCATTAGTGACTATGTCACTAAGATGAAGTATCTAGCAGATAGTCTTGGATCCATAAATGAAGATGTCGAAGATCACAGATTAATAGCGCAACTGCTAACAGGTTTGAGAGGAGATGAAAGGTGGAAACCTTTCGTACTCTC
Organism: Ceratopteris richardii; assembly: GCA_020310875.1. Lineage (NCBI taxonomy): Eukaryota > Viridiplantae > Streptophyta > Polypodiopsida > Polypodiales > Pteridaceae > Ceratopteris > Ceratopteris richardii. The sequence goes on from CM035432.1 coordinate 146,448,486, forward strand.
AACTGAACTTTCCTTAAATCATTTTGTACCAGATTTAAATTAGTTGCTTGGTTTGATGCTCACATATGAGCAAGACCTGAAAGGAGATGCAGATAAAGGACAAAGTTCTGCAATGTACATGAAGAACAAGAAGAAAGACAAAGGCAAGTCAAAAGACGAAGAAGAATCGAGTTCTCAAGCTTACTATGCAAGAGGTAAAGGCACCGGCAGAGGAAGAGCAAGAGGTTTTGGAAGAGGAAGAGGCAGCCAGAGCAATAACAAGAAGGCTTGCTGGATCTGTGGACTAAGTAATCATTTGGCTCATGATTGTTGGCACAATCAACAAGGATCAAATCAAAATCAGAACAGTAGAGGTAGAAGCAGAAGATATCAGAATAACTTTCAAAGAGGAAGACAAAATCAAAGAGGAAGCTATGGTAGAGGTGGAGCAAGAAGTTGGGGACAAAATCAATCCTACAACACCACCTACAACAACTACGCAAATGACACACAGAATGAAAGTCATACATCATTGATGATGAACTCAATCAGCACATCAGATAACGAAGACCTAAAGGTATTTTACATTGATTCTGGATGTTCTAATCACTTGTCAGGAAATATAGAACTAATGTCAGAATTGGAAAAAGGTAGTTCCAGTCATACTGTTCAAACAGGTGACAATACGAGACATAGTGTACACTCAATTGGAAAAGTGAAGTGTAAGAGTGGAGCAGATTTGCTAACCAATGTTTTGTATGTTCCGACAATACCAAAAAATTTGATTAGCGTGGGACAGATAGTCGAGAAAGGTTTTCAGGTCAGATTTACAAATGAAGGAGTATTTGTAGAAGATCTCGAGAATGGATATAATCAGATCGTCTCTGGTAAGAAAGAAGGTAGACTCTTTACTTTAAGAGTACAAGGGAACATCAGCCAAGCGCTGCTCACACATGGTGAAAAGGTGATTACAGAACTTGATCTCTGGCATAAGAGGTTAGGTCATTTTAATGAAAAGGGAATTAAAGCTATGATTACGAATCAGTCAGTATTGGGATTACCGAATGTACAGAATCAACATATGATTCACAAGTGTGAAGCATGTTAGATGGGAAAAGCCCACAGGTTACCTTTCCAGAAGAAAGGATTCAAACATGATGGAGTTCTTGAACTCATTCATACAGATGTATGGGGTCCAACAAAAGAAGGATCAATCAGCGGATCGAGGTATTATGTTTTATTTATTGATGACGCTACAAGATGGATAATGTTATATGTTTTGAAAGAGAAATCAGAAGTATTTGGAGCTTTCAGGCATTTTCATGCATATGCTGAAAGACTCACAGGTCGAAAGCTGATGAGACTGAGGTCTGATGGAGGGGGAGAATACTTCTCCCGAGAGTTCAATGACTATCTTTGGAATGCAGGTAATAAGAGAGAAATAACCTGCAGGTATACACCACAACAAAATGGTGTAGCAGAAAGAAGGAATCGAACTCAAGTTGAGTTTGCACGAGCTATGCTAAAAGAAAAAGATTGTCCAAATTATCTTTGGGCTGAAGCCATAAATACAGCTACATACTTGGTAAACAGATTACCATGTACAACTTTAGATGGAATGACCCCGTATGAAGCCTGGTGGGGAAAGAAGCCAACACTTTATCATTGCAAAGTGTTTGGATCAGTAGCTTATGCTTATGTACCATCACAACTCAGACATAAGCTTGAACCAAAAGCAGAGAAATATGTGTTCGTCGGATATGATGAAAAGCAGATGGGCTACAGGTTATGGAGTCCTCTAACAAAACAGTTTACTGTTTCCCGAGATGTTACATTTGATGAACAGAAAAGCTGGTATACAGATCAGAATCATACAACAGAAGAATTTGAAGAAGAGGTAAGAAGAAAAGAGAAAGGAAAATCAATTGTGCAGGTGAATAGAGATGAAGACTATATGCAGGCAAGTACATCCAGGATCGGACCAGGTATGAGAAATGAAGATGAACATGGATTTGATGAAGACGTGTATTCAGATACACATGAAGAGTTTGAACCAAGAAGGTCAAACAACAATAGAAGACAACTAGAAAGGTATTCCTATGATACTTCGTACATAACTCAGAGAAATTATGCATATATGGTCAAAGATGACGAAGAACCTCAGAACTATAATGAAGCTAAAGGCAAGAAGCAATGGGAAGAAGCAATGAAAGAAGAGTTTATCGCACTGGAGGAGAACAAGACATGGGAACTTGTTCCGAAACCAAATGGTAAGAAAGTGATCCGAAATAAATGGGTTTTTAAAGTTAAGAAACTTGCAGATGGAAGGATAGCCAGACATTAAGCTAGACTGGTTATCAAAGGCTATGCTCAGACGCATGGCATAGATTACGATGAGACATTTAGTCCGGTGGCAAAGATGTCAACCATAAGGACAGTGATTGCTATAACAGCATCAAAAGGATGGAAGCTAAGTCAGCTAGATATAAAGAACACATTTCTGAATGGATATACATCAGATGAAGTCTACATGGAACAACCGGAAGGGTTTCTAAGTTCCAGATACCCAAATTTTGTTTGTAGATTAAGAAAAGCACTTTACGGACTGAAGCAAGCTCCAAGAGCTTGGAATTACATGCTTGTGAAATATCTCAATGAACTTGGATACCAAAGTTCGAAAGCAGATGCAAGTCTACTCATTAAGATAACAGAAGAAGGTATGATCTACATTTGCATTTATGTAGATGACATCATAATCACAGGTACTTCAGATGAAGGAATTAAAGAAGTAAAGAGATTACTCGAAAAGGAGTTTCAGATCAGTGACCTAGGAAAGTTGTCATACTTTCTTGGAATGGAAATCACATACACAGATCATGGTGTATATGTTACGCAAGAAAGGTATCTCCTAAACTTACTGAAGAAGTTTAATATGGAGAATTGCACAAAAGCTTCAACACCGCTTGAAGCAAATCATAAACTCAGCAAATATAGTGGTGCAGAGTTTAAAGATATGAGAAAATATCAGTCGTTAGTGGGAAGTCTAATCTACGCTACACTAACATGACCGGATCTTAGCTATGCAGTGGGAGTTCTCTCACAGTTCATGCATTGTCCAAAAGATCAACATTGGGTTGTAGGACAGAGAGTTCTTAGATACATTAAAAGAACTATAAAAGAAGGATTATACTATCCTTTTACGTCAGATATACAACTGAGAGCATACAATGACTCAGACTGGGCAGGAAGTCAAGATGACAGAAGATCAACACATGGGTATATGATATACCTAGGAGATAAGCTAGTAAGCTGGTGTTCGAAGAAACAAAACACAGTGGCTTTATCGTCAATGGAAGCAGAATATAAAGGACTTGTAGAAGCAGCCAAAGAAGTGATATGGATGCAGACCTTGTTCAAAAGCATGGGTATTGATCAAGGTATACCTATCATACATGGAGATAATATGAGCTCGCTGTATCTTGCAGCAAATCCAGTATTTCATGCAAGAACAAAGCACATAGAGATTCAGTATCATTTCTTGAGGGAAAAGGTAATGGATAAGGAGATAGAAATAATGTACACTCTGACAAAAGATCAGATTGCAGATATTTTGACAAAGATCTTGGATGGAACAAAGACAAGCAGATTCAAAGAAATGGCAGGTATAAAAGAAAGAAAGATATAAGAAAGACAGGAAGAGTCAAATTAGTGATTGAGGGGGAGCTGTTGAAGAATCACTCACGAATTTGACATACAGAAAAAGAAAGATAAAGAGAAGCGGAATCAAATATTCAGAAAATCAAAAACCTTAATGAAGGGACAAATTCATGAATGTTATGTATAGTACAGAATCTTGTAGAATCAGAGTTCGTTACACCGAATCAAATTGTATATACAGAGAGAACGTGCATAAGAATAATGAGAGGGAAGTGCGAGCTAGAACGTGCGTGAGAAGAGCGCGCAGTATAAGTAGAGCACATACAGAGGTCAAAAAGACAAGGAGAAAAGAGAGAACATGAGGAAGTGAGAAGACGCCATAGATCGCGTATGTATAGAGACTGAAGAGAGAAAGTGAGAAGTCCTCAGAAGACGCCATAGATCACGTATGTACAGATGAATAACAGAAACCTGAAATGTCAGGTATTCATCTGAGAGAGATGGTAGAGGAAACTACTCAGTGTAGGAGAGTTTCCATAGCTTGAGCAAGAAGAGGCCAAGCTGATTTGTACACATCTTCTCTAATAGAAAACACATGTTCATGTGGAAGTTTGTGCGCATTGTTCGTATGTGAAAAACTCTGTGTATTTTTGTGTTACGGTAGAAAGTTCGTTCACCATTAATAGTTACAGTTCGTTAGTAAACATGTTCCTCGGTACTCTCTCAGTCAACGAATGTTTTGGTCAATTAAAGTTATCTCAGTAAAACGTATTTTCGGTGAGTTACAGTTTTCTCAGAAAACGTGTTTTCCGATAGAACAACGAAGTATATCTCGCAGAGTAAATTACAGTTTTGTATGAGAGTTAGCTTATCTTATAGCTAGACATCTCTACTATCAGTTCATCAAAGATTTCGGTGAAATGGATATGTACACATGGTACAAAGTCTAACCGGAAGGAGACATTCTAAACCGGAGAAGTTTTTTCTTAAACTTCAAAAAGTGTTCATTCAGTGAAGGAAGTTCACGCATCACTTCCTTACTTCTTGTATAATCACTTGAAGTAATTACAAACAGAATAGGAGTTGATTCCGGTAAGATTCCGGTATAACTACGGTGTCAATCTGGTGACAGTCAAGTGAAGTTCCGGTGGAATTTTCCAATGAATTCAAAGTGCAGTCTTATATGTTTGAGTGACAGAAACCGTGCTAAGCTACTGCTGATTATAGAGGTGTTCTAATATCACTCTAGCTTAGCTCTCTATTCGGTGGCGCGACGATTTCCGCAGACTTGACAAAGTTCAAGCCTTTTTCGTGACAACCAAGAAATGCTAAATCGACTCAATACTGCAAAGAAACGTCAGGAAGAGGAAAAGCGAATTCGAGAAGAATCACATGCAGAAGCTTTAGAACACATTCGACGAATGAAATTGAGAAGGCAAGGTAGAGATCAACCCATGACTGATGCTCATAAAGCTCTAGGTTATAACATCCATGTGTGAGACCTCAGGTGAACAGTCCCATAGGATAGTTGATCGGCGACCTTTTGTGACCCTAGAAGTAGGACATGGAGAGAGTGCAAAGACCATGTGAGCTTTAATTGATTCAGGAGCGGCCACTAGTGCAGTTCGGCTTTCTTACTGCCAACAACTGCAATTGAAGGTACAACCTATAGAGGCATATCTGATAGGATTAGGAGGAGACTCCTTGCACGGGAGAGGTGGAACTTCCCCTCTACGTTCAAGAGACCCTAATGTCAGCAAAGGTGCTAGTATGTGAAGACGAGGATCTTACCAAACCTCTTGTCTTGGGCCAAGATTGGATCTATGATCATGTAGTCAACCTCAACCTAAGAAGTGGACTTCTTCAGGCTTGGGTAGGCCAAAACTTCCTCACGATTGAATTAGAAAATCAATCACTCATACCACTAGAAGAGGCATTGACTCCTGGTCCTTCCAAGAACCCACATAAAGATAACAATGTTGTACTTGTCCAAAGTTCTATGGTGCAGAGGGTTGTCACTCTTACCGAAGGAAAGAAGTCAATGAGGAGTTCCCAGTTGTTCCAAAGAAGCTTCTAAAAGGGCAGGCTGAGCATCACACGACACTAAGGAGACTGATGATCAAGAAGCAAGAGCACCAACCTGTGCAATACGGAGTACCTAGTGGCATGAAGCAGATCTGGATACGCAAGAAGGATAAAACCACAACCCCAGAGGCAGGTTCTCAAAAGAGCATCAAGCAAGCCACACCGTCAAGGACTAAAACGAAGGAGTTCCCTAGGCAACAATCTAGACATACCATTTCTATTTGGGTCCCTAAGCGGTCAATGAAGGCAATCCCTAATGTTAGACGGATATGGGTGCCCAAGGCCTGCTTACAAGCCCAAATAACTTCACCTCCAGTCACTAGCTTAAATCAACACTCACAAGTACTCTTGGCAAACAGCTCAGGGCAGATACCTACACCTCACACTGCTACACCTTCAGTCGAACCTAGACATGTATGGAAATGGGTGCCCAAAAGGTCCCAAATCCAGCACAATCTAGTTCATAAGTCTTTCCCTGTCATCAGCTCTAAGAGCTACGAATCCTCTATCAAAGCTTGGAGACATAAACCGTGTATCAAACCCCCGACCCAATTTTCTAAATCCATCCACTCTGATGTAGGTGCATTCTGAGTACACTGCATATCCAAAGCATGCATCTAGGATGACACTAACCACTAACCACCACTCACATCTATCACAAGCACTTCACCTCTAACCACTAACCATCTGGATTGTCATGTTAGTATTGTGGAGGGAACACAATACATGCAACACTTATGTGCCTTTCTTCTTCTAGCAGATAAGCATCAAAAGTCTCATGGCGGCAACAGCAGGCACGAGCTCCCAACTAGGCCCTAGTACTCAAAACAATTGGGATACCATGCCCGTGGAGGCTCCACTGACAGCGAGGCCTGAAGAGTTCCTGAATGAACAAAGAATTCCCATCTCGGCTCCACTGAGTGGCCTAACAGAAAGAGTGAAAGGACATTCTCATTGGTTCAATGAGATGCCAAGAGATTTGGGAGATGCAGATCATATATGGGAGTCCAAGTTGGAATTCGGAGGAGTTTGGTGGACCTTTCAGTTCTTCACACGAGAATTTGAAGCATTACAAAATGTAGCTTCTCTTCAAGATATCTGGCAGAAGGCGGGGTTACAGGATTATTTTAGTGCATCTCTGCCTAAACCTGATTTCCTTAGGTGCTATTACTTGATTGCCACTTTGAAAGCGACAAGAGACAAAGATCATTCAGGCACATTCCTGGTGCCCTCTTTATCAAACCAGGAGGAAATGAAAAAGTTTGAGTTGAACATCACCTTAATCAGGGAGGCCCTTCAGATGTATGGCACCCATGTACCCTCCGATCAAGATCCTTTGATACCGGAGTCTATGAAGAACAATAAACTCAAGAAGTTGAAAGAAATGTGTGCTCTCACCCCGAACATTGCTATACCATTGCGAATGTGTCTTCAACATTTTGCATTTCCAGTGCAAGACCGATTCACACAGCCTCATAAGAAGATCTGGTATGGGTTATACCTAGCGGAGACTGGGAGCTTACCTATCAAAATGCCAGTGTGGATCCTTGACCAGTTATATGAAGCAGGAAAACGAGGCGTGAGGAAGCCCACTTTGAATGGTTGTTGTGTGATTACAAGAATTATCTACAAATGCCTTGCCTATGATGTGCCGATCGCACGGGCCCTTAAGTACTCACAGTTGGAATTCTTCCAGGGGCGGAAATCAGGGGTTCAACCTATGAAAAGAATGCGTGGATCACTTTCATAGGTTCTAATTCCTCGTGAGGCAACCATAGAAGCTTCCCTCAGAGAAGAAGAACAAGTAGCCCCTTTCACAATCCACCTCCAAGGACCACAATCAAGGGGCGTGGTACAACCCACTCCATCAGCCCCTCCACTACCCTCAGATGTTGAGCTTGCATCCATGGCTGCATTGGGAGAGGATACATCCTTCGACTTTGAGAGATTTTTGCAAACAACACACTTATCTGAGAGTGAATTCGTTTTTGACAATGACGGTCCAGGATCATCATCCTAGAGAGAACGACCACATAGCGCGGCACGAAGAGTACATTGGGAAGATGAGGCACAACACACTCAGGCGGGAGGCACACATGAACAAGAGGAGATGCAGAGGAATGAACTAGAGGAGAGTGAGGAGGAAGCCCCTGCCTACACTGCACAACTCAAACGACTCTACAAAATGATCAAGCAAGTGCAGAAAAGGCATAAGTTGTCAGAAGAGGCAAATAGAGCACTGGTGAACCAGATGCTGCAAGCGGAGAATGTAGACCCTCATTTTGTAGAATCATTGAATCTTTTGGCAGATACCTGTGGAATCGTGGAAGCCATGAGGACCATGGTATATCGTAATACCCCTCAATATGACCAATGAAGGATCGATACGCGACCGCGAAGGGGAAAGATGATCCAAATGGAAGTCTCTACCTCACTCCGTACCACCACTCAAGAAGATGTTCACATGGCCAGCCCAACTAACAGTGATGAACCAGATGTAAATATACAGATACTATCTCCACCATCACCTCCCATCCAACCGTCAGAACCCCTCATCACTAGCCTTACTGAACAACCCACAACCATCCTTACGGGACCTATGCCGCACACCACCATTTTGCCCTCCTCACCTATCCCTACCTCTATCATTGCTTGCCCAGTTTCCGAACCTCAGATAGGTCACCCCGCCACCCAACAAACCATCATCGGTCACCCTTCTTATCTACCAGCCCTCAGACACCCACATGGCCCTACCCAAACATTAACACACCCATTTCCCTTCACCACTAAATTTCCTCTTACCCAACCCCAAACCATTGAACCCCTCTTAACCTTCTCAGAACCAACTCAAGCCACCCTACCTCCATTTTTGGCAAACCTTGTAAATATGATGCAACAACTTGATGATTATAATAGAAATCCCCTTTCCCACCCCACCTCCCCCACATTCACGGCCACCACTAACACGCCACCAACCATTCCAGTATTCACAATTCACACTTCACACACAATCACGTCCGATCCCATGGACATTTCACCATCCACAGGACCACCTACCACCACTGTTGTTCCAACATCATCACATTTCACTTCACTCACGTCACCATTTCCAATCACTGTAGGCACAACATCTACTTTTCCCTTCCCCATTTCCCGACCCCTTGCATCTTCCACCTTTACCCTTGCATCCACCTCATTTACTCAGGCACTAGACACTATGTTCAAAGCGGCCGCCCAGCTTAAACAAGAATACAGATTATTGGAAGAAAACAATAAGGAGCTGTGTACTCTGTCATCCCATCTCCAGGCACGTGTCAATGCCTTGGAATTGAGTAATGCAGGATTACAACAAGAAGTTACCACCCTCCAACAATCGAATGCAGAGCTTGAAGCCAAGTATACATAGACGGGTAAGGCTATGGAAGAACAACTCAGAGACCAGCTGGATCGCAATGCTAGACTACAAAGAAACATGGCCTTACTTCGCCGCCACTTAGCAGCTGCTCAAGAAGAGAACAGAAGACTACAGCAACAAAACGAGGAGAACTTAGAAGCAGCCATTGAAAACACCCCAGGGGCACCTATAGACTCTGCCAAATTCCAAGCCATTCCATCAGAGCACATTCAGCAGGTATTGGAAGATTATGTGACCCTCTTGGAAGCACACGACCAGCTAGCAGACCAGGTCAAAGAACTACAAAGATCCCAAGTGCTCCCATCACACCCAATAGAACCTAAAGAGATGGTCAATGCTGCTACTTCACCAGAACCCGAATCTTCAATGGCCAATGAGGTGCTTGAGCTACGACAACAAATTGCAGAATTAAAGATTAAGTTGCTACAATATGAACAACCCCCCTCTCCACCCGCTCAACCAATGAAGAGGAGGCCATCACCATTCCAGTGGAGGACACATTTGAAGATACTTATGAGCCTCAACCTTTTCCAGGAGGCACAACCACTGACGAGGGACAAGACACATACGAGGAACCCCCTCCGGCATGGATGAAACAGGTAGAAGAGATGGGGGTGACTCACGAGGAGCGTATCTCAACTCAGATGGTGGCCATGAAAACTATCGAGGAGACCATACTTCAATCGGAATATTTCAAGCACTTGGCTCCTAGACGATTGATAACCAGTTCAAAGTTACAGTATAAGCCATACTTTGTACTGTTGGCAGATTGATAACACAAAACCAACAAGTACCCTACTTTCGCTACCCAATTTGAACCCAAGGACATTCCAGAGGACGCCCACAAAGGGAACATATACCAACCCACCTGGAGGCAAAAGTTACTGGAGACCTATCCGGAGATGCTACGAACATGGGATCACGCACCTAGGCACTTGAAGTATAACAATTGCTTCAGACCAGTGCAACCAAGAAGATCATGGAAGGCATTTGCCATAAAAGTTAAGAACAATGCCAACTGTAAAGAATGGCTCAATTACCCCGCCATTGCACCCCTAACCGGCACACCTACTGTAGCTTACATGATGGCTACCATCAGACATTGGATGCCACACCTCCACCCCATGCCTGACGTCGCTGCGCAGATGATGCTCAAGATACTGGACATGATGCAAGTAGTGTTAAAGACTTTCCGCAATGTACGTCACATCCAGCCGCCAATTCCGGGCTTCATAAATGGTAATTATGACCTACTTTATGATATGAGCACGACCCCGAGTATTCGAGTTGCTTATGCATGGCATGCAAGGATCAGATATCTCCCTGCCTGCTACAAGCAAACCTTTGATGACATGTTCACCACGGGGTTTTGGGAATCACACTCATAAGTGTTCGCGCCACGCCCAACTCATCTGCTACAATTATTCGCGTGCGAACAAACAATGCATTCAGAGCTCTACACCACGCCACAACCTGACATGCTTGACATAGTTAATGGGGATGCCTTGCAAAGAGACCTGGTCAGGGGACTACGGATCAAAGAACAAGAATTGGCAACCGACATACTACAGTAGTACATTGATCAAACAATGGAGCAGAGGTCTGTCAGAGGCGACAGACGCTAGGGGGGGGGGAGAGTGTTGGCATCATATGGAAAGAACCAAGTACGGGCATGCATGCAGATCTAGCACTAAGGCAACCCATTAAATTTTTCCAAACCTTACATCATTTTAAAAGTGATTCTCATCACTAAAAACCCTTGTAAATACCGTTTCACCTTTTTGTAGATCCATTTTGTACAAGCCGAGGAGTCCTCGAGCTTGAGGAGCCTTAGAAGTAAGTGCCTACCAATTTTCATATTTTTTAGACCTCGTTTGAGCCCTCAAATAAGCCCTGGAACCTAATTTTTAACTAGGCTGGACACTAGGTCTGGACAGGGCCAAAGCTAGTCAAAAACTATAAATAGAGCTAGAGAGCTCATTTTTGGGCTAGCTTCTTGTAGTTTTGAGCTTGAATGAGAACTTGGTTATAATAGAAGTGATTCCATTGTCTTAGTCTCTTTGTTCTTACCGTGTGTGCGCGTGTGTGTATGTGTGTGCATGTTGGTGTGCTTCTCACTCACACATTTGTGCCTTCACTTGCTCGAGGTCTTCATACCATCCTCATGTCTTCCCGGATTGACAGTAAAGGAGGTGCTACTCATCACTGAGCTACAACATGTATGTATGCATATGCATATGCATATGCATTATGTATGCATATGCATATGCATATGCATTATGTATGCATGTTTGTGTATGTGTGTGTATGTCTCCCTATGTGTGTATGTGTGTATGCATATGTATGCATGTGTGTGTATGTGTGTGTATGCATGTAATTATGTATGTATGCATATGCAGATGCATTATGTATGTATGTGTCTATGTGTGTACGCGTGTGTGTATGTGTGTGTGTGTGTCTATGTGTGTATGCATGTGTATGTGTGTGTAAATCTGTGTGTGTATGTGTCTATGTGTATGTGTGTGTAAATCTGTGTGTGTATGTGTCTATGTGTATGTATGTGTCTATGTGTGTGTATGTGTATGCATGTGCATTATGTATGCATATGTATGCATATGTGTGTGTATGTGTGTGTATGTTTCTATGTGTATGCATGTATCTATGCATATGCATGTGCATGTATGTATGCATATGCATGTGCATTATGTATGCATATGTGTGTATGTGTGTGTATGCATTATGTATGCATTATGTATGCATATGTGTGTGTATGCATTGAGTATGTGTATGTATGCATGTGCATTATGTATGCATATGTGTGTGTATGCATGTAAGTATGTATGTATGCATATGTATGCATGTATGTGTATGTGTGTGTATGTCTCTCTATGTGTGTGTCTATGCATATATGTGTGTGATGCATACATGTGTGTGTATGTGTGTGTGTGTATGTGTGTGTGTATGTGTGTATGTGTGTATGCATGTGTATGTGTGTGTATGCATCTGTGTTTATGTGTGTCTATGTGTCTATGTGTGTGTATCTGTCTATGTGTGTATGTGTATGCATGTATGTATGCATGTGTGTGTATGCATTATGTATGCATATGTGTGTGTATGCATTATGTATGTGTATGTATGCATGTGCATTATGTATGCATATGTGTGTGTATGCATGTAAGTATGTATGTATGCATATGCATATGCATTATGTATGCATATGTATGCATGTATGTGTATGTGTGTGTATGTCTCTCTATGTGTGTGTGTATTCATATATGTGTGTGTATGTGTGTATGTGTATGTGTGTGTATGTGTGTATGCATGTGTATGTGCGTGTATGCATCATTATGTGTGTATGTATCTATGTGTGTATGTGTGTGTGTATATGTGTGTGTGTGTATGTGTGTGTGTGTCTGTGTATGTGTGTGTGTCTGTGTATGTGTGTGTGTCTATGAGTGTGTATGTGTTTATGTGTGTGTATGTGTCTATGTGTGTGTATGTGTCTATGTGTGTATGTGTATGCATGTATGTATGCATATGTGTGTGTATGTGTGTGTATGCATTATGTATGCATATGTGTGTGTATGCATTATGTATGTGTATGTATGCATGTGCATTATGTATGCATATGTGTGTGTATGCATTATGTATGTGTATGTATGCATGTGCATTATGTATGCATATGTGTGTGGATGCATGTAAGTATGTATGTATGCACATGCATATGCATTATATATGCATATGCATATGCATTATGTATGCATGTATGTGTATGTGTGTGCATGTCTCTCTACGTGTGTGTGTATGCATATATGTGTGTGTATGTGTGTATGTGTGTATGTGTGCGTATGTGTGTGTATGTGTGTGTATGTATGTGTATGTGTGTATGCATGTGTATGTGTGTGTATGCATCATTATGTGTGTATGTGTCTATGTGTGTATGTGTGCGTATATGTGTGTATGTGTGTGTATGTGTCTATGTGTATGTGTGTGTGTCTATGAGTGTGTATGTGTTTATGTGTGTGCATGTGTCTGTGTGTGTATGTGTCTATGTCTGTATGTGTATGCATGTATATATGCATATGTGTGTGTATGTGTGTGTATGCATTATGCATTATGTATGCATTATGTATGCATTATGTATGCATGTGTGTGTATGCATTATGTATGCATGTGTGTGTATGTATGCATGTGCATTATGTATGCATATGTGTGTGTGTATGCATGTATATGTGTGTGTATGATTATGTGTGTATGTGTGTGTGTGTCTATGTGTATGTGTGTGTGTGTATGTGTGTATATGTGTGTGTATGCATATGTATGTGTGTGTGTGCATGCATACCTGGCTTCAATGATAAATCCTTGCTCTCTCTCTCTCTCTCTCTCTCTCTCTCTCTCTCTCTCTCGCTCTCTCGCATCCAAATCCCGGCACAAATGTGCCGGGAGAAATCGAATTTTTTTTCAACATTCCAGAGCGTCGCTTATGCAATGCTCTGGGACACAGGACATAGCTTATGCGATGCTAAAACATTGCAGCCAGTTTGCCAACATTGCAAATAACGTCGCTAGTTAGCGATGCTATTCGCGATGCATACTTTTAGCGTCGCATAAGTGATGCTACCATCGCTTATGCAATGAAGGCTCATAAAAAAAAACCCCAAAGATAGGACCATCATTGCATAAGCGACGAATCCCATTTTTTTTTCAATTCAGGAGCGTCGCTACACCCCCCTATTTCTTGTAGTGTCTCCCAAGAGGGGAGAGGCGAATTCTATCATGTTCTTTACAAATCCACCTCTAGATAGCTTGGACCATGTTAATGAATATGCATAACTTCAAGTTTAGAGGCCTAATTGTTTTGTTTTGACACACAAACTCCATGTTTGGACTCGATATTGTTGCTTCATCACTATGTGTAATCACATTTGATGACCTATGAAAGGAGGGAACTCTCCATTGCCCTTCTTAGTATTGTCAATGTGAGTCCTCATGAATTATGGAACATCAAGCTTAGAACTCAAGCTCGACATCATTAATGTCATGGGAATTGAGATTTTCTATTCATATCTTATCATGTTTGGTTTTGTTATCTAGTCTTGTTTATAATCTAGCTAACCGCCCACCAATCAGTGTAGGTGCACTTTTTGGTGGGTAATTTATGAGGTTTGAATTTGATTGATTTTGGTGGAGCTCCTAACTTGATTCCATGACTTTGGATCCTCCTTTTTTATTGGTCCACTTGCAAAACTTTGGATGAGTCCTTTTGTATGGTTGAGACTTGATTTTCAACACTCCCCCTCAAATCTCAATACCTAGGTCCTTCATTCCAATGCATGCCTTGAAGTGTTGTAGCTTTACTCCATCCAAAGCTTTGGTAAACATATCTGACGTCCGCATACTGGTCCTTTTACTCACATGCTCCATCCTTTGACATGATCTTCTCTCTAATAAAGTGGTAATGTACTTCTATGTGCTTGGACCTTGCATATGACACCGGATTTTGAGCCAAACATATGCTACTTATGTTGTCATTTTAATGAAGCTTTGTTTGAAGCTTACACGTATTATGTGATAGATGTTGGTGCATGACAATCACCAATTGATGTTTTGACATGGAAATGAAGTCAAGGATTTGAGAAGAGAACAAGTTGTGAAGCTTGAAGGAAGGACATATTCAGAATTTGGAAGATGTGTACACATATGTACATTATGTCAGAGATAGTTCACTTATATCTTTGAGTAGTCATAAGCTTGTAAATATTTGTCTATATATATACTTGGAAAATGTCGGGACAAGTATGAGAGAATGTAGAGCATGAGAATTGAGTAGAATTAGAAGTCATTAGACACTTATGAAGAGATTAGAATAGCTCTCTCATCCAGATGTAAATTTTGTCAGAAATGAAGAGAAGTTGCGCCCGATGTTTCTGTGCATTCTCCTTCTGTGCTTGATCATTTCAAGAATCCTTTTGTAGATGTCTAAGTCCATAGTTAATGAGTCTATGGTTAAAGTTTGAGAGCTAAATTGTAAACAGGATGTGAGAATTGTAGGAACATTCATATGTAAAAGAGTGTTCACAGTTTTCTGAAACAGGCGCATTTTCGATGATCAATGATTTGATCATTTCTCACTGCACAGATTAAAGTTTTGCATGAGTGAGGACTCAAAATCTAAGTTGAGAGGTAAGCCATATATGGCTAAAAGCATTTGCTTAAACGGGTTCTAGTTTTGGAGAACCATGTCTTAGAAGTTGCAGGTATCAAAATCGACTATACAGAGAGACAGTTTCAGACATAGGTAGATTGTTTGAATCATTTCTCATAATCTACTCAAGCTTTTGAAGTGTTTTAACTTGGAGGAGGTGCGCAATCTTTAGACAAAACATTCTACAAAGTTTTATCAAAAACTTTACACGAATGATTAGTTAATGAGTGATTAAGATGCAGTAGACTTTTCTGAGAAATGACTTTCTTCACAGTTAGCTAATTTTTTGATAATTTGGTGCTTGTCTTCCAAAATTGGTTGGAGTTTAAAGTTATTCTTGATATAGAGGTGGTCTAAAATCAAGGATAACTTGTTCTTTTGGAGATTAACACTCTCCATCAGTGGTATCAGAGCAGGAAGTATCAAAATTGAGGAAAGGAAGATTCCGACTGCTGCAGACATACAAAATCCAACATTTGAAGGTTCAAAAGGTGAAAGCTTGAGGGAAAAGCTTGAGAAGGAGGTCATACGACACCAAGGAAGACAAAAGAAGTGTCATTTGAAGTAAAGGTAACCTTATACTTTATAAAGATTGAAGAATTCAATATACAAGTGAAGAAAAGATGGGAGATTCTCTTCAGATAGAGAAATTGGATAGAGAGAACTATCCAGCATGGTGAATGAGGATGGAAGCTCATCTAAGGAGCAAAGACTTGATAGGTTATATTATAGGTGAAGAAGAGAAGCCTCAATTCAGAGATCCTAGTGTTCCAACTAGGGAGGAATTATCAGATTTGAAGAATTGGATGAAGAGAGATGCTAAAGCTAGGAGCATCATTTATATGGCAGTCAATGATTACTTGCTACCTGACATTAGAGGTCTTGAAAGTGCAAGTGATATATGGAATGCTTTGGAGGAGCATTTCCAAAATACCACAAATTCTAGGAAGGCATCCTTGTGGGCAGAATTTACTACATTCAAGAAGAAGACCTCTCAATCCATTTCAGATTATGTAACCAGAATGAAGGACATTGCAGATGCATTAGGAGCTGTTGATGAAGACATTGAGGAGGATAAATTGGTAAGGCAAATCCTCACAGGTTTGAGAGGTGATGACAAATGGAAGCCATTCATTTTGTCTACTGAATTATCACTTGATCATTTTACTCCTGACTTCAATCAGTTGCTAGGACATATGTTAACCTTTGAGCAGGATGTCAAAGCTGAAGGTGACAAGAGTACAGGTCATGCAATGTACTCAAAGGATAAGAAGAAAAATAGCAAAGGGAAGCACCAAGCAAATGAAGATGAAGGCACAACTAGTCAAGCCAACTTCCTAAGAGGAAGAGGAGGTGGCAAAGGTAGAGGAAGAGGCATGAATAACAAAGATGGAGTCAAAGCTTGCTGGATTTGTGGTAAGACAAATCACTTAGCTAATGATTGTTGGCATAATACTCAGAGTAATGGTGGATATAATCAGAACTTTAATTCAAGAGGAAGAGGTGGTAGAAATCAAAGAGGTAACTTTAGAGGAAGAGGTAGTAGGCGTTACTTTGGAAGAAATGCAGGTAGAGGATTCCAAAGTCAACAATACAATAATACCTACTACAATTATGCTTCAGATCAGAAGGAGGATTCAACATTGATAATGAATGCAACTTGTGAAAGGCAAAGTGCAGACCAAAGAGTCTTCTACATTGACTCAGGGTGTAGCAATCACTTGAGTGGTAACATAGCATTGATGACTGATTTGGAAAATAAGGTATCTAATCATGTTGTTCAAATAGGTGACAATACAAAGCATAATGTGAAGTCAATTGGATCAGTGAAGGCCAAGGATGGAAGTACTCTCTTGAGTAAGGTCTTGTATGTTCCTACAATACTTAAGAATTTGATAAGTGTGGGACAAATTGTTGAAAAAGGTTATGAAGTTAGATTCACTAATGAGGGAGTGTTTGTGGAAGACCCTAGCAATGGGTATAAACAAATTGTTTCAGGGAAGAAAGAAGGAAGGTTGTTCACATTGAAGATTTAAGGTAATGTTGGTCATGCCTTGTTCACTTATGGAGGACAGAAGATCTCTGAGTTAGATCTTTGGCACAAGAGGCTTGGACACTTCAATGAAAGAGGTATCAAAGATATGATTAAAAATGGTTGAGTGCTTGGATTGCCTAATGTTGCAGGTCAACATATGACATACAGATGTGAGGCATGTCAATTAGGTAAGGCTCATAAGTAATCTTACTCCAAGCATGGTTTTATGTATTCAGAGAAGCTTGAGTTGGTACACATAGATGTGTGGGGACCATCAAAGGATTTCAGTATTAATGGTTCAAGGTACTATGTGATTTATGTTGATGATGCTACCAGATGGATCACTATCTATGTGATCGAAGATAAGTCAGAGGTATTCAATACATTCAAACATTATCATGTGTATGCAGAAAGAATTACTGGCCATAAATTGAAGAGATTAAGGTCAGATGGAGGGGGAGAGTATTTCTCTAATGAGTTCAGTGATTACTTGTGGAATGCAGGTATAAAAAGGGAAATCACTTGCAGGTACTCTCCTCAACAAAATTGTGTAGCAGAGAGAAGAAATAGAACTCTTGTTGAGTTTGCAAGGTCAATGATGAAAGAGAAGAATTGCCCAAATTATTTGTGGGCTGAGGCTGTAAACACAGCTACTTATTTGGTCAATAGGTTACCATGTAAAGCTTTGCAGGGTATGACACCATATGAGGCATGGTAGGGTAAGAGACCTACCTTGGATCATTGCAAAATATTTGGATGTTTGGCATATGCATATGTGCCATCACAATTAAGACACAAGTTGGAACCTAAAGCTGAAAAGTATGTATTCATTGGTTATGATGACAAGCAGATGGGTTATAGATTGTGGAGTCCATCCACAAAGCAATTCATTGTGTCTAAGGATGTTACATTTGATGAGCAAGGTACTTGGTATGTAGGTACAATCAATATTAATACAGGTGATGAAGAAGTTGTGAGTCAAAAGAAAGGTAAATCAAAGGTTCAGATATTTGATGAAGAAGAGAATAATGAAGTGCAGGTTGAAGTTGAAGAAATGCCAAGATTTGATCCTGAGTGTGAAGAACCAAAAACCTCAAGGAGTGGAGAACTCAGAAGGTCATCAAGACACAAGTGGCAACCTACAAGGTATAGCTATGATACTTCTTTTTTGGCTACCAAAGACTGCTTACATGATAAAGGCAGATGAAGACCCTTCCACATATGAAGAGGCAAAAGGTAAGGAAAATTGTGAGAAAGCTATGCAGGAAGAATATGATGCATTAATGGAGAATCAGACATGGGATTTGGTTCCTAAACCAAATAGTCAGAAGATCATTGGATGCAAATGGGTTTACAAAACAAAGAGATATGCAGATGGAAGTGTGTCTAGGTATAAAGCTAGACTTGTTGTGAAAGGGTTTGCTCAAACATATGGTATTGATTATGATGAGACCTATAGTCCTGTGGCAAAGATGACAACCATCAGGACACTCATAGCCATTGCTGCATGTAAAGGTTGGAAATTATGTCAATTAGATGTGAAGAATGCTTTTTTAAATGGTTACATTTCAGATGATGTTTTCATGGAGCAACCTCAAGGATTCATAGATAGAAGGTATCCAGATCATGTATGTAAGCTCAAGAGAGCTTTGTATGGGTTGAAGCAGGCCCCAAGGGCATGGAATTATAGACTTGTGAAGTTCTTGAAAGAACTTGGATTTCAAGTATCTAAGGCAGATAGTAGCTTGCTTGTTACAGCAAGTGATGATGGGTTCATTTACATGTGCATATATGTTGATGATATAATTCTTACAGGTACAGATGAGAAAGGCATTCAAAGCCTAAAGAAGCAAATGGAGAAAGAGTTCAAAATCAGTGATTTGGGAGACTTGTCATATTTCTTGGGCATGGAGATTTCATACACTCAACATGGAGTGTATGTGACTCAAGAAAGGTATTTGAGAAACTTGTTAATCAAGTTTAAAATGAATGATTGCAGGGTAGCACCTGGAGGTGAACCACAAATTGAGCAGATATGGTGGAGAAGAATTTAAGGATATGAAGTTATATCAGAGTTTGGTTGGTAGTCTTATCTATGCTACATTAACTAGGCCTGATTTATCATATGCAGTTGGAGTTTTATCTCAATTCATGCATTGTCCTAGGAAAGAACATTGGATTGTAGGTCAAAGAGTGTTGAGGTACATTAAGGGTACACTCAAAGAGGGTTTGTATTATGGTTTTACATCAGATACAAACATCAAAATATATAGTGATGCAGATTGGGCAGGTAATCCTGATGATAGGAGATCAACATATGGATACTTGTGTTATGTGGGAGATAAGTTGATCTCTTGGTGTTCAAAGAAGCAACATACAGTTGCTTTGTCATCTACAGAGGCTGAATATAAAGGTATGGTTGAAGCTGCAAAGGAAGTGATATGGCTTAGGACTCTCATGAAGAGTTTTGACACCATACAAAGTACACCTATCATTTATGGAGATAACATGAGTTCATTGTATTTAGTTGCTAATCCTGTGTTTCATGCAAGGACTAAACACATTGAGATTCAGTATCACTTTCTGAGAGAGAAGGTGATGGATAAAGAGATTGAAGTCATACATACTTCAACAAAAGATCAGATAGCTGATATGCTTACCAAAAGCTTGGATGGACCAAAGCTATAGAGATTCAAAGACATGGCAGGCATAAAGAAGATAGAAAAAACCTCAATTGATGATCGAGGGGGAGCTGTTGGTGCAAGACAATCACCAATTGATGTTTTGACATGGAAATGAAGTCAAGGATTTGAGAAGAGAACAAGTTGTGAAGCTTGAAGGAAGGACATATTCAGAATTTGGAAGATGTGTACACATATGTACATTATGTCAGAGATAGTTCACTTATATCTTTGAGTAGTCATAAGCTTGTAAATTTTTGTCTATATATATACTTAGAAAATGTCGGGACAAGTATGAGAGAATGTAGAGCATGAGAATTGAGTAGAATTAGAAGTCATTAGACACTTATGAAGAGATTAGAATAGCTCTCTCATCCAGATGTAATTTTTGTCAAAAATGAAGAGAAGTTGCGCCCGATGTTTGTGTGCATTCTCCTTCTGTGCTTGATCATTTCAAGAATCCTTTTGTAGATGTCCAAAGTCCATAGTTAATGAGTCTATGGTTAAAGTTTGAGGGCTAAATTGTAAACAAGCTGTGAGAATTATGAGTAGGAACATTCATATGTAAAAGAGTGTTCACAGTTTTTTGAAACAGGCATATTTTCAATGATCAATGATTTGATAATTTCTCACTGCACAGATTAAAGTTTTGCATGAGTGAGGACTCAAAATCTAAGTTGAGAGGTAAGCCATCTATGGCTAAAAGCATTTGCTTAAACAGATTCTAGTTTTGGAGAACCATGTCTTAGAAGTTGCAGGTATCAAAATCGACTATACAGAGAGACAGTTTCAGACATAGGTAGATTGTTTGAATCATTTCTCATAATGTACTCAAGCTTTTGAAGCGTTTTAACTTGGAGGAGGTGTGCAATCTTTAGGCAAAACATTCTACAAATTTTTATCAAAAACTTTACACGAATGATTAGTTAATGAGTGATTAAGATGCAGTAGACTTTTTTGAGAAATGACTTTCTTCACAGTTAGCTAATTTTTTGATAATTTGGTGCTTGTCTTCAAAAATTGGTTGGATTTTAAAGTTATTCTTGATATAGAGGTGGTCTAACATCAAGGATAACTTGTTCTTTTGGAGATTAACACTCTCCATCAATAGAAGGATCACACTTTGTAGAAGCCCAAAGATAGCCCATCAAGGAGCATTCAATAATGTTCTTCTTCAGGTATGCATAGTGCAAAATATATGCTAGATCGACAATAGAGGTAGCCAAGTTTCTCACTTGGGATCACAATAACAATAATGACTATAGGAAGAAGATGTCCTCTATGGAGCAAATAAGATTTTTTCATTAAGAATTTGTTGATGCTCTTAGCGAGCATGGAAGAAGATTACATCCAAACCTGAGCAAGCAGTGCCTGAAAGAGGTCAGAATAGCTATTGATGAAAACCTGAAATTCGATGTGCTTAGGAAGTTTGACCCATGGTGCAATCTGGCATTCAAGACAAGAGAATTATGGGAGCTTTAGGATAAAATTTTTACTATGTGGGAGAACAAAGAGGTGAAGGGTCAAAAATAAAGAAAAGCAAAGATTGACCCCCAAGTGGATGTGAAGAGCAAGTCGAAGAGGGGTGACTTTGTCCATTGAGGAGACCACAGAAGATACAAAGCTTACACCCTGAAGGGCCCTATAGGATATCAAGGATGATACTTTTATTGTGTCCACCATATCAAGGGTT
Source organism: Ceratopteris richardii (assembly GCA_020310875.1). Classification (NCBI taxonomy): domain Eukaryota; kingdom Viridiplantae; phylum Streptophyta; class Polypodiopsida; order Polypodiales; family Pteridaceae; genus Ceratopteris; species Ceratopteris richardii. The sequence goes on from CM035432.1 coordinate 146,470,236, forward strand.
ATTTCAAAGGAATTGATCATAGAAGAAATGCTCATGGGGTTAAACAAGTAGGTTTCGTCACCTTTAAAGTTTAAGCAAATTTTTGAACTCCCTTTGGCTAACATTTTCCATTATTACAATCATAAACTATTTATGAAGATTCAAGAATTCATGCTGAAAGGAGAATCCGGTGCTTCTCTTGGGAGGAGGTCCAAGCATACTATCCAACAACCTCCTTTTACAAGGTACTATTAGAGTATTTTATTCTATTTAGAGATTGGGTGAGACCTTTTATTCATTACTAGTATTCATGTGATAAACCTTCATACTTTATGTTTTGATCCACCCCATGCTTGGCATCGATATTCAACTACAACTCGATGTCTAGCATCAAGTTCCTATTGAAAATCGATGTCAAGCATCGAGTTTCTACTGAAAGTCGATGTCACGCATCGACTTCCTACTGAAAGTCGATGCCAAGCATCAACTTCTTATTGAAAATCGATGCCAGGCATCGACTTTGTGGTGGATATTGATGCCAGCTATCACTTTTATGTGTAGCATAGCTATCACTTTATGTCCATTTGATGGTTCACAAGGATCAATTGTCTATTGTTGAACATTGCTCTCGATCGAGCATAACCAGAAAGGGAACTAGAGTTGCACGAGGATTTAACTTCATTTTCTTCTTTGGATTTTGAACATGAAGGTTGTGGGGCTCTCTAATCGTGAGAGGTATCCTACCTATTTTTGGGTCAATAGGTGGTTTATGAATAATGTCAATTGGCATATGGAAAAGCTACCCTTTCCTTGCAAGCTTACTTCTCATTATCTCCTCCCTCATTTTATTCTGCTTTGTTACCAATATGCCAGATGCAAGCTCTCCCCCAAGTGCAATGATCTCATCATCCAAATCAAAACTTTCTGTTGATTCATTTGTATCTGTGTGCTTAACTTGTTTCTTCTATGGCTTCTTCTGTATAAAATTCTTTCCTTTTGATTTTATAGGTGTTTCTCTCTTCTTATGTTCTAGAAAGGTGTTTCTCTAAATCTAGGGCATAAGATCAACGACCAGATTCTTGGACTACTTGCAAATTTTAGCAAACTTCTCTAGAGCACAACAATCTCGACAAAAAATATCCATACTGTAGATGGCACTTCTCAATCCTTTTGTTCAACAAAAAAAAGAAGATTATAGGATTCAAAATACTCATAATCCACTCTATAGACAAGTCCATATTGAAACTCCTTAGTGGTGGCAATTCTTCCCCTACCATGGGCACCTCCAAAGACTAGAAGCAATGCATTCTTCTCTTCAACATACTGCAAGCACCATTCGAGCTCCCTCATATATATGAGGGGAGTGTCCTTTCTCAAGTTAGCATCACTATGCTTCACAATACTATGGCCAATTGATGATGGGCCACCTATAATTCTTGCTTTTTTGGTGGAGTCTGTCCTTACAATCCTCTTTGACCTTTCTCCCCATGCAATAACTGCCTCTTTTGAACCCTCCCTTGCAGTAAATTTTACTTTGAACTTTTGAACCAACTTCTCATCTATCTTTTCAAATTCCCTACACAACAAGGAGTTTAAGGTTCAAGGTATAAGCTTGGATGAACTAGTATGCCTCTAAGGTCGATTCCAGACATTAGCTTTATGCACTAAGTCAACGCCAATCATCCACTTTATGCTAGGAGGCGATGCCAAGCATTGACTTCCCGCATAAAGTCGATATTTGACATCGACATTATGCAAGAAGTTGTTGATGTTTGGCATCAAGTCCTAGCATAAAACCAATTTCTAGCATCAAGTTGATGCTTGAACTCAATGCAAGGCATCACTTCCTAGCATAAATTCAATGCCTCACATTGAGTTTATGTGGGAACTGAATGCTTGGCATCACCTCCTGGCATAAAGTTGATGTCTGGCATCAAATTTATGCTTGAAGTCGATGCCAAGCATCATGTTGCCACATAAACTCGATGCAACCCATCGACTTTATGCTAGGCAATGATGCCAAGCATCCAATTTTTGCCATAAACTTGATGCCAAACATTGACTTTACTCCAAAATTGATGCTTGGCATCAACTTTTGGGTTTGTTCTAGGTTTCCAAAAGATGTAAAAACAACATAAATTCTTGCTAAGGAGGTATGAAGTTAGAAAATAATTGTTCATTTCTTGAATTTAACTTGGAATCTTTTTGGAATCTTCTTTGGAGGACAAAAAGTATTAACTATTGATTTTCCTGCTTGCTATTTTCTTCTCCATTGCTTGTAGACCCAGATTTTCTAGCTAGTTTCTTGCTCTTTTGATCTCTGTGTTGTGTATGCTCTCTCCTCATTCTCTACTCAATGCAAAATGAGACTAACCCAATCTTCTCTATTTATAGACATTTGGTTCTTTGAACCAAATGTAATTGAATGGAACTATGTGCAGCCAAATTGAGCTAGGAGTAACCAATATTGCCCAACCAAATGTAACTAAGTACTCATTTTTAGATAACTATACTAAAATCAATTAGACTAGGCTAGTATTTCTAACCATCTTGTAAAGATAGTCTTGTTTCTATTATGAAACTAGAATGTAAATATTGTTACCATATGCCTAGTTGAATATGAACCAATATTCATGGTTTTCTTTTGGCATGCCGCCCTAGTTTGGAATGTGGATCTTCCTTAAATGGCACCTTCATAAAATTATTTTCAAAATTGCCTCTTTGGGCTTCTATTCATTAAATCTAGGGACTCCCATGCTCAAGTGGCTTTAACTTCTTGCTTTCCTTGTTGTTCTATAGGATTAACACTTCGATATTGTAAGACTTTTGGGAGCATTCATCAAAGTTTTGGGATTCTACTCTAGTTTTCTTTTGAGCTTCTAAGTTTTGTTGTGTGATCATATGGAATTTATTACAATAGCTTGATGCATTTAGAATGATTTAAAATCTCTATGTAACACAATTCTCTTTTGAACTTGTAAGTTTTATTATGCGATCATATGGAATCTATTACAATGGTTGATCAGGTAGTATATGTGTAAATCCTTATACTACCTGATCGTGACATGTAAGATATTAATTGGCATATCAGATAGGTAGTTATCTAAATGCATGGACTAAGATATATTCATATGAAGCCTTAGTCATATACTTATAGGTATAGTGGGTTACCTAAATGCATGGACTAAGAGATAGTGAGCTAAATTGTTACTAGATGCATGCCTCAACATGAGAAATGTTGTTAAATACAAGTAATCTATATAATTAGTTTTTTTAGTTATTGAAATATATTGGAGATAGATAAATAGATAGACATATGCAAGAGTTACATTATATAGGCAAAGAAATAGATATGGTATCTACCTATAAATAAGAATTCAAAATAAATAGTATTATGATATAGTTTGACAATTATAATTAGATGTAAAATGCTCTATATGTTTACAAACATATATGTGAAACATACTATATATCGTTATTAAGGTATTTAATTTGTAGATAGATGGAAGTGAGGATCACATAAGGATAGGTATGTAGATAAATAGATAGTTGTCTAATATTTTAAAATATTCTATCTTAGTGTTAAGGATTATATATCTCTCTCTCTCTCCTTCTCTCTCTCTCTCTCTCTCTCTCTCTCTATATATATATATATATATATATATATATATATATATATATATATATATATATATATATATATATATATATATATATATGTGTGTGTGTGTGTGTGTGTATGTATGTATGTGTGTGTGTGTGAATGCATGTATGTATGTGTGCGTATATGTATATATGTTAGAATATTTATTATCCCCTCATATCATATGAGGTGACTATAATTAACACCATAATCATGCATGATAAATCTATCATAATCATGTGCACAGTGAAGCATCATATAAGACCAAGGGTCATAGTCACAATCATTATATACGATCAAAGGTCATATCACTTATCAAATCAAACGTCTTCATTTTCACTATCCATTGTCATTATTCATTGGTCATAATTTTCAAACATCACTTTCATTGTTATCTAGCACAATCCATTCCCTTCATCATTGTGTAGATTCGTGAGATCATTTAATTATTTTACATATATATATCATATGAATCTGATAAGGAAGTGGGTCTCCATTTCTCTTTCTTAGTCAAGATGAGCTATCTCTTCTCTATTGATGCCTAGGAATCCAATTCATTGTTTTATGTTGATTCTTTCTCATTAGCAAGCAAACATTTGGAAAAGATGTCCATAGCATAGAGGGTCTAAATGATCATGTGTTCTCCATTGATCCTTTAAACTATCTTAGTGCAACAATGTTTATAATCCAATGAATGTTGATCATCTACATGTTGAATCTTATCTCTCTATGGATTCACGTGCATGTGGAACAAATGACAAAGAGGAGGAGACTAGGCCCACCATGCCCATTATATTTAAAAGAAAGGCTCTTGAAGTAAGTAGACCATGATTTCAATTCTTGACTTTAGATAGACATATTGCTTTATATATTATGAAGCATTCTTGTGGGTTAAAATGTTTGTATAATCTATTAGGAATGAAGAAACTAAAGCAGCTAAGAGAGAAATTCTTCAACTTAGATAATGAGAGATAGGATATATATCTTGGGGCTCACATGCAAATGATTGAGGATAATATTTCAATATCACGTGTTTCATTTGAATATTACTTTAGTCAAGCGATCCGATGTTGTAGGGCTGCATTTAAAATTGTAATGAGCTCGAGGAATTTGAGAATCCATAAGGTTCAACAGAAACTTATCAATGGAGATCTCATCTTTGAAACTTGTTATAGAATTGCAAACAAAAGATTTATTGCTCTTTGTACAATGAGTTGGATGATGAACTCTTTTAGTTTGCATTGTGAAGTTATGCCTACAACTGGAAGGTTAGACTTGTAAGATAACTTTACACGTTAAGAAGTATTTTAGGTCTATAGAGAAGAGATGCTCAATAAAAATGAAAAGTTTGTGCAGTATCACCATCTTACTAGATTTTGGAAAGAAGAGTTGAACAATATTACTATTCCTAAAAAAGTTATGATGGGTGAATGCTCAATTTGTGCCACTTTGAATAACATGGGAAAGGGGCGCACAAAAACTTTAGAAAAAGATAATTCTAAAATTTTTCTCAGAGAGCATCATGAGAGTCAAGATTTTGAAAGAAACAGGGCAATTGATCAAAGAGCTAAAGCACGTAGATATTGAGAGCATTATATGTGTTTGTTGATTGATGGTATGGATCAAAAGAAGACATGCTTGCATCACTTTTTGCACCTTCCCAAGGATATTGGGGATGAATTCCTTGTGCAAATGCATTTGGTAGGTGCCTTGGTGTACAGTGGAAATGTAAGCTCTAAGGTTTTATTCACCTACCCGAGTGTGCATAATGATCCAAATCTCCTTGTGACTGTGATTCATAGAGTTTTGCAATCATGGGAGCATCATCTACCATCAATTTTGTATTTGCAACTTGATAACACTATGAGAGAGATAAGAATTCTATAGTCTTTGGATATTTATCCATGCTTGTTGATAAACAAACGTTTCAAAAAGTTAAGGTCAATTTTCTTTTGGTTGGGCATACTCATTATCACATTGATTCAATGTTCAATACATTTTCTAAGAGATAAGCACATCATAATGCTTTTACTCTTCCATCATTGACTCTTTTAATTTTACTAGCTTATATTCCAAAGCCTGAAGTTCAACATCTTACACAGATATATCACTTCAAGCAACTTTTCTCAATAGATGTTGATAATAGTAGTAAAGTTTTGGCACCATTGCACAATATTAGTTTTAACCACGTATTTTTGTTGAGGAGGATTGATGACACAACTCTTTTATTTGCAAATCAATATTCATCTTCTAATGGGTGGGAGCCTCATTACACATGCATTCCTCGAGTAGCTTTGATGTGAACATTTTCCCTATACATGGGAACTTTTTACTCTAGTACTAGCTAGAGGTTTTTTCCTTGTGTTACCACATACATGATTCACTCATATGTGGTGGTACTTTGTGCTTAGGGATATTATTCAGCTCTTACTTCAGTTTTGATCATCATCAATAGAGAGCTATTATAGCCATCCGTCTTCTCTGTGTGTCTTGCTACGTTTGTGTCCCTTGTGTTTGCTTCTTGTGTGTGTCTTGCACTTTTACACTCACCCAAAAATGGTATTAGAGTAGGTTCAAATCCTTCTCAAGTTTCAGTTTTTTGCATTGTGGAAGGTGCACTGAGTTAACAATGCAAATCAACTTCAAAGCATAGAATAGTGATTTTCAATAGCCAAGAAACATTTCCATTAGTTTCCATGGGGTTTTACCCCATTTTAAAGGAATTTGTGCAACTAGAATCACCATCAGAATGACGGATTGTGATATGAAATTTCACCATTCATTTCAACTTTCATTGAAGTAAAGATCTTGTCACATTCTTTTGTTTAGTGAAATGGCAGGTAGCAATGACTTGTTTGGCATGTTTCATACTAAAGATAAGCTTGATGGGACCAAATATCCAATGTGATCTTACATGATGAAACATGTTCTTCTTATGAAACAACTATGGAACATAGTGGGAGATGTAGATCGAAGACCTATAGGCTGTTCCACTTTAGAGTCTACTATCACAAATGGAGCTTCTTCTTCAAGTAAAGTAGTTACTCCTTCTCCACCTATAGAGGAGCAAATTAGATGGGATAGAAAAGATGTCCAAGATCATGCAATGATTGTGCTTTCTGTGAAGCATCATATCGTCCCACACATTCGATCATGTTCTACATCAAGACAGGCATGGGAAACTCTTGCTTCTTTGTATGTCATGTGTAATGAAGCACATGTTGCATCCCTGAGAAAGCAACTTGAGGATGTACATATGGCTAAAAATGCATCTGTGGATGTGTATGTGACATGCATCAAGGGCTTGAAAGAGAAATTGGCAAACATAAATGAGATTATTAAGAATGCATCTCTACATTGCAAACATAAATGAGATTATTAAGAATGCATCTTTACATTGTTGAAAGGATTACCATAATCTTTTCAAAGCTTTGCCACTACACTGTTTGGCTGCAAAAGGGAATCCCAATATGTATGCATTTGATGAGGTTTTGTCTCTTATTTTGCAAGAAGAACAATCTAGAGTGAATAGGAGTGATTTGATTGAGGGAACACAAGCACTAGCTATCTGACAAAAAGCGAAAAGCAAATATGGTTCAACTTTGGGTTCACCAAAACCAAAGCCTCAACCTTCGTCTTCCACTCATTCCTCTAATGATGTTGATTTGCAAAAGAAGAAGAGATTCAAATATTGTCAAAATGTTGTCATACTATTGATGATTGTAGAAAGCTTGCTAAGGCAATGAAAAGAAAAAGGAATCCGACATGTCTATTGCTGAAAATTCTTCAAATGCAAAGAATGATGAAGCCAACATTGTTCAATATTTTTGGGCATGTGTTTCTACATGTCATTATGATGCATCATTGCATTCTAAATGTATGGTTGTGAGTGAGGCTGATTCAGATTGGCTCTTTGATAGTGGTGCTTCAAAGCACATAACTTCATGCAAAAGTTTTTTTGCATCTTTGAAAGATGTACCCAAAGGAGGACATGGTGTGTGGAAACAATGCCTCTTATCCTATCATTGGAGTAGGATAAATTGAGCTTACGACTGCAAATCGAGGTGTGATTCTCTTGAAAAATGCATTGTATGTACCCGCAATCAAGAAGAACTTAATTTCACTTCCTTTGATTGCCAATGTTGGAATTTATGTATACTTTGTTGATGATAAGTATATGGTTCATAATTTCAACAATGTTGATATGATTGTGATGTCTGATACATTACGAATGGTTTGTATCACTTGGATACATACAAGAGGGCTACCTAAAATGCTTTGGTTGCTCACACTTCTTCCATGGCTAAAATGGAGCTTTGTCATACTTGTTTTGGCCACTTGAACTTCAATAGTTTGCTTTACTTACAAAACAAGGACATGGTTATTGGTTTGCCAACACTTGAGTCCATTGAAAAGCATGTATGTGAAGGTTGTATTCTTGGAAAAATGCATCGTGCTTCTTTTCCAAAAGATAGTCATACACACCCTACAGGAAAATTATAGTTTGTTCATAGTGATGTATGTGGTCCTGTCAAGACTCCATGTTTTGGGAAGAATGTATATTTTGTTACTTTCATTGATGATGCTACTCGCCATACATGGATATATACTATGAAAGCAAAGAATGAGGTATTTTCTTGCTTCAAAGCATTTTAGCTATGGCTGAAAATTTCCTTCAAACAAGCTTTTGACTCTACACACAGATTGGGGTGGTGAATACATGTCACATGTTTAATGCTTTTCTTTGTGAAAGAGAAATTTCACACCAATGTATGATGCCATATACACCTCAAAAAAATGGTGTTGTGAAGCATAAAAATAGAACACTCCTTGAAATGGCACGATGCATGGTTAAAGGAAAGCATCTTCTTGACAAGTTTTGGATGGAAGCCTTCATGTGTGCAAACTATGTGTTGAATCACTTCCCTACAAAAACATTGAGATTCATCACTCCTTATGAGTCTTGGGATGGACATAAACCTATGGTTAATCAGGTGCATGAACATTTGTAACAAAATATGGCTAAAAATGAGCATGAAATTCAATCGATGCATGATATACTTGTTGATGAAGTATTACATAATGAACACATGTCTATCAAGAGTGGACAAAGTATGCCAAAGTGGCTGGAACAAACTTTGCAGTATAACAAATTGAGTGCACCTTTACTTGGTAGAACAAGATCAAGCTCTCACCATGCATCAAGTAATTTTGTGGATTATTCTCTTATTGCAATAGCATGTAATGAAGAGCCACTTATTTTTGAAGATGCATGTCAAGATCCACATTGGATGAGTGCTATGCAACAATAAATGGATTCCATACATAGGAATGGTACTTGGGAGTTATGTGAATTGCCAAAAAGAAAAACGGCCATTGGTACAAAGTGGGTTTACAAGAGAAAGACAGATGGTAGCATTGATCGCTATAAAGATAGATTGGTTGCCAAAAGATATGTGCAACACTATGGCATTGACTATGAGGAAACTTTTGCACCTACTTCATGCATGGCTACCATTCGTACCATGGTTGCATTGGCTGCCCAACGAGGTTGGAAAGTACATTGGTTGGACATAAAAATAGCTTTCTTGAATGGTGATTTGCAAGAAGAGGTTTATGTGAAGCAACCTCCTAAATCCATGAAAGGGCAAGAGCATATGATTTGTCGCTTGCATAAATCCTTGTATGGTCTCAAACAATCTCCACGTGCATGGTATGACAAAATCCATAAGCACTTGGTTGCTCTTGGCTTCACATATAGTCCAATTGAAAGCACACTCTATGTATGTAAAGATGGGGCTACGCAGTGCTTGTTCTTTATGTTGATGTCATACTCTTGAATGGGTCATGTGATGCAGAACTTGACATCTTTATGGCTAATTTGTAGCATAATTTTGATGTCACTTATCTTGGTCTTTTGAGCTACTGTCTTGGCATCCAGTTTGTATCCGTTGAGCGGGGAATTGTTATGCATAAAGCAAAGTATGTCAAAAAAAATACTTCAATGTTTTGACTTTGAGGATTGCAACCAATTTCTAGACCAACTGAGATAGGATTTAAGTTCTCAATTGAAGATTTCAGTGATGAATCTGACACTTCTCTTCATTAGCAAATTGTGAGATGTTGTTGCAGAGAAAAGAGGCACAAAAGAGGAGCCCCAAAATTTTCAAATTGATGGCATAGAAATTCTTCTCCAAAATCCTAGGAAATTCCCTCGAAGCTATGTAAATGCACTAGAGGAGTCCTCTAGATGCATAAACCCCAAATCATTGTAACATAATTCTTGTAAAATAGTAGGAAGTTAGAGATTCATCAATAAAGTGCCGGTCTCATGTGTGAAAGGACCATCTTTAGGGCACATGTGTATAAGTCACTTTGTGACTCTTCGTAAAGACTTTTTGCCATTGTGAAGGAGAGCTGAATTTCGAGTTTACTTCTTTCCTGCTGATTTCCATCCTCTCCATGATCTTTTGTGTGTGTGTAATGCTTGGAATGTGTGTGTATGATTGTTAGATACTCCATCCCATCACTTTTGAATGGTTGTAGTGTGTGTGTGAGCCACCACGAGTTGAAGAGCGAGTGTTGGTGCTTCCCACCATTCACTGTTTTGCCCATAACTTGAAGAGGATTTGTCAGATTTGAGTGAAAATATGATCAATAGATGCGCCTCATCGAGAGCTTCGAACCCCACTATTGGCCATATTCGGAGTTCGGAGCTAGGAGAAACATTTGAATTTGTGCTTACTGCTATAAGTGGTTTCGTAGTAGGCATTTCCAGAGATTTAGTGAATTGGGGAGGTAGTTTAGTCTTTTCACATGCATTGTAGCTGAGCCACTTCACTTTCCATCACGTGCACACACATCTTCATACACTTGGTTCATATGGTTCTTCGGATTGATAATTAAACATGTATCGATCCATCAATATATGCACTTATGGGCGAGTGAGATTTAGTCTCTTTGACACAAGTCCCTAAGACTTCACGACTTAGGTACACATGTTATTGGCAGCATTGTCAACAAACAAAATTAACCAAGGTGTCTTCGTGATGGTTATAGCTCTGGAGTGAAGGAATCATACTTGTAGAGGTGAATTCGTTCAGTGGCAAGTAGTCAAACACTTCAACTCTTGTTACTTCACATCCTTGAGGTGTGTGTAATGAGTTTTTAGGTTTAGGGTTAGGAGTGAGGAAGAGAGGGAAGAGTTAGGGTTAGGGTAGAGAGAGAAGTGGAGTAGGAGGAAGTTGGAAACATCAAGAAAAAAAGTGTAGAGTAGGCTTTAGGCATCACAAAACTATAAAAACAAAAAAAAGCTCATTTGACACTAGTGCAGGAACTAGTATCGTGTGCAGACACCGATTGATATCACCATCTTGCTATCGCGCAAAGTGAGATAAAGAGAGGGTTTGGAAGCATAAAATTGAGTTAAGGCATACTTGAAGGTAAGCCACACAATTTCTTGATATCAAAATCAATTTAGAATCACCACCACACGTGATTTGAATCATTTTCGGTATCGCAGGGTAGAATAGAGTTTTTGGAGAGTCTTTGAGTGAGACAGAGGGTCAAGAGTGAGGAGGGGTGAGAATTAAACATTTTGGTACAAAAAAGTTTTGAGTTTAAAGCGATTTTGGCTGAAGTATCATAGTCGGTTGAGTTTTAGTATCGTGATACCAAAATTCCATAGTATCGCGATACTCGCCTAGTATCGTATCGCTGCATATCACTTGAAGTATCGCGATACCATTTTGGTATTGTATCAACAAGTTGGTATCACGATTGCGATCTGCCGGTGGTATCGTATCGCGGTCCACTTCGTATCGTATCGTTTCGATCACGATATTGTATCGTTCCGATCACGATATCGTAGCGTTCTGATCACGATATCGTAGCGTTCCGATCACGATATCGTAGCGTTCCGATCACGATATCGTAGCGTTCCGATCACGATATCGTAGCGTTCCGATCACGATATCGTAGCGCTCCGATCACGATATGGTAGCGTTCCGATCACGATATGGTAGCGTTCCGATCACGATATCGTAGCGTTCCGATCACGATATCGTAGCGTTCCGATCACGATATGGTAGCGTTCCGATCACGATATGGTAGCGTTCCGATCACGATATGGTAGCGTTCCGATCACGATATGGTAGCGTTCCGATCACGATATGGTAGCGTTCCGATCACGATATGGTAGCGTTCCGATCACGATATGGTAGCGTTCCGATCACGATATGGTAGCGTTCCGATCACGATATGGTAGCGTTCCGATCACGATATGGTAGCGTTCCGATCACGATATCGTAGCGTTCCGATCACGATATCGTAGCGTTCCGATCACGATATCGTAGCGTTCCGATCACGATATCGTAGCGTTCCGATCACGATATCGTATCGTTCCGATCACGATATCGTATCGTTCCGATCACGATATCGTATCGTTTCACGATATCGTATCGTTCCGATCACGATATCGTATCGTTCCAATCACGATATCGTTTTTTCGATCGAGCAGTATTGTATTGCGCTCGTTGTGAGTATCATATCGTCCAAGAAAGTGGTATCGTATCGTCTGCTATTTTAGTATCGTATCGTCCGAGTTTCAGTATCATATCGTGCAAAGTTTCGGTATCGTATCGTCACTTGCACTAGTATCGTATCACGAAAACTTTGGTATCATATCGTCCGACCCATCTGGTATCGTATCGCGAGAATTCCAGTATCGTATCGTGCAGTGTACAAGTATCGTATCGTGTAAAGTTCCAGTATCATATCGCGAGGAATCCGGTAACGTATCGTGTATTATTCTAGCATCGTATCGTCCCCTAATATAGCATCGTGTCGTCACATGCAGAGGTATCGTATCGTGCTATAGTCGGTATCGTATCGCCGAAAGTCTGTAGTATGGTATCGTGCTAAGACTAGTCTCGTACCAACTCAGTGGTATCGCTCAGAGTGGTATCGTCCAGAACCTATCAAGCCATTTGAGGGAAAAATTAGAGGTAATTGAGGAACCAATTATGGGGGTTTAGGAAGCCATCATAGGCCTAGAAGGGTGGATGAACTTGAGATCAAGACGTGTGCTAAGTAGCCGAAGGAGTGTCATTTCATCGATAGGAAGTGCTACCTAGGCAAGTCATCACTCTATCTATACGGACACCTCTAGTGACTCAGAGGAGGAGATACCTATGGCTTCAGAAGACATGCAACGACCTGACCCTAGGGAGAACTTCATGTCTATAGTAGAGGGGGAATACCGCACCTCTTTGCAATATATGTGTTGCTCTAGCACATTGGTAAATACCACGTTAAGAAGCGTCACCTCCTTAATGTCAATCCGTGGGAGAGGTAGGAGTGATATGAAGATCGTGAACGTGAGATGATGTGAGAGTGAAGGTGAGAAGCACAAAGATGCACACACACATACACGCACACAATGAAGAGACAAGCAAGACACAATGGAAGGTGGGAAATTAGCTCTATTACTCAAGAATGCTCTTACAAGCTCAAACTAGCTCTATGCTCATACTAACCAAAATGAACCAACCTCAAAAATGAGCTCTCTAGCTCTTTTTATAGTTTCTAGACTAGTTTTGACCGGTTTCACATCTAGTGACCGGCCTAGTTAAAAAATAGGTCCTAGATGCTATTTGGAAGGGTAAACGATGTCTAAAAATAACGAAAATTGGTACGCGCATTCTACCTAAGCTCCTCAAGCTTGAGGACTCCTCGGCTTGCACAAAATGGAGCTATGGATTACAAAATGGGGTTTTCTATGATACATATGTTACAATTAGTGATAACAATCACTGTTGAATGTTTGGAGAATTAATAAGAAATATATTTGTTTGAAAAATTGATCCGCCTGGCTCCCTGCTCCTTCTTTACATGCTTCCGTGGCGTCTGTGCCTCTGGCTGCTTCCAACACCCCCCTCCCTCTCGCTTCTGTCGTCCCTGACAGAACCTTGTTGTGAGGTCTGCCGGATGTAGTTCTGTAGGAGGTCCTGAGCGAGGGTGTGCTCTGATATACGAATGCCTCGGGCTAGGTCAGCCTCGAGTTTCTCCCAGTCGATAGGTTGCGGCTCGTCTGGTGGTGGGAGCTGGTAATGTGTGGAGTACACCATTCGTTCACAGACAAATAATTGCAGTAAATGTGTGGGCCTGCTTATAAATACCTCTGAATGGTACTCCCAAAAGCCGGTGGTGAACATTTCTTCGAATGTCTGCTTGTAACATGCCGGTAGATATTTGATCCTGCAGTGCCAGGCGTAACACACCCGTAGCGATGGCGTTGTGCTCATATCATAGACTAAATCAAAGTTGCCATGCTCAAAGCCCGGGGTGTTTACATGGGGAGCCTTGACGCGTCGGAAGACTTTAAAGATCATTTGCATCATGTCAAAGATTTTGACAGTCATGTGCGCGGCAATATCATTCATATGCTTTAACCTAGGGAGCCAGTGGCGGATCGTCGCCATCATGTAGCCTACTGTGGGTAACTCGATTGGTGGCTTGAAATAGGGATAATTCAGCCAGTCTTGGCACTGCTTATTGTTCTGTAGCTTAATAGCGAAGGCAGTCCAAGAGCGGCGTCGTGGGACTGGTCCCCAGCATGGATTAAATTTTAAGTGCAGCGGCGCTTTCACCCATGTGCTCATCATCTCGGGATAGTTTTGCAATAAATCTCTGCGCCAGTCTGGTTGATGGATTTCACCTCTCTGTGCACTTGGTGGCAAGTCCTCCGGCTCGAATTGAGTGGCATGCGTTGGTTTCATCCCTGTTTCTTTCTCTATGGCTAACTGGTATTCGGCCATTAACATGAAGTACGGTTTATATTGGAGCTCATGCCCAGATATGTATCGTCGCGGGGCCAAATGAGCAAAGAATGGTGACTGTAAAATTCTCTCTTCAATCATGGCCATGGCATGTAGCTGTGCCTCTACTCTGGCCGAATGTGTTGTTCTGAGTTCTTCAACTGTCTTCATCCACGCGGGGGTAGGTAATTCATATGTCATCTGGCCTTCGGCCGTGACACGTCCGCCTGGGATGGGTATCGGCTCGTATGCCTCTTCAAATGTTTCCTCCACCGGGATAGTGACGGTTTCTTCCTCAGCTGGTAGCTCAGGTGGGGAGTCTGGCCTTGGTGGTGCTTCATAGACTGCAATTCTAGATTCAAGATTTGTTACCTGGGCCCGAAGTGCGTTGAGTTCCTCTAAAATTTCAGGGGCAGGGTCCGCAGGCACTGGTAATTCTGCTGCTACTTGTACTTGTTGTGTTGCTGGTTCTCTGAGCTGTAGCAGCTTGTGATCTTCCTTTAACTTTTGATGTTCTTCGTTCATACGATCATAGTCCTCGAGCAATCGCACATGATCATCTAGCAACATCCTCATCGATTCAGATGGGATAGCTTTGAATTTGCTCGGACTTAGTGGTTGTTCAGGGTGGTCCAAAGCCGCTTCCAGATTCTCTCTATTCTGCTCTTGGAGTCTCTGGTTCTCCTCTTTTGCTGCGGCTAAGTGTCTTCTTAGTAAGCCCATATTTCTAGTGAGCGTTGCATTTCTAATCGTTTGGGCGCGAAGTAGATTGTCCAAATCCGCAGTGGCTTCTTTTGTTTTCTCCTCACTTTCTAGTTCTAATTTGTGATAGGCCTCTCGTAAATCTTGGTATCGGCTGTTCAGTGAGGCATTCTCAATTGATAGTGAATTAAGCTGCGAAAATTCATTCGTAGTCCTCTGCAGCTGTTGATAGTTGGTGCCAAGTGATGCAAACTCATCGCGGACTTGTGTCATGCACGTGAACATGTGTTGAAATGCAGTGTCTATGGTGGGCGATAGTAGTAGTGAAGTGCTAAATGATGATGCAGTGGGAGTAGATGCAGCGGGAATGGGAAATGGGGTTGGGACGGTGGATGCAGTGGTGATCGTGGAAAATTGTGATGTGTCTAAAAATGATGGTGCTGTGAGTGGAGTGGGTGGTGGTGAAGTGGATGGTGAGATGTCCATGCCGTTGGTCGTGCCAAGTGCGGTGACTGTGAAAAGCGGTGTGTAAGTGGGTGGTTGTGTAGGTGTGAAGACGGGATTTACAAATGTGGAGTAATTTACATGGGGGCTGGCTGGAGCAGCTTGGTGAAAAGGGGAAATAGGGGTTATGGTGGGTTGGGGAGGTGAAACTGGTGAGAAGGTTAGTGGGGTTAGAAAGGGGAATGGGGGTCTTAGAGGTGGGGGAAACGCGGGGAAAGATGAAGGGGTGAAGGGGTTAACATGTAGATACGAAGGGCTGGGTGTGGGCATGGTGGTCTGAATGGGCAGGGCAAAGGTTGTGGCTATGTTGCCTTGTACAGGTGTGGATGTGGGGGAAGCAGGTGGGTGTGCAGGGGATACAGGATGGGTTGGTGAAAGATGAGGTGAGAGAGGAGTAGAAGGGGTGGATGTTATTTCGAGGATAGTAGTGGTATGTACAACGGTAGTACGGGGTGGGGAATCTACAAGGATGGGTTCTGCGGTCAATGAACTTTCGGGGACGAGGCGTGCCTCCCTGGCTTGTGCTGGAGACTGAGCTCCTGTTGGTACACGAATATACTCTCCAGGCTTTGAAAGTAGTCGCACTCGGCGGGGGTCAAACTGTGGTAGTTGCTTTCTTTGTAAAAACCTGAGTGCTTCATGGGAGCCTACTGATTTGACTAACTCTCTGAACCCTCTGATGTATGCGTCTTCGAATCCTCCGGAGATGAGTTCCTGTTCAATTAATGCCTGGCTCTCCTCTTCAGTTAACTTCTTTCGGGCCCAGACTTTCTCCATCGTGCGATACAATTTCTTTATGGCCAGCGTGTACGCTGCGGCTTCGAAAGTCTCTTCTTCATATGTGCTGGTGTCGCCGTGCGCGTCGGTTTGTTGGCCTTGGCCATCTGTCTGTCCGTCTTGTGAGCCCTGGCTGGCTTCATCGTCACTTTCATCGTCGTCTGTTTCGGTTCTTTCTTCTTCAGAGCTCGACACAGCTTGTCCCTGTGGCAGATCTCGCGGCGTGGTAGGGTAGCTGGGGCGTTCATATTCCTGGGAGAACAGCTGTGCCTCTGAATACTGGAATTCGTTTGAGAATGCATCAGGCATCTCAAAATCAAATGTTGTGTTTATAGGGTCTGTCTCCATATGTGGTATCGGGAAAGAAAACGCTTCCGCACCAATAGTGGTGGGAGCCTCTGCTGTTGTGGTGGTGGGTTCTGAGGTGGCAGCTGCCTGAGGTGCAGCGATACTAGTGGTGGCCTCCGGAACCACTGGTCTGGACAACCTTATGCGAATAGGTTGTACTGTGGGAGCCGCTTCTGTCTGTGGTCGCTCTGGAGAAGGTTGTGGTGATGGCGACTCTGGCACTTGAAGGCAAGGAATGGTGCCTCTCATGCGCTTACCTGCCCGTGTTCTACTAGGCTTCCTGGCTTTCTTCGTCGTTCCTTTGAATGCCTTCAGTTCTTCTCCTGTTAATGCACGCTCGATGGGCAAGTCATAAGCTAAGCACATATAAACAATTCTGGTCAGCGCACAACATCCATTAGGCACCTTCTTGCGCTCCCATCTGTGCTGTGCCAGATACATTTGATCTATGATCCAGCTTGCCAGATCAACAGTTTGAGGTCCCGTACATGCCAAATACAATCCGAACCAGATTCGTTTATGGGGCATGGTAAATCTGTCCTGAGCTGGGAATGCGAAATGTTGCATGCATATCCTTAGTGGCTTTGACAGCTCAGGTGTAATTGCCGAGATCTCCTCCCACTTCGTGACATCCCCACGTTTCATCGGGTCTGGAATTAATCTCTCTCGATCTGTGGGTGTGTGGGTTCCATGAATTTTAATGGCCGCTCTGATTAAATCCTTTGAGAGGTAAAATCTTTTGTAAGGTGGATCATCCACTAAAGAAGGTAAAATAAAGGTTCCTGGGATGTCCTTATTCTCTGAGGCCAGCAAAGTAGTGATTAAGTAATAGCACCTATAAAAGTCCGGTTTGGGCAGAGGATCACTGAAATACTCTGTGAAGCCTGCTCTGGCCCAAACGTGAGTTAAATCCTGGGTGCTCTGTAGGGCTTCGAACTCTCTAGAGAAAAACTGGTATTTTCTCCACGTGCGGTCATCAAATGTCAGAGAGGATTCAAAAATAAAGTCCGCATCCGCAAGGGGTCCTGCAAGTCCCTGAAACCAATGAGAGTTCTGGTGTATCTTCTCTGTGTAGCCCATAGGTGGATTGTCGATAGGCATGGGCCCTGGAAACCCTTGGAATTCCGGCGGTGGAGCAGTCGGGTGGGATTCTGCTCGTAGCACGTTGAGGGGCACAGCCGCTACACTGGGACCTGCTCCTGATGGTCCCTCGTCGGTTTGCATGGTGGCTGATGCGCTAATAAGAAAGATCTGCTACAAAAGATTAACACATTAGCATGGAAATTAATTATGATCCCATTAAAGTGAGACCGCAACTCCCTTTCCATTACTGATGCGTAACCCGTGTAGCCAAGTGCTGTGATGTGATAGATGCAATGCCTCTTGCAGCACTAGTGCAAGTCTCTAGACTCCTACACGTTTCAGATCATGCATACATTTCTTGATGAGATGAGATTATGAGTGATGTGCGATGATGGTGGGTGAATTATTACAAGGTTTAACGGTTAGTAATTTAGTACAAGGTTGTATGTTAGTCGGGGGGTAGTTAGACAATGGGTTAGGGGAAGACGGTTGGACACGCTTCGGTATCCATTTCCTAAGAGTCCTTGAATGGGTGGTGGGTTTCTGCTGAGGGGCAAAAGGTGGTATCGGGAGTGGTAGTATCGAGGGATGGAAAGGTTTGTGAAAGGTATATATTACATGGCTTATGGGTTGAGCTATGATACATGGTTTGGGTACCCAAATCTGCGTGGGTGTGGGTCTATGGGTAAGGTATTTCTTGGCGATCCAAATTTGTCGAATGGTCGGACCTGTAGAAGGAGGTCGAGGGGATGGTGGATACCGATTCTGTTTCTGCCCTGCCTTTTTCTTGTCGATCTCTGCTTGGTTGGAGTTCTTCGGTGCTTTTTGTCCTTTTGGCACCCATATTTGTCTGGTGCCGCTTCCTTTGGGTGGCCTAAACTGCCTTCCTTGTTGTATCTTCTGGTACTGCAGTCGATCTGGGTTCCTTCGTCGTGGTTGATTCTGTTGTTGTCGAGGTTGAGAGGTCGGATGGACGCTCTGCTTTGGAAAAGAAGGGAGATCCAACACTTGCGTGACCTGCCCATTAGGAAGTGAGGCCTTATTTAACTTTAATCTAGGCCAGTCCGCAACAAGTTTGGAAGGATGAGCACCGCAGGGTGTCGTGCTCATTTGGCCGATGATGCAACCCACCTGACCACTGATTGTGTCCATCTGCCCTTGTGGTTGGGTAACTGTCTCTTCTAGTTTGCAGGAAGTCCCAGGGAAGATCTCCTGTCGTCCTTCTGATTGACAACTGTCCATAGCCAAGCCCGAGTGGGTTGGTGTAGACGTAACGTGACTGGTCTGCTTAAGAATCTTCCGGTCTTCCGTCGCATGCCTTTCATAGGGTCTAGGGTCACAACCGTCAAGCGGAATGCCGTTAGGGAAGTCAAGCGGTATCACTCGCTTCTGTTCTAAGGTTCCAATCTGTAAGGAGCCTTGTCTAAGATTTAGGTCCACTGAGTGATCGTATAGCCAATCTTGGCCAAGGATTAGGGGTTCTATCAGGTCATCATCATGGCACACTAGTAGCTTTGCTGTCATCGTCAAATCCTTAATGAGGATAGGAAGGTCCACCTCACCCATGCAAGGGGTTTCCATGCCTCCTAGGCCTATGAGGTATGCCTCAATTGGCCGCATTTCTATTCCTGAATCCTTATATTCGGACCATCTAATCGCACTAGTCGCAGCACCTGAGTCAATTAAAGCCCTGAGTTCTTGGCAAGGGTTGCCGTGCTCTAGCCTAACTCTAATGAATGGTCTCCTGTCCACTATGCTAGGATGAGTGGTTGACTTTACTTGACACATGGCCATGGGATATCTGGGTGATGTTTCCAGATGGTTATAATGTTCTCTCCCTAGTCCTTGTCTTCTTAGCTTCATGCGCTTAATGCTATGGCTTCTGCCTGAGCTTCCGCTCGTATTCTATTTTCTTCCTCCTTACGCTTCTTTGCCAACGTGAGTCGTCTAAGCATATCCTCAGTAAGAGGTTCCTGATATAGCTTGACTCTACAACCACTAATGTAATTAGGCATTATATCTCCTTCTAAGGTGGCTAACTGTAATGCTCCACTTGTCGAAAGTCTGTTAATGATCATAGGTCCATAACCTCGCTTTTCTAACTTTCGTGCATGCTGTTTCAGTGTATACACTAGAACTAAATCTCCTTCTTTTAGGCCTTTATCTTTCACATGTGCATCAAAATATGCTTTCTGTCGCTTCTTCGCTGCGTATATTCCTGCTGCTGCTTTCAGCCTGGTTTCTCCTAATCGTTCCAAGTCCATTATTCTTGCTGATAATTCATGGCCGGTCCACTGATGTTCTTGTGCAACCTTAAGGGTCGGTATCAAGAAGTCCAAAGGAAGCACTGCATTCTGACCAAAAACCATCTGAAAGGGAGTTGCATTGAGTACGGTCTTGTAGGCCACTTGATATGCCCAAACAGCGTGGTGTAACTGTTTGTCCCAATCTGAACGTTTGTTGTTCACGAGTTTCGTCAGTACGGTACACAGTATCTTGTTAGTGCTTTCAGCCTGACCATTGGCCTGAGGATGATATGGTGCAGATTTCTTGTGAATCACCATAAAATCCTGTAACAAATATTCAATGACTTGGTTTAGAAAGTGAGTGCCTCGATCGCTCACTAACTCTATAGGCAATCCATATCTTGTAAAGACATTTTCAAATAAGAATTTTGCAGTCGTGTGAGCATCATTCTTTTTTGTGGCTTTTGCCTCTACCCATTTCGTCAGATAATCTGTGGCAACAATAATGTATTCCGCATGTGTACCTTTTGCAGGGGGGTTGATGGGTCCTACAAAGTCTATACCCCACTTAGAAAATGCACGTCCGCCCATCATGGGTTTCAATGGCATTTCATCTCTGCGAGTAGGAAACTGAGTTCTTTGGCACACATCACATCTCTTTACATACATCCATGTGAAGAGTGGGCCACCATAATCCTGCAAAGAGGATGGCTTTGATTATCCTATCTGGTCCAAAATGACCTCCTGCAGCACCTTGGTGTGCAGTTTCTAGTATGCTAAGATATTCGCTCTCATGAACACATTGTCTTAGATATCCATCTCGTCCTCTTTTGTATAAATTATCGCCAATAAGTGAATAGTCTTGAGCTTCCTGCTCTTGATTGCGTTGTCGAGCTAAGGTCATGCCTTGAGGGAATGTGTTCGTCCTCAAGTATGTCACTAAAGGTTCACTCCAGTCTGGTGTGAGAGACACGTGATATAATGTAGCATGCTCTACTGGTGGTCTTTCACAACAAACATGGCATTCCTTACACAACTTGTAGACATCTGCTTCCATCGTAGGCCAATATACTCCTAATCTATGCAGAGTCTGTAATGTTCGATGTTTTGAATGATGTTGCTTTAGTGCACCTATGTGTGCTAATTGCAACCAATTCGCATGTTCTGATTCATCTACACAACAAGCAAGAATCTTTTGATTATCCTGTTTATATATGCTTCCTGCCATTATTTGGTATCTCTGAGACTTGGTAATCTCTTCTTCTCTGATCTTTATCCTAGGATTCTTGGGTCCATAGGTGAGAATAGGGACTATAGGCTTAGCCCATTCCGGTGCTATCTCGAGGTTAAACAAGTATGCATCTGGTAATTCATCCGCTACTCCTTGAGGAGCTTCTCCTGAGGTTAATCTTGAGAGGTGGTCAGCTCTAAGATGCGTCTTTCCCTTCCTAACTACCACTTCAAAATCATACTCCATGAGTAATAGAAACCAACGTATCAATCGTCCTGTGTTACATGGTTTGTTGACTAAATATAATAGGGCTTGATGATCTGTAAAGAACTTGAACTTGTTGGCCAACAAGTAGTGCCTAAACTTCTTTACAGCGTAGATCATCCCTAATCCTTCTCTTTCCGTCGTGGTGTAATTTCTTTCTGCTGCGTTCAGTTGTCTGCTCGCGTAAGCTATGGGGAGATCTATATTACCTTCATTCGTGGGTTGTGCTAACACACATCCTATGGCATAATTGGATGCATCCACATGTACATGGAATGGCTTACTCCAATCTGGGCTTGGCTATGATTGCATACATGTGTATGAATCTCCTATAATAACCGCAATGGCCCATAAATGCCTGTACCTCTTTCACATTAGTTGGTCTAGGTAATTCTGCAATTACCTTCACCTTTTCTTCGTCCGTAGAGATTCCATTTTTTGATACAATGTGTCCTAGAATTTTGCCTTGTCTGACCATGAAAACGCATTTTTCTGGGTTCAAACAAACCTGATATTCTCGACATTTGTCAAATATTTGTCTTAACTCTGGGATATGTGTCTGTCTTACATTTGAATGAGCACATAAGTCATCGACATAAACTTCCAAGCTCTTGCGTAAGAATTCCTTAAAAACATGACACATGAGTCGCTGGAAAGTAGCGGGTGCATTTGTTAAGCCAAATGGCATCACACGAAATGCAAATATGCCCCATTCTGTGGCAAAAGCCGTCTTGTGTTGGTCTTCTGGAGCAATGGCTACTTGGTTATAGCCTGAGAATCCATCAAGAAAGCTGTAAACTTCCTTGCCCGCAACTCTTTCCAATAGGTGTTCCGTGATAGGAAGAGGATAACTATCTCTAATCGTGGCGGCATTAACTTTTTTAAGGTTAATACACACACGCAATTTTCCATTCTTCTTGGGCACAACCACAATGGGGGATACCCATTCGGTATGCTCAATTTCGTAAATGAATCCTGCTTCTATCAAGCAATCTATCTCCTCTTTAATCTTCGCAGCGTAGTTATCATTGTACGTGTAAGGTTTCTGTTTTGTCGGTTTTGCATCTAGAGTCATAGGGATTCTATGAGAACATATATCTGGATCTACTCCTTTCAAATCTTTGTAACTCCAAGCAAAAACATCTCTATATTCGCGCAATAGGGCAACTAACTCTTCTTCTTCTTCAGTCGTCAAATCATGCCCTATGTATGTACACTTTTCTTCTTCTCCTTCTATGGCAACTATTATTTTCTTGGTTTTCTCTCGGTTATCATATACTTGTCCGTCATTCGCCTTTCTGTTGGGCATTCGTACCATGATTCTTCTATCTTCAATTTCATATTTCTTGAAGTTCTCGGGTACTTCAAACAAAGATTCTTCTTTTTCTATCATGGTTTCTTTCTTCTTCCTTTTCTTGCCTTCACTCTTAGTAGTCACTTCCGTGGCTAATCTCACTTCATTCGTAATTTCCTCGTGTCTCTGAGGGTGAGTCTCTACTTCGTAGAAATATTCTTCCTCTGATGCAAAGGGTGGGTCCATGATAATTGATTCTAAATCAAAATCGCTTGCATCCTCAAATGCATCAGTGTCTGGTTCACACTCTTCTAAAATTGCATCGCCCATGATTGGCTCTATCGTGAAAACTGAAATGTCATAGCCATCCTCGTCACAGTGGGGTGTCCATTGTTCTTCATTGATGGCTACATCCATGGTTGCTAGTATTTCCGCCCAACCATGGGGTTCAAACTCTTCGTCTGGGAATACTACAGGTGCATAGGCTGGATCTTGAAGGGTTCGTGGATGTTGTTCTGCACCTAAGGTCCTTGCTTCTAATCGTTCTTCCTCTTGTTTGGCTACTTTACACATCCATAAATGGGTATCCTCATGCAACCAGGAAGGATCTGATTCTAATGAGTGCACGGATTCCGTCTCTACTGGTGTTTTATGGATGGTATTCCATTGTATTGGGGGTACATCTCTGTGTGAATAGTCTTTAAGATTGACTTTAGTAGTCACTCCTAAATGTTGCAAGTACAAAGAATTAGTTCCCCAATCTTGTACAATTTGCAACTGATGCATGAATGGTCGTCCCAGTATCATCTCATAAGCACGATTTTTCGCGAAGTCACAAATGGCAAAGGTATGCTCAAATTCTACACCACAAGTGGTGAGAGATATGCCTTCTAGTAAGCCTAATGGTTTTTCTATGTGTCCATCGGCCATTTGTAGCTTCATCCTGGTGGGTCTCAGGGCTGGCTTACCCCAACGTTTCCATAAAGCAGTGGTAGCGATGGCTACTCCGGCTCCTGAATCTAAGATGGCTTTCGTGGTGTAGCCCTGATGGGTTATTGGAAGATATGTGTTACCTTCCTCTCCTTCGCTTACGTCTCCAATCTTTTCCACGGGTATCTCTGGTACCTTCTTATGTGATCCTATTTGAGAGGGCGTGGTAGCAAGCTCCGGGAATTGATTTGCTACATGCTTCCACAATTCTGGTTTTACCTTTAACAATTCTTCCAAAGTGAGATTACACTGTACTTTCGTGTTCTTGATCACTTCCGTGTTCCTAGGGATCACTGATTCTTCATTCCTCACTATTATCGTGGGTGCTCTCATACTAATAGACTTTGCTTCCCAAGGTCCTGTGAACTGAGGTAATTCTTGTAGAGAATTAGATTCAAATCCTGTGGGTTCACTCAGTTGTTCCACCTCTACCTCATCGTATATAGAGGGGATGTCTTGGGGAAATTGTTCCTGCAAGTCGTCTATTTCTTGAATAGGAGGATGAGTTCCTTGTTCTTTTCTCCATTTCTCTTCTTGGATTTCCCTCAAAAATTCATGTGAGTACCTATGTATGGAAGACAAATTGTCTTGACTTTCTGTATTGGGTACTTGAGACAGGGATGGTGCATTCCTTTCCTGTGTCTCTGGGATAATAGGGTTCCTAGACTGATCCTTTTTCTCTTTGCTTTCTATCAAGTGTTCTAGCCTTTCCATTAGTCCTTGAAAGTGTAGTTCCGGTTTTGCCATGTTATTCCAATTAAGATATTTAGAGGCTTCAAACAAAGCTTGTGCTAGTTCTACCATCTTCATGCACAGTTTAGTTCTCTCAATCTCTAGATCAGCTCGAGGGTAGTTTTTACTCATTTCCGTTACTTGAGGTCCCTCTTTTATTCTAGCCTGATATGCACGAAACATCATGTCTAGATCTTTTGGTATGGGTTCCGCTAAAACCGATCCTGATTTCTGAGCTGGGTTTTCTTGATTTAATTCTTGTGAAGCCAATTCTTGTATTTTGGCTCTAGATTCCCTTAAACTTCCTTCCAACTCACTTATCTTTTTACTCCACTTTCTCTTTATTCTTTCTCTGGAATCTTTCCAAGATTTCGTCTTTTTACTACTAGATTCTGCAACTTCACTAGTTCTGGCTACTTTCTCTTGATTAAGCTGTTGGTTTTGTAAGAGCGCCTGGGCTCTGGTTATAGCTTGGATAGGCACGTATGTAGGGTTGGATCCATCTGCGTTGTTTACAATACCTATCACGTTGATCGATGTCACATTTGAAGTGTTAACTGGGTTCTTAGGACAATCTTTGATTATGTGCTCTTTGCCACAATCGGCACAAAAGCCTTGTATGTTATAGTACTGTGATTGCCTTACTATTGGGGGATGTGGACAATCCTTAATGAAGTGATCTCCTTGGCACCTAAAGCATGGTCCTCTAGGGCCCTGTGGTCTCTGTTGCCTCAATTGGGGCCGTGGGTTTGGGTTTGCGTACATCACATTAGTATAATCTGGCTCCCAACTAGGTTCCATTGGTGGACTATCATAATGATATGTCTCCAAATGTTCTGGTGACTCCGTGTAATAAGCGGGTGGACTAGTTACATGAGTAGAGTCAAAACTGTTTGAGTTCGGGTCACTTTCTGTGATCAAGGGTGAAGAAGGCACTAAGGCCCTACTTAGGTTCTCTTCTGCAGCCGCGTATTTGACTGAGATGACATTCGCTGGTGGGGGTGGCTGCTGAGCTAAGACGGGTTGAGGTCTCTGTTGAGCCTGGTAAGTGTAGTTCTGGGGAGGCCTATAGTAATAAGGCTGAGCATTGTATGGGCCTTGATACCTACCTGGCTGCTGGTATGTTTGCGGGTAGTTCTGTCTCACGGTTTGTTTGTTGTATGGGCAGTCCTGAGCCGTATGATTTGTATATCTCCTCTCAATTGTACAGTATTGGCCACTAGGGTTGGCTTGAGGTTGAGGTGCATTGGGACACATGTTTGCCAAATGATTTCCACCACAAGTGTAACAACGTACGTTAGTTGGTAACTTGGGCACCTGTTTACTAGAAACTCCTAGTTTTTGGGCCACTTTTTCTGCTAGGTCCTCTATCGAGCTAGACAATTTTGTGGGTGCTAGAGAAGAACAATCTGAGTCCTTATAGACCTTTGAGAGTTCTAATTCATCTCCTAGGTTGTCCTCAATGTCTATACATATTCTTACACACTCCTCTAGCGTTCTGGGTTCTTTTAGGTACACATAGGAGCGTAGTTTAGCGCTCAACAAGCCATCTAGGAACAGTGATACTTGTTTGGCCTGTGAGGGTAGCTCTTGCATTGGACATCGTTCAACATATTGTCTAAACCTACGTCCTGCCAGTCTTACTGTTTCCTGAGGGGTTTGTTTAAAGCTATGAATCAACGAAGACGTGTCATGTCTAATCCCACTTTTAGAGAATTCAGTGATGAATGACTCTAAAAAGTGATGGATGTCTCTAAATTGCCTTTGTTGCAGTGGTTGGAACCAAGTTAAAGCGGTATTCTTTAACGTTAATCCAAATGCGTTGTACTGCGTGAACATGTCTTCAACTTGTTCTGCTCTTAGTACTTGCTTGAATTCTGCAACGTGGTCATAGGGATCTCCTGTCCCATCAAAATAATTTTTCATGGATTTCACTAATTGAGTGGGTCTCAATACTCTTGCGTGTTCACGTGGTCTAGGTAGAGGAAAATCATCTCTACCACCTAGTATTCCATGATCTCTTTGTCTATCCGCTCTATTAGTGTCCGTGGTTGTTCTATCTCTCCCTATGGGGTGATTAAAGCTTACTTCCGGTCTCTCTTTATTTCCTTCTCTTTGATGTCCATGGGCTGAGGAGGTTCTTGCCCCTTGTTGACTTGTATTTATGTTCGTTCTAGATGGAGGGAATATCAATTCACCTCTCCATGTATATGTGTTTTTAGCGCGTTCAGGCACCACAAAGACTCTTTCTGAAGTCTCATCCAGGTATACAACCTTTCCAGGTGTATCTGGGTCCTTGAATTCATAAATTGTAATGATGCCTACCTCACCAGGGTTTTCCTTTCTGTACCTCCAAAAGGCTTCATCTGTCTCTTTATTTACAAACAACTCGGTGCTCCTGTTATCTTGAGGGATCCACTCTGGGATGAGTACTCTTGTTAATACGGATTTCCCTCTCGGTGTCCTAGGTTCTTCTAATGGTTCTTTTCCTTGAAATTTCGTTTCCGTCTCTAATTGAATTATGCCAAACTCATTAGTATCGTTTGGTTGCGTACTTAGGACGTACATGGTTCCTTCTTTGTCTATGTAAGCGTCTCTCTCATATTTCACCACTGGTCTTTCCAATCCAATGGGTTGATCAGGGTTGTGCAGTTGCACCACTTGCCTTTGCAAACCATCCTCATAGATGCGAGCACCTAGTCGGTTGGTTCGGAGAAACTCTAATTGCGTTCTATAGGGTCCTTCTGGTTTTTCTAGGTATGCTACATGAGACCCTCCTTCTGGTCTGTCTGCGCTAAATGCCATTTCTGATTCGCTAGTATCTGAGCTCGCGTAGGGGTAATTACTATTCAGTTGCTGAGCCCAAGATCGAGCAGTAGTTCTTACACTAGCCTCTGATGATCTAAGGCTTCGTCGGTCTGACTTACCTATGTGTCTCCCTGATCTAAGGTTCATTAATTTCCTTCCTTGCACGCTCAATTACACACCTAGATCGTCAATGGTTCTTTGTTATTACTTTCTTGATTCTTTTTAATTTTCTTTAGATTCTTGTCTTAATTTATGCGTCAGGAATTCGACTTTCCGTTATAGTTTTGAGTTCTCGTTCCGTCAGACTTATGTTCTTTTCTTTAGGTTTTCGTCACACACACCTTTACTTGTAATCTTAACTTGAAAGAATTAGGTACCTTGAACTTGAGGCGTTCCTATCGTCGTTAATCCACAACTACCGTTTAGCCTAAGCTAAGAATTGACTGAGGGGGTTGAGTAATCTTCCAACCTCGAGTCGGCTTTTCTGGTTGCTCTGATGCCCTGTTGCCCAAGAAGCCGTGCTTCCCAAGCTTTGCTGCCTTCACAGCCTTGCTTGCTTGCCTTTGATTGCCCTTGCTAGACCTGGAAAATTTCCAATGTTAGACCAATTCACAAGATGATCAAACACTTGAGCATATACACCTTTTAAATCCCTTCCCTTTTTGCCCAATTTTCAATGTGTGCCCCCTGGCTTCCTAGTCCCAAACTAGGTGAACCTCAAAATAGCTTATCCAAAAATAGATGTATTCTTTATGAAAAAAACAGTTGAGGTCACGTAGTACTCGTCACGAGCTTTCTAACGAGCTATTAAGCTCAAAAAACGGACTTCGGATAAAAAAGTTATGAGCGTTCAGGCCCTGGGGGGTAAAAACTGACAATCAGGTTTTCCTTCAAATATGAGCTAAGGGGTCTCCTATGAGTCTAATGGTCCAAAAATTTTTCAAAAATACCCTCAAAATTGGTCAGAAATTGGAGTCCAAAATTTGCGATGGGGGTGCACAATCGCGATGGTCTGGGACAATCGCGATGGTCCAAGCGAACCGTCGCGATGGCGTGGGATTTGGACAATCGCGATGGCCCGAAAAGGAGAACCGTCGCGATGGCCCAAAGTGAACGATCGCGAGGGCGTGGAAATGGACCGTCGCGATGGCGCGGTCAACGGTCAAAGGTGGACAATCGCGATGGCGTAAGGTTGAACCGTCGCGATGGCCCGATCAAGTGGACAGTCGCGATGGCGCGAGTCAACGGTCAACGGGGAACAATCGCGATGGTCCGAAGTGAACCGTCGCGATGGTCCGCGATGCGATGGCTTGAGCCAATCGCGATGGTCCGATTTTGGGCTGTCGCGATGGTCCGAAAAAAACGAACCGTCGCGATGGTCTATCGTGACACGTGGCACTGTCGTGGCGATGGCATGAGCCAATCGCGATGGTGCGGGGTCAGCTGAACAATCGCGATGGTCCACGTGGACCGTCGTGATGGCTCAAGTGAACCGTCGCGATGGTCCGAAAAAGCGAACCGTCGTGATGGTCCGGCCGAGCCGTCGCGATGGCGTGAGCCTATCGCGATGGTGCGACACAATCGCGATGGTCTGAGCCAATCGCGATGGTCCACCAAACAATGAATTTTCAAAATGCAACTATGGTGCCGTGTGTGCGCAAGGATCGCCTACCTCGTGGTGTGGTCGCCTACTTCAAAATCCGAAAGTTGCAGACCATCGCGATGGTCCGCCACACTCGGAAATTTCTGACAGAAAGTACATGTTTTACCTTTTGGAAGCTCTCCTGATGCTCTGAAGCTCTGTACCTGCAAGAAAACTCAAGAAAATGCAAGCACATACAAGCGCAAAAACTCTCTCTCGCTCTCTCGCATGCACAAATGAGGGGAAATGAGGTGAATGGGGAGATATGGTGAATTTTCTGATTTTTTTGGAAATGGAGATGATGATGCGATGATGAAGATGGAGTATGGGGAAGGTGAAAAACACTAAAAACTAAGTAAAAACAACAACAAAAACTGAGATTTTTACCTTCCAACGCCACTTCTTGCTATACTCTTACCATCACACATTCGTCCTAGACTCGATCCCCGGCAACGGCGCCAAATTTGGTGTTGCTCTAGCACATTGGTAAATACCACGTTAAGAAGCGTCACCTCCTTAATGTCAATCCATGGGAGAGGTAGGAGTGATATGAAGATCGTGAACGTGAGATGATGTGAGAGTGAAGGTGAGAAGCACAAAGATGCACACACACATACACGCACACAATGAAGAGACAAGCAAGACACAATGGAAGGTGGGAAATTAGCTCTATTACTCAAGAATGCTCTTACAAGCTCAAACTAGCTCTATGCTCATACTAACCAAAATGAACCAACCTCAAAAATGAGCTCTCTAGCTCTTTTTATAGTTTCTAGACTAGTTTTGACCGGTTTCACATCTAGTGACCGGCCTAGTTAAAAAATAGGTCCTAGATGCTATTTGGAAGGGTAAACGATGTCTAAAAATAACGAAAATTGGTACGCGCATTCTACCTAAGCTCCTCAAGCTCGAGGACTCCTCGGCTTGCACAAAATGGAGCTATGGATTACAAAATGGGGTTTTCTATGATACATATGTTACAATTAGTGATAACAATCACTGTTGAATGTTTGGAGAATTAATAAGAAATATATTTGTTTGAAAAATTGATCCGCCTGGCTCCCTGCTCCTTCTTTACATGCTTCCGTGGCGTCTGTGCCTCTGGCTGCTTCCAACAATATGTCCACTAATCCCCAAGGGATCCCCATCTACCTGGATGGCTTAAATAGGTTAGTAGCGAGGATGGTGAATTCCACTGAATCAGCAATAGTGCCTAGAACTGCAATCAAGTATGAAGGAGGTGTGTACATGGAAAAATTAGGTCACATGTACGGTGTAACAGAACACGCAGATCGGATCAATGAGAGAGGAGGATTGGAAGGACAAGGAAACTCAAGAAGACGGGACCCTAAAGAGTTAATAACTACACCAAGAGGCAAATCAGTGGTGACTCGAGTCTTGAGAGGGGATTTGATACCTCAAGATGATTATCTATTAGAGGTCTACTTGATCCATGGATCAGACTTATTGTTACAAACCGACTCACCCACATGCGGACAGGAAGAAAGCCCAATGACTTTCTATGAGTTAAAAGATCCTGAAGAGGAGTCTAAAGTCACATACCTAGACAAGAAACAAAGAAGGTATTGGCCGGTAGATGCAATGGATAGGGCTCAATTGAAGTAAATGGGGTTACCTATATTCCCTCTGCGAGAGCAGGCAACTACCTCCCATAACCCCTTTGGGATGCATCAAGAGCGAGAGAACACAATGTCGGGACAGACGAGTCAGCGGAGTATTCCTAACTGAACACATGTGCAATTCACAATGCCCGGACTGCAATCACACAATCAAACTCACCCTAGACCAGGCAACCAACATCGGCCACCAGTGAGGCCAAGAACACCACTAGGAGTGCATCCTGGAATGCCTCCAATTAGACCAAGAATTCCTATAATACCTAGACCATCGAAACCCATAAGAAGACTAAGACCAATTCAAGTGTCTAAGTGTATGAGAAATCATTATGATGGAATGGGAGAACGTTACGATCACATAGCTGAATTTAAAAAAATTCTACGGGCATAGCAAGTGGATGATTTCTTTGTGCAGTATGAGTCCTTTGGATTACTCTCACAGGGATGGCCTTAACTTGGTTCCAACCATTGGATCCCAATCAATTTGGAAGTATTGAGCAATTTTTTCACGAATTCATTGGAGAGTTCACCAAGAGAGGGATTAAACACAACTCTTCATCCTTAATGCATAGCTTCATACAAAATCCAAATGAAACTATGAATAGAGCTACCCACATGTTCAATCAATATGTGGATAAATGTCCAACAACGAAAAGACCCAATCAACAAAAAATGATACCACTATTCTTAGATGGGCTGACAAATGGAACATTGAGAACCCTAGTCTACGTGAAACAACTTCAGACGTTGAGCGAGTGCCTTCAAGAGTGTATTGACCTAGAGGACAACTTGGGCGATGATCTCAAGAGTACACCAAACCCTACGAAATCAGAAGACACTAGAAGTACTGTGACATCTAACTCGAGTAATGTAGAGGAGTTAGCAAAACTGGTAGCCAAGAAGTTAGGAGTTCACGGACAGCGGAACTACCAACATCCATCAATGAGGATACCCATGTTGCAAAGATGCAGTTTATGCGGAGGAGACCACCCTACTCACATGTGTGTAAGAGGAGGAACAGGCTTGCCTCAAGTTTATCCATACACTAGGCAGCCACATCAAGGAACTGCCCTGTATTGCCATATAGGACAACAATACACTAATCATCCCACTAAGAATTGACCATTCAACAGGCAATCATGACCTTTAAATCAACCTCAGTATAGGCCATATGGATACCCTCCTAGAGAGCCAGGAAGGGAGATTCCAAGATACAATCCCTATCCAGGACCACAAGTAGCACCTAGGCCATATGAGCAAGGGCAATATGGACAACCTCAGCCATGTTAGGGCATCAACCACCACTTCCATAGAACGTAGTGCCAGTTAAATATGCTCAACCAGAGGAAAACATGGAGAGAGCCATAGTACCAGCATCACCATTAGCTAGTACAGAATCAAGGAATCCAGGATACGAGGAGACCCAAGGAGAATACTATTCCTATGACACCAATATGATGGAGCACGATAAAATTTATGACCCGCAATACTATTCTTATAAAGGATATGACAATGTCTATGGACCAGAGTTGGCAACCCTAATGTACACTGCACCCAAGGCACCTGCACCCATAAAACCACCCATCAGACTGCCTATGCTAAAAGGACCGTGCTATAGATGTGGATGAGATCACTTTATAAGAGAATGCACTCGGCCATACAACCCACCACCCCCCATGAATTGGGAAGGGTATTGCAATGAATGTGGAAAGGAACACCTATTTAGAGACTGTCCAAAGAATCCCAATAAGACTCATGAAACTGCACCTATTAACGTGATAGAAGTAATTGAATCATCAGGAAGTGAAAAGGAATACATAGTACCATTGAAAGCCATCACATGAGCACAAGCTAAAGGACAAGAAAGGAAACGAGTAGACTCGGAGCAAGAAAAGAGTTAAAACCTAGAACACAGAGTACAAGTAGTGGAAGACTCAGAAGATCCACTTGAGAATTTCCAAACAACAAAAAGCCAAAAGTGGAAGGATAGAAGGAAAAAATGCAGAGGAAAATGGATGAAAAATAGAAATAAGGAAGACATACAAGACATAAGAGGCAGTAAGAAACCTAAGGAACCTGAAATTCAGGAAGAAACCACCGTTACACCACAAACACTAGAACCAAACAAACTAGGATCAATTTTAACAGACTTAAGACTTGATGATTTGGATATGTGGTTAAAATCTTACGAAGCGAGAATCACAATTGGACCCAACATAGAGGAGCACAAAAAACTTTACCCACATGGAGAGTTAGAAAAAGAGAGACTTGCTATATGTAGAAAACTCATAGAGGTCGCTCAGGCCACTCTAGAAAGGACTATCCCTGTCCTACCAGAGATGAGAATATCCGACAATCAATACAATGAATCCTGAGAAGTGCATATTTATGGTGAGACAAGGAAAAATCCTAGGACACATCATATCGAGGAATGGAATATCCACTAATGAAGACAAGATCAAAGTAATTCTAGAACTCCCAAGACCAAAAAATGCAAAGGAAGTGCAAGCATTTATGGGCCATTGTGGATACTATCGTCGATTTATCCACATGTACGCTATAATTGCCAAGCCGCTGTATGGATTATTGACTCAATTCACGTGGATGGACGAATGCGAGAAATCATTCAATGAACTGAAGAGAAGACTAAGTACAACACCAATTTTGAAAACACCCAACTGGAACAAGCCCTTTCATATTCATGTGGATGCTTCCAATTACGCAATAGGATGCATTTTAGCTCAACTGGCAGATGAGGGAAAATTGGACCATCCTATTGCCTATGCAAGCAGACAACCAAATCAAGCTGAAAGAAACTGTACCACTACGGAGTGAGAAGGTTTAGGGATGGTGTATGCGGTAAAGAAATTCAGACACTACCTTTTAGCCAACAAGTTCAAGTTCTTCATAGATCATCAAGCCCTATTGTACTTAGTCAATAAGCCTTGTCATACAGGAAGACTAGTGAGATGGTTTTTGTTGTTAATGGAGTTTGATTTTGAAGTGATTGTAAAAAAAACAAATACCCACGTGAGAGCCGATCATCTCTCTAGGTTAACATGCGGAGAACCACCTAGCAGAGTACCCGACGATTTGCCAGACACTTACCTGTTCAATTTGGAAGTGTGTCCTAAGTGGGCAAAAAAGCTAATTCCAATACTCACTCATGGACCACAACACTCAATTAACAAGGAGATTAGAAAGGAAATTCTACAATCGCGTAACTTACACATTGTCGCTGGAAGTGTGTACCATAAAAAACCCAATGGTGTATTGTCTAGATGTGTAGAAGAAGACGAACAGAAGAACTTGATTGAACAAGTGCACATAAACAAATGGAGAATGCACAAGGGAACTCATGGAACTCTAAGAGAATTGAAACGATAGGAGTCTATTGGCCTGCCTAAGGATGTTCATGAGCATGTCAGTAGTTGCACTAAAAGCAACTTTAAAAATAAAGCAAACTCACTAAAAATAAAGCAAAAGCAATTTGAAAAGCTATGTGATTAAAATAAAGCGCTTTTTGTGAGTTTTTCACATGGAGCTTTAAAACCTATATAAGAGAGCCTTGGTTCACTTTGTTAGACGTCACACACCAATTGGCAACGCCAGTTCTTGGTCCCTCAGTAGAGGTGGTGCTGTAGCACACATGGGGCAGCCATGGTGCACTCTAGGAGCATGTTGAGGAGCAGCTATGGAGTACTTCTTGGAGAAGAGTGTGCTCACACTCTTGCTTATGGAGAGGACTTACCCATTAGCAGCTTGGTGGTGTGGATCAGCCATCTACATAATGTATTCTTCTACATGAAGATTTCGGTGTACTTCAAAGCCATTGGATGGAGCTTAACAGAAAATTTGCATCTTATGTTAAGAATTCAGGTACATGTTCTCTTTATGCACACAGGTACTAATTAGAGTTTATGGAGGCAGTGGCATCCATATCAGGAGGAGTCCTATTTGGCATAGGTACAAGAGAATCAGTACATGTATGCTTTATGCATATTCGGATGAGGTGTTCGAGAAGATATGTTCACATGAGTTTGAGGATTTTTGGTAGCAAACTTGTTAGCATTCTTTGCTACTTTTGTAAGTATGTGATCTTTCACACACGTATCTGATTTAGGGTCTTCCATAGCCTAAGTTCAGATGAGGGTTTGCTGATTATTAGCTTTAGACTGATCCTTCCTCTTTCTGTCACTCATATTCACTCTTCTACAACCTATTAGGTCACACATCTCATATATGTTCAGATTTCTCTCCATACATCTGAATATGTTTGTTACATTTGTACATTCACTCTTCCATCTATTTTTGTTCACATAGAGTGGTTGAGAATTTTGACTCCCACATTGTAGATTGACATTTGTATATATGATAGTGTGAGTAAGCAGTGGCTTACATAACACTTTACACATGTTGTCTAATCTTTCTCTATCTTTGTCTCATCATTTGTATGATTAAATGTGGTATGTTCATGTTTTGTCAATATTGGAAGATTGCTGTGTTCTATGTTGTTGATCTTGGACCTATGGAACTATGGACCTGTGGTATTAGTTATGGGCCTACTAATTTCCAACATGATGTTCGTGAACACACTTAGGACTGCCAGGGCACTTTTTCCCCTCTTTAGGAGGTTTTTTCCTCGGGCTTATATGTACACCTATAACCCTAATGGGTCACTTATCTTAGTACATTCACTTGGTAACCATTCAATGTTTTGTATTATACTCCAAGCTTCTTCTTCTTCCTTGTTCTATTTGCATGCTTTTGCAGACCTCAAACTCCAACATATATCTTCGTGACATCTAGAACTTTTGCAATCCAAAATGGTTTGGTAGCTTCATCACCATCAACATGGACTGCAATAAGCATGCCAACATTTATCTCCTTCAAATTCCCATGCCATTGTGCTTCAACCTATTTTGTCATCCTTGGATCTACATAAATATTCCTTTCTGGTGGGTCTTTTAAGCTTTGAAGTGTATGTGCATCACATGCTTTCTCCACATTCATTGACCTTTGTGTGGTAAAATCCCGTGTGAATGGAATGTCAATTGGCCAATATCCTACAATGTTATTCTTTATTATCTGTTCTTGATGCATTAAAAAATCATCCCATCAAGATACATCTTCATTGCCTTCATATTTTTTTACTGAATATGTCTCCGCTTTTCCATGTGTCTGCTTCCACCTTTTACTTTGCTCAAGCATGTTTCCAGATTCTACCATAATGCTTTTATCTTCATATGGTGATTGTTTTGCACCATGAACTATCAAATTAGGGACATACAATAAAAATCTACATCCACCTAAGTGCATCCACCCTTAGGTTTGTTAAGTGTGTGTACAAGTGCGAGAGACACGCATGAAGCACACACAAGGAGCACAAACACAACAAGACACATGGAAAATATGGATGGCTAGAATAGCTCTCTCTCTTGATGATGATAAAAAATGAAGTAAGAGCTAAATAATATCCCTAAGTACAAAGTGCCACCACATATGAGTGAATCATGTATGTGATAACATGGGGAAGAACTTTGGTGAATATGTATACCACATTATCTTGTGTGGGCACATATATGAAATAAATATCTCCTCCATGAAGGTGCTCTCTCACATAGTGATAATGCACCTCAATATGTTTGATTTGTGCATGAAACACTAGATTTTGTGCAATAGCCAATGCACTCTGAATATCAGTGAGAATATGCATAGCAACATCAATCTCCATGCAAAGATCTATCAATAGGCATCTCTCCCATATACTCTCCATTGTAGCTATGAAAACTGCCCTGTACCCAGCTTCACAACTCAATGTCGCCACTGTAGGTTGCTTCTTACTCAACCAAGATATGCATGAGTCTCCAAGGAAAAAGCAATTACCACTAGTGGACACGGGACTCGTGAGTATGATAACAACTAGCCCAATCACTATATGTAAAAGCATGCAAGCATGGCTGAATATCTCTACCATAAAAGAGACCTAAGCTCAAAGTGCTTTTGAGATATTTAAACACACGTCTCACCGCTTGTCAATGCTTAGTGTCAGGGCTATACATGAATCGACTCAATTGGGAAACTCCATACTATATATGTAGCCTTGTGTTGCATGCATATATAAGACATCTGTGTACCTAAGTCGTGAAGTCTTAGGGACTTGTGTCAAAGAGACTAAATCTCACTTGCCCCACAAGTGCATATAGTGATGGATCGATACATGTTTAATTATCAATCCGAAGAACCATATGAACCAAGTGTATGAGGATGTGTGCACACGTGATGGAAAGTGAAGTGGCTCAACTACAATGCATGTGAAAAGACTAAACTACCTCTCCAACTCACTAAATCTCTGGAAATGCCTACCACAATACCACTTATAGCAATAAGCACAAATTTGAATGTTTCTCCTAGCTCCAAACGCCAAATATGGCCAATAGTGGGTTCATTTCGAAGTTCTTGATGAGCCGCATCTATTGATCATATTTTCACTCAAATCTGACAAATCCTCTTCAAGTTATGGACAAAAGAGTGAATGGTGGGAAGCACCAACACTCTCTCTTCAACTCGTGGTGGCTCACACACATACTACAACCATTCAAAAGTGATGGGAAGGGGTAGCTAACAGTCATACACACACATTCCAAGCATTATGCACACACAAAAGATCATGGAGAGGATGGAAATCAGCAGGAAAGAAGTAAATTCGAAATTCAGCTCTCCTTCTTCACAATGGCAAAAAGTCTTTACAAAGAGTCACAAAGTGACTTATATACATGTGCCCTAAAGATGGTCCTTTCACACATGAGATCCACACTTTATTGACGAATCTCTAACTTCCTACTATTTTACAAGAATTATGTTACAATGATTTGGGGTTTATGCATCTAGAGGACTCCTCTAGTGCATTTACATAGCTTCGAGGGAATTTCCTAGGATTTTGGAGAAGAATTTCTATGCCATCAATTTGAAAATTTTGGTGCTCCTCTTTTGTGCCTCTTTTCTCTGCAACACTCTCCCCCTCTTTGTCTCTGTCGTCCCTTGACAGGATTTGCTTCTTGTTTGCAGCTTGTTCGTGGCTCCTTAGTACACGCACCCAATGGTTGACAAAGCGATAAGGATTGTCAGACAATTTGTTACTTTATCCGAGCTTAGTCTTTTGTTTCTATAAGCCCCTTGGTCTTCCTTATATTCATAACTCTGGGTTGCTATATTAAGTCGAGCTAGCATGCACGCCATCAGTGGCTAAGAATGTGATATTCTTAGCCACTCTCTTCAACTTTTTAGCCTCGACCTCTTTCTAGCTTTTGGTCTTCAGATATTGCTTTGTTCTCACACATCTAACCCTATTGTATTTTCTGGAGCCTGTTTATTTTTCCCATTGCACACATTACTTTGCCGGCCTTTGCTCTCTTCTAAGTTAGCATTACGTTTCAAAGGCCATGTTCTTAAATCTTCTTTGTCATCCTCTGGGACCTGATGTCTTTCTTTCCATTGCATGCATCAAGTAGAGGGAGAAGCATTTAGAATTCTCAGACAATTGGTTATCTTATCCGATGAAGAATCCTTTGTGTATTGTCTCCCTTCGAAAGAGCCTGGTTGTGATTCTTTTGTTTTCATTCTTCAGGCCCTAGTCCTTTGGTGTTGTCGCCTGATGCATTGCTTAGCCTGTTCCTTTCTTTCCACCGCATGCACCTGGTGGATGAGGAAGCTGTGTGCAACCTCCCATGAAAAGTCCTAGTTGTTATCTTTCTTTATTTCCATTCCTGAGGACCTGGTTCTTTGATGTTGTCGTCTGATGCATGCCCCTACAGGGCTTTGGGCAGAGTGTTTTTCTTTTCTTAATGAGTTTTTTCTTCATTGAGCCGTTTTGGTCTTTGATCTTCTTCTTCTCCTCTTTTTGCTTGATTCTCCCTCCACACATCCCTTCTCCTGAACTCTATCGTCCCCGACAGGCTTTTTGTGGTGACGTGCATATGTTTGCATGACTTTCTCCTCTTTATGGTTAAGCAAATTTGCTTGACATATCATCAATTCCTTCCATTGGCTCAACTTTACTCCGTCATCTAGTGTCTGTCTATGATCTACAAAGAAGCTTAATTCGTAGGCCACCAGTCGCGCATTTAAGTTAGAAGATATTTTGACAAATATTTCTGAGTCCATTTCAAAAAATCCTGTAAAAAATGCATCTTCAAATGTTTGCATATATGGACTTGGCAAAAACATGAGTCTTGAGTATATGGCCATGAGTGTTAATCGACTAGGGGTAGTTGATAAATAAAAAACAAGAGCATCCAATCCCTGGTTAATGTCGATGAAGTTCAAAAATGTATACTGAGCGTGTTGAAATACCTTTATTACAGCAAGTAACATACTCAAAATTTTGTTAGTCATCTTTATGGCTAAATCCGGTACTCTGGCATATTTGGAGATCCAAAATTCGATGGTTTTTACCATGTACTCTTCGGTTGGTAAATAATTACATGGTGGACTTGGTAATAACAGATAGTTTAACCATTGATTATTTAAGCTTCCTTGGTGTTTTGCTTCCCAAAATTGCGTCCAGGAGTGTCTTCAAGGTATTGGGCAAAAGGAGGGATTGACTTGAAGTACATACGGTGTTGATTCCCAGTGTACCTGTAACGTAGGATTCTTTTCCAAAAATTTTCATCTCCAAATAGGGTATGCCTTATCAAATTCCTCTTGTGTGTAGGTGAATGTCTGCATATTGAATTGCAGATTGCGATCCGGCTCTTTATTGGTGGTCGTCTTTATGTATTGGCATGTTTCTTCTTTTAGTAACCCATAAGGTACAAGGAAAGGCTTCATAAGCTGTTCTAGATTCTTGCTCTCAATCTTTGTTTCTCTCATTACTTTGATTACTTGTTCTTCAAATTCTTTAGTAAGTTAGGACACCAGTAGTGCCCACTCATTTCGACTTAGTTCTGCAATAGCCCGATTATGTCTCTCAGTGTGGGTCTTTGTTTCCTCCCTAATCGGTGAATGATGCATGGGGAAAGAAAGAGGATGTACCTCAGTCTCCTCAGTAGTTGTTGTGGAGTGTGGAACTAATGGTGTCCCCACATTTACCTATTGTTCTAATTGAGCTTTCAATTTAGTTATTAGTTCATCTTTTGCTTTGATTTCTTCGGTGGCTCGCTCGACCTCGTCTTTGTTTTTCAGGAGTTCCTCTCCTATGGAAGCAAGTTGATTAGCGTCTTCATTGCATTGTACTAGGAATTTACTCTCTGCCATCTTCCACTTTCTCCTAAGTTCATTAGTATCATCCATATATCTTTTTTCCCATTATGCTAGGATGGCTTGTTCTTTCTTCAATTGATCTTCATACTTTGCTATTTGATCCTCCAATGCTTTTGTGTTGCCGTCTGTCATTTTTGGTGCTTCTGTAGGTTGGTTGCATAGTAAGGCCGTCATCAGTTCTTTGTTCTTGTTTCTTAGATTGTCGACTTCATCCATGTATACCTTGATTTGAGATTCAAGGAGTTTACTTCTAGCATTCGTTCATGCTTTCTCTGCTTCACCAGCTTCATATTTGCTTTGTAGCTCTCTTATTAGCTCTTGTAGCTTCTCATTTTTGGTTTCCAGTATGGTACATTTATTCTTGGCCTCCTTGGTTTCTGACTCTTTGTCTAAAAGTGCCCTTTGAGCTTGAATTAATTTTGCAAATAAGTTTTCACCTATTTCTTGGAATTGATTTTTCTCCCGCATTGCCTTGTCGTAGTCTGCATCAACTTCAAGCATTAGCTATTGAGTATCCATAGCAGTTTGTATCATTTCTTGCACTACCGGCTTGAGCTGAGCTACATCCACATTCAACCATGTTTTGGGGATGCTTGGTTCTTCCCCTATTCATACGTCTCTTCCTTGTTCCACATGTATCGTCTCGTTGTGCAGTTGTCTTATTTGGAGATGTACTTCTTGGTCTCTTACTTCCTCTTCATTAGTGGTCAATTTGGTAGCACTGCCTTTAAACATGACATCCAACAGAGAGGGTTCTCCTACTACCCTTATTGGTGTGAAGGGTTTGGCCTCTTTTACTGTGTCTTCTACTTTTTCTTTCTTGGGGTTCTTTACCACGACCTCTCCCATTAAATGAGTCTCTTTGATTTGGAGGTTCGATGCTTCATTCAATTTAATTATATGAATGCCTTCTTGAGGGGCTTCCTGCCTTGGGGTGCCTTTGATAGTGTTATCAGACATATGATCGATCTTTGTGCCTTCCACTCCAAAGTCATCGAGTACTTGATTCAATTCTTTCCATTGACCATCATCTTTGGAATCACTTTTAATGTCTACATTCATCATAGATGGTTCTTGCTCCTCTACTGTATCGGACGATGAACTTGACTTGGTCAACCCCAACTCTCTATATCGATGAACCTTTGTCAATCGTCTTTGTCGTTCGTTGTCACCAACCGTCTGTCGATAATGATGTCCTTGAACTGGTAGGTTTACCTGACCTTCCTTATACTGGTGAGTTGTTTCCATTGCCTTTGTTAATTCCTCTTCCGTGATGGGTGGATTGTCTTTGAGCCTTGCTCTTGGAAGTACATGTGTCCTTTTTAAAGCTAGAGTGACTTCTTCTTCTTGCATCATTTCCCGTAATCTTTTGGTACCTCTCATTCTCGGTTGGGAGCTCGTTTCAGCTTCTTCTACTATTTTTACTCCCTTCGTTTTCCTTGGGACCGTGGCAATCTTCGCCTACATAGCCATTTCTTTAGATGAGGGCATCACTTTCAATTGTTCCCAAATGCCTAAGGCATGATAGATCAATATTGTTAAGGCAACACTTGCGTTCAAGAACTTCTTATGGTTCCATTGTTTCTTTGCTTCCAAAAGTCGTTCTTGAATATATGGTGTCATGTTAACTTGATTCCCTATTTGTTTGATGGCATGGGATAGCATTTGCACTATGATCTTCTATGGACCAGTATATCTGTGCATGTTTGGAAAGCAAAAATGTTGGTGAATGAGTCCGACTTCCTCCTCTATATCAATACGATTGATATCTGTAAATGTTTGGGTCTTAGCCCCCCGGATTTCTTCTTTCAAAATTTTATTTCCGTCTTTTTCCCATCCGAAAGCTTCTTTAATTAAGTCGTGGGTGAATTGTATGATCACCCACTCGCTTACCGCATCTAGGACTCTTGCTTCGGGTACTAATGGATCATGCAAAGCTGGTTGTAAGGTATTCATTACTTGTGTGCACCGCTGGAAGTCTGGTTTGTAGATTGGGAGTTCAAAGTACTTCTGAATACCAGCTTTCTTTATAATGTCTACAGTTGATTGAAGTTCATGCACTACTTTGAAATCTTGAGACATCATTCGGAACTGATGGTCCGTGTCCATAATCTTAATTGTTACCAAGAATAGGTAGTCCCCAGCAGGTTGGTCCTCACGAAACCAATGAGCTTTTGCTTTAGTCACACTCTGTAAGGGAAATTCTAGTACCTCTTCTTGAATAGTCGCTTTAGAATCCTCAAAAGCCATCTGCACTTGTAATAAGAAGAACATCAACTTCTTATAGAAGGTAAGTCGTGAGTTATGTGTGTCTCAATGACATGTTGCTTATTGCATCACTCTGTTTCCCTTTACTCACGTAAGTAAGATCTCTTACCATACGTCTTTTGATTTATATTCCTGAAACGAAACAAGAGTTAGTTTAGCCGAAGCATTTATTTATTTACATAGTAGGTTCATTCCTATGGAAGTAGAATCTAAGATCTATTCCCACGTGGGAAATGTGCACCACTAGTTTTGTTGAACATATTATGTGCCGAATGCATGGCCTCATAGTGTGGCCCTGGCATGCATACTTGAGGTGCGTTAGAGTCTTCATGAGTGCAAATGGAGTTCTGTTGAGTATGTTGTTCCTGTGCAGTCTCTTGGGTCTCCATATCCATTTTGTATCTAATGTTTGAGGCTTCATCTTCTCTTGGTTTTGTCGTATGCTAGGTCTTCCCTCTTTCTTTCTTGGAGTTTGATTGGTTGATGTCATGTTCCTCTTGTACCTTTGGTGGGTCTTGTTGGGCTTTGTGGTCTTGCTTTGTCATCGTAATATTTCCTCTTGTTTTTTTAGCTCTTGACTTGTAGTCTGTATGACCTTCTTCGGAATCCACATATGTTGCCATGTTTTCTAGGCTTCTACTAATGACTTTGGAGGCCATACTTTCACAAGTCTTTTTGGTTCTGATAGTAATGAAGAGAATTGTTTGTTTTTCCTTGCCTTCATAGGATGTGTGACCTGTATCGGTGTTGAATCCTCTTATTCCCTCATTCGATCCTTGCGAACGCAGTGTAGATTAGCATTTCCTGGTTGCATTAATCGAGTAGTAGACTTCCATGTGGATGGTCTTCCCTTGTTGTAGGTAACTTTAGGAGCGTTGTCTTCATAGTTTCTCTTGGATTCACCGTTCATGGGAGATGAAGGCACCTCATCAACTGATGCATTGGTATTGGTAATCAATCCTTGCTTAGGGTACTTATTGGGTACAATCTCAATTGATTCGTTTTCTAACTCCTCTTCTAGGGTTTCTTTCTCATGCTTGATGGCTTCATGCATGTGAGGGAGTCTTTCTTCTAACAGGCTAAAGATTTCCTTATGCCCTATTTTGGCTGAGATGTATCCTTGAGCTAGATGAATGCTCACTTCATTCTCAACGATCCAATCTTGTCCTAGGATCAGGTTTTCTATTAATTCCTCATCTTTACATACCACAACGCGTTGCTCCATGGTGGAATTTCCTAGGTGGAGGGATATTAAGGCTTCTCCAATACATTCTATGACGTGGCCCCCAACGCCTATCATGTGAGCTTTAGTCGGTTTCATGATCGTTTGAAGCTTCATAATAACCGTTAGTCATACGCAGCTGAGTGCTGCTCCTGAGTCTATCAATGCGTCTATCAACTGGTATTCGATAGTTCCAATCCCTAGGTTTAAATATGGTTGGGATCTGCAGAGGTTATTTGTGTTGGCCTGGTGAACTTTGTAGTTGGCCATGGGAATTGGTTCCTCACCTTGTAAGTATCGTTCATCCCTTTGCCTTATCCACTCTTTTCGTCTCTTGATACACTCGAGGGCTTCTTGCCCTGCCTCTTCTCTAATTCTCTCTTCTTCTTTTTTTCAGTTTTGCACACCTATGAGTCGTGCTAACATCTGATCAGTCAATGGTTCCATATATCGCTTTACTCGACAACCACTTATGTAATTATGAAGTATATCTCCATCCAACGTAGCTAGGTTGACTGCCCCACTCGTTGAAATCCTATTGATTAGTAGAGGTCCATATCCGTGTCTCTGTAGCTTCTTGGCATGTTGCTTTAAGGTATACACTAGGACTAAATCTCCTTCTTGTAGGCCTTTATCTTTGATGTGTGCATCATAATATGCTTTTTGTCTCCTTTTTGCAACATAAATTCCTGCAACAGCTTGAAGGCTTGTCTCCTGTAGCTTCTCAATCTGCTCGAGTTGCTTGGACAACTCGTGTCCTATCCATTTGTGCTACTCTTAAAGTAGGCACCAAAAAATCAATTGGAACGATTGCATTTTGTCCATACACTAGGTTAAATGGTGTAGTTCCAATGGCTATTTTGTAAGCCACACGGAAGGCCCAAATTGCATGATGCAATTGTTTGTCCCAATCTGACCTTCCACTATTGACTATCTTTGTCAATACAGTGCACAACACCTTATTGAAACTTTCTGCTTGACCATTGGCTTGAGGATGATAAGGGGCTGATTTTTTATGAATCACTAAGAATTCATTCATCAAGGACTCTATTACTTCGTTAATAAAGTGAGTTCCTCGGTCACTTACTATCTCTATAGGTAGTCTAAAGCGAGTAAAGATGTGCTAAAAAAGAAACTTAGCTGTGGTTTGTGCATCGCTTTTTCTAGTTGCTTTGGCTTCTACCCATTTAGTTAGATAATCTATCGCCACT
The DNA here is from genome assembly GCA_020310875.1 of Ceratopteris richardii. Classification (NCBI taxonomy): domain Eukaryota; kingdom Viridiplantae; phylum Streptophyta; class Polypodiopsida; order Polypodiales; family Pteridaceae; genus Ceratopteris; species Ceratopteris richardii. Next base: position 146,514,895 of record CM035432.1, read on the forward strand.
ATCATGTACTCAGCATGTGATCCTTTGGCTAGTGGATTAATGGGTCCTATGAAGTCAATAACCCATTTGGAAAAGGCTCTCGCACAAACCATAGGTCTTAAAGGCATGTCATCTCGTCTAATAGGGTATTTAGCTCTTTGGCATGTCTCACAACTTCATACGTAGCTGTCTGCATCCATATGTAGAGTTGGCCACCACAAGCCTGCAAAGAGGATCATTTTTATAGTTCTTTCGGCTGAGAAATGTTCTCCTGCGGCACTTGCATGTGCCATTTATAATATGGGTAAGTACTCTCCTTCATGTACACATAGTCGTAGTTGATTATCCTTCCCTCTCTTGAACAATTGTCTCCTCATGATAACATAGTCCTTACTCATTTCTTCTAGGGATGGTTTCCTAGCTAAACTGATTCTGTCCTCATGCTCTCGTGTCTTTAAGAACTTCACTAACGTCTTACTCCAGTTGGGTGCTATTGTAGAGAAAGGTAAAGATGTATGATCATCTGGAGTGGTTTCTTGACATTCTTTAAAAATAACTTCTTGACCTGGTTTTTCACACTTCTGACTACCTGATGAATGATCTAAGAACATTTTTATGATCCTCATGCCGAGAGCTATCATATGAGGTCAAAACCCTAAATCAACAAAAAATTAGGGTTAGGGTTTTCTCCCAAATATGATCTCTGATGACTGAATGTCATATACCATTGGAAAGCTCTCTTCAAGCTCTACAAGATAGGCTCATAAAAATTTTACCCATTTTTGTGCCAAAAATGATGAAGCACCAAAATTAGGTTTTTTGCCCTAAATGAACTTTGGACTGATGTGACATTGTTTTCCAACACATCACTATTGAAATATATCAACAAATCCCCCCTCGGAGTGATGCGGTGAAAAAGCAACTACCATTCATGTATAAAGTAGTCCCAAGCTATGTGGAGAGAGATCAATCCACAAGGAAGCTTTGCAAAAAGCTTCAAATTTCTCCCTACACAGAGCCTTTGTGAAAAGGTCTCCAATGTCATCTTGTATGGGACCAATCTCCTTGACATAATGATAATGCACCTCAATGTTCTTTGTGTGAGCATGGAACATAGAGTTCCTTGCAATAGCCAATGCGCTCTGGCTATTAGTGAAGATGGTGGTGATAGAAGATTACCATTACCCAAATCAACCAAGAGGCATCGAAGCCAGACACACTCAATAGTCGCTGCGAAAGCTGCCCTATACTCGGCTTCAAAACTAGAAGTAGCCACAATAGGCTACTTCTTCCTCAACCAAGATATGCATGAGCTACCAAGCATGAAGCAAAAACCACTAGTGGACACACAAGTGTCATAGCAACTAGCCTATTTTGAGTAAAAAAAGCATGTAAATGTGGCAGCAATGATCCCCCTCGAGATAAAACAACCCGTAGCCGGGTACCACTGAAGTAGCAAAAGATGCGCTTTAACCACCTGTCAATGCTTGACACCTAGGCAATGCAAAAATATGTTCATCTAAGGGGCAACAAATTGAGTATCAAACCAAGTTATGCATAAGTAAATCAAGCATCAACATCCCGATGATAGAGAACAACATCGAATGCATCTCCAACATCATTAGGACTCAAGCATGAACCTATTTCCATATAAGTGGCAATAGGTTTGCAATATTCAAGGCCAAAATGTTTCAATAGTCTCAATATATTTTGTTGACACAAAGCTATTCCCCCATCAACTTGCATGAATTGAATGCCCAAATAATGATGCAAATGTGCCAAATCTCACATCTCAAAAGAGGCATGCAAATCAGCCTTAAATTCAGCAATATGCTTCTCATTAGGACTAATGAGCAACATGTCATCAACATACACAACAACTATAAGAAGTACATAATCTCTATGCTTAACATATAAGGTGTTCTCAATGGGACTCTTCTCAAAACCATGTGCAATCAAGTAGTCATGTATCTTTTCATACCAAGCATGTGGTGCTTGCTCAAACCATATAATGCCTTTTTCAACTTGCACATTTTGTTTTCATGCCCTTTTTGTAAAAAATCACAAGGATAAAACACATACACTTCTTCATGTAAGTCACCATTCAAACACATGAACGTTATCATACACACCTTAAGACTAAAAAATAGATGAGTGAGAGATAGAGAGAGAATAGACAAGATTTTCAAAGTGTACTGGTAAGCTAGGATGCTCAGCTACACTAAGTTATATTGCAATGTCAAATTATAATGTATGAACATGATACAAACTGACAATATCTAAATCTAGGCAAAAATAGGAACTAGATACAAGAGATTGTGTGTCTAAGAGGTATGAAGAGTGTGTGTCTGAGAATATGGAGAATATGAACAATTTAGAACTATTTCATAGCAAACCCGAATTTTGATTATCCTAAATCAAAGACTACTGATGAACAAGTGGGGATAGATGTAGACTTGTTACTCACAGTATGTTGCTGACATGAACTCCTCCGGATTGTTGGAGTTTGAGATCTGTGGAAGCACATGAAAAACACAAGGAAGAAGAAGAAGCTTGGAGCACAACACACAATATTGAATGTATTACCAAGAGAATGTACAAAGATATATGAGCCGTTAGGGTTTTAGGCATATATACAAGTTGGGGAAAAAACCTCCTAAAGAGGGAAAAACATGCCCCGGAAGTCCTAGTGTGCTCACACATATCACTACCTAAATATATCAGCAAATCCCCCCTGGGAGTGATGCGATGAACAAGGAGCTGGCACTCATGTATAAGGAAGTGCCAAGCTATGTGGAATCAATCCACAAAAGGAAGTAAGCGCAAAGCTTTACGGAAAGCGTCAAACTTCTCCCTAGGCAGAGCCTTTGTGAAAAGGTTCTCCTCTATGGACACATATGCCAAGATGATCTCTCCACCAAAGAACCTCTCCCTGACATAATGATATTGCACCTCAATGTGCTTAGTGCGAGCATGGAACACAAAATTCCTTGCAACTGCCAATGCGCTCTAATTGTTAGTAAAGATGGTGGTGGCAAGAGATTGACCAACACCCAAATCACCCATAAGATGTCTGAGCCACATACACTCAACAGTCACTGTGAAAGCTTCCCTATACTCAGCCTCATAACTAGAAGTGGCCAGAGTAGGCTCCTTCTTGCTCAACCAAGATATGCATGAGATAGCAAGCATGAAGCAAAAGGCACTAGTGGACACATGAGTGTCATAACAACTAGCCCAGTTAGAGTGAGAAAAAGCATGTGAATCTGGCGGCAGTGATCCCCCCTTGGGATAAAACAATCCAAGTTGTCGAGTACCACTCAAGTAGTGAAAGATGTGCTTAACCACCTTCCAATGCTTAACACCTGGGCAACACATAAACCTGGTCATCTGTGAGACATCAAATTGAATATCTAGCCAAGTAATGCATAAGTAAATCAAGCATCCAACAACTTTTTGGTAGAGAACAACATCAAATGCATCTATAACATCACGAAGAATCAATCATAAACCTATCTCCATAGGAGTTGCAATAGGTTTGCAGTCTTCAAGGCCAAAACACTGTAATAATGTGTCAATATATTTTGTTTGACACAAAACTATTCTGCCATCAACTTGCATAAACTGCATGCCAAAATAATGATCCAAATGCCCCAAATCTAACATCTCAAATGAGGCATGCAAATCAACCATAAAATTAGCAATATGCTTCTCATGAGGACAAGTGAGCAGCATGTCATCAACAAACGCAACAATGATCAAAAGTACATCATTTTCATGCTTAACATATAAGGTGCTCTCAGTTGGACTGTTCTCAAAACCATGTGCAATCAGGTAGGCATGTATCTTTTCATACCAAGCACGTGGTGCTTGCTTCAAACCATATAATGCCTTTTTCAACTTGCACACTTGGTTTTCATGTTTTTTTGCACAAAGCCACGGGGATGAAAAACACACACTTCTTCCTGAAAGTGACCATTCAAAAATGTAGTTTTAATGTCCAACTGATGTACATTCCAACCATGATGAGTTGGATGTACACAGATGCTACGAACAATAGTCATTCAGCGTGTAGGAGCAAAGGTCTCATCAAAATCAATGCCTCTTTCTTGAGCATAACACTTTGCAACAAGCCTAGCCTAATACTTATCAACAGTTCCATTAGGCTTATGCATCAGCTTGTATACCAACTTAGTGCCAATGGCCTTCTTGCCAGGAGGCAAGTCTCATAAACTACAGGTACCATTTTTCATAATAGCATCATATTGTGATTGCATAGAAGCCATCCAATTTTCAGAATCTTGTCCTTCATCAAAAGAAACATGCTCATTCTCATCACAGAGACTAGAGGCAGCCATAGCATAGCAATCTGATGCAAAAGAAGCACTCAACACTAGACTGTCCACCTATAAAAAGAGGCAGCAAAATATCATATATGTCTTCTGAGCTAACTAATATCTCCTTAGTACATGAAAGTAATAGCTGAATATCATCTTCCACAAAAACAACATCACGGCTTTAGTCTATGGACACATAGGATAACCTTTGCTTTTAGAATTGTACCCAACAAAAATACATTTCACTACTTTATCATGCAATTTCCTTTGTTGTTGTTTAGGCACTAATGCATATGCAAAACAACCAAAAACACACAAGTGAGCTATAGATGGCTTGCAACCATGCCAAGCCTCATATGTAGTGATAGATTGCAATGCTTTAGTGGGCATGATTGAATAATCACGATTGCATGAGAATCATTTCATGAGAAATCATGAGGGCATAGAGGAATCGGCTCTCAAAAATTGGCAACCATGATTGAGCAGTCATGATTTCCTAGAGACATCGAAAATCATGTTCAAGAAATCAAAAACCAAAAATCATGTTTAAAGCCATCATAATTTCCCAAAGTCCTCAAATATTGGGAATCATTTCATAAGGACATCGCCATCATGTTTGGGACATCACAAGGACCAACAACCATCATCATTGCTCTCACATTGATATTTTTATTACCTCATGGAGTTGCGGTCTATTTAAACGGATTAAATCAAAATGTTATTAGATTGCACTCTTCCAATGGTTATAGCCCATAGAATAAGCCATTTGTGAAGTCCATAGAAGGTCATTAATTTGATAAACATGCCACCATGTATTTGGTGTGTGACAATCTTGATTTTACCAATGACTAGGCGAGTTAGAGACTGAGCATTGGGTTGAAGTTCAGGAGTTCATCAGAAATATTCATGGAAAATCTATCCTAAATAGTATAATATAAGCAGATAGAGTTCCTATAGATTCCAAGCTCAAGGAAGTTTACCTTGTCATAGGAATCAACCTAGCTCTTTGGAATTTTGGATGTCCAAATGATTTGAGACCAAGTTTTATCATTGTCCAAAAGATGAAGGATCTAGAGAATGAGCTTTTAATGACTTATATAGATAGAAAACAAAAGGAACATTGGAAAGTGTTCAAGGATGAGAAAACTAAACACACATACCTAGGACAACCTATCTTCTCTCCAATGAAGCAAGAGCAAAAGATTCAAGGAAGACCTGAGGCTAATGGAAACTTGCAAGAGAAAAGAAACTAGAGAGGGAGAAATCCCACATTCCCAGCAATGTTAAATACGACAAACAGAGTTGGTTTAGGAGGAAACCCTAATCCTCAATTTAGACCTCCAATTGGTAGAGACCTTCTAATCCATAAGCTATGTCACAAGATGTATTTCCATTTATAAGACCTTAATGTCCTCACCAATGACTAATTAACAAAGTTATGGGTGGTTGAGTCATCTATCATGAATCTTGCCCTTTGCCCTCTTATGAAGGCATGGATTTTGACTAATTCATATGGTCCAAACTAATTTTGGACCCACATAGAATCATACAAACAACATTGGTTCATGCAGAACTTCCACTTTTTTCCAAAATTTGCTATTTTCAATGTTTTAAAGTTTGGGCCATGTGAACTCATAGCTTTTCCTTGGAAATACAGATTTTACTTAAATGTCATATATTTCAACACTTGAAGCAAAGATTTTTATTCTTTGCCTTCTCCAAGACTTCAAGTTCAAGTCATTAGGGGAAAAAATGAACCCTGCATGGGCCTTTTAGATTAAGGAGTGATTAGTGATGGACCAATCAGAAGAGGGTGGTGGCCATAGTCTATGCCCTATAAAATACTAGGGTGAAGGGGGGAGAGGGGACAAATTTCTCCTTTATTTAATGAGCTGCCTCTAGAGAGAGAAGGAATCTCATAACTTAGTTGGGCCCAAAAATTCAAAATTTCTAAAAAGTTAAAAAAACTCATCATAACACCTAAGAATGGACACCCCATTAGTTTTTAGGGTCAAAAGTACTCTTTTTGGCCCCAAATTCAAAATTCATGCATGTTTTGAGCTGAAAAAAATGTTTTTTTTCAAAAATACTCAGAAAAGAGTTGTTTTCCTCCTAAAGCTCACATTTTCATACCCAAGTCCCAAAAAGTCATCTTTTTACACTACTTTCTCTCTATAGCACACCGTTGAAGCTCTTGTTTGTACATTCCAACCTACCTGCATCTCCTACCTCAAACTACCGTTGTAGATTGAAGACCTTCAGCTTCAATGGAAACATCTAAAGCTTCTAGGCAACCAAAATATGAAGTCCTCACATTAAGATGTCACAATATCAAAGATATAGATGGACAATGGCTATCACATGAGTACTCCAAAGGTGCATGGGTGTACATGCAACCTTCTAGAGTTGGGCCTCATTGAGTTAGAGATCATGGAAACTTGGATCTTGATTGGAAGGGAAAGTTACTTGGCTTCAAGAAGCACAAAGACAAAGGGATGGTTACTATTGTACAACATGTTTTTACAATGGCAACTATGAAACTCGAAAACTCTATTAGAATGAGATATCCTGTGAATTGTAAGAATAACTCTACAATATTGTATGTTTTATAGTGTTGAATATAGTTTTGAACTATTTAGATATGCGTTTGTTTGTTTTAGATATATTTCCTTCTACTTTGGTGGAAGAGCCACATCATAGTCTTACAGATACTTTCCAAGCATTGCAGGCAGATGTTGGTGCACTAGTCTTTCAAAAAATATCTCCTGCTCAACTTTACCATGATAGGGCTTTCTTTTACACACATAGATATTTTGTACCCTCTACAATGGATGGTTTTGGAAGGTGAGAGAGAATTGAAGTACATTCTCTTCTTAGCTTGGAGTGCCCAAAACCTGATGTATGGTCCGTATCATCTTTGAAGCACAAGATGGTAATGGATATACATAACTCTTTGAAATTCACAAAAGTGTCTAGATCTGTAGGTTTGCACTAGTCTTTTCCCATCCACTGTTTTGTATATTTATTCCAAGGATTCTCAATCCAAGAGACTTCCACCATGTTCATGTGTAAAGATATCACATATGAGAAAGTTGAAAGTCTTCTTGGTGAAAATTGGGGTTGGATAGAAGGAATTGCAAAAGGTGATAAATATCTTTGTAAAATAGGTGGAAAAAGTATAGGGTTCTGAAATTTGAAACAACGTACTTCATTATACATTAGATTCTACTATGATCGTTGGATGTGCAAACTTGGCAAATAGATACCATTTCAAAGTTCAGAGGGTTTAGATTCATTTGAAATAAAGCTTAAACTATTCAACAATGAAACAAAAACTATTTTAGTGAATCATCATTGGACATTGGCTAATCCGAGAGAACACTTGGTGATTAAGGGGTTTGAGGGACTAACTCAATCCAAATTCAAAATACAAGGACATAAGGTGAGAAATGTTTTGTGCTTTTGTTAAAGTAATCTTTTCATTATTGCTTATTATTTTAGTCTTATAACTTTTCAATTTCTTACAAATTGATGACAGATGGGAGGAAGATTGGAATACAAAATGAAAGTCCTTCTAGATTGGAGCAAAGATGGAATTGAACTCTCATTGTCATAGTTCTTTTGCAACCTGATAATGTCACTTTTTGGGTCCTAGTCATTGTATCTCATGGTTTTTGCACTTTCAAGAAACTTGTAAAAAGTAGGACAAACAATACATGTTAGATATTGTATATACCTTCCTATTTGCAATGGTAATTTCAGAACTTTTGGAATGTCAAAAGTCTATGTTCACTACTTTGAAATGTGGTTGGTCATGTTGTTTTTTGTTGTCTTATGTTTAAACATTTGCTTTGATGCAAAAAAATTCATACCATTTGGTATCCTGTGCATTACTTTGTCATCAGAAACTAATTTTTTTAACTTTCACTATTTTATTATGTACTTTTAAAAGTGGGACCAGTCACTTAAAAACTTGAAACTACTATAAAAATGGGCTCTATGTGCTCATTTCTCACATCTGCGCTCACAAAGAGCTAGAAAGAGCAGACAAGCCAACAGAATTCTCATGTGTACACAATGGCTGCTAGCACTTCCACTCCAGTCAAAATCTCCTCGAGATCTGTTCATGGAGTTCTTGGATAATACAGACTAAGAAGGTCATACATATTTGTATGACCTAGTCTGTAGAGTCCCTAATCTTGAAGGGATGCTAACCATGAACTCCGATGTGCTCGAGGAGATTATGGATTTCTTGGAATTCTATATATTACGATATGCTATAGATATTCGAGCATATGAGTGTAAATGGGTCCCTTGTGACCTACTTTTTTACATTCATAGAGAAGATGAGGCCTTTGTGAAGCACCTAAAGTGTTTCATGGCTATTGCTGAGGATGGAGGGTAGCTGTTAGATGACACAATGCCATTAATTAAGCAATTAAATAAGAAGAGGAAGATGGGAAGACTATGTTGCAACAACAATATTTTTTGTCAATGAGGAGCCTGACTATACCCATGGACCTAACCCATCTTGTTATTGGGAGTTTTGTAAATGACAAAAAGGAACCACAAACAAAAGATCTCAACCTATTAGAAGAGAGTAAAAAAATTCATAGACAATTTCGGCAAGGGGCAGTGGATAATTTGAAGGACGCCGGTAGTGCACGAAATAGTCCACCTTCCAACTTAGAGCCCTCGGAACCCACTCTACGAGAGGTAGAGATGGAAATGTTTTTAGTGGTGCTTGTCGACGAAGAAGAATTTTTGTTCTTGCATGATATTGAGAAGGCATTTGGTCTATGCCTCGACGAATGCTTAAGTATTTTTTGCTCAACCTCAGATGTTCCCATGGACAATGCTTCTGACAGAATTGAAAAGACAACCATTCCATTTGGTGATTCAATTGTAGGCCTCATTGCATTTGTGTGCGAGGAGATTTTGAGTGATGCCAAAAAAAATGCCACTGAAGGAGATCTGGCTGCAACAAGGGAAATAATTTCGGAGAAGAATATTCCAATATCCCCTATTGTGGAGCAAATTGGCATGGCTCACTCTTCTATTCCACTAGATGCAATGGGAAGATGAGAGGATGAAGATGGGCTTCAAGATGTAAGTATCTAATGCCATTTATGATTACTTTTCATGTTTGTACAAGATGTAAGTATCTAATGAATTTTATGATTGTCTATGTGCAGGAAGCAATTGAAGTTAATATTCGTAGCAAAGAGTGGTGGTGAATGGGTTGCCTATGGTAGTGGCTCTTCCTTGGCAAAGTACATTGGAAAATTGCCAAAGAAAGATTTTGTAATAATCCACAAGGACTTTTCCCCTCAAGGACACTTCATGACTTGGTGTCTGAAGACCTTGAGCAAACTTTTGTGCCTATGTACAATAATGCAAGGGACCAACTGTGTAATTTTGGTTAGGACATCCTTTGCCCTTACTACCCTAGGAGTTAACTTTAGAGGAAAAATATTAGGTCAAATAGGAATAGCTTTGGGTCTTGGATTGATAGACCAGCATTTAATATCCCAATCAGTTTTGATTTACCAATTGCCACTATCATTTCAAAGAAGAAAGAATGTAGTGGAGAGGCTCAAGGCCAAGAGCTAATTGTAAAAATATATAATACCAATTATCATTTTCTCAATTCCCATGTGCATTCAATTGTTTATTGTGTCTCTATGTTTTTGACAACTTCATATGTTTTCCATAGCTAAATTAGTCTTTTTTCAATGTTTCCTTTAGGATGATGTTGCCCAAAATGCTTGTAGTGGCTTAGGAATGCAAAAAGGCCTACTAGAGAAATCTGGGGATGGGCCTCGCCACTTTTATAGGGCCATCCCCACATTTCTATGGTAGGCCTTTTTTTTTGCATTCCTAGTCCATTGCAAGCACTATGGGCACAATATTGAAAGTCTATATACACCAATTATAAGCTAAACTTGGGGAACAATGTGGAAGACTCTTCTGATGTGCAATGATTAGAGAATATCTAGACTCCTATGAGTTTTCATGAATTGCTCCTTATATAAGGTAGACCATATGCTCCAATGTGCATGCCATATGGTTTAATGACCTACAATAGCATAAAAAAGGCTTGCCATAGAAAAGTGGGATTGGACCCTATAAAACTTTTGTAGGACCCAATCCCATGTTTCTATGGAAGGCCTTTTTTATGCATTCTAAGACCATTGCAAGCACTCTAATCACAAAATAAACACCCCATGTACATGAAATATTTGCTTAACTTGATAAAATGTGTGGAAGACTAAGATACTCATGTGCAATGACTTCAAAGACAATTTTAGTTACTTAGGAGAAATAGACTTCAAAACATGTACAAATGTTAAGGGTTATTCCCCCTAATCCTTCTAACTAGTTGCATATCTGTAGGTTGTATTGTCACTCTCTTTGCATGGATAACGCACAGGTTAGAGTCCTCCAACATTGAGATTAGATACACCTCTCCAGCTTCTTGGCTGGCATCAATGGCTATCCCTTGAATACGAAGTCCAGCACAATAGCTTTGGATCTCTTCCTTCACAACTCTTGCAAATGGCCTTCATGGAATAAGAAGCTCCACAAACTTTGATAATGCCGAATCTCTGCAAAGGCTCTGGTTTTCTTTCTACACCTTTGTGGTGCTCTTGCTAGAAAGCACCTTTGCAGTGCTCTTGCATTTGGAGGGATGTTGGGTTGTGGTCGTTGTGGTCTAAGACGTGGTTGATAGTTATTCTTTCTTCTTGGAGCATGCATAGATGGTCTTGCCTCATCATTTAGCTACTCTGCCCAACTTTTCTCTCTTTCTTCATTGGTTGGTCTTTGTCCTTGTCTTGTGGGGAGTGTTTTGCCTCCTTGTGTTACTCGATGGTTCACTGGGATATAATCATGGTTCCATGATGGCTCTTTAACACTTTCTTCATCCGAGGAACTCTCTAAATTTGACGTTGTCTCCAATACAACTTGTCTCCATCCTTGTTGTTTGGACATTGTCTTGAACGATGTCTTATGTTGGGGCTCATCATCAGATATAGAAGGGGAAGTTTCACCTAGAAGAGTGGTTTGTGGTTCGATGCTTCTTGTGGGGTGTCATCCATTATGGGCATTGAGTACCTTGCACATGGCTAGGGTAGATGATACGATCCTTTCTAGCAGTTTGCATTCTCTTAGGATGTAAAGTGGTAAAATTAAGAAGGACACCTTTATTTATAGCCTTTCACATAAGATTTGTCCTTTTTGCATTTAAATGGATAAAAATTAGTTTTAAAACATTAAAAGAATATTTAAAGAAACTTTGAAAATTTATTTGAAGAGAAAGGAGTTATAAAAACCTTGAAAAAAGTTTTGATTATAAAAATGCATTTTGAGAGTAGGAAAACTATTTGCAAGTAGAACCCTCATAGACTCTTTATGCATGCCATTGGGCATGATGTAGCGGTCCTGATGATGACATCCACTTCTCTCTTGCAATATCATGTTGTATCTTTCTTGCAATCTTTGCTATTCATGACTCACATGCTTGTTCCATTGCAAATTTTCTAGCGAATGTCGTATGGAAAAACTAGTTGAACATTTCCTCTAAATAGTTTAATTGCAGTAGACCACCCCCATGATGAGTCTTTTTAAAGTAAACACCTCTAGCCTTGTAATGTGACTTCTCCATTCCTTGTGTACTAAAAATGTCCAGTGATCCATATTGATTCATAAAATATGCTCCATGTGCAAAAAGAATATGCTATGGTCTCGTCAATAAGATATACACATGGTATTTGAGACCAAATAAAAAAATATAAGCAAAACTTACTATGTAATGTGTAATGGTGCTTTCTCCCAGGATAGGATGAATGACTGTGTAAACTCCTTCAAAGTCACTTGGAATCATTCTCGTTGTGAAGCATTAGTGGAAACCAAACCCATCAAATGTAACAACTGATCTCACGATGACCAAACCTTCTTTCACTTATTAGCGAGATCAACCTGACTATCATTGTTTGTCGTAATCGAACAGAGGTCTTTCCAAAGCTCCCATTTCCCATCATCTTGACTATTCACATCTCTTTTAAAGAAACGTCTTGCCTTCTTCCCAATTGTTGAAACTTGTTGTAAAATCTCTTGAGACTTGCCATACTTCTTAACAACTAAAGATACATGGACACAATGACAAACAATAGAATTAAGAAGATCTTCTATTTTTTGGATTGCTATTGTAGACCTCTCTAGTGGTTTCATTGCAAATGCATATTCAACATGGAGCTTCAAAAGCCTATCAAAGATCCTCATGAATGCATGCAAAGTACAAAAGTGAACATTGACTAATGGAAATGGAATAATGGGGTTCCTATCATTGCTTATTTTATCACGAGTTGGTTTTTCTAGCATTGGACACCTCAAAAGTGATATCTCCCATTCCCTACGATTGCATGAGTTTATGTCATCAATTTCGTCAGAGTCATCAATTCTCATCAATGCCCTTGTAGGTTTAGACTCTCTTAGATCCTTTGTAACCTTGTGTACAATATGGTCAAGGATAGAGAGAAGATGCTCCTTGTTTACAACCTAACATACATTTTATGCTCTTAAGGTCTCCACCCAAATGCCATTCTATCTCAAAATCACCTATATCATCTACAGAAAGATTTTGCCCATGTATTTTAGAAGAGATTACTTTTGTAATCCATGGATTCCTATTAAAAATCCATGAAATAACATTGTTTGTTTCTTTGGGAACTTCTATATCTCCTAACCACTAAATATCTCTCTCTGATTGCACACTGTAAGTAAAATGGGAAGCAGATCCTAAAGTTTCATCACTCATTGCATGGTCCATAACTTCATTCATTAGCATCACACTCAACCTTTCCAATCACCGACCCTTTATAACTTGGCACTCATCAAGCTTTAGTATGAGCTTTAACTTATCATTACAGTCTACACAAAAGGGGAAACATTACCTTAATATGGCACTTCAATGCAGTAAAAGTTCAACACCAAATAAAATGTAGTAGGGTTACCTTTGATTGTTGAACAAAAAGTGAACCATTGCTTGTTGAAGCTTTTGAAGATCCACAAATATATTGTTGAATTTAGTGTAAGTAAATCCTTGTGTAGATAACATCTTTGATTGCTTCTTGGGATATTTGGATGATAAGAGGTAGGCATAGTGTCTTCTATGAATAAATATTGTCCAATAGTATGAGTCACATCCTCTTTAGATTTTTTTCTTGATAGACACTTAATATGGGCATGGAAATATACTTTGAGAAATACCTTGTGCTTGTAAGGCTTGCCTCAAACGGCTGTACATTGCAATATACCCATTTCTACTCATGCCCGCTTTGTCACATATTGCCTGCACATCTTGCACTTTGATAAGGTTTTTTAACATCTCGAAAAACTCAGATTCAACAACAACTCTAATGCACTTTCATATGGGTGTGTCTATAGCATAATTGATTTCTTTGTTGTTTATACAACTATTCATCAGCTTGAATTGGTCTTATGTTGTTGATAAAGCACTTATGTCTTGAATAAATGACCTAGACAATGAAAGATTCCATTCCAAACCTTCATTAAGACATATAAAAGTAAAACAAACACTCACCTTGTTGCATATATATATCACTCTGCCACCTACTGAAAGAGCTTCAAACGATGACAATGCTCTTTTCCTATATCTCATATCAAGTGGAGTCTCTTTCAACTATTGGTGATTGGCATTTAACTTTGCAATTGTGCTTTCCTTGGCTTCCATATCCTATTCAAAATCTGCAATTTGTTTTTGTAAAGATATGATCGTGCTTTCTAAATTGACCAGCCTCATATGATGGAGCTGATATTATTAGAACCAATACTTAGCAATAGCATGTTAATGTGTAGATAATCGCTTGCAATAACCTAATAGTCCAACTTCACCCGCACCAACTGAAGTAAAGTTGAGAGGTTATGGAATGTTGGATGGTAAGAAGATATTGGATCAAGAGGATATAGTGAACCATCAGTCCAAAGATCAATACTCTTTTCTCCAGCTGCACGATGTTCATTTTGAGAATTGACATCATTGTTGCATTGTGTATTTGGAGCAAACTCTCTAGGCACACGAACATGGATACTTGTTGATGCAAGAGCAAGAGGACGTTCTAGTGTGAAATTTGTAATACATGTCAACAACATCCTTGCTAATGACCAAGAATATCAAAAACAAAGTGGAAAACTGGTTGGGAGGGACTCTAAAGCATATGCTTTGCTTAGAAAATGTGTTTTCTTGTATGTGTATGGGTTAAAGTGTATTTTTCTACTGTGTATGGCTGAAAATGATGAATTTTGAAAAAAGTCATTTTTTAGGGGAACCATAGTCACGGATTTGATGATGTGGCACTTACTTTTGGGAGCTTAAAAATTATACATTTTCTAAAAGAAACTTTAAAAAATGGGTCCAAAAAAGTGACTTCTGACATATATATAAAAAAATGGGCCCTTTTGAGTTAATATACACTGAAAATGAGACTCTAAAAAAAAGTCATTTTTTAATTCAAATACATGCATGAGTTTGATGATGTGGAAAGTAGAGTCTCTTACTCTCTCTCCAGAAGAAGAAAGAGAAGGGCCTACTAATGATAAATGTACAAGGAGAGGGGACATCCACGTTGGAGGACTTTATCTCATTTTTCCCAATTACATTCATCCTCATTCTCTGACGAGAACTCTTTTTTAAAGCATTCTTTAAAATAGTTCCAAGTCTCAATAATCCTCTGAGATTCCTTCAAGCTCATCCACGACTTGTAGGCTTTTGGACCAAGGGATAAGCTTGTTTCTAGGACTTGGTAGGACTCAAGAATATTTCTGAGTTGATGCAAGTCTTGCCATTTTTGGGGATTTAAGGGACATGTAACCTTACCCCTCAATTCATATACATATATCTTTTATAGAGTATTGCCTCAAGAAGATCATTATGTGGCTTCTGAGGCTCCCATGCATGTGTGCACATCTCTCCTTTTCTCTCTCTCTCCCTCCATGTTGTTTTTGCTCCTCTTGTTGAGCCCACCAAATCCCTTCATTGATATCAGAGCATTTTGAATGCTGATGTGCAAAGAGCTTCAATAGAAGCTTAGGGTACAAGAGGTGAATGTGCATGTCGCCATTTTTTTCATAACATGTTAGTATTTTTGGCCATAAGTCAAGGTAGAAAGTTCATATTAATGTGATTTAAAGCTCACGTGTAGCCTACAAAGAGATAAAAATTTTGTAGAAGGACACAAATTTTAGCAAAAGGACAAATTAAAAAAAAACTACAAAGTTTTGTGCAAGATGGGTTGATCCAATCTTATCAACAAGTCATAATTTTGGCTATAATTTGAATTCTAGATGTCAAATTGAAGTGATTCTAATTGGTGTGTGTAACTTGAGAAACCACCTATAATTTGTAAAAGAAGATAGGTCCAGATTCAAAGACAATAGATGAAAATGAGAGTAGATGCTTGTTAAGCTTGTATCTTGAGCTACAAAACTCCGATTAAGTGTCATTGCATACCCAAGAAAGATTTCTTCAAGGTTTATGCATAGAAAAATTTGAGATTCAAAGGTTATTAGCGCTAAATCAAAAAAATATCCACAATAGAAGATTTTCATCATAGGAACCCTACTTGCTTTTGGAGGTTCACTTTGATTTGAAGCTTCGGTGAGAGAGAATTCTTGGTGTCTGAGCTCTTAGTTTTAGATCTTGAAGGCATTTACTATGTATGATCAGTATCGTAGCTCTTCTGTATGACGATAGAGAATGATCTTGTAAAGATGCATGTCACATACAGATCTGTAGACTCATTTTCAGCCATACATACATCCTCAAGTTGCTTCCTCAAGTATGAAACACATGCTTCATTATGCACGACATACAAAGAAGAAACAGTGTCCCATGTCTATCTTGATGAAGAACATGACCGAATGTGTGGAACTATATGATGCTTCACCAAAAGCGCAATCAATGCATGATCTTGAGCATCTTTTCCATCCCCTCTAAGTTGCTCCTATGTAGGTGAAGAAGGAGTAACAACTATACTTGAAGAAGAAGCTCTACCTGTGATAGTAGACTGTGAAGTAGAACGCTACAAGGAATACAAGGGCATAGCGATGATTAACAGGAAAGATTTTTGTTGCCACATGATTGTGCATTTCATCGGGCCAGGCATCGAGCGCACACCATCATCTAAATGACGTTAATCTTGATGTTATTTTCGACGTTGTTTTCGATGCTTGTAGTGACATTCACAAAAGCATTACTAACTAAGCATCGCTTATACGACTTATAAGTGAGCGTCGCATATGGGATGCTCACATGCGTCACTTATGCGACACAATTGAGTGTTGCTTATGTAACATAGTTGAGCATCGCTTATGCAATGCTTTGCATAATCACATACAGGACGCTTTTACATCGCTTATGCGACGGTGGTGTTTGATCAAAATTAAAAAAATGTTGGATTTCTCTTCGATCGTCATTTTACGTGCATCTGATCGAAGAGCTCTCCAACGTTCAGATCTACGTTACACTTATGAGCTCCAACAATCTCTTTCTAAATCTCTTTCGTATTGTCTCTTTTTGTCTCTCTCTCTCTCTTCCCTTCTTTCCACCTCTTTCTCTTTTGATTTCTATTTCTCTCTCTTTCTCTTTTTTCTTCTCTCTTTTGATTTCTCTCTCTCTCTCTCTCTCTTTCTCTTCATTGCACGTTATTCGAGAAGTTCACCAAGCATAAAATATGGTGAATTATTATAAGTACAATTTTCTTTGTTTATATATCATTTAAATTGTTCTATTTTCATTAATTACCATACTCATTCATATGCACATATAGACACATACATGAACATGCACACTCACACATATACACACATACACATGCACATATACACACACATATACACACTCATACACATACATATGGACATACACTTACACATACACATACACATACACATACACATACACATACACATACACATACACATACACATACACATACACATACACATACACATACACATACACATACACATACACATACACATACACATACACATACACATAACACATACACATACACATACACATACACATACACATACACATACACATACACATACACATACACATACACATACACATACACATACACATACACATACACATACACATACACATACACATACACATACACATACACATACACATACACATACACATACACATACACATACACATACACATACACATACACATACACATACACATACACATACACATACACATACACATACACATACACATACACATACACATACACATACACATACACATACACATACACATACACATACACATACACATACACATACACATACACATACACATACACATACACATACACATACACATACACATACACATACACATACACATACACATACACATACACATACACATACACATACACATACACATACACATACACATACACATACACATACACATACACATACACATACACATACACATACACATACACATACACATACACATACACATACACATACACATACACATACACATACACTACACATACACATACACATACACATACACATACACATACACATACACATACACATACACATACACATACACATACACATACACATACACATACACATACACATACACATACACATACACATACACATACACATACACATACACATACACATACACATACACATACACATACACATACACATACACATACACATACACATACACACACATACACATACACACATACACATACACATACACATACACATACACATACACATACACATACACATACACATACACATCCACATCCACATGCACATACACATACACATACACATACACATACACATACACATACACATACACATACACATACACATACACATACACATACACATACACATACACATACACATACACATACACATACACATACACATACACATACACATACACATACACATACACATACACATACACATACACATACACATACACATACACATACACATACACATGCACATACACATACACATACACATACACACCCATACATATACACACACATACACATATGCATATGCACAAATATATCTACAAACACATAAAAGGACATGCATGCATTATTGCATATACACATACACACATTAACACATACTTATACACATGCATATGCACATTCACATGCATGCACATACACATTCACATGCATGCACATACACATGGATGCAAATGGAGATGCATGCACATGCACATGCATGCTCATACATATATACATGCATATATACACACACACATATACACATACACACACCTACACATACACATACATATGCACATACATACAATACACACACATACACATGCACATACATACACACACATGCACATACACACACATATGCACATACACTTACACATACACATGCACATACATACATATACACACATATACACATACACATGCACATACACACACATACACTTACACATACACATGCACATACATACATATACACACTCATACACATACACATACATAGATATTCACACACATACATATGCATATATACCTACACATACACATACACATACACACACATACATACACTTATACACATACACACACACATACATATGCTTATACACATACACACATATACACACACATACACATACATATGCACATACACACATGCACTTACACTTACACTTACACATACACACATATACACACATATACACACATATACACACATATACACACATACACATACATATGCACATACACTTACACATACACATACACATACACATACACATACACACATGCATATGCATAAAACATATAACATGCACATATATACACACAGAGATACACACATATACACAACTACATGCACATACATACATATATACACACAAACATATGTATATCATGAAAAAATTATATAATTAAAATAATAAATCACATGCTAAGTATAAACAATAATAAAAATCATTAAAACAAGACTTTTCATTAATTAGTACCATAGACACAATTCAAAACATAACTAGAATGAGAAAATATATAGATATAAAATAAATATGTATATCAATGTAAAACATATATCCAATGTTATATATCAATCATCCTAGTCATCATCATCCACATCATCATGTAAGTCTTCATCATCATGATCATCTTCATCATTGTGATCATCTGCATGATCTGATGTATCTGTAGTGGCATCATGGGTAGAGGTATGAGCAGTATGTGATGATCGAGATCGTCCCATGTGTGCCTGTCTCTGCACGTCATCCATATCTACCTCTCGATAATACTCCTATATTACATATAACAAACATAAATAAATAAAACATATAAAACCTATAAAACATCAATAAAAATAAAATAATTATATGAAATTTAATAATACTCATAAAAGCATTTGGATGATCTTGCATGTACTCAAACATTGATATCCACAATAGCAAAATTGATTTCCTTTTTCATAGGATATCGATAGTAATCCTTTCATTGCATTGAAACAAATAAAAAAGATTAATGATTAGTGTTTTAACTAAAACAAAAAATATAGTTTCAATAATACATATACTTACAAATGTAGCTACAAAACCATGGCCTATTTGGCCTAAGTGCGATGACTTGACTCAAATCTCTTCTTTATAGCAGCCTACGTTTATTTAATGAAACAAAAATACATAGATTAAATGTGAAACATTTATAAAACATATGAGAATTATAAGTCACAATAATATAAACTATTAATTTTTATACCTTGTGCTACGAAAATGATTCTTGAAGACGTAGTTGTCTGCAAAAAGACTGCCACGTCTCAAGTGGTATGTTAGGTCTTCTCTTATTTTGTTCTACCATACAATATCTCCTGTTATTTTAATCTCAAACAAAAAAAGGGATCAGAATATAAAAAAAATTTAAATTAGAAACATGCATACATAGACACACATACATACACTTACAGATAGGTACTTACACTTACACAACATAAATACACATACACATACATACACTTACACATACATACATACACTTACACATACATACATACACACGCATACATGCATACACATACACTTACACATACATACATACACTTACACATACATACATACACACACATACACACACATACACATACCCACACACACATACATGCATACATATACACATTTACATACATTTACACATACATACATCCACTTACACATACATACCTACACACATACACATACCCACACACACACACACATACATGCATACACATACACATATACATACACTTACACATACATACATACATACACTTACACATACATACATACATACATACATACATACATACATACATACACACATACAAATACCCACACACACACATACATGCATACAAGTACACATATAAATACACTTACACATAGATACATACACACACACACACTCATACCCACACATATACATACACACACATACATACCAAATGCATGCACACATACACACACAAATACACAAATACATACATACTACACTTACACATAATATACATACATACACACACATACATAGCCACACATACACATACACATACACATATGCATACAATTACACATACATACATACCGACACATACACATACAACACACACATACATGCATACACATACAAATATACATACACTTACACACACATACATACACACAGATACACATACCCACACATATACATACACACATACATACTAAATACATGCACACATACACATACACACAAATACACATACCCCTAGATACATCCATACACACACATACATAACACACAAACATACACATACACATATATACACACATACGTACACTTACACATACATACACTTACACATACATACATACACTTACACATACTACATGCATACATACACATACATAATAAATACATACACATTTCACACATACACATACACACACATACACCCACATATACATACACACATACACCCACATATACATACACACATACACACTTCATGCATTTATAGTTTTGTATGTGTATTTATATGTCAGAATGTGTATTTGTGTATATGTGAATATGTGTTTATGTGTAAATGTGTACATGTGGATGTATATGTATGTAAATAATCAAATTACTAATATCTAGTACCTTTATTTGCTACACAGTCAGATTCTGATCAATCAGAGGGAACTCCACCACCATTTGCTAATCGTGAAAGGACTACTTATTGTAAGTATATTTAACTTTTAATTCTAATATTTGATAGATACATACATGACTGATATATGTTTTTTTATTGTTATATTATAATTAGATTCTTATCAATCAGAGGGTACTCCACCTCCTACCCATGCAACGGCTTCACATGTGTCCTCTGATAGGAATTATGATGATTTTTACTATCAATAGCGTATTATATGTTGGTGTAATTTTCACTATGGCACATATCAAAGACCACAATTGGGATGTATTGAACATGATGCAGAGTATGGTAGTTTTGAGCATGCACCACCACCTGATGAACTTGATAATGCTTGGGTATGTATTGATTCTATAAATTAATGCCATTATTTTATTTGAAAATCATATACAAAATCAAATTATACTTAATATACAGGAATATTTTCTCCATGATGATGATGATGATTCTCCTATTAATAATGTTAATATACCTCATACATGTCACATACTTGTCATTCATCAATTACAAGCAAAGGCTTCTCAAAATCATCTACCTCTTGGTTTACAAACTCAAACAACTTAAGATTATCCATTGCCCACTCGTGCTGTTGTGAAAAATTCTTCCTAGAGTATAGCATCCACCAGAGAGTGAGTGAGTACATATCCACCCATCCAACTCCACCCATATATATACCAAAGGTCCAAGAGTTGCATGCTTCAATTTTTAGCCATGTGTCCTTCCAAGTGTCCTTCATGTGGATACTTTCCAAAGAGAATCACATGGAGTCTATTTCAATTAAAGTCACGTACGAGTCAAGGTGTCACTTGGGAGAAGCTTCTCCCAAGACTAAGGTTTCATTCCCTTAGGTTAATTTCCTAAGGTAACAAACCCTTCAATTTGAGACTTCTATGAAATAAAACCTCAAGGGTTGAATCCAAGAAACATAGGTTCCTTTTGGAGGGTCGAACTGATGATTTATGCAACATTCTTCCCCCCTTTAACATTTTTGTCCTCAAAAATGTGTTTTGGTATATTATGTGGAGTATTCCCCCATGCACCATGATTCACTTCTTTTGATCATGGACTCACTCTCAAAAGATGCTTTCCTCGTTTTTAACCAATAGTTAAAAAAGAGGGAAATCTTTTATTTATGGAACTTACTCGTTCCCAAGTAGCACTTTCTTTGGTTCCATCCCTCCATTTAACTAGGCACTCTTTATATAAATGATTTCTTGTTTTCTTATCTCGAGTGCATAGTATTCTCTCAGGTTCATGAGGGATGTTAAGAAGGGAGATTGGTTGAATGAGTGTATCCGAAGATACTAGATTGTCTTGTTCAGCCAGTTTTCTTTTTAATCGACTTACATGGAATACTGGATGAAGTAAATAATCTTCTGGGAGTTCTAACTCGTAAGCCAAAGTCCCTATTCTTTTAAGAACCTATCTACCATGGTATCTACATGCTCATCTCCAACTCTATTTTCCTCCAATAGCTTTTCTTGCATTGTTGCATAAGCAGGAGTGTTCAGGATCTCAATGTATTCCTCTTTGTCCTGCATCCATCCTGCATGGATTTCTTGAATTGGCAAAGAACATTCCTCACTAGTATGTTTTACCTTGTCTTTAACTTTAGTAACTTCCTTCTCCGTTGTATCCTCCTCCAAGTTGTGCTTGAGGGGTGTCTTCCTCCCCCTTCTATGGTCTGTGATGGGTTCTCCCGATCCATCAACCTGAACTTTATCCTCATTTTCCTCATAACATTCATCTGTGCAAGAATTATTTAGAAAAACTCCAAAACAAGAGGCAGAGTTGCCTGCATGCAGCCAATTTAGAATGTCTTCTTCCTCCTCGAACTCTAGTTGTGGTTGGTCCTCCATTTCTTGTTCCATGCAAATGCCAATTGATTGCATCATGCTGGTGTTCCCTTGATGATCTCGACCCTCCTCTAAATATATTTGTGTAAGTTCCCACCCTTTCTTTTGTACCCACATAGTGTCTTTACCCCAATCATGAATGACACTTGTATGCCTCAGCCATGGTCTTCCAATCAAGAGGGGAAATCCCCCCTCTACCTAGGGTAGTCTTAATACCACAAAATCCAAAGTGAGGAGATTACCTTGTACTTCTAGTGGAACTTTTGGGATCACCCCCATTGGCCTTACTTTGCTTTGATCTGTCAAAGTAATAGTGAAGTGGGCTGGTTTGGATGGACGTAGGCCAAGCTTCTCCATGGTATGCTCAAGCATCAAATTTATGCCAGACCCACCATCCACAATGACTCCTTGTAGCTTTAATCCTTTAATTGTTATTGTCAGTCTGGGACTCTTATAGTCAGTGAGAGGTGCTTCTTCTACACCCTTCCCTTGGCCTAATGCAATAGTCTTGGCCACCAAGGTGGATGAGGAAGCCTCATCAATAATCTGTAGTACTTGAGACCTGAATTTTGCATCCATGTTTATCAAGTCAAGAATATTAACCTCTGTTTTAATTGACTTGAATAATCTTGAAGCTCCAAATTCCCTAAGATCAATTTTGATGTTTGATTTCTCAAGTTCCTAGTGGGCCCAACTGTATGCATTCCCAATGAAATCATTAATCTCTTAAAGATCTTCTTTTTGCATTACCTCTTCATATTTTGTTTGAACTTCATTTCTCTTGTTTTGCATCTTCATATATAACTGATTTGCTCTGATGTACCCTTTGATCTTTGTCACTTCCAAAAGTAATTGATCCCTTGTTTGGTTCTTCTAGAATTTTCTCTTTGCTTCTTGTCAGCATGACCGTGGAGTCGATTTCTTCTAATTGTACCACTCTAGTGGATGGTGATTGTACAACAGTGGCTCCTTCTGCTGCTCCATGATTATTTATTGAGATCATTTGGAGATGGGGCCCAGATGTAGATGCTTTGTTTTGTGGGCAACAATTTGTATAATGATCCTTGGCATCTGGACAATTCCTACAAGGGGGAGCATTTTTTGGTAGGGTGCATTTACTTTGATAATGTCCACACTCTCCACACTTGAAACAGATAATTGGCCTTCTAGGTCCATTTCCATAATTACCTCTAGGTCTTTAATTGTAGTTTTACCTTGGCTGGGGGCTGCCGCCATTACATTGGTTGAGAATTGAGCACCTCCTTGTGCCCAATAAGGTTGTGCAGACATCCCTCTTGACTGACATTCATGGGCCTCATGACCAGCTTTCCTGCATAGCTGGCAAGTTACACTTAACAATGGGCATTCACTTACCACATGACCCTGCTTGCTGCACATGGTACACCACAGCCCACTTTTGATGCCACCTCCCTTGAGTTCCTGCAACTCCTGTCGAAGCTAAGCTAGTTCTTCTGCTTGGGGTTCCTCTTCCTTTTGTAGCTTCAATGCTTCAATTTCCCTCCTCAACTGAGTCACAACACTCTCCTCCTCTTTATGGGGCTTATTCCTTTTTAAGCCCTCAAGCTCTTTCCTTAGCTGAATTACTGGGTCTTCAGGTTCTGTAGGATATGACAAATTGGAAGAGCTTGCGCCATACTCTGGTCTAATTTGTTCCAATCTTGTAGCTGTATTGATAAATTCTTCTATTGTTGTTGTTGATAAAACTAATTCCTTTATTTTACAATGTGCTGATATGGGAAGTGGTTTAGCCAACCACTTCTTGATAAAAGAAATCATGGGGAGGGTCTGGTAGTTTGGCCATCAGTGCCTTAGCTTTGGTCACAAATAATGGGAAGGTCTCCCCAAGACCTAGTCTTAAATTTTCTAATTCTTCAATAATGTTTTCAATTGTGTTCCTTTGTTGGAAGCGTGTTCTAAATGCTTCCTTCATCAAATCCCATGTGGTGAAATGGTTGTCGACGAACTGACTAAACCATTTGTCTCCTAGCCCTTCTAATGTTGTAGGGAAAAGAATAAAAAACACATCTTCTCTTCCCATCAAACCCCTTGTTTTACATAAGGTTAAGAATCTCCTTATGCGCTCATCTGGGTCTTCCTGTGCTAGCCCTCTAAAGGATGGAAATTTGATATTCAACAATGATCTTCCTTCTTGTTGCTTTGCAAGGGACCCTCAGGCTTTGAGACCGAGTTGCGATCATGACCTGTTCATACTCCTCTTAGTTGAAGAGATTTCCAATGGAAGGAAGATTACCTCTTAAGTGAGTACAATACTGTCGGTACCCTTGAACTCTTCTACACTTTGCAATTTGCTTCTCCTATGCTCAAATCTCCTTGTGGTCCCACCGGGCATGCCAAATTTTGTTGGGGGATTCTTGTGCAGAAAGGGATTTGAGTGTTTGTAGGAGAAGGGAGAAAGTTAAGAAGAAAGATACAAACACTTGAAGCTTCTGTAGATTGATTATAAGGAGAAAAGTAGAATGGTGATGTACAATACAATCCAAATGCTTTCTGTGCAAAATCCCAAAGAGTGCACAAGCAACAAAGTTACAAAATACCCAAGGTTCTTGTTGCTGCTGACCTTCTCTGCACCAGACCTCCACCTTCTCCAAGCTTGCACTTGTGCACACCTTGCACTCAAGCTTCCAATGGGGGAGGGATGGACACCTTCTGATGACGTGCGCACAGCTTCAATGGGACCTTGGGACCTTTGCTTGTATGGCTTAGCACTTCTCTACACACTTCTAAGTCACTCTTCTTGCATACCTTGCACTTCACTTCTCTGCGTCACGCACTCACTGTATGTCTCTTACACTCTCTCCTTAGTCTAAACTATGCTCACCTTGCTTAGTCTTACCAAGAATAATGCCTTGCCTTGATTTGAATGTCAGTTCATGTACGCTCCTAACTTCTAGAGTATCTTGGTGCTCACTTTGATGTCCCAAGATTGTCTCCAAAGGTGGGCAACCAACAAATCCCTATTTTGTCCTGTAGTGAGTTTAGACTAAAACAAAAAAAATTTAATTGGGAGCCATACTTTCACTTCTGCGTATGCTGTCGCTTCACATATCTTCACATTTTGCCTTTTAATTCTTCAAATGTGCACCTACGAGAGGGTTCACTTGAACCTTCGATAAAAACACTTTGAACCTTAGAGAATTACAGAAATACCTATACAACTTGCAACCAACTTTCTTCAATTATACCCTTCGTGAACAATTAATGGTGCACTACCTATGCATTTTGACACCCGAATTTGAACCCTTTGACTTCACCCATGTTGACTTTGACTTTGAACATGTTGACTTTGATCACTTTGACTTGACTATGGTTGACTTTGACCAATATGACTTTTATGGGCTCAACAAAAATATAGAAGGTTTAATAAACATTATTCAGAGATATAATAGTTTAATGACTAATTGCACATTTGAGGAGCATGAAAATAGTCTTGAATCACCATACATGAGTAGAGATGTAGCAAATACATAGTTGTCAATGTTGTTACTTCATTACATGCTAGTGATGAACTATTAGTGAATTATGGATGGCATAGACCTCCAAGAGCACCTTTTAGCTAGAGAGCAATGAAAACTTTGTATCCACCCATCCTATGTTGCATTGAACCATGAGGAGGCTACGCAAAAATGATCTTGTTGAATATGCAAGATTGAAAGACCTATATTCAAATAAGATAAAGTACAAAATTTTTGCGATGATGATGAAGATGATGACATGGAAAATTTCACTGAGGATTGGTATCAAAATGACAATGAAATCATTGATATTTTGAAAGATGAGAAATATCTTCAAGAAGAATGTTTAAAGCATATATATGAAGGAAGTCGCTTGACACGATTAAGTGCAAGCATACTTATTCTCAATTTTCAAAATCATTTTGGATGGAGTAATGTATCTATTTTGGCACTATTAAGGTATAATTTTTAATATTTTATTTATTTATTTATTTATTTTCATTCATATCACTTTTTTCATGAATTTGTAGGTTATTATTTGAAAAATTTTACCAAGAAAGAATATTCTTCCTACATCACATGATAAAATGAAGAAGATACAACAATCTTGGTATAGATGATTAGTGTATACATGCATGCCCTAACAATTGTCTTTTATATAGAGGTGAATATGCAGACTCTTTGACATGTCAAAAATGTCAATCTCCTCGATATAAAGACGAAGAGGGAAAAATCCCAAAAAGACATTTTTCATCGGTTCCACAAATTAAACATATGTTTCAAAGCCCTGAATTATCAAAGTTTTTGATATGGGGATTTGATCGTAAAAGTACTAATTAAAGTAATGAGAATTCCAGCAGATATGCAAGTTTTCAACATACTGATTCTAGATGGCCTGATTTTGCAAAAGAGCCATGCAATATAAAGTTAGGAGTTGCATTAGATTGGGTTAATCCATTTTCAATGAAATCTAGTAAATGGTCAACATGGCCAGTGGTAGTCATCAACTACAATCTCCTGCCATCCCTTAGCATTAAAAATGAAC
This sequence comes from Ceratopteris richardii, assembly GCA_020310875.1. NCBI lineage: Eukaryota > Viridiplantae > Streptophyta > Polypodiopsida > Polypodiales > Pteridaceae > Ceratopteris > Ceratopteris richardii. Next base: position 146,542,925 of record CM035432.1, read on the forward strand.
ATTTAATGCTTTCACTTTTAATCCCAAGAAAAAGACAAGTTAAAGACATGAATATATATCTTGCTCCTCTCATTGATGATCTCCAAGAGTTATGAGAGGTATTAATGTCATTGATGTATCCAAAACCATTAATCAAAGACACATTATGGTTCGTGGAATTATGGCTTGGACTATACATGATTTTCTAGGATACAGTGTTTGGTTAGGTAATGATGTAATTTTTTTATTTAATATATATACAATTGTATGTGAGTTAATCTAATTATATTTTTATGGTTTTAATGATGCAACAATATCTACTAACAGATATAACGCTTGTTGTTATTGTGATGATTGGTTGAGATCAGTTTATAGTAAGAATCTCAATAAAAATATGTATCGTCGATATCGGTGGTTCTTGCCTAACAATCATCCATTAAGATGCAAAAGAGAAGCATACATTTTTAATGGAAAGATTGAAACAAGTCAGTGTCCAAAACCAATGACACCTATGGATTGGTATAAAAAATGGACAGATGGGCCTCTTATAGATCCACAATCCAAAATCTTTATTGATGATGAAGATGATGAGAATGTGGAGGTCAGAGGTGAAGGAAAATTGGCGCTAGCGGAGAATATGTCGATATTGTATTCTTTGGAGTATTGGAGAGAGTTAAAGATTGTTGATGTATGAAACACCACAAGAACTAAGCTAAAGTGATATTAGAACATCTCCATAATCATCATTAGCTTAGTAACACTCTCAATTTGAAAACTTTTACCATTGAACTTAGTGAAATTCAAAAATTCACTTTCCAGAAATCTGCGCCTTTTCTTCTAACTTCAAATCTGATCTGTATTAACTTGATCCGTACAAATTCTTTTGATCATTTGTTAATAGAAGTTCTTGGTAATGTTAAGCAACACTTATCAAGCAAGACTTTCAAGTAACAACTTCAAAATCTTGTGAATTCACTTCAACATTTGCACTATGTCTGAAAACTGAAAAATGACTTCATCGATTTGACATACCTTCACTGTTAGACTCATTTCTATGAGTATGCATCCCGTTTTGCAAAGATCTTTTGAGCAATTTTAGCTGAAGGTAGTAGCTTTAAAATGAGCTATGACTCATGAAAAACTTTACACTGTACTGTGAGATCTGACCTTAAGAAGATCAGGGAAAAGTGCGCCAAAAAACTCATAACTATCAACTAACTTACATACTGATATGAAATCACTTAGAATTTAACACACAAGAATAATTAGATCAAATCCTTCTACACAAACATGTGTTAACTATTAGAGAAGATGTGTACAAAATGTCTTGGCCTCATTTTGCTCATAGCCATAGAAAACTCTCTTATACTGAGTAGTTTTTCCTCAACATCTCTCTCAGAAACACCCGACTTTTTCTCTACTCTCTATGAACTTACAAAAATGAGTTCTCTATATATTTTTCAACTCAAATTGACTTATATACATATGGTCTACATACTCCTAGACTCAAACAAGTTTTGAAGTTCTATGTCAAGATTAAACTTTAATTTTGCACTAAATTACAAGAGTGAATTTGTCCCTTCACTTAGGCTTAGTTTTGTGAGTGCTTTGCCTTCACTTCTCTTTGTCTTTCTTCTTCCTTCATATATCTTCATATATTCATGTCTAATTAGTGAGTGAAGCCCCAACAGCTCCCCCTCAATCACTAATTAGCATTCTCTGTCTTCTTCATACATCTTTCTTCTCTTTTATTCTTGCCATTTCTTTGAATCTACTTGTCTTCACTCCATCCAAGCTTTTTGTCATAATATCTAATCTGATCTTTTGTAGAAATGTATACCACTTCAAGCTCCTTCTCCATTACCTTTTCTCTCAGGAAATGATATTGTATCTCTATGTGCTTTATTCTTGCATGAAATACAGGATTTGCTGCAAGATACAATGAACTCATATTATCTCCATGTATGATAGGTATACCTTGATCAATATGCAAGCTTTTGAACAAGGTCTGCATCCATATCACTTCTTTTGCTGCTTCCACAAGTCCTTTGTACTCAGCCTCAGTTGATGATAAGGCCACTGTATGTTTCTTCTTTGAACACCAGCTCACAAGTTTATCCCCTATGTATATCATATACCCATGTGTTGACCTTCTATCATCTTGACTTCTTGCCCAATCTGAGTCACTATATGCTCTCAAGCTTACATCTGATGTAAATGGATAATACTATCCTTCCTTCAAAGTTCTTTTGATGTATCTAAGAACTCTTTGACATGCAATCCAATGTGGATCCTTTGGACGATGCATGAACTGAGAAAGAACTCCCACTGCATAACTAAGATCAGGTCTTGTTAGTGTAGCATAAATCAAACTTCCCACTAAAGATTGATACTTCCTCATATCTTTGAACTCTGCACCATCATATTTGCTAAGTTTATGATTGACCTCTAGTGGTGTTGATGCCTCTCTGCAATTCTCCATGTTAAACTTCTTTAGAAGATTCAGTAGATACCTTTCTTGTTATACATATATGCCATGTTTTGCATAAGTGATTTCCATTCCAAGAAAATATGACAATTTTCCTAGATCACTTATGTTGAATTCCTTCTCAAGTAATCTCTTCACTTCCTTGATTCCTTCATTTGAAGTACCTGTGATTATAATATCATCTACATAAATACAAATGTAGATCATACCTTCATCTGTTCTTTTGATAAGTAAACTTGCATCTGCCTTTGAACTTTGATATCCAAGATCATTAAGATACTTCACAAGTCTATAATTCCAAGCTCTTGGAGCTTGCTTCAATCCATAAAGTGCTCTTCTCAATCTACAAACATAATTTGGAAACTTGTAATCTGCAAACCCTTGAGGTTGCTCCATGTAGACTTCATCTGATATATATCCATTTAAAAATGCATTCTTTATATCCAATTGACTCAATGTCCATCCTTTTGATGCTGCAATAACAATGATTGTCCTTATGGTTGACATCTTTGCTACATGACTGCATGTCTCATCATAATCTATGCCATGAGTTTGAGCATAGCCTTTAACCACCAATCTAGCTTTGTATCTAGCTATTCTTCCATCTACATGCTTCTTTATTTTGTAAACCCATTTATTTCCAATCACTTTCTTACCATTAGGTTTTGGAACAAGTTCCCAAGTCTTGTTCTCTTCAAGTGCATTAAAATCTTCCTCCATTTCTTCTTCCCATTGTCTCTTACCTTTTGCCTCATCATAACTTTGAGGTTCTTCATCGTCCTTAATCATGTAAGCATAGTTTTTTTGAGTCAAATAAGAAGTATCATAAGAATACCTTGTAGGTTGTTTCCTCATTCTGGTTGATCTTCTTGGTTCATACTCTTCATGTGTGTCTAGATATACTTCTTCATCAAATCTTGGTGCATCTTCATTTCTTCTATATGATCCAACTCTAGATGTGCTTACTTGCATATGATCTTCATCTCCATCTACCTGCATATGTGATTTACCTCTTTCACTTCTTCTTACCTCTTCTTCAAATGTTTCAAGATTACAATCTTTATCTGCATACCAACGCTTCTGTTCATCAAATGTCACATCTCTAGAAACAATAAATTGTTTGGTTAGAGGACTCCATAGCCTATAACCCATCTGCTTTTCATCATACCCAATATATACATATTTTTTAGCCTTTGGTTCAAGCTTATGTCTGAGTTGTGATGGTACATAAGCATAGGCAATTGATCCAAACACCTTAAAATGATCAAGTGTTGGTTTCTTACCCCACTATGCTTCATAAGGGGTCATTCCATTTAGAGCTGCACATGGTAACCTATTCACAAGATATGTAGCTGTATTTACAGCCTCAGCCCAAAGATAATTAGGGCAATTCTTTTACTTTAACATTGCTCTTGCAAATTCAACCAATGTTCTATTTTTCCTTTCTGCCACCCCATTGTGTTGAGGTGTATACCTGCAAGTTATTTCTCTCTTGATACCTAAATTCCAAAGATAATCATTGAATTCTTGGGAGAAGTATTCTCCTCTCCATCAGACCTTAACCTCTTGAGCTTTTGACCTGTAACTCTTTCTGCATATGCATGAAAATGTTTGAAAGCTCCAAATACTTCTGATCTTTCCTTTAAAACATAAATGGTTATCCATCTTGTAGCATCATCAATGAAAAGAACATAATACCTAGAGCCATTGATTGATCCTTCTTTTGTTGGTCCCCATACATCTGTATGTATGAGCTCTAACAAACCATCATGTTTGAATCCTTTCTTCTGAAATGATAACCTGTGTGCCTTTCCCATCTGACAACCTTCACACTTGTAGATCATATGTTGGGCCGCTTTTTACATTTGGTAACCCTATTATAGATTGATTCTCCACCATGGTTTTAATTCCTTTTTCATTAAAGTGCCCTAACCTCTTATGCCAGAGGTCTAACTCTGTAATTACTTCATCACCATGTGTGATCAGGGCTTGACCAACATTCCCTTGCACTTTGAGAGTAAAAAGTCTACCTTCCTTCTTACCATAGACAATTGGATTGTATCCATCCTCTGGGTCTTCAATAAATACTCCTTCATTTGTAAATCTGACTTGAAAACCTTTCTCTACTATTTGTCCCACACTAATCAGATTCTTTGGTATTGTTGGGACATACAAAACATTTGTTAACAAATCAGCTCCGCTCCCGCACTTCACTTTACCAATTGAATGCACATTATGTTTTGTATTGCCACCTGTTTGTATTGTGTGACTTGAAATACCTTCTTCCAATTCTGATAACAATTATATATTACCTGACAAATGATTTGAACAACAAGAGTCAATATAGAATACCTTGAGATCCTCCTTCTCTGATGTACTTATTGAATTCATCATCAATGTTGTATGTTTGTCATTCTATGTATCATTTGCATAGTTGTAATACATAGTGTTGTAAGACTGATTCTGATTCCAATTTTTTTCCACCACCTCTACCAAAACTTCGTCTTGAATTCTGTCTTCCTCTTTGAAATTGATTCTGAAACCTTCCACCTCTTCCTCTCCCATTATTACTTTGATTTTGATTTGATCCTTGTTGATTATGCCAACAATCATAGGCTAGATGATTGCTCAATCCACAAATCCAACATGTCTTCTTGCTATTGTTCTGATTACCTCTGCCTCTTCCATTTCCTCGATCTTTACCTGTGCCAATACCTCTTCCTCTTGCATAATTTGCTTGAGTAGTCAGCTCTTCTTCATCCTTTGCTTTACCTTTCTCACTTTTGTTCTTATTCTTTGCATACATAGCAGAACTATATCCTTTATCTCCATCTGACTTCAAACCTTGCTCAAATGTGAGCATCAATCCAAGCAATTGATTTAATTCTGGCACATAATGATTTAATGAAAGTTCAGTTGAGAGTACAAAAGGTTTCCACCTCTCATCTCTTCTCAATCCTACAAGCAATTGTGCTATCAACCTATGATGTTCAATATCCTCATCAATAGATCCAAGACTATCTGCTAAGTACTTCATCTTAGTGACATAATCACTAATACTCTGACTTTGATTTTTCTTAAATGTGGTGAACTCTGACCATAAGCTAGCCTTCCTAGCTTTAGTAGTGTTTTGGAAGTGATCTTCCAAGGCATTCCATATGTCTTCAGCTGTTTCTAATCCTCTGATATGTGGTAAAATGAGCTATGACTCATGAAAAACTTTACACTGTACTGTGAGATCTGACCTTAAGAAGATCAGGGAGAAGTGCACCAGAAAACTCGTAACTGTCAACTAACTTACATACTGATATGAAATCACTTAGAATTTAACACACAAGAAGAATTAGATCAAATCCTGCTACACAAACATGTGTTAACTATTAGAGAAGATGTGTACAAAATGGCTTGGCCTCATTCTGCTCATAGCCATAGAAAGCTCTCCTATACTGAGTAGTTTTTCCTCAACATCTCTCTCAGAAACACCCAACTTTTTCTCTACTCTCTATGAACTTACAAAAATAAGTTCTCTATATATTTTTAAACTCAAATTGACTTATATACATATGGTCTACATACTCTTAGACTCAAAATCGTAAGTTTTGAAGTTCTATGTCAAGATTAAACTTTAATTTTGCACTAAATTACAAGAGTGAATTTGTCCCTTCACTTAGGCTTAGTTTTGTGAGTGCTTTGCCTTCACTTCTCTTTGTCTTTCTTCTTCCTTCATATATCTTCATATATTCATGTCTAATTAGTGAGTGAAGCCCCAACAAAGATCTGTCATCTTCTTGATTCTATGTATATATTAAAAAATATTGGTTATTTATTATGGAAACATATTCTTGGATTAAAAGACTTGAACAGAACTGCCCAGACGAATTCTGCTAGACTTGTAGCAGACTTCGAGATGCTTATACTGGCGAACCAAAACTGGCATATACCTTTGGCACAAAAAGATGAAATAGCCCGCATAAGCACTATGATAGTGCATTCGAAGGCCGAAACGAGTATGCTCACTAAAGTTCGTGCGATTCTGAGATTACAACCGGAGGTGTGTCGACAATGCCCTAGATGAAGCAGCAACCTTCTCTAATACCAATTGTTGGAGTTAGATGTCTGTGGAAGCAGGCGAACATCACACAGAAGAAGAAGAAGCTTGGAGCACAACACACAATTCTGAATGTATTACTAGAGAATGTACAAAGATTAGTAGCCCACTAGGGCAATAGGCATATATACAAGGAGGGGGGAAAAAACCTCCTAAAGAGGGAAAAAAGTGCCCTGGTGGTCGTAGTGTGCTCACACACATCATTACCTAAATATATAAACAAGAAAAAAGTGATGTTTCTACTTTTATAGCATATAATAGTGAATGCATGCAAGCATTAGTTAGTGAGTATGACTACGAACTTCAAAATCTCCGAAGTAAAAGACGGAGAAACAAAACATATAAACGTAATATCGATAGTAATGAGAATACAAATATATCTTCTTTGACAGATTGGCTATATACTCGTATGCAATGAGCCAATGCAAATAATGAAAGAATCTCAAATGAGCAGAGGGAGTTAATGATAGGTTGTGAAAGAAAGGTAATTTTATCTTAATAACATTCTATTTTTTTATATATATGTATATTAGTTTCTCGCTAATGATTTAATTTTTACTGCAAGCTTGAATGTTCACTAATATGTAGGATTTTGGACAATATATTAGAATCAAAGTGATTGATTCTTTACATAAAACAGAGGATTCTAGCATTGTTGCTTTTTTCAAGCAATTATCAGGTGCTAGCTTAAAAGATATGAACCCTATAGATAGCAAACTTGGTTACATAGGAACCGTTGTTCGTATCAACAAAATATCATTTCCTATGTTCAAATAGGTAAAAAAACAGTTTTTATTTTTTATGATATAATTTATTATTTTTCTAAGCAGATAATAATGGATTTTTGTTTTTTTAGATTTTGATAGGTTATCTTGAAGGTTGATTGGTTTCCACTTAAGTATAAAGGTAGTAATTACACATTGAGAAAGGAATTATCTGGATTTTTGGCAATTAATTTTTCAAAATCAATGCGATTGACTAAAGAACCATATATTCTTCCTAGGAATATTGAACAAGCATTTTTTTCATAAAAGCCCTGATAATCATCCTTAGCGGCAAGTCATTCATGTTCAAACTAGAGGTTGGTCATTGTTTGAACAATTTATTGTTATAGAGATCAAAGAAAGTCATGTTGATAATTCATCATTAGATACTGATATATCGACATCTCAAATAGAAATTAGAATCATTGTACATGACAATGAAAATAATCTATTTGATGAAGACTATAATACTCTCTGCTGATTCTATTGATGATTAAGAGAAATTACTAGAAATCGATTTTAGTCCATCAATAGATGATGTCATTTATGAGAACACAGATTTAACAATAGAAGAAATAATAGAAATCAATAAGGACAATGAATATGAGACCATATTGATGTCTTACCAAAATGATGGCAATAATGAAAACACATGAGTAGATTAGATAGTAGATCCTACATTGGTTATCGATCATTCACTTGAATCATTTGAATGGATATTAGACAATCGGTTCTCCTTTATTCAATTAGAATATAGGTGAATCCCACCATAGAGATGAAAACATGTTCTTTTAAGTTAGAACATGAAGCTCAAGGGTATGCCTAAAATATTGTATATAGCTTTATTTTTGAGGATGAAATTTCTCTCATGTATGTATGCATATGTACATCTATATATTTGTGTGTGTATTGATGTCTATTATATGTATACATGTTTTAGTATGCACATATGTGTGTTTCATGTGTCTTATGTCGACTTAGTTCTGCAATAGCCCGATCATGTCTTTCAGTGCTTGGCTCTGCTTCCTCCTTTATAGTTGAATGATACATGGGGGGGAGAAAGAGGACATACCTCAGTCTCCACAATAGCCACTTGGGAGCTTGGAACTACTGGTTTCCCTGTTGTTACTTGTTGTTCTATTTGAGCTTTTAATTTTGTAATGAGTTCATCATTTTCTTTGATTTCATCGGCCACATTTGTTAGTGCTTCTTTGGTAGTCAAAAGTTCAATTCCTATAGCAGCTATTTGATCAACGTCTTCATTATATATCACAAGAAGTTTATCCTCAACGGATTTCCACCGCTTTCCGAGTTCGTTCGTGTCATGCATGTACTTTCTTTCCCATTCTTCTTGTATGGTTTGCTCTTGTTTTAGTTGTTCTTCATACTCCAATGCCATTGTGTTGGTTGTTGTCGTTGCTTGTGCTTCTATGGGTTGCTTGCATAGGATGGCAGTCATAAGCTCTTTATTCCTATTTCTTAAGTTGTTTGCTTCCTCCATATATACCTTTATTTGGGATTCAAGCAGCTTACTTCTAGCATTCATTCTTTTTTTCTCCGCTTCACCTTCTTCATATTTACTTTGGAGTTGAATTAATTGTGCAGACAAGGTTTCACTCATTACTTGGAACTGGCTTCTCTCTCTCATAGCCTTGTCATAGTCTACATCTGTTTTGAGCATTTGTTGTTGAGTATCCATGGCCATTTGTATCATCTGCTTCATTACGGGCTTCAGTTTAGCCACATCCACGTTTAACCATGTTTTAGGGATACTCGGTTCTTCCCCTGTTAGTACATCTTTGCCTTGTTCCATGTGTATAGTGTCATTATGAGGTTGCCTAATTTGTAGATGTACTTCTCTCTCTCTTTTTCTTCTTCCTCATTTATGGTCGACATTGTATCACTTCCTTGAAATGTAATATCCAAAGGAGAAGGCTCCGCTACCACCCAGATTGGAGTGAAAGGCTCTGGCTCCTTCACTTCTTCCTGTTCTTTCTCTTCCTTTAGCCTCCTTACTGTGGCTTCTCCATCTAAGCGAGTCTTTATAATTTGAATGTTGGTCTCTTCATTCATTTTGAATACATGAATTTCTTCTTTAGATGACGCTTGCATTGTTGTGTTCTTGATTGTGCTATCACGAGTTTGATCTACCTTTGTACCTTCTACTCCAAAGTAATCTATGACTTGATTCAATTCCTCCCAGTTACCATCATCTTTTGAATCACTTTTGATGTCCACATTCATCATGGATGGTTCTTGCTCTTCTTGCGTATCGGAAGATGAACTAGAGTTGGTTAATCCCAACTCTCTATATCCATGAACTTTTGCCAGCCTCTTTCTTTGCTCAGTGTCCTCATGAGACTAGTGGTAGTGATGCCCTTGTACTGGTAGGTTTACCTGACCTTCCATGTATTGGTGGGTAGCCACCATTGCTTCATTTAGCTCTTCGTCCATAATTGGTTTTGTGTCTTTAATCTTTATCCTTGGAAGCACATGCATCCTCTTTGAAGCAGGAAGTGCCTCTTTTGCCTTCATCATTTCCCTTAGTCTCTTGGTTCCTCTCATCCTTGGTTGCGAGCTGGTTTCGGCTTCTTCCACCATTGTTACTCCCTTCTTTTTCCTTGGAACTGTGGATAATTTTGCATACTTCTCCATCTCCGAAGATGAGGGCATCTCTTTCAGATGTTCTCGGATACCCAGTGCATGGTAGATAAGTATGGTTAGTGCGACACTTCTGTTCAAGAACTTTTTATGGTTCCATTGCTTCTTGGCTTCAAACAGATGCTCTTGGATGTATGGCATCATGTTCACTTGATTACCGATCTATTTAATAGCATGAGATAAGAGTTGCACAATGATTTTTTGTGGTGTTGTGTAGTGATGCATGTTTGGAAAGCATAAGTGTTGATGAATCAAACATACTTCTTCTTCTATATCTATACGATTGATATCCGTGAATGTTCAGGTCTTTATTCCTCGGCTTTCATCCTTCAAATCTGTGTTTCCATCTTTTTCCCATCCGAAAGCTTCTTTGATCAAGTCATGAGTGAATTGGATGATCACCCAATCTCCTGCCACATCTAGAACTCTTGCATCTTGCACTAATGGGTTATGTAAAGCTGGTTGGAGGGTATTCATCTACTGAGTGCACCATTGGAAGTTCGGCTTGTAAATTGGTAGTTCGAAATATTTTTGAATACTTGCCTTCATCATTATATCCACTATTGATGGAAGTTGATGTATGACTTTGAAATCTTGGGACATGATCGGAAACTGATGGTCAGTGTTCATAATCTTTATTGTCACTAAGAAAAGATAATCTCCAGTAGGTTGGTCCTCTCGAAACCAATGACCTTTGGCTTTGGTCATGCTTTGTAATGGAAACTCTAACACCTCTTCTTGAATAGTTGCTTTTGAATCCTCGAAAGCCATCTGCACTTGTATTAAAGAGGGAATTCGCCTTTAGTGGAAACCAATTCATGTGTTATATGTGGTTCAGTGATATGTCATTTCCTTCATCACTCCGTTCCCCCTTGCTTAAGTAAGTAAGGTCTCTTACCACACTTCTTTTGATTTTTATTCTTGAAAGAAAACAAAAGTTAGTTCTAGCCGAAGCATTTATTTATTTACAATGTAAGTTCATTCCGATGATAGTAGAATCTAAGACCTATTCCAATGATGGAAATGTGCACCACTAGTTTTGTTGAATAGATAATGTGTCAAATGCCTGGTCTTGTAATGTGGCCCTATCATGCATACTCTAGGTGCAGTGGATTCTTCATGAGTGCAAGTGGAATCTTGTTGAGTCGGCTGGTCCTGTCCGTGCTGCTTCTTTGGTATCCATATCCACTTCGTAGTTGGTGCTTGAGGCATTTGTTTCCGTTCCACTTGTTGTTCTCTAATCCTTGTCTCCTTCTTGCGTGAAGTCTGAGTGTTTGATGTCATGTTTCTTCTATACCCTTGATAAGTCTTTTTGGACTCCTTTTGTTGGTAGGCATGATAGCTTGTCAAGTCTTTCAAGTTCTTGAGTTGTAGTTTGTCGTACCTTCTTTGGAATCCATATATGCTTTTGTGTTTTCTGCTCCTCCACTAATGACTTTGGAGTCCATACACGAAGGAGTCGTTGTGGTTTTGATTGTGGTTGTGAGTGATGGTTGTCTCTTTTTGTTTTCACTACATGAATGCTCTGCTTCTGTGTTGGTCTCTCTGGTTCAGTCATCCGATCCTTTCGAACCCATTGTAGATGAGGGGTACATAGAAGTGACGTTCGAGTAGTAGAACCCCATGTTGATGTTCTTTGTTTGGTGTAGCTACTTTTAGAAGCATTGTCCTCACTTTCTCTCTTAGATTCATCTCTCATGAGAAAAAAGGTGTTAAGGCAGACGAAATATTATTTAGAAGATTACTTATAATTAGAAAAGTCGCACATTGAAAGGGTGTCGCACAAATGTTGTAATGTTTTCCTAGTTAATAGAAGCAGTGTGGGGGAAGAAATGGCAGACGCGTCGCCGGACTGTATTGTCTGGGCGATCGGCTTGTTACATTTCATTACATCATGAATGAAGCGCGATTATAACAATAATAACAAATGAATAGTAGAAGTTCTGCATACGTGGTTATGGTGATGGTTAAGAAATTGTTTTGCGTAGGGAGCATAGTTGATCCCTAATCATCCCAAGAACCCACGTCGAGATTGGTTAATAATTTAAATTAATCATAAAGGATTAACACTGGTGCTGGCCATGGGGCATGGAGTAGCCAGTTGGCACATAGATTAAGAGTTGAGAAAGAATCCAATGATATATGCTTGTAACACGTTTCGGAGAATCGTACCCGAAGTACAAAAGGGATCAGCATCCCTGGAAAATTCCTAACGCATTGGGAACACCTCCGGGTAGTAGTGGTGACGGACAATCGTCGAAAGGAAAGTGAGAACTCTGGGCTAGCGGAGTGCCACCTCAACATTTTCTTGTGCAAGGATTACATGGTATACCAAAAGTGCAACCAACCCCATCTGCGAAAAGTAAGGTTGGTGAAGTAAGCACTGGTTCCGATGATAGTGTGGAAATTTCCGGTAGCAGCTTGTGGAATTACGGTGGTATGTCAGATAATTTTGGGGTCGGTTTGTAGAATTTTGGTGAAAGTTCTACTCTGGGTTCTGATTTGGAGGGAACTAGTGTATTGTTGGATGAAAGTTTTGGTGAAAAGCTCACTTCAGAAGTCCATTATGATGAAGGGCAATTTGGTGTAGGCATATGGGAACGACTTAACAATATCCAATTACTGGAGAACGTGCAAGAACCCGAGACAACACAATAGCAATTAGGTTTAACTGGTTCAAATCATTTGGTAGTAACACTTCCTTTTGGTTTAAACACCATGAGTGGTTCGCAAAAGCAACAACAGCAACAACAACATCAACAACATCAACAACAACAGACATAGTAGTAGCAGTAGGCCATACCACCATGATCGGTACCCGTTGGCATTACATATACGAAATGTGGAGGATTTCCTAGTGATGATCCAGATGCACATGTGAGAACCTTTGAAATTAATTATGCTGTACCAACTATCCAGCAGATCCGGCATACAAGGCTATAGTGTTCCAGTCTACGCTGGTTAATGAGGCTGCTCGATGGTTAACTAAATATGACATTAAATTTTGGTCAGTACGATGATGTTAAGGATGCCTTCTTACAATGATTCCGATTGAAGAAAAATGCGGCTGAGATCTTTGATTATCTGCAAAACAATAGACAAAAACCACACCAGAATGTGCAGGAGTATGCAACTTTATTTCGTACTCATCTACGAGAACTACCACTGGCGCATGCTAACCTACTGGATGATGTGATCACCCAGTGGTTTATTAATGGATTAAACCCTCAACTTAAACAAGTAATGATCATACGATGTGTGGGTGGTATGACTCTGGATGCGGTCATAGCCATGGCATTACAGTTGGAACATAAAGTGGGTGGGGTTGCTGAAGATTTGGATTGGCTGAAGGCGACCAAGGGTACGAGTGAGGATCCATTGAAACAAGTGTATTGCACAAAATGTAAGAACCCAGGACACACTGCTTCTGCATGTGCACTAAACCAAATGTACTGTGCTATTTGTAATACGGCAAGTCACTCCACCAAAATGTGTCCATAGCCAGGCCAATTGTAAATGCTATAATACAAGAGCAGGGACAATAGGTTGCCCACTATGTACCACCACAATTGAGGAATAATCCCTAAAAACCACAAAATCACTCAAGTGTTAATTGATGGAGGCTCTGGTGTGAACATTGCGACAACCTCCCTTTGTAAACGGTTAGGATGGGCTCAGATTGAACCTGTTCAGTTTTTCGTGAGGATGGCGGATCAGTCCAGGGTCTATCCAATGGGTTTGGTACGTGATATATCCATTACTCTTCTGAGAGAGGTGTTCAAAATGACTTTTTTTGTTCTAGAATTACCTGACTCAACTCTGGACTACAACTTGCTATTCGGGAGGCCCTGGCTGAAACAACCCAAAGTATTGCAGGACTTGTCAACACACAAACTTATTTTCAAAAGTAACCACCGAAAGTATGTCGTTCCGTTGGATGAGATGAAGACATGCAACCTCCATGCTCAACCCTACGTAGCTGAACCTGTGCATATGTTGGATGGACTTTCAGATGATGAAGAAGAAGCTTTTCTCAATGCTAACCAGGATTTGCTCGCCTTGGGAACAATCGACTTACAAGCGATTGCAGATAACTGGAATCCAGTCATTTGTTCGGTAGTTCCGGTTACAAAAGAAGGGGACCTAGCTATGGATCAGGCTTTGAATGCCCAGAGTTTCCACCATTTATTCCAGTCACCTGAGAATATACCCATGCCACGACAGTTTTATGTACCGGAAGATCAACTTATCACCTGCGATCTGGGAAATGAGGATACATCACGACCGATCAAGATTAAGGCGGGGTTACCAGAAACTTTTCAAAATGATCTACTACAGTTGTTGATAGAGTTCCAAGATGTATTTGTGTGGGACTATCGAGATATGAAAGGGTTGGACCCTCACATCTATCAACACTGTGTGATGCCCAAGGCGGATGCACGTCCAATCAAGCAACCCAGTTATCGCATGAACCCTAATTATGGTGCTCAAGTGAAAGCGGAATTGGATCGCTTGCTGAAAGTAGGTTTCATCATTCCCATGGAGCATGCGGAATGGATTTCACCTATTGTTATTGTCCCAAAGAAAAATAAGCAGTTGCGTATCTGTGTGGATTATCGAAAATTAAATGTGGCGACCGTACTGGATCCCTTCCCACTTCCCTTTTTGGATACAATGCTCGATGATGTTGCCAAATGAGAAATGTATTCCTTTTTGGATGGTTACAGTGGCTATAATCAGGTGTGCATGGATAAAATGGATATACCAAAGACCGTGTTTATTACAAATTGGGTTGTATATGCGTGTACAGTGATGTGGTTCGGTCTTCGCAATGCCCTTAGTACCTTCCAACGATGCATGCAAGAAATTTTTTCCCCCTACTTAAGACACCTTTATGCGAGTGTATCTCGATGATTTTTTGTTATCCGGGGACACATCGACTCACCTCTATCACTTCCGTTGCTGCTTTTGTAAGTGTCAAGAATTTCAGTTGTGCTTAAATCCCAACAAGTTAGTCTTTTCGGTTTCCTGTGGCAAGTTGCTTGGTCATATTATTTCAAAGCAAGGCATTCAAGTGGATCCAGATAAAGTGCAAGCCGTGTTACATGCACCTTTCCCTACGACACCAAAGGAAGTTATGCGATTCCTTGGCCAAATATGGTGGCATGGGTAGCGTCTGCGATGTCTCGCACATTTAGCCATACTCCTGAATCAATTGATCACTAGCAATCCCCGACGGTTCGTGTGGATTGAGGAGTGCCAAATTGCCTTTGATCGATTGAAAACACTCTTAACCCAGGCCCCTATACTGCAAGCGCCAAACTGCCAGCTTTCGTTCCATGTCTTTGTGGATGCATCGGATAGTGCCATCGCTAGTGTGCTCATGCAACAACAGGATAAGTGGTTTTGTCCTGTCTATTATTCTAGTCGACGATTAGCTACTGCTGAACGAAATTATTCCGTCATTGAGCGCGACTGTCTGGGCTTGGTTTATTCGGTGAAGAAATTCCGGCACTATTTGCTGGGATGCCAATTTAGCTTTCATGTGGATCATGCTGCTCTGGTTTATCTTGTCGGTCAGCAACATTTAGGGGGCAAATTAGCGAGGTGGGTGTTGTTACTGCAAGAATTTAATTATGTGGTTGTCCATCGTCCAGGGTAAGCACATGCGCTGGCTCATTTCTTATCTCGGCTTGATTCCGGTGAATTTCCCAGTGGAATTGATGATACTACCCCTGCTATCTATGCGACTGATTCAGTCCAAGATGATGGTCAAGAGCTCCCGGTGGCACCTTTGTATTATGACACTCTTCTGACCTTTCTCACCAGTGGAAGCCTCCCGACTAATAATTCTACTTCGGCTCGTCATAAATTGGGAATGTATAGTCGACGATTTCGAATCATTGTAGGACAGTTGTATTACATAGATCCCTCGGCTGCACTATTACGGTGTATCCCACCCCATGAAGTTTCTTCGGTTATTGACATGGCCCATTCTACTCCCTTCGGTGGTCATTTTTTGGTCGATCTTACTTACCAAAAAATTCTACACAGTGGCTTATGGTGGCCCACTGTGCAGCGTGATATTGCTGCTTATGTTAAAATGTCTGATGCTTGCCAACGATCAGGATAGCCTTTACAACGGCATCATTTTCCACTGCTGCCTTGTATGGATTATGCTACTCGGTGGACAGAATCTTGGGCTTTACGGTTTGCAACTGCGTCAGTGGTGGTCAACTGTTTGATGACTGATGTGTTCCCTCAGTTCGGTCTTCCCTGAGAGATTGTTTCAGATCAAGGCACACATTTTGTTAATTCCTTACTGCAAGCGCTTATTCACACCCTGCAGATTGTTCATAAATTTAGCTCTCTGTATTATCCTTGTGCCAATGGTCTTGTTGAAAGTACCAATACCTTACTTAACATGCTCAAGAAACTCGTTATGGAATGTCCGGAGCGTTGGGATCAATTCCTTCCTTCAATCCTGTGGGCATACCGTACTACTTATAAAGTGGCTACAGGGAATACGCCTTTCAAATTGGCATATGGGCTAGAGGCCATTGCACCCATAGAGTTGGTGGTACCTAGCCTCAAGGTGGCACTGGATCATAAGCTCTTGCCAAAGGAGTCCTTTCCTTTCTGGTTGGATGTGTTGCAGTCCTTGGATGAACAACGCTGGGAAAGTTTTCTCCTACTGCAAGAAGTCCAACTGCGACAAGCCAAGACACATAATCGGTTCCTCCGCACTCTTGTTTTTACCAAAGGACAATTAGTTATGTTCTATAATGCTAAGTCTAATCATTCCGCGGGCAAGTTTAAACTTCGATGGTTTGGTCCTTACCGTATTGAATCACAAGTTGGACCCGCTACGTTCGGATTATCCACTGTAACTGGTACCCTTCTCCCTAAATCGATAAATGGATCAAAGCTTCGTCCCTATTTTCCCACGCCTACTTCATCTTGATGAGTTATTGGTATTTTTATTCTCCGCCTGGTTTATGTCATTGTTCTGGCCCGACGTCCCTTTCCAGTCCGCGCATTGTGGTTGACCGACTGACCGTAACATTCCCGTTTTATTACCTAACCATGATTAGCCACTGCACTATGTGTCTAAGATTCTGTTAATGCGTGCATGTCATCATTATGTCAGCATATTCCCAACACCGGGTGATGATTGTGTTTCTTCCTGCATTTCCATTCGGTGCTTTTACTTAATCACGCTCTTCTCCCTCTTTCTCGCTATTGTGTTTTTGCGAGTTTGAGTGTTCTGTGTTGTCTCTTGTCTTCGTGCTCTCTTGATTGCGATGGAAGCTTTCGCCAATATTCTTACTTCCGTGCTGGCCTCGCTCTGGAATTGAGCAAGTTTTTGTGCACCCGCAGGCTTTTGGCATTCGGTTGAATGTCATCCATTCTTTGTGCAGATCATCTCTATTATAGCCGATACTCCCACGATAGAAATGTGTTGGCCACTTACATGTCTTAACCCACCTGTTGTCGTCACCCTCAACACCATCGCTGAGGGATTCCATCTCCCTCAGGAGGGTAGTGTAGACGGGCCCCTCTTGTTGATGATGACCATGAAACAGCTCTTCCCGTGTCATTCTTCCAATGAATTATCCATTCTCTGTCGCCCTGAACTGGAGCGCTCAGCACTACAATTTCTTGTAGCTGCACTTAACCTCAAAAAATGCACGTATGACATTTCTCGACCATTTTATTCCATGATCGATGCCGCTGCACGTGAAGTAGTTAATTTTGCTTCGTTTTTCTTTCGAAGCATTCACCAGGAATGTCAAGCGGTCTCCCGGCAAATGGCAAAGGGTGACATCCCTCGCACCAGACTGCCTCAACGGCTCACTTTCCTCCTCCCAGCAATTCAAACTACGCAACCTCCTCCCATGAATAAACTTCTAGTTCCATGAAGAATCAGTGCAAGTGATGGAGGTCAACGACGACGACAATCTCCTATAGTTTTTTAAGGGGAAGCACCGCAAACTGAGCCCCTCCCATAGTCAAGTTCAGCCGTCCTCAACAGTCCACTTGCAGGATACCACCTCTTCTGCACAAATTCTATCTGCTCCACCATCCCCTAAGGATCAAGCCGCTCCCGACACTGTAATGGAAGATGTCCATCCTGGTGATACGGTCGTGCAACCACAACCTCGTTCACAGGAGCAAGCACCCGACACGGTCACAGAGGTTGTGCAACTCGTGGAGAAAGCGCAACCTGAGGAGGTGATTGTGCAACCGGATATCCCACCTCTTACGGTAACCACTCTTGCCCTGCTATCTTCACCACAAAACCCACCTCTTCCTCTTTCTCCCTCAAAGGTGCCTTTGCCGCCTAGCCCTCCTCCTTCACCGTGTCATTCAGCAACTCGTCCTCTCCCTTCCTCTCCTGATTACTCACTTCCTTCGTCTTTCACCACAATTTCAACTAATCCCTCTCAGCCAATCTCCACCTCCATTGTCCTTGAATCGTTGGCCCAACTAGCACAGATAAGAAATTACCTTATTCACCTTTCCAACTATCTCCCTCACCACCTACAAGTCGCCCAACAATCCCTACGCATGGAATATCAATCCAAGGTGGATATCCAAGGTGCTAGCAGCTAAAGCAGAAGCCAGCTCACTACAGGAACATATTCAAATTCTCCAAGAAGAGTTGAATGAGAAGAATGCCATCATTGCAGCTCGTGATGATGAGATTAGCAAATTGACTCAGACAGTGATTGATAAGGACGACGCCATGAAGGCTTTGGGTAATCTACTAGAGACCACGCATGTTGAGTTTACTACGGTCGAGCAGAAGGGTCAAGAGATGGTTGAGTCAGCCTTACAAGCAGAAATGGAATTAAAGAAAGTCACAGAAGAGCTCTTTCAGAAAAGCCGATCCTTAGAAGAGGAAATAGGCTGAAATCTTCAGTTGAAGAAGGATGTTGAAGCCATCCAGAAAGAAAGGCAGGATTTTTTCAAAACCATGCAGTATCAGTCATAAGAGCTCGAACGAAGAGAGAAACAACTTGGTACCCAGCAAGAGCGATTATCTCGCATTGATGCAAAGATTGCCGAAATGAAGTTATGATGCGATGCTATGCTCGCTAATGACTTTTTTCTTCAAGAATCTTTTTTGCAGAATCAAGCCGACGTATTATTCTCTCAAGTGATTGCTTCCAGCTCTGTGCGGACTGATGCACACTTGGTTGAACCTCAAATTTTGAAGGAGATGGTAGAATCCCTCAAGCAAAAAATCTCACGCACCTTTAAATTAGCTTGATCAATGTATATTCAAGGAATCATTGATGATTCCTAAATCTTGTAATTTTCCCTGCTAGGTTCGAGTCCATCGTGCGTGCCAGTGTTAAGGCCACCAGAATATTATTTAGAAGATTACTTGTAATTAAAAAATTCGCGCACCGAAAGGGTGTTGCGCAAATGTTGTAACGTTTTCTTGGTTAATAGAAGTAGTGTGGGGGAAGAAATGACAGACGTGTCACCAGACTGTATTGTTTGGGTGGTCGGCTAGTATTGATTCTGTCACATATTATTCAAACCATGATGTTGAGTGTGTTGTTAAAGATTCAGTATTGAATGAATAAGGTACTGTGTTACATTTCATTACATCGTGAATGAAGGGCAATTAAACAGTAATAACAAATGAATAGTAAAAGTTCTACATACGTGGTTACGGTGATGGTTAAGAAATTGTTTTGCACTAGGAGCATAGTTGAATCTATTGTAATTGTTCAAAGTTAATCAGTGAAGTTAATTGTCAGAAGTTAAACATTGATTTGGGAAAATACATAAAGGGCCTTTGAATTATCAGACCCCTGACCATCCCAAGAACTCACGTCGAGATTGGTTAATAATTTAAATTAATCATAAAGGATTAACAAAGGGCACATCATCAAGCAACACTTTCTTATTTGCAAGCAATTCTAGCTTAGGGCATTCTTTGGATAAACACTCTATTGATTCATGGTCTGAACTCATTTCTATGGTTTTTTTCTCAAGCTTGACAATCTCGTGATTTTCAATTAGGTCTTCGTCCTTGCATACCAAAACTCTTTGCTCCATGGTTGAATTTCCTAGGTGAAGGGATATTTGGGCTTCTCCAACACATTCTATAACTTGTCCTCCAATTCCTATCATACATGCTTTAGTGGGACTTATGTTCGTTTGAAGGTGTGTGATTAACATCTTTCGTATATAGCTTAGGGAAGCTCTTGAGTCAATCAGAGCATCTATTAGCTGATATTCTATGGTTCCAATTCCTAGGTTTAAATATGGTTGGGAGATTCTAAGGCTCTCATTGCTGGCCTTATTGACTTGGTAATTGTCCATAGGTATGGGTTCTTCTCCTTGCAGATATCGTTCATCCCTTTGTTTTATCCACTCCTTCCGTCTCTTGATATGCTCTAAGGCTTCGTGGCGGTGCTTCTTCTCGAATCCTCTCCTCTTCCTTCTTCCGATTTTGCACTCCTATGAGTCATACTAACATCTGGTCCATTAATGGTTCCATATATCATTTTACTCTACATCCACTTATGTAGTTAGGAAGTATTTTTCTGTCTAAAGTGGCTAGATTGACTTCTCCACTCGTTGAAATTCTATTGATCAATAAGGGTCCGTATCCACATTTCTGCAGTTTCTTGATGTTGCTTCAATGTATATACTAGGACTAAATCTCCTTCTTTCAAGCCTTTATCTTTGATATGTGCATCGTAATACATTTTTTGTCTCCTTTTAGCTGCATAAATTCCCCGAACTGCTTGTAGTCTTGTTTCCTGTAACTTCTCAATTTGCTCGAGTTGCTTAGATAGCTCATGCCCTATCCACTCATACTATTGTGCTACTCGTAAGGTAGGTACCAAAAAGTCAATTGGAATGATTGCATTTTTTCCATAAACTAGGTTAAACAGAGTAGTTCCAATGGCTGTTTTGTAAGCCACACAGAAGGCCCAAATTGCATGGTGCAATTATTTGTCCCAATTTGACCTTCCATTGTTCACTATCTTTGTTAACACTGTACACAACACTTTATTAGAACTCTCTGCTTGACCATTGGCTTGAGGGTGATAAGGGGTGGATTTTTTATGAATCACTAGGAATTCATTCATCAAGGACTCTATTAGCTCGTTAATGAAGTGCGTTCCTCTATCACTCACTATCTCTATAGGTAGTCCAAAGCGAGTAAGATGTTCTCAAAGAAAAAATTTGTTGTGGTCTGAGCATCATTCTTTTTAGCTGCTTTTGCTTCTACCCATTTAGTTAAATAATTGGTTGCCACTATTATGTACTCCGCATGTGATCCTTTGGCTGGTGGGTTAATAGGTCCTATGAAATCAGTACCCCATTTGGAAAAGGCTCTCACACAAACCATGGGTCTTAGAGGCATATCATCTCTCCTAATAGGGTACTTGGCTCTTTGACATACTTCACAACTCCCTACATAAGTGTATGCATCCATATGTAGAGTTGGCCACCACAAGCCTGCAAAGAGAATCATTTTTACAGTCCTTTCAGCTGAAAAATGACCTCCTGCGGTAGCTGCATGTGCCATTTCTAATATGGGTAAGTACTCTCCTTCATGCACACATAGTCGTAGCTGATTATCCTTTCTTCTTTTGAATAGTTGCCTCCCCAAGATAACGTAGCCTTGCTCATTTCTTCTAGGGATCGCTTTCTAGCTAGACTTACTCCTTCCTCATGCTGCCGTGTTTTTAAGAACTTCACCAATGTCCTACTCCAATCTAGTGCTATCATAGAGAATTGTAATGATATATGTTCTTCTGGAGTATTTTCTTGACATTCCAAGCAATTACCAATATACTCATGAACATCCTTAGGCATGTTTGGCCAATAAACTCCCAATCATTTTAATTCCCTCAGTGTTCCATGAGTTCCCTTATGCATTCTCCATCCATTTATGTGAGCTTGCTCGAGTAAATTTTTTTGCTCAGCCTCTTCTACACATCTTAACAATACAACATTGGGTTCTTTATCCTTCATCTGCAGGTTGAGCTAGAATGCATCCTATTGCGTAGTTGGAGGCATCTACATGGATATGAAAGGGCTTATTCCAGTTGGGTGTTTTCAAAATAGGTGCTACATGTACTTAGTTGTCTTTTTTGTTCATTAAACACTTTCTCACACTCATCCGTCCATGTGAATTGGGTTAATAATCCATATAGTGGCTTGGCAATTATGGTGTACATGTGAATAAATCTACGATAGTATCCACAATGCCCCATAAAAGCTTGCACTTCCTTAGCATTTTTTGGTCTTGGAAGCTCTAGAATCACCTTTACCTTATCCTTGTCAATAGAAATTCCATTCTTGAACATGATATGCCCTAGGTTTTTTCCTTGTCTCACCATAAAAATGCATTTTTTAGGATTCAGGCACACTCGATACTATCAACACTTATCAAATATCCTTCGTAACTCCGGAATGTGCTCCTGTCTCAGACCTGAGTACGTGCACAAGTCATCTACATATACTTCCATACTCTTCCTTAGAAACTCTTTAAAGACATGACACATCAACCTTTGGAAAGTAGCAGGGGCATTTGTAAGTCCAAATGGCATCTCTCTGAAAGCATAGACTCCCCATTCAATCGCGAATGCAGTCTTATGTTGGTCTTCTATAGAAATAGCTACTTGGTTGTATCCAGAAAATCCATCTAAGAAGCTATAGACTTCCTTACCTGCGACTCTTTCCAAGAAATGATCAGTGATAGGTAATGGGTAGCTATCGCGGATTGTGGCTGCGTTTAATTTCTTCAGGTTAATACACACTCTTAATTTCCCATTCTTTTTGGGTACGACCACTAATGGTGACACCCATTCTGTGTGGATCGATCTACACCTTTGAGGTCCTTGTAGGTCCATGCAAACACATCTTGATATTCTCGAATTAGTCTTATCAATTCCTCTTCCTCCTCTGGTGACACATCTTTTCCTATGTAAGTACATCTTTCTTTTCCATATTCCATGGTCACTATTACTTTCTTCATTTGTTCCTTGTTTTTGTATGCTTCTCCTTCTCTTCCCTCTCTTTTGGGCATTTGAATGGCTATTTTCCTCTCTTCTACTTCATATCTTTTGAAGTGCTCTAGGACTTAAAAAAGGTCTGTGTTTTGTTCTACCTTATCTAACATCTCCTCTGTTTGATCTCGTCTGAGCTGATTCTATTGCTAATACCTTCGATGTTTTTCCTTTTTCCTCGGTTTGAATAGCTTTGAAGTATCGCTCCTCCGAATCAAATTTAGGTTCCATCTCTATGCTTTCATACTCCTCCTTCTATTCCTTTTCGAATACTTCTCCTGTCTCTACCTCTTGAAGGAATACCATGTAAAAATTCATGTCATAACGTTCTTCATCTACACATCCATTCATGGTTAATACCTCTTCATTTACACACACATCTACAGTGGCTAGAATCTCCATCCAACCGTGTGGTTCGAATGCTTCATCCAAAAAACCTTGAGGCATATACATAGGATCATCTATGGGTTGGTAATTTTGATGTCCAATAGGCCATATTTGAGTTTTCTTCTCTTGCCACTTTGCTTCCTTAAACATCCATAGTTGAGCATCTTTGTGTTTTCAAGATTGGTCACTTGAACCCGCACTATGAATTGACAAATCATCCTTTTCCTTGTGTATGGGATTCCATTGTAGCGAGGGTACCATTCCTATATGAGAATGTGTGCAAATTGATTTTGGTACTAGTCCCCTGATGTTGTAGGTATAACACGTCTCTTCCCCAGTCTTGTACTACCTTGAGTTGTCTCATGAACGGTCATCCTATATCATTTCATAGTTATTTGCTTTTCCAAATTGACATATGGCTAGAGTGTGTTCGAATTCTACTCCGTAGGTAGTCAGCTTAATTTTCTCCAGTATTCCTAGGGGTTTCTCTACATGACCATCTGCTAATTGAAGCTTGATAAGTGTTGGTCGCAGGACTGGCTTTCCCCATTTCTCCCAAATTTCTTTGGTGGCTATGCCTACACCCGCTCTTGTGTCTAGTATGGATTTAGTCATGTATCCGTTATATGTGATGGGTAAACATGTGTTACCCTCATTTCCCTCACTAAATTCTTCGACTTTATCCATTGGGATTTGTATGGTAGAAGGGGCTTTAGTTTCTCTATTTTTCTTGTTATTCTCCTCATTTTCTAATTTCAATTGTCCCGCCAACTATTTTTATAATTGCGGTTTGCCTCATAGTAATTCGTCCACAGTCAGCACACATTGCACCTTGGTCTTCTTGAGTTCTGCTAAATTGTGAGAGCTCTCACCTGAAGACCCATTTTCCTTTCCTCGGATAGTGGGAGCATGAAAAACCATAGATCTTTTCTCATATTCCCCCATGTAGTTTTGTAAGGTGGAGATGCTGTGTACTTCCTCTCTATTTTGTAGTCTAACATGGAAACCTCTTCGTAAACTTCTTCCAAATTTGGGGTTGACTCCTTTTCTTCAATGTCTAATTCCTCAAAGGGTTGAATTCCCATTCTTTTTCCATCGGTCTTCTTGAATCTTAGCCCACAAGTCTTGTGGCCAAGCAACTTCTATCTCCGGGACTATAGAAATGGACCTGCCTTGAGTGCTTTGTTGTTCTTTCTCACTATCTTTCTCCTGAGGTGTTCTTGTTGATTTCTGATCATTATTTTTAAAACACTCATTGTATTGTTTCTCAGTTATTCTTGTCTCTAGGAGGCTGGGATAGTCTTCTCTAGAGTGGCTTGGGCTACCTCTATGAGCTTTCTGCATATTGCCAATCTCTCCTTCTCTAGTTCCCCTTGTGGGTAGAGAAACTCATGCCGCTCTATGTCTGGTCCAGTCGTGATTCTAGCTTAGTAAGATTTCGACCACATTTCTAGGTCGTCTGGTCTTTGGGTCCGCTAGGATTGATCCTGGTTTATCTAGTTTCTGTGTATGAGACTTAAGTGGTGTATTCTCTTGTATTTCCGGTTCCTCAAGTTTCTTACCATTTTTTACATCCTTCTTGTCCTCCTTGCCGATTTGTGGACACATATTGCAGAGAGGTGCGGTATTCACCCTCGAGGGTTGACATAAAGTTCTCCCTGGGGAGAGAACCATGCATGTTCTCTGAGGCCATGGGTAGCTCCTCCTCGGAATCACTAGAGGTGTCTGTGTAGATCGAGTGCTGGTTCACTTGGGTTGCACTTCCTACCGATGAGATGACACTCCTCCGACTACTTAGCACCCATCTTGATCTTAAGTTCATTCACCCTTTTGGGCTTATGTTTACTTCCTACTTCCCCTCAATTAGCTCATCAATCACTTCAAATTTTGCCCTCCAATGGCTTGAGTAGTTCTAGATGATACCACCCTTGGCAATACCACACAGATGATACGATACCTGTTTTGGCACAATATGATACCAATAGTCTTCGGCGATATGATACCACTAAGTGGCACGATACGATACTGGAGGTGCAGATGATACGATACCTCTACAACCCACCCCAATACGATACCAGAATTTACATGATATGATACTAGCAAAAACTCACGATACGATACCAGAGATCTCATGATACGATACTGATTCTATGGGCGATATGATACCAAAGGGTCGGATGATACGATACCACTTGGACGATACGATACGATACCACTTTTTTCACGATATGATACTAGATCATGTGACGATACGATACCAAATCCTTGGCGATATGATACCAAAATAGTAGACAATACGAAGTGTGTTCACACACATCACTACCTAAACATATCAACAAATCCCCCTTGGGAGTGATGCAGTGAACAAGGAGCTGGCGTTCATGTATAATGAAGTGCCAAGCTATGTGGAAATCACTCCACAAAAGGAAGTAAGTTCAAAGCTTTGCGAAAAGCTTCAAATTTCTCCCTAGGCAGAGCCTTCGTGAAAAGGTCTACAATGTGCTCCTATGTGGGCACATATGCCAAGCTGATCTCCCCAGCAGAGAACCTCTCTGTAGCTCAGTGATGAGTAGCACCTCCTTTAATGTCAATCTCGGAAGACGTGAGGATGGTATGAAGACCTCAAACAAGTGATGGCACAAGTGTGTGAGTGAGAAGCACACTAACATGCACACACATACACATACACACACGTGCACACAAGGCAAGGCCAAAGAGGGAGACAACGGAGTTCTTTAGGTTACTCAAAAGTGCTCTTACAAGTTCAATTCCACAACAAGCTAACCTCAAAAATGAGCTCTCTAGCTCTTTTTATAGTTTTTGACTAGCTTTGGTCCTGTCCAGACCTAGTGTCCGGCCTAGTTAAAAATTAGGTTCCTAGGCTAATTTGGAGGCCCAAACAAGCTCAAAAAATTATGAAATTTGATAGGTAGGTACTTCTAATGCTCCTCAAGCTCAAGGACTCCTTGGCTTGCACAAAATGGAGCTACAAAAAGGTGGAATGGTATTTACAATGGTGTGGAGTGACTAAAATCACTATTTGGGAAGTATTGTTTCATGGAAAAATTCTAGGGCCTATTTGACAGATCTGCATTGACTACTTTGCCTGCTTGTTCCTTGCTCTAACTCCTGGCTTCCTTGTCTTGTAAGTCCTTGACTGCCTTGACCACTGCCAACACTCCCCCCTCTCTCGCGTCTGTCGTCTCTGACAGACCCTTGTTTGGCTGAGCGTTTGACATAGAATTCCACCACATCTAAAGCGAGGTGATGTTCTTCCAGCCGTAGCCCCCATGCTAGGTCTGTTAACAAAGGGTCCCAATCTACTGGCCTTGCAATGTCCGGATGTGGCAGCCACAATTCATCTGAGTGTAAGGTCCTCTCCACAACGAACAGTTGGAAAAGATGTGAGGGTCTGGGTACGAATATTTCAGAGTGGTATTCCTAGAACCCTGTGATGAACATCTCCTCGAAAGTTTGTTTGAAGCAAACTGGGAGGTACTTTATTCTTGCATGCCAAGCATATATTACCTTGATTGAGGGGGTGATGCTCATGTCATATACCAGGTCTAGGTTGCCTGCAGTGAAGCCGACTCTTGAGAAATGTGGGTCTTTGATGTTTTTGAATGTTCTGAATGTGACCAACATTATCCACTTCGATGGGCACCAATTCGTCTGGCTCTCGTTCGATAATTGGAGAGGGTTGTCTTTCATACTCAAGTAGCTTCTTTTGCAATTTTTCAACTTGCTCTTTTAGCACCTTTACCTCCTCTGAAGTCGATGCCGACTCTATGATCTTGGGTTGTTCTTCTTGCTCCCTTAGCTGGTGGCGTAGTGTATCTCGTTCCTTTTCCATATCATCATGTGCTTCCAGTAGATCAGCATAGCTTTCCAGAATTGTTTTCATTGTATCTGAAGGGACTGCTTTAAACTATTCTGGCTCGATCTCATGGGGGGAACCTTCCATCGCAGCTTCTAGGTTTTCTTCATTCTGCTTTTGAAGTCGTTTATTTTCTTCTAGTGCTGTGGCCATGTGCTTCCGTAATAACGTTAGGTTGCACCGGACTTTGACATTCTCCGACTGATAGAGTTCAAGTAAAGCTGTTAATTTCTTAACTTCGGAAGAGTCGGATTGCTGGGGGGCTTCCAATATGGTTTGGTGGGCTTGTTCAAGCATAGTATATCATTGATTTAGGTCAGCATTTTCATCTTCTATAGTTGCAAGCCGCCTTTGTAGTTCCTGGTGGTCTGTAGTTAATTGACGATGGCGATCTTTGAGAGTCTGATATTCACTCTGTAGTTGATATACACATTGATGTAAAGTAGAAAACACATTATTTACATTTAAGAATGTTGGGAAAGGAGATGATGCAAGGGGGATGGGGAAGGGAAAGGGAATCGTGAATGAGGTGGAATCAAATGGTGATGTGGGTGGAGGGGGTATGGGAGATTATGGTTGTGTGTGGGGAGGGACTGGTGCTGTGGGTGGTGATGTTTCCATGTTGTCAAAAGTGTGTGTGACCGTGTAGATGGGGACAGTGGGTGGGGTGGATGTGATGTTCGTGAATAGTGTTGTGAAGGTGGGCATAGTAACCCCTCCAAGATGGATGTCTGGAGAGAGGGGAGTTCCCAGAACATATGTGGTGATTGTGGAAGTTGGGGTGGTCGTGTCATGGGGCGAAGTGAATTGTGCAGTGATGGGTGAGGAGCGTGGTGATGATGGTGCCATCTGATGTTCTTCCGTCTGTGTGGTATCTCCTGGTGTTGATACGTCTATGTGGATTTGCTTTTCAGAGCGAAGGGGACAGGTAGGCACTCATTTCTCAAAGTGATGAATGTAAGACATAGCTGAATGAATGGTTTCATCCAGGCCGAGCATGCAGGTTTAGGGATTCAATAAACAGTTTGTCCACTCCTTGTTCTCCTAACATCTGACTTATTAGCATCTTTTCTGTTTCCTATGATAGCTTGTGATGCTCTTGGACTCTTTTCATAGTCTCATATAATCTTTTGATTTGCGCAGTATAAGCTGGGGCACTCGATAGTTCGAAGGTGTCTTCGTGCTCTTGGTCGTGCTCCTCGTCTGCCTCCTCTTCCTCAGTCTCTTCTTCATCCTCGTCTACTTTCACTACTTCAGGCTGGTTAGGAGCTGAAGTCATTGTGGTTGGTTGTGGTCCTCAGGTCTAATCTGCTTCCATCTCAAGATTGGTCTCATTAATCATGCGGGCAATTTCTTCATCTGTCAAATCATCCAGGGTGTAGCCCTATGGGAACTCCAAGTCAAATGGAATTGGAGGGAAAATGAGATTGGGTTCTTCTGTGCTCTGTCTGGGTAAGCAAATCGTAAATGGACGGACATGTCGTGTTTGAGGTGGTGTCACCTCTGGTGTGAGGGTGGCACCCCTTGTCAGTGCACATGGTAGTTGGACTGATCCTCTCATTTTCTTAGATGGTGGCCCTGTTGTTGATGGCCTTCTCTGGAATTCCTGAGCTCTGGACCACTAGTGCTCTTTGAATAGGCACATCATAAGCTAGGCATCTGTAAATGATCCTCGTTAGTGCACAGCATCCATGAAGCACATTCTTATGTTCCTTATTCCTGTGTTGATGTGCTAAGTGGATTTGATCTATGATCCAGTGGGGTAGGTTGATGGTGAGATTTTCTGTCTCCGCCAAGTACAAGCTGAACCAAATTCTTTTGGGTGGCATGGTGAACCACTCCTGAGCTGGAAAGGCGAAGTGTTGTATGACAGTGCATAAGTGGAGAGCGATGGTAGGCATCATCGCTACCATATCCATTAATTTGTTCAGATATTTGTGCTTCATTCTTCTAGGGATCAATGTTTCTTTCTTTGTGGGAATGTGCATACCATTCATGTCTAAGGCCTCTCGTACTAGGTTGAGGGTTAGTTTGAATCTTTTTAGCTCGTGGCCTGGCCTTAATGAGGGTAGCACAAAGGTACTATCGCCTCCCTTGGCTCTACTAGGGGTAATGGTACTGATCAAGTAGGAGCAACACAAAAAATCAGGCTTAGGTAAGAGTGCCCTAAAGTAACTGTCCAAGCCCACTTTGGTCCATATGGATCTCATTACTTCTGCATCCTGATACTTCTCGAATTCACGGGCAAAGAAATGGTAGCTTCCTCATTTTCCATTAAACTTAATTTTTGCTTCCCAAAAGTAGGTGCCCTCACCCAATGGACCTGCGACATCGCTGAACCAATGTGCATGCTTTCCTACTTGAGAAGTGTGTCCCTGCGGAGGGTCCTGAATGGGAAGTACATGCATGGCTTTGAGTTTCTGAGGCCTCTTGGTGAGTTGTGGCTTGAGGAGGAGAGTTTCAATGTCCACTATTTGGGCACTGGAACTCGCATGGGAACTGGTACCTCCTGCTTCTGCCATATTACGTTTGCTGGTCTTGTGAGAATATAGAAGCATGTGTTAACATTGTAATGTGAGTGGGTTATTGAGTGCTTGGTGATAGTGTGTGTAGTTAGTGAATGAATAGTCCTTTGAGCTAAATGGAAAGATGCAGTATGAGGATGATGTAGTTAGTAGGTGGAGATGAGTTTACAAATGGGGTCGGGGGGTTTATTACAAGATTTGGGCTACCAAAAAACAGTGGATGGCTTTCGGTTTCGACTTTGTGGAGACTCTGGAGGGCTTGATAAGAGTGTCTGCTTGGAAATGAGGCTTTTTAGGGACCCATTTACAAGTGATTCTACTCGTGCTCATGGGCGAATATTTGTGTGTGCATGTCGAATAAGAGTGGGTATCAGCTGTCCGAGTGAGTGAACCATGATGTACATGGTGTGGTCTCTGTGTCGCCATTTGAGCTCGTAAGCAAGCCTTAGGCAC
This sequence comes from Ceratopteris richardii, assembly GCA_020310875.1. NCBI lineage: Eukaryota > Viridiplantae > Streptophyta > Polypodiopsida > Polypodiales > Pteridaceae > Ceratopteris > Ceratopteris richardii. Next base: position 146,573,216 of record CM035432.1, read on the forward strand.
CCAAATTTGTCTTGATTGTGGGCCAGCCTTCATCGACTTCTTGGGTACCCAGATAGACTTCACTTTAGTAGAAGAATTTTTGAAAGACTTCTTATTAGTGACCTGTCGTTGATCACTGATAAGAAGTTGAGCCAGTGCTTGTGATTGCACCGCAATAGGTTGATCGCCTTTCCGCACCCACACTTGTTTTGGTGGTTGAGACACTGTGCTTCGTACTTTCTTTTGGCTTCAAGCATAGGTCATCTGCTTCTTTTGCATTTGATATGCCTTTGGTTGCCGTATCCCTATGGCCTTTGGAAAAGAAGGGAGTTCCATCGTATCTTTGACTCCTTTGTTGAGACAATCATCCCTCTGCATCACATAGTTTTGGACAAGAATAGCATCGTCATCTTCATGTGTACTCTTGGAAGGACCAGGAGTTGGTGCCTTTCCTAGTTCCTTGAGTGCTTTATTTTCTAGCTCGATTATAATGAGATTCTGATTTACCCAGACCTAAAGAAGTCCACTTCTTAGGTTTAGGTTGACTGCATGATCATAGATCTAGTCTTGACCCAAGACAAGAGGTTCAATGAGATCCTCATCTTGACACACTAGTACCTTAACTGTCATTAAAACATCTTGAATGTAGAGGGGAAGTTCCACCTCGCCCATGCAAGGGGTTTCCACAGCTCCCAATCCTATGAGGTATGCTTCCACAGGATTGACATTTAAGTTCAATTCTCGACAGTAAGAAAGTTTAATAGCACTAGTGGCTGCACCTGAGTCAATCAAGGCCCTTACAGTCCTTGCGCTCTTTCCTTGTCCTATCTCTAAGGTTACAAAAGGACGTCGATCTATTATTCTATTGGAACTTACACCTGAGACTTTGCACATAGCCATATGATATCCTGGATCTGCAGGAAGATCATCTGATACTCCTTGCGGGGCCTCTCCGGATGTGAACCTAGAGAGATGGTCTGCTCTCAAATGAGTCTTGCCCTTCCTCACCACTACCTCAAAGTCATATTCCATTAGTAAGAGAAACCATCTTGCTAACCTACCCATATTGCATGGCTTGTTTACCAAGTACAACAGTGCTTGATGGTCAGTAAAAAATTTAAACTTATTTTCAAGCAAATAGTGTCTAAACTTTTTAACTGCATATACCATGCCTAATCCTTCTCGTTCGGTGGTCGTATAGTTTCGTTCAGCTGCATTCAATTGTCTACTAGCATAGGCAATTAGAAGATCCATATTACCTTCACCCGTAGGTTGTGCAAGTACACATCCAATAGCATAGTTGGATGCATCCACATGCACATGAAATGGTTTGTTCCAATCTGGTGTGGTCAAGATTGGTGCTAAACATAATCATTGTTTAAGCTCATTGAAGGAGTTTTCACATTCTTCAATCCACTCAAAGTTAGTCAAAAGTCCGTACAGAGGCTTTGCAATGATGGCATACATGTGTATAAAACATCGGTAATAACCAGAATGCCCCATGAAAGCTTGCACTTCCTTGACATTCTTTGGCCTAGGTAGTTCTGCTATAGCTTTCACTTTCTCTTCGTCAGTGGATATGCCGTTCTTTGACACTATGTCCTAAAATCTTGCCTTGCCTAACCATGAAAACACACTTTTGTGGGTTTAGGTAGACTTGATATTCTCTACATTTGTCAAAGATTTGCCTGAGTTCAGGTATATGTGTCTGTCTAATGTTGGAATGAGCATAGAGATAATCAACATAGACTTCTAAATTCTTCCTCTGGAACTCTTTAAACACATGACACATCAGTCTCTGAAAGGTCGCCGACGCATTGGTAAGCCCAAATGGCATTACTCGAAAAGCAAATATGCCCCACTCTGTGGCAAAAGCTGTCTTATGTTGATCTTCTAGAGCTATGGCCACTTGATTGTAGCCAGAAAATCCATCAAGGAAGTTGTACACTTCCTTGCCTGCCACTCTTTCTAAGAGATGTTCAATGATAGGAAGTGGATAATTACCTTGAATTGTGGCTGCATTAACCTTCTTCAAGTTAATGCACACACGTAACTTTCCATTCTTTTTGGGCAGAACTATAATGGGAGATACCCACTCAGTGTGCTCAATTTCATAGATGAATCCGGCTTCAACCAAGCGATCTATCTCTTCTTTGATGTTGGCAGCATAATTGTCATTATATGTGTATGGCTTTTTCTTAGAGGGTTTGGCATCTGAAGTCATGGGGATAGTGTGTGAGCATATGTCAGGATCTAGACCTTTCAAGTCCTTGTAACTCCAAGCAAATACATCTCGGTATTCTCTTAACAAGGTTATCAACTCGTGCTCTTCTTCTTCTGTCAGGTCATGTCCTATGTATGTGCATCTTTCTTCTTCCTCTTCTATGGCTACAACTATTTTCTTGGTGGTTTCTTTGTTATCATAGGCCTCTCCTGCTTGGGCGTCACATTTAGGAATTCTTATCATGAATCTCCTATCGTCTATCTCATATTTCTTAAAATTTTCAGGGACCTCAAACAAAGATTCTTCCTCCTCTGGTGCGACTTCTCTCTTCTTCCTTTTCTTGCCTTCACTCTTGGCGGTCACTTGTGTGGTTAATCTTACATCATTCGTAATTTCTCCGTGTCTCTGAGGGTAAACTTCTACTTCATAGAAGTATTCTTCGTCTGATGCAAAAGGTGGGTCCATAATGATTGACTCTAGATTGGAGTCACTTGCATCCTCGAATGCATCAGTGCTAGGTTCACATTCTTCCAGAACCGAACCTCCCATGATTGGCTCTATAGAGAAGATTGAAATGTCATAGCCATCCTCGTCACAGTGGGGTGTCCATTGTTCTTCATTGATGGCTACATCCATTGTTGCTAAAATTTCCGCCCATCTGTGAGGTTCAAATTCTTCATCAAGAAATACCACCGGTGCATAGGATGGGTTGTGAACTGATCTATGGGTTTCCTTCGCACCTATCTCTTTGGCTTTTTCTCTCTTCTCTTTTCTACTGCCACCTTACACATCCACAAGTGAGTGTCTTCATGCATCCATGAGGATCCAGATCCTATGGAATGCACTCACTCCGTGTCATCCTTAGCTCTATGGATGGGATTCCATTGGATGGGAGGGACATCTCTATGAGAGTAATCCTTGAGATTAACTTTGGTCGTGACACCTAAGTGTTGCAAATACAAGGAATTGGTTCCCCAATCTTGTACCACTTGCAACTGTCGCATAAATGTTCTTCCCAAAATCATCTCATAGGCCTGGTTTTTGCTAAAGTCACATGTAGCAAAGGTATGCTCAAACTCTACACCACATGTAGTGAGAGTTATTCCTTCTAGTAGTCCTAAGGGTCTTTCAATGTGACCATCAGCCATCTGCAATTTCATTCTTGTTGGCCTGAGTGCTGGCTTGCTCCAACACCTCCATAGGGAAGTGGTAGCAATTGCAACTCCTGCACCTGAGTCCAAAATTGCCTTGGTGGTGTACCCCTAATGGGTAATGGGAAGATACGTGTTCCCTTCCTCGGCTTCACTCATGTCTCCTATCTTGTCCAAAGGTATTTCTGACACCGTTCTATGAGAACCTACCTGGGAACGAGGTTTTGCTACTTCTAGCACTTGATTGGCTACATGTTTCCATAGTTCCGGCCTAACCTTGAGTAGCTCTTCTAAAGTGAGGTTGCATTGCACTTTAGTGTTTTTCACTACCTGTGTGTTCCTGGGTATGACGGAATCTTCGTTTTTTACCATGACAATGGGTGCTCTCATACAATTAGACTTAGCTTCCCATGGGCCTATGAAATGGGGTAGTTCCTGTAAGGAGTTAGACTCGAAGTCTAATCTCTCCTGGGATTGGGTGCTCTCCTGCTCTCCATAGATGGAAGGAATGTCTTGTGGGAATTCATCATGTGTGTCATCCACAAGTTCAATGGGAGGAGGAACTTCACTTTCTTTAGCCCATTTCTCTTCTTGAATCTCTCATAGGAATTCCGGTGAATACCGATTCATAGAAGAAGAGGTGTCTGGTTCAGTGGAATTAAGCACATAAGCTTCCTGGGGAGGAATGCTTATTGTTTCACTTGCCTTGGCTCTTCCTTGGGATATGGCTTCCTTATCAGATCTTGCAATTATGCTCTCCAACTTCTCCAACAGTCCATCAAAGTGCAACTGTGCCTTAGCTAAGCCAGAGTAGTTTAAGAGGCAACTGGCTTCAAACATAGTCTGAGCCAATGCTACCATTTTAGCACAAAGCTTGGTTCTCTCTATCTCTAGATCAGCTCTAGGGTAACATTTGTCATGATCTGTCACATTTGGCCCTTCTTGGATTCTGGCATGATATGCTTTAAGCATCATGTCTATGTCCTCAGGAGTGGGGTCAGCTAATACTGATCCTACTCTAGGGGGTGGTGGGATTGGATGAGGTGGGTTGGAGGGTGATGGAGAAGGTGGTGATAGGGATGAAGGTGGTGGTGGTATGTGAGAATGTATTTGAGAGGTGAGTTCAACAATTTTGGCTTTTGTTTCTTTTATGCTTTCGTCTAATTCGCTCATCTTCTTAGACCATTGTATTTTCATCCTTTCTCAACTATCTTTCCAGGCTCTCGTCGATTTCTTGGTTATGCTCTCAGTTTCACTAACCTCGGCACTCTTTTTTTGTCCTAAACCTTGGTTCTGCTGCAATGCCTGAGCTCTACTGACCACTTGCATAGGTGCAGTGGAAGTTACACTTCCTGTTGAATCTACTACTAACCCAATAACATTGATAGGAGTGATTTTTGGCATGTTATTGGGGTTCTTTGGGAAATCTCACAAGAGATGCTCTTTCCCACAATCAGGGCTAAACCCTTGAATCATCACAGATTGGCTTTGTGTAGGTGCAGGCATAGGGCAATCAGGAATGAGGTGATATCCTTGACATCGATAGCATGGTCCTCTAGGAAATGGGGGTCTTACCTGCCTAGGTTGAGGCCTAGAGTTGGGATTTGCATACATGATATTTGCATACTCTGGCTCCCAACTAGGTTCACTCGGGTCTTCAGAGTAATATGACTCATTACGGTCAGGTGACTGCATGTAGTAAGCCTGTGGACTATCCATGTGAGTAGAGTCAAAACTATGATTGCTCAGGTCACTTTCTGAAAGCAGTGGTGTCACCGACACTATGGCTCTATTCAGGTTCTCTTTTGCAGTTGCGTACTTTACGGGAATCACATTGGCTGGGGTTGGAGGTTGTTGAGCTAACACAGGCTGAGGCCTTTGCTGGGTTTGGTAGGGTTGCTGATAGGGTTGTTGAGGAGACCATATTGTTGTGGTGGGTACTAGTTCTGATATCTTCCCTGTTGTGGATAGGGCTGAGGGTAGGTTTTCCTAACCGCTTGCTTATTGTATGGGCAATCTTGTGTTGTGTGATTAGTGTATCTTCGTTCTATGGTGCAGTATTTGGCTACTAGGATTCACTAGGGGTTGAGCCATAATGGGATGCACGTTCGCCATATGGTCACCTCCACAAGTGTAGCATCTCTTCACTAAGGCAAACCTTGGTATTTGTTTACTAGAGACTCCTAGCTTCTGAGCTACTTTCTCGATGAGTTCCTCAATAGATGTGGATTGCATGGATGTGAGGCTAGTAGAACTATCTGAATCTTTGTAGATTTTCAAAAGTTCTAATTCCTCCCCTAGGTTATCTTCAATGTCAATGCACATGCGTACACACTCTTCTATGGTCCTAGGGTCCTTCAAGTACACGTATGATCTCAATTTGGTACTCAGTAATCCATCTAGGAATAATGCCACTTGTTTGGCTAGAGTAGGTAGCTCTAGAACAAGGCACCTCTCTAAGTATTGCCTAAATCTTCTTCCTGCAAGTCTAACTGTCTCTTGAGGTGTTTGTTTGAAGCTATGAATCAGTGAGAAAGTGTTATGCCTGATGCCACTCTTAGAGAATTCGGTAATGAAAGCCTCTATAAGTTGGTCTATGTTCCTGAAGTGTCTCTCATTTAGTGTTTGGAACCATGTCAGGGCTGTGTTCCTTAAGGTTAGACCAAAGGCATTGTACTACGTGAATAGATCCTCAACTTGTTCGGCTCTTAGGAATTGCCAAAACTCGGCCACATGATCGTATGGGTCTCCAGTGCCATTGAAGTAATTCTTCATGGACTTAACCAGCTGGGTTGGCCTTAAGGTCCTAGTGTGTTCTCTAGGCCTTGGCAAGGGAAAATCATCAGCATTTCTTAGGTTCCTTGGGGCCCTAGGTCTCTCAGTTTCTTCTCCATCCGTCTCCGTTCTCGTCCTCTCTCTTCCCAATGGATTAGCAAAACTTACCTCAGGTCTATCTCTACTTCTGTCCCTACGAGCTCCATGAGCTTGGGATGTTCCAGATCCTTGGTGGTCATTCGAGACATTAGATCTTGGTTGGGGAAAAATAAATTCACCCTTCCAAGTGTAGGCATGTCTACCATGTTCTGAGACCACGAAGATCCTCTCTGAAGTATTTTCTAAATAGTTCACTTTGCCTGGGCTATCAGGATCTTTGAACTCGTAGATTGTGATCGTTCCTACCTCATTCGGTTGATCAGAATTATACCTCCAAAAGGCTTCATCGAACTCTTAGTTTAGAAGCAGATCTATGCTCTTATTGTCCTGGGGAACCCAATCTGGTGTGATAATTCTAGTGAGAACTGATTTGCCTCGAGGGGTTTTAGGCTCTTCACCTAAGTTCCCTTGCTCTAGGTCACCTATGTCCGTCTGTAGGATCACATTCCCGAATTCGTCTGTCCTATCTTGGTGACTGGTGACTACGTATATGGTTCCTTCTTTGTCCAGGTATGCACCATTTTCAAACTTGACTACTGGATGTTTGAGTCCAATTGGTTGGTCTAGATTTTTGATTTGGACCACAAATCTTCCTAGGCCGTCCTCATAGATGCAAGCACCTAATTGGTTGGTCCTAAGGTATTTGAGTTGCATCTTGTAAGGGCCTTCGACCCTTTGTAAGTATGGCACGCTGGAACTTCCTGTGGGTCTCTCCATACCATGAGACATCTCGGACTCGCTAGTTTCAGAGCTAGGGTAGTGCGAATAGTGGCTCAACTACTCGGCCCAAGACCTAGCAGTATGATTGACACTAGCCTCTGAAGGCCTAAGACTCTGTCTATCTCTCCCTAGGTGTCGTCCTGATCTAAGGTTCATGTGTTTATACTAGTGAACCAAAACTGGTATATAGCTTTGGCATAAAAAGATGAAATAGCATGCACAAGCACTATGATAGTGCGTTCGGAGGTCGAAATGAGATCAGATCGCGATTTCGGCACCACAGAGCGAAGTAGTTTTGGTATGAGAAACAGGCTCAGTATGCTCACCAAAATTCGTGTGATTATGAGATTGCAACCAAAGAGGTGTAGACGGCGCTCTAGATGAAGCGGCGACCTGCTCTGATACCAATTGTTGGAGTTAGATGTCGACGGAAGCACGCGAACAACATAAGGAAGAAAAAGAAGCTTGGAGCACAAAACACAATACTGAATGTATTACCACTATAATGTACAAAGATAATTAGCACATTAGGGCAATAGGCGTATATACAAGCGGGGGGAAAAAACCTCCTAAAGAGGGAAAAAAGTGCCCCGACGGTCCTAGTGTGTTCACACGCATCACTACCTAAATATATCAACAAGTATGTGGATCCTTCTTACGTGTGGCTCTCACTTCCACTCACTTGGTTCAATAATCACTTGTGAAAATGATATATTCAACATGAGAACTTCTCATAGGAGGATAGATGGTCCTATAAAGTTGACTCCCCACTTAGAAAATGTATGTCCTCTCATCATGGATCTCAATGGCATCTCATCCTTTCTACTAGAGTATTTAGCCCTCTAACAAGTGTCACAATGTTTCACATAGGTATGAGCATCCTTGTGAAGGTAAGCCCTGAGAATAGAAGGGTCTTAATAACAAAATTAGGTCCAAAATGTCCATGTGCAGCATTATTGTTTGTCACTTCTAAGATTCTCAAATAGTCACTCTCATGTACAAATATTCCTAAGCAATCATCTGTACCATGCTTGTATCTCCAATTGACACATAGTCTTATGCTTCTTGGGCTAGGATTCATTGTTTGGCTAGATTCATATCGTTGGGAAAAGTTATCATCTCAAAAAAGTTGACCAATGGAGTGCTCCATTATAAAGTAGGGGATGGAATGAGGTGTGAGTGAGTTTGCGGTGCAAATTCTATGGTTTCCTTGAGACTACCTTCTAGTTCCACTAGCTTCTTTGATCACTTTCATTTTTTTTATCTCTAGTTTGTGCTTAGGTAATTATTTGGATAGGAGCCACTCGACATATTTCAACTAGAACCTTGCATGATGCCTACTATGTTGCTTGTGTTTAATTTGGATGTGTTGGCTGGGTTTTTAGAGCAATCCTATTAGAGATGCTCCTTGCCATAATCTAGGCAAATGCCTTGAATCATAATAGATTGATGTTGTCTTAGGGGCAGACTGTTTGGAAAGCCTCATATGAAATGATCCCTTGACATCTAAAGCATGGTCCTTAAGGAGCTTGTGCCCTAACTTGCCTTATCTAGGGTAAATGATATTTGTATAATAATATTTGTGTACATGATACTTGTGTAATCTGGTTCACATACATGCTATTTGTATAATTTGGTTCCCAATTGAATTCAGGTGGAGAGGCTTCATACTTATAAGCTTTTGGATGCTCTAGTGATTTTGTATAGTAAGATGGTACATTATCTCCATGCTAAGAGTCAAAGCTATTTGTGTTAGAGTGATTAGCTATAATCAAAGGAGAGGCGAGTGCTAGGGCCCTATCTTGATTTTCTTCCACTAAAACATACTTAACTGAGACCATATTTGCAGGAGATGGTGGTTGCTATCCTAAAATAGGTCATGATTTGGGTTGGGGCTGGCAAGCTTGTTGATAGTTCTACTGTGGTCTATAATATGGCTGAGAATTGTATTGGTGTTGATATTTATAAGGTTGCTGATAGGTCTACCTAGCTACCTATTTAATGTAGGGGCAATCCTATGCTAAGTAATTGGTGTACTTTCTCCTAGTGCTGACACATTTTAGACTTGCATAGGACATGCATTAGCCATATGATCATCTCCACAAATATAGCAATGCTTTACTCTGATGATTCTTTGATTTTACCTATTCTATAGATTTCCTCCTAAATTTTGAGTTACTAACTCAGTAAGTTCTTCCATTGATGAAGAAGGTTTCAAAGTGGTACTAGTAGAGTATTTCGAGCCGTTATAGAGCTTGGAGAGTTCCAACTATTCTCCTAGATTGTCCCCACATCTAGAAAAAAAGACGCTTAGCCTGAGTAGGCAATTTTGGGGTGGGACACCTTTCAATTTATTGCTCAAACATACATCCTGCTAGCTTCAATATCTCCCAGGGAGTTTTCTTGAAACTATGGATCAAGGACAGTGTGTTGTGCCTAAGTCCATTTTTTGAGAACTCAATGATGAAAGCATCATCAACTAATCTCTTAGTGGTTGCCTCGACGTAACACCTAAAACCATGCAAGCGCTATACATTTCAAGGTTAGCCCAAATTCCTCGTATTGAGTGAACAAGTCTTCTACCTGCTTGGCTCTCAACTTGTTGAATTCAACCACATGATCATAAGGATCCCCTATGCCATCAAAGTAATTATTCATTGTTTTCACTACCTAGGAAGGTCTCGATGTTCTTGAATGTTCTCTTGGCCTAGGTAAGGGGAAGTCTTCATTATCCATATGTAATCTATGTTCTCTTGGTCTTTCTCTCTTTGATCTCTTAGTTCCTTGGTTTGATCTTTCCCTTCCTAAATTGTGTACAAAACTCACTTATGGGGCTAATTCCAAAACTCAATACATCCTCTCTAAATCATGATCTAGATAGGTCAATTTACTTGGGGTATCTAGGTCTTACTCATACACTAGGAACTCATCCTTGGTGTGAGGTTTGGCTAGTTGAAACCTCCAAAAAGCTTCTTTTATAGCCTCCTTGGCATATAATTCTATGCTTGCATTGTCTTGAGGTACTTTGGATGTAACAATGCTTCTTTTCAACATTGATTTTTCCTTGGGGTACTAGGTCCCTCATCAAGATCCTCTTCCTTGGGCTCTCATTCCTGTGACCCATAAGAATTGTCCCAAAGGAATCGGTCCAATCAAGGAAACTAGTGACCACATACATAGCCCCTTGCTTACCTATGTAAGATCTATCCTCAAATTTGACCATTGGATGATCTATCCCAAAAGGATGTCCAGGGATTGTCAATTGGACTATTGATCTTCTCACACCATCCTCATAGAGGAAAACACCTAATCGCTTGGTATGTATATACTCCAATCGCATCTTATATTGCCCTCCTCAAACTTCTAAATAAGCTACCCTTGAATTGATTGTGGGTCTCTCCATGCAATAAAAACTATCTGACTTCTTGGTTTCCAAACTCATATTAGAATGGTGGATACTTAATTCCTTTGATCATGATTTGATAGTGCAATCGATAGTCGATTCACAAGACCATAAGCTTTGTCAATCCACCTTGCCAAGATGTTTGTAGGCTCACAATTTCATGAATATTTCACCCCTTTCCTTTAATGGTAATTTCCACACAAATGGGCCCCTTGATTCTCACTCGCTTCTATTGATCTTATCTAGTTCTTGTCTCTATTTAGCATCATTAGAAATAACTTCCATGACTCAAATTTACCATTTAATCATTCATTTTGGTTCTTTCCTTTAGGTTTTTGTAGTTGCAATTTTATTTATAGATCTCAAAATTGATGTCCCTTAGAAGGTCTTAAACTTTGTCGTTCCTATTGCAAACCTAAAATTTAACCCTAGATCAAATGTACTTAGCCTAGGCAAGAATTGACCAAGGGGATGTGGAGTTTTCCAACCTCAATTCACATGATCTAAAAATCTCTCCCATGCTCGAGATGACATCCCAAGATTTGCCTCACTACTGGATCACTACTATATGATGCCTCGAGTCACTTGCACGCCACAAATACCACAAAAAAAGCATCAATTTGGGCCCAAAAAAGGGATTTTTTTCTTAAATTTTCCTAACTATTTGTCTCTTGCAATAGGCCAGTCTGCCCCAACAGATGTGCTAGACCCTCAAATACCACAAAAAAGAAAGAATCAATTTGGACCCAAAAATATGAGTTCTTTTCCTAAATTTTGCGTAACTATCTGTCTCTTGCGATAGGCCAGTCTATCCCAATAGATGGGCTCTGTCATGATAGGGCACTCTATCACAATAGATGGGGTGTATCGCAATAGAGGGGATCTATCGACTTTGGTCCATCACAATAGAGGGGGTCTATCAAGATAGATGAGGCCTATTGGAAGTCCTCTCTATCGCGATAGAGTGGTCCATCAGGATAGATGGTGGTCTATCATGCTTTTTGTCTATCATGATACAGTGGTCTATTGTGATAGATGGGTTCTATCAGGGTGCTTTGTCACGATAAGGCAATCTTTCATGATAGATGGGGTATGTCACAATAGAGTGGTTTGTCTCAACGGGGGGTGGTATGTCACAATAGACAGGGGTTGTGTCATGTCAGCCTGTCTCAATAGGGAGGCCTTGTCATGGTAGATGGTTGATCTCGTGATAGAGGGTCTTCGTCGTGGCCTCAGTCTGTCATGGTAAATGAGAGTCTATCGTGACACATGGGTTTGACATGGAGATTTTATTGCGGTAGAGTGGTCTATCGTGATGGAGGGTGATTTTTCATGATAGAGTGGTCTATTGCAATAGATAGTATCTCTTGCAATATAGCTAGTCTATCATGGGTTGGCATGTCAAAAAAAAGTGAAAAACCTTGAGTTGTGATACATCTATTGCATTGGGAAGGCACTAGGGAGGACTATCACCTAGTATTTTCATCAACACCAACCACTGGATATGCATCTGTGGTAGCCTAATGGGTAAGTGCACCCTCGTGCATATTAGAAATCTTGATAGGGTTCAGCATTCTAGATGCTATCATCTTGCACCCATAACAACTACAACAACAACAAAACTTTACAATCTTGGCAACACTCAAGAGTTGACTCTAACAACACTCACACTCACTTGATAAACCAATTGAAGTATTCAAAACAAACTTAAGTTGAACTTGTTTAGAAAAGAATAAATTCATGACTTGAAACCTCATCCAACATCATATCTAGTAAGCACAAAGAAAAAGGATCTTTGGTACTATAGTCGCATTCAAATTACAATAGTCAACACAAATCCGTAATTGCTTATTTTTCTTTGGTACAATGATGATTCGTGAAAATCATTCCACATGCTCAATTGGAAAAAGTTGTAGCAAGCGATTTAGATCTTTTTTCACTTGATCGAAAAAATTTAGATTCATTTAGTAATGTTGTTAGATTAGGATTGATGTGTCTGCAAGTTTTAGGTGGTTCTTGTGTTGATACAATGGAGGATCAATACCATGCATGTCATGGTAGTCCCATGCAAACACATCTTTGAATTCCTATAAGATTGTAAGCAAGTCACTCCGTAATGCAGTAGGAAAATCTACACAAAATTTGATAAACTATGGTTTAACTAGGGAAGCAAGATTAAAAGACCACTTGATTCTCTTGAACACATATGCTAGTCTATTCTAACTGATCATCCATTTTTGGTAGCAAACTTTCATTCCAAAACTTCATGAAAAGTTTCCTATAAATGGATTGTAGATGTAATGGTTATGTTGCTTAGATAATAAGCCATGATTTTAGGCGGTATTGATAATACCCACCGACCAGAGGCCCTTGTTAGCTTCTGAAAATTCAACCTTCTCACTGTCTTCCAATCCTTCCAACATATTTTGAGGCTTGAAAATAGTCGATAACTAGTTCTTCAATCAAATATGCATATTGTCTAATATCACCACATATCTTTTATATCCTTTGCAAAATGTAACTACTTTAGATCCTCAATCTTGTTTAATTTTGGCATGTTTCAACTATGTGCATCCCAATGTTAGTCGGCCGCCGGATTGGGACAGGTATAACGGAAATCTTTGTAAAACACGCACGAAAAGCTGTTACGTGCATATTTGTAATTTCTATATAAAGCAATGAAAAGGAATGCGCAAGGGGGGCGTTTTTCAAGCCAATTCTGGGTATCCCCAGACTGTTCGTCTGGGTGAATGTCTGAGTGTTGCTGTAGTGTGTCTTGTTTAAGTTCTGCGTACTCTGGTGTACTGTGTATCGTTGTCTAAAAGAGGTCGCTGTAGATCTTTGTGACGATTTATTCTGGTAAGACGTACGACGTGGCGCTCCTCTTCTGGTTTGAACTGCTAAGTACTGATGAGTCTGTGTGACTGTGGTAATCTTTCCCTAAGAACATTGTGCAAAAATCGTGTTGTTATCGATCTGTAATTGTACAGTGAGAATTACCTATAGTTAAGGGTAATTCCAGTGTGTGTTAGTCATAGCGTTTAACACTGGTGCAGTAGCTACCTTTAACACTGGCGCCATCTGTGGGAATCGAAATGGAGAAGGTTATGTAGTTGTGCTGTAGCGGAGAGTAATCAAAAGCAGTAATAATCACGCGGTATTGAGATGATAATTTTTAACTTCGGTATGCATGCATAAAGAGCTCGAAAGGGCAGGGAAGCTTTTAGTCATAAATAGGGTTCAAAAACGTGGATATTTACACACTTATTTATTTAAGCACGCAAAAATAAAAGACAAGAAAAGAAAAGAAAAGTGAATGCCAAAAGACGCGGCTAACTGCAAAAAGTTTCAGTGCGGGTTAGACGTGTGTTGATATGGCTGCAGCTTCGAACCGTTGATGACTTTCAGAAGAGGGTTTCCGATCAACATAGTCAACCAAAAAGTTGTTGGGCCTACTTGTGTAGAAATCCGGTAGGGACCGAACCATCATAATTTGAATTTGTCGGCGGACCGATTCGACTTTGCATTGTAAAAGAGTACAAGTTGTCCCACTGAAAAAATTGGACTCTTTAGATATCGATCATGTGTTCGAGCTTGTCTTAACTGTACTTCTTGCATAGTCAAAAAACTGTGCCATCGTTGCTCGTCTAACTCTCTGAGTGTATCTAACAGAAATGACAGCGAGTCTTCTGATAGCAGTTTCTGAGCAATTGCTACTCGTAAACTTGGTATAACTATCTCCATTGGTGCTATTGCTTCTAATCCATAAGCTAGTTTGAAAGGTGTTAATCCTGTTGTTACCTTGTATGTAGTCCGGTATGCCCATAATACTGCAGGTAGCAGTTGATCCCATCTTTTTGGTGCTTCTAAAATGAGTTTCCAAAGCATATTCAGCAAAGATTTGTTTGTACTCTCAGCCAGGTCATTTGCACGAGGATAATATGGTGAACTAAATTTATGTGTGACCTGAAATGAATGTGTGAGTACTTTCATTAAATTGTTGACAAAATGAGTGCCTTGATCTGTAACAAGTTCTAGTGGTAAGCCAAAACGTGGAAAGACATCGGTTAGCAGACACTTTGCTATCGCAACAGCTGTAGCAGACCGTAAAGCCCAGGCTTCTGCCCATCTGGTAGCATAATCAGTACATGTTAAAATATAGTGGTTGTTACTGAGGATTGCTGGAGGTGTAATCGGTCCGATAAAATCTAGACCCCACTTCTGAAAAGGTTCTAATGGCAAGACAGGTTGTAGAGGGAAAAGATGTCGTTGCAGGGGCTGTCCAGATCTTTGACAAGTATCACATTGTTTGACAAACTGTGATACATCTCTGTACGAGGCCACTAGAGACCACTTTGCAGAATTTTCCGGTGTGTTAAGTCTGCTGCAAAATGGCCACCGGAAGGAATCGAGTGAGCCAAAGTAATAACTGAGTTAACTTCATGTGGTGGAATACATCGAAGTAAAATTCCAGTATGATCCACATAGTATAATTCTCGAGCAATCAACCGAAATCGGCGGCTAACCGAAGCCATAGCCATGAGTTCTGTTAGAGTAGATGCGCAGTTACTAGAACCAGATACATTAAAATGGTTATTAGAAACACTTAAGAAAAAGATCGCCCGTACATTTAGATTAGCCCAAAACATGTACTTAGAAGGAATAGTCAATGAACAATAGTTTTGCAACATGCGGGTTCGAGTCCACCGTGCGTGCCAGTGTTAGTCGGCCGCCGGATTGGGACAGGTATAACGGAAATCTTTGTAAAACACGCACGAAAGGCTGTTACGCGCATATTTGGAATTTCTATATAAAGAAATGAAAAGGAATGCGCAAGGTGGGCGTTTTTCAAGCCAATTCTGGCTATCCCTAGACTGTTCGTCTGGGTGAATGTCTGAGTGTTGTTGTAGTGTGTCTTGTTTAAGTTCTGCGTACTCTGGTGTACTGTGTATCTGTGCTGTTCTCTATTGATCTTGATTGCGTTGTGAGTTTAATTCCATTCAGTTTTCATAGATGTCTAACTCCAACATATTTCTCTTAGCACACATATTATTTAGCCAGGATTTTTTGATGGATGAAAGTAGAAGAGAAGAGCTTTCGAACAGCTATTACTTGCTAAAAATGCTTCACTATACACCAAGTTATGGCCTTCACAAGGTGACTATGTCTAACTATCAAAATAGGAAATTTTGCCTGTTTTAGTAAAAGTGCTTGCCTAAAAATAAAAGTTTTCAACTTAGCATCAACTTGCAACAAGAATTCGATGCCAAACATCGAATTGGTGTGTTTTTGGTCACTTTTTTAGCACAAAAATTGACCAAGATTTCATGTATATTGTGAAAGGTACTTATCCACTGAGATTCAATGCTAGGCATTGACTTTATGCTGAAACTTAATGCCAGGCATCGGATAGCTCCAACAACCTCATGATTTTAACAAGCTAAACCAATATATGATGCACAAGGAAGAAGAAATTAACTTATCAGCTCAAACTCAATGTCAGGCATCGAGTTGCTCGGAAAACTTGAACTTTTAAATGCATTACCACAATAGGCAAAGCATGAAGATGGAGAGAGTCTCATACACAAAACTTTAATTAGTTCTTCTCATAGCCATGAAAAAATCAGAAGTTTACAGGTGCTTTCTTATTCAGAGAAGCCTGAATATTTCTCAGTCATACAAAATCTCTCTTTCTCACATTCTCTCTTTCTCTCTCACAGTGTTAGTTGATACAAACTAACTTATATAGATTTTCTCTATCTCGTGACTTTTGAAAATCCTAGAAATAAAGTTAAGTCTAACTTTACAAATATATTACATGTGTGAAATTGTCCCTTCACACATGCATGTGTTTTTCTTCTTAGACTTTGACCTTCAAATTTATATCCAATTTGTGATTGGTTCTCCAACACTCGAGAGTTGTGTAATGAATGGATATAGAACCAATCCTTTCTCCACTAGCAAAAGCCACCTCTCAAGGATATGTACGCTACCCATAATTGCACTTCCAAACTCTTCTCCTAATTTATATTTGGACATGGCAGCTATGGCTAATTTCTCCTCCCCTTTATATTGTGGAAATTAAGTATCAAAATGCCTAGAATTGCATTTGTCACTCTAGCACAATGGAGAGTACCAACGTGAGGAGATCCACCTCATAATTGTCAATCCGTGGAGATGTGAGGACTAGTATGAAGACTATGAGCAAGTGATGGCACAAGTGTGTGAGTGAGAAGCACACAAACATGCACACACATACACAAACACGTGCACACAAGGCAAGAACAAGGAGAGGAACAATGGAGTTCTTTGCATTAGTCAAAAAAGTCTCTTACATAAGCTCAATTCACAAACAATCTCACCCAAAAATGAGCTCTCTAGCTCTTTTTATAGTTTTCTCACTAGCTTTGGTCTTGTCCAGACCTAGTGTCCGGCCTAGTTAAAAATTAGGTTCTAGAGCCTATTTGAGGGCTCAAACGGAGTCTAAAAATTATGAAAATTGGTATGTAGCTAATTCTAATAATCCTCAAGCTCAAGAACTCCTTGGCTTGAACAAAATGGAGTCTATTCTACCAAAAACAGATGTTACAATGTTTGTGTAGTGATTAAAATCACTTGAGTTGTGAATAGTCCATGGAAAAAATGATTAGGCCTTGTTGCCGTATTGTGCATGACAACTCCTTTGTGCCTGTATGCTCTGCTTATGACTTGTATGCCAACACTCCCCCCTTCCTAGCGTTTGTCGCCTCTGACAGACCTTTGTTCTATAGGGTGGTCGATATAGTATTGGATGATGTTGGTGGCAAGTTCGTGTTCTCCTATCCTTAAGCCTCTTGCTAGGTCAGCTTCCAATGCATCCCAATTTATTGCACCAAGGACCTCTGGTTGCGGTGTGGTGAAGTACTCGGAGTACATGGCTTGTTCACAAGCAAAGAGGTGGAGAAGGTGTGTTGGCTTAGGTGCAAACACTTCTGAGTGGTACTCCCAAAATCTCGATCGGAACATTTCTTCAAATGTTTGTTTATAGCATGCGGGAAGATACTTAATTCGTGCATGCCAAGCGTAAGCTACCCGAATGCCGAGGGTGGTGCTCATGTCATACACCAAATCGTAATTGCCATGGGTAAATCCTCGTAGACGTACCTGTGGTGCCTCTGCATTTCTAAAAGTTTTGAGCACAACTTGCATCATGTCCAAAATTTTAAGCATCAGTTGGGCCGCCACATCTAGCATGGGCTTCAGTCTAGGCATCCAATGTTGAATTGTGGCCATCATGTATGCTATTGATGGTGATCCCTGTGGTGGTGCTATGTATGGATAATTGAGCCACTCCTTACATTGAGCATTGTTTTGTACCTTTATGTTGAATGCTTTCCATGATCGGCGTCGTGGAACAGGGCCATAGCATGGATTGTAAAGTAGATGTAATGGCGCGTTGTTCTAGGTGTGCAACATTTTAGGTTCAAGAAGTTTCTACCGCCATGTTGGTTGATGGATTTTGCCTTTTTGCACCTCTAGAGGAAGGTCTTCGGGTTGGAATTGGGTTGCGAAGGAAGGTATCTTTCTGGTGACTCTCTGTATTTCTGCATTATAGTCTACCAAAATGATATAGTAAGGCTTGTATTGGAGTTCTGATGAGAGGATAAGGCGTCTAGATGATAGGTTCTTGAAGTAATCGGATTGTAATACAGTTTCTTCTATCACTCTCATGGCCTGATTTTGCACTACTGTTCGCTCTTCATGTGAACTCCCGATTTCCTCTACTTGTCGTAGCCATGGGGGTCATGGTGCCTCGAACGTATCCTGACCATCTTCTGTTTGTTGTCCTCTTGGGAAGGGTTGTGGGTCATATTCTTCTTCAAACGTTTGCTCCACAAGAATTTGTACTGTTTCTTCGTCAGTGGGAGCCTCTGGTGGGGAAGGTGGTCTTTCATATTGTAGTAGGCGTGCTTGCAATTTTGTGACCTATTTCTGGAGATCTTTTAGGGTCTCTAAGTCTGTGAGAAGTGAAGTCGCAGAGGAGGTGGTTTGAGGGCCAGTCGTTGTGTCTTTTTGTTGTGTCTGCTTCAGTTGACCTAGTTCCTCTCATAACTGGTCATGTGCTTCGAGTAGAGTAGCATAGTCTTCCAAGATGATCTTGATATTGTTGGGGGTCAAAGCTTGAAAATTTGAGGCACTGATGGGTGCCCCAGGTGTACTTTCAATAGCTGTCTCTAAGTTTTCCTGATTCTGTAGTTGCAGGCATTGATTTTCTTCATGAGCAGCTGCAAGGTGTCGCTTGAGTAGGGCCATATTTTGCTGAAGCTTTGAGTTGTGTTCTAGCTGTGTCCGTAGATGGCCTTCTACCACTTGTATTGCTTCCTAGTCTGTGTTCTGTAATTGTAATTCCAATATGCTATGAGCCTCTTGTAAAGTTTGGAATTGTGTATGGAGGCAAGCATTCTCCTCGTCTAGTGCAGCAAGACGATGTTGTAGTACCTCCGAGTGCTCTTGCAGTCGTGTGTTATGTTGTTGGAGCTGATTGTACTCTGTCCTTAACTGTGATATACATGCAAGCATGGTTTCCAATGCATTGCCTATGGATGAGGGTGTGGTTTGTACAATGGAAGATGCATGGGGAGGGAATTGGGGAATGGGACGAGTGAATGATGTGTCTATTGAAGATTTGTGTGTGGGTGAAATTGGTGGAGGGGGAATGGGAGAAGGTGGGAGTGTGGGGGGTGGGGGAGGTGTTGTGGGTGGCAAAATGTCCATACTTTCAGGAGTGGATGCAAGTGTGGTGTCTACCATGTATATTGGAATGGTAGGTGGTGTGTGTGTGAGAGTAGTGAATAAGTGTTGTGTGGATGGTGGGGATGGGATTGATGAGGAGGGTGGGACGGTGGCTTGATACATTCTACAAAAGTAGTCATGGGCGGGTTGAAGGAATGGTGGTATGGGAGGTGGAAAATGAGAACTTGGAGGTGGGAAAGCTATAAAAGGGGATGTGGTGGCTGGGAATCCAAAGGAAATGGATCTAGAGTCAGGATGGCCTATGGCCGAGGGTGTGGGGGCTGGTTGTCCTACAGCTGTTACCATGAGCGATTTGGTGGATTGGGTTGTGATGGTGGTGGCTTCATAGATTGGGTTTTCACAGGTGGAGAACAAGGTTGAACTAGAGGTGGGAGTGCAGAAGATGAAGGTTTGCTCGGTGGGTTGAGTGGTCGAGGTGATCTCCACGGCTTCTGTTCTAGGAGGCGATGGTGGGGGTGTGGGTGGTAGTGGCTCGGTTGATTCATCATGGGTGACTGAGTACTCTTGGTCAGAAGTTACAGCTGCTTGGGAGGTTGTCCCAATGGGTTCAGATGTAATAGTAGGTCCTTCCCCTGTAGTAATTGGAATCTAGATATTTTTGCCAGACCGTGGTCGTGTTTGGAATTGTCGCGGATCGTATTGAACGGGGGGTTTCTGTATAGCTGTTTGAATTGCTTCTACTACACCATAAGTTTATGCCACCAATAAGAGACTCTCACTAAATTCTAAGTCGACTCCAGCTTCTTCCAAGGGCTGAGCCATGAGCACCCTACTGTCGTGTTCAGTGAGCAGTTGTTGCGATCACACTCGTTCCATGATTTGATACAGCCTTCGGAGTTCTGCTGTATATGCGGGGGTTCCAGTGGTTTCTTCTTCTTCTGCTTCTTCTTCTAGGTGTCCTTGTTGTTGACCTTGCTGATCCTCACCCCAATGTACATGGCGGCCTTTTGTGGATTTCCTCCGTCTTTGGGAAGAGGTGCCCTGTTCTTCTGTATTTGAAAAGAACTCTACATCAAAGAGTTGTGTATTCTGCAAAAATGATTCAAAGTCGAAGGTACTCATCCCTTCAGCATCTCCAATCGCAGGAAATTTGAATTTAGGAGGGACAAGAGGAGCCGAGGGGGCAGCTTGTGATGTGCCTTCAGATCCAGACCTTGGTATTCTAATGGTAAAGGGAGGTACAGTGGCCTCCCCACGTGGTGAGACTTTTGGAGTAGTCAGAACTTCACGTTTCTGGACACAAGGAATCAAGCCCCTCATGCGCTTGGATTGATGTGTGGTAGTTTTGAGCCTCTTAAACATTTGTAGTTATGCCCAAGTTAAAGCACGTTCAATGGGTACATCATATGCTAAGCATCTGTAGATAATGCATGTGATTGCACAACAGCCATTCACCACTAGTTTTCTAGATGACCTTTTATTTGCTTCATACAACTGCTCCACAATCCATACAGGAAGCTTAATTGGTAACGCACCTGTCTCCGCCAAGTAAAGAGCGAACCATATTCTTTTGTGAGGTTGTGTGAATCGAACTTGACCACGAAAAGCAAAATGTTGCATGCACATACGGAGAGGGATGGACACGTTTGGTGTGAGTGCTGCCATATCTTTTAGCTTCAGTAATTTTCGATCCTTCATGTTAGTGGGAATGAGAGCATCCTTCTCAGAAGGTACATGTGTGCCGTGCATATTCAAAGCAGAGCTCACCAATTCCAAGGTAAGTTCGAACCTCTTGAACTCGTTGTTGCCTAGCAAGGAAGGAAGAACAAACATTCTTGGTTTGTCCTTTTCTGCATTAGCCTGTAATGTTGAGACCAGATAGTAGCATCGGAGGAGATCTGGTTTGGGTAAGAGTGCCTCGAAGTACTCGGCTAGCCCTACACGTTGCCATATGGTCTGAAGATCTTGTGTGTTCTGTAGAGTCTCAAACTCCTTGAAGAAGAATTGGAATCGGACCCATGATCTGTCATATTCGCACGTGGACTCCCATATATACTTGGCCTCTCCTAATGGACCTGGCATGCCATTGAACCAATGAGAATTGGAATGGAGACTCTCTATGATCCCTGTGGGAGGATCTGGTACAGGTATTTGCTAGAGGTGTTGCAGCTCCACAGGTCGTTTAGTTGGTGGCACATCAATAGGTAGACTATCCACATCAATCCCTGTAGTACTTACTCTTGCCTGTGAGCTTGAGCCTCCTGCTTCTGCCATGAGATTACATGTAGATGTTGATGCTTATCTGCTAGAAGAAGAGAGACACATTAGCATTGCATAGGAAACAGAGGGTTTTGGTGTTCCCTCCACAATACTAACATGACAATTCAAGTAGTTAGGGGTTAGTGGGTGGAGTGTTTTGTGACGTGTGAGAATGTTAGTTAGTAGGCTAGTGTGCATCCTAAATGCATACTTTGGGTGTGTAATGTACTCAGAATGCACCTATATCAGAGTGGATGGATTTACAAGAGTGGGTCAGGGGGTTTGATATGGTGCTTAAGTCTCCAAACTTTGATGGTGGAATCGTAGCTTTTACTGGTGATGATGTCTGGAGGTTTGTGGACTGGATTGTGTTGGATTTGGGACCTTTTGGGTACCCATTTCCCGACATTCCTAGGTGTGACCGAAGATGTAGTGGTGTGGGGTGGAGATGTTCATCTTGGAATAGGAGTCAATAGGACTTGTGAGTGTTGGTTCGATCTTGTGACTGGACGTGAAGTTACTTGAGCTCGTACGCAGGTCTTGGGCACCCAAATTTGACTAGCATGTGGGATTGCCTTCATTGACTGCTTTGGTACCCAAATAGAAATGGTTTGTCTAGAGTCATGCCTAGGATACTCTTTCTTCGTAATCTTCGACACTGTAGCTCGTTTGGTGCTTCTTTGGGATCGTGCCTCCAAAGCCAAGGGTTGTTCACCCTTGCGTACCCAGATCTACTTCATGCCAAGAGGCACTCTGTATTGTACAGGTTGGTGTTCATGCTTGTTGAAGATAAAATATATATTTCTTGGATCCACTCTTTTTTCATCATCATTTGTACCTTTTTCTACCTTTCATTCAGTTAATAAAGCACTCTTGTATAGGTGTGTGTGAGTGCCACACTAGAGAATAAGTGGGATTCATTCTCCTTTCAATTGAGAAATCCCACATAGCATGCTTTTTTGCCATTTTGTATATAAAGAGGTCTCCACCTCTTCTTTTGGGAGAGCTTTTTGAGAAGTAATGAAATAATGCTAGTTTGTAGTTAGATTGTTGCTCTCTTGTCGTCATGATGTGCATGTGTGCTTGTTCTCTTCTTGCCTAACGCTTGTGACACGTTGATGTATGATTACATTGCTATTATGCTTGTGATTACGATTATGTGCATCATTCATGATGCTTATGTTGTGTCTTCTTGTTAATAACGTTGTTAATCATACGTTGACGAAGCGCCATTACGTCTGCTGAGTGCTTCTACGCGAACATTTGGGTCTCATGAGATGCTTCCTGGATTGACAAGTATGAGTTGTGATGCTACAACGTCAACAACTTACTTTTGGCGCCGTTGCCGGGGAGCGATCTCTTGTCACTTACGTGATGGTTTTTTGGCGTGAAAGAGACGTGTACGCAAGCTTTTCATGGCAATTTTTTGAGTTCTTCATTTCATTACGCTCCTGTGAGCATTTGCGGCTTGCAAGATTCACAAAACTTGTCGAGATGAACCATTTTTGGTATGATTAGAATCCCCTTTTGGGTGATTTATCTACCATGTGTGGTGATTCTTCAAGTCACGAGTAAAATAGAAATAAATTTTAGAAAATTTTAGTTTACCATGTTGAGTTCTTCCATTAACTTTGTAGTTGTTTTCTTAATCATGTGTAATTAATCTCCTTTCGGGGTTCTTCTACAAGTTTCAAGAAGGGTTTTTTTCTCATCATCTTTACCAATAAGTATGGTGCGACAGTTCAAAAAGGGGAAATGGAGAGAGATGGTATGTTTGGAAGTGGTTGATAGGAGCTCCAAACATTGAGACAAAGGCAAGCTCAACTAGTTAAAATTCTTATCAGCTAGATGTGAGAACCTTACGCATGCCTCTCTGGCACAAGAGGTGGACATAGGAAGAGGAGGAGGCCCTCATCATTTACTTAGTCTCTCAATATCTGTGTGCTTCATTCTGAATCATGAGGCGAGAGGAAATATGATGGTGGACGTGGTGTGGTCGAAGGTTGCATACAACCCCGTAGAACGTGTGAATTCTGATGCTATGGCAGTCTATCTGTCTCGTGATGGGGCAGACCCGCGGAGCACATACTACTCAAGGCGACCCGTGGTGAAGATCTGGTAAAGCACTTCATCCTAAGGTTTGCCAAATTGCAGCAGACAATCCTGAAATTGGAGTCTTGAAGGTCAAATGCCCTTCTATCATTTCGACCGAGGAAGGGAAGGTTTCGTACTCTTTGATAAAGATAAAGAAATTGAGAGCAGTAGTAGCTAAGTAGAAGATTGTACTAGTAGCTTTGCATGTCCCTTGTCCTGTAATACCAGTAGGAAGTTGGAAATCTTCCACCCCATTTGCGTCTCCTCGCAGAACTCACCTCCAGCCAACGCCTCGAATGCAGTACCATCATGATCACTCCGCGTGTTGCACTCTCTTATGAGATGATGCAACTGTTTCGATGGTAGAATAAGCTAATTTAGATAGTCAACATGGTGACCTTGGTCATGAATTAGACTTCACGCAGAAGGGGGCTGTGGTAATGTTGAAGGATGCAGATGAGGGATGCACAGATAATGATGGAAATGCACTCTCTTATTTTAGGTCAAACAGGGTCAACATTGCTTAAAGGATGAGACACATCTGAGTGTGACTGATTATGAATTCTTGATGTTGGCATTTCATGGCATTCCAGTTGGCAGATCTAACTCTCTCTCTCTCTCTCTCTCACACACACACACACACTCTAACATGCGCTCCCGTCCTTCAGCTCCGATTAGGCTCGTAGGAACCGATGGCACAAATCATCCATTTTGTATGACCGTGGATAGTAGATACAGGAATGTTGCATCAAAAAAAAAAAGCCTTCAACTGTGTAAGCTACTTATGGCTCAGGCGATCTTTCAGTAGTTATCTTGGTTCTAAATAACGAAAACCCTGTAAGGACCACTGTTGCTGCCTGTTTTTTCGGAGCAACAGCTGTTTTGACTGGAACCATAGGACTAAGAAGGACATCCTCAATACTGATGACAAGCAGCAAGGAGAGAGGAGAAGATCGTGGAACAACAAGGAGATGAAGCTGGCATAGTAGGATTGGGAAAAGGAGAGAAGGGAGATATGGGACTAAAATGACCGCAGCCGGTTGGAGCTACTTACCATCTAATTCTAACAAAGATGCAAGAGGATATAGAGGATACAGGTCTACACCCTACTGCAGATGCGGTCAGCAAGTTTGATTTGCATCTGTCAGATGAAACTAGCCTGAGGTGAAGAGGGAAGCGAGCTTTGAAACAAGAATTTCTAATAGAGAGGTTTCTGAAAGTGATATGGAGGACCACTACTCGAGAGTAGATAGCTAAAATGTTTCGGCATATTCAACCCTGATGCTGGGGGCCTTGTCACACAATCTGAGTCAAATGAAAGCTTTTGATTATGGTTCGGATCAGTGTTGCAACACCGCACAGGATTCTTCTTCAAACTGCAATCCAAACAATACAACTGCTTTTGTTGGAGGACTTGATCCAAACGTGACAGATCAAGATCTGAGGTAAATTTTTGGGCAATATGGTGAATTGGTGTCTGTGAAGTTTCCTGTTAGGAAGGGCTATGGGTTTGTCCAGTTTGTCAATGGGGCTGCTGCTGAAGATGCCATACAAAAACTTCATGGATCATTAATTGGTCAACAAACAGTTCGACTTTCATGGGGAAGGAGTCCTGCAAATAGAGAGCCTGCTCATTATGGAGGCTGGAATCAAATGCAGCCTAACTCCTCTCAATGGAACCAATGTTATTACATCTATGGTCAAGGTTATCAAGGGTACGGCTATACTGCTCCATTTCAGGATGGTTCTGCCTAAGGATACAACACCTTGTTCATAAGGCAGAGCATGGTGCGGACGAGAAAGATGAGGAATGGCTCAGTAAACATAATGGAGCGAGACCTCCATCATCTACCCTATCAGTGGAACAATTCGAGAAAGCTATAGACATAGTAGAGAAACGGGTAGTGGAGTGGAGTTTCATTAGCCCAAGGTTATCGGGAAGCCAGAGAACAAGCATCAAATGTTGGCAATGGATGAGAAAGTTATTGCCATAACTCGACACTCAAATGTGTCAGCTGCCTTATTTTGGCTGTCAGTGTCAATAAGGTTCAAGCATGCAAGACGAAATAAATGACAAGTTGGCTTTGTGATACGAAAGAAGAATGCTCTTTATCGAGGTGCAAGGCTCAGTTTCATCTTTGCTCAGTATGAGAAGTTTGCAAAGAAATGAACTGGTGATCGAAGAATTGAGGCAATGGAAAGGAAAGACAGTGAAATTTTTCTTAAGAGAAGAGTTTTGCCACTGAGAAAAGCAGAGGAGGAGAGGATTTGCACTATTCAACAAATGTTGATGGCTTCAAAACTATGTTGGCAGAGCTAGGAGAAATGACAAATTCTAACTGCTGGTCAAAACCTAAGATTAGGTTGAGGAATGGTGCACGTTACAGGACTAGCATTCAAGAAGAACGTGAAGCTATATGCAATGCCTATGTTGGTGAACTGAGTGCAGCAAGTTGGAGAGGCAAATTGAGAATTAACCCAGTTGCTTCACTCGCAGTAATTCTATTTGGCTATCACATGGGTGTGGCAAATGCTCCTCTTCAAGCTATATCTGAGGTTCTAGGTTTCTCTGGGAACACACTAGCACAAGGGCTCAGCACAAGTGAAGATTCATGACAGGGAGGTGCTCATCCTTAGAGAATCTGATCATGGCTTTTGGAAGAGGATCTGCAGAATACTATTAAGCGACATGAAACCAAGATGGATGGCTCTAGAGCTGATGCCTAATGATGTGAAGCCACATTTTCATCTGGGAAACGCATGTCATTCCCTTGGGAGGTATTCTGAAGCTACAAAAATATAGGGCAGCACTAGCCACTGCAGAAGTTGCCACCAAAGGGCTCAATCTCGGGACCACAAGGAAGAAACAAGTCTGAAGATGTAACTCTCTAGAACATAGGCATTTGGCTTAAGAGTTCTTTGCCTTGAAATACATCAATCCCACACACAAGATCTAAGCGGTGGCCAGTAATGCTAAACGCACTACATATTGCAATGTACAGGCTGCGGTCTACCATGACAGACCACATAGGTGTTAGTGCATCTTTGAGCATCGGTGGATTTTGCCATTTTCCTCTTGAAGAAGTAGCAAGAATTCAACCGCTTAAAGCTGTGGGCTTGGGTGAAGAAGTGAGAATCGTCTGCCTGGCTCTGCATCAGGGAGTAAATCGGGTAGATAAAACATGACCGTCTAGATTTTGAGTAACTCACGAGTCACCAACACATGGCAATCGGCATGCCCACAGCTCCTTGAAGAAAAAGAACAAAAAAAAAACTCTTGTATAATGCATATGTGTTAGTAGGGAATCTCGAAAAATTTCTGCACTTTTTGCTGCAATATGGCGAACCTTCAGGCGGGTTATCTGTTTCCTGACATTGCACGGAGACGCAATGTGCACATTCAAAAGAACATAGCAGTGGTTGAACTAGACCAAGTTCAACTTTCACCTCTGATCTCTAAGTTGTGCATTAGACGGCAACTTGACCTGCAGCCTCAAGCGGCATAATTGAACCCACGTTCTGAACGAATCTCATGCAGAAGGACCCACCAGAACTTCGGCGCACTTCAAGCTGTGAGTCACGGCGCACTTCAAGCTATATGTAGATCAAATGCATTCGCAGTAGATCTTCCACTTAAAAACATACCATTCATAGGTATTGCGCACATCAGAGCATCATAATAGATAGATGAGATGAGACAGGATGACGAATGGCAAAAGGTAACGAAACTATGAGAGAAAACGGGGAAAAAATGAGTTTTCTAGTCTAGAGAGAGATATGACGTCCTATTCTTGAATGCGTTTTCTTTTCTGAAAGGGAGATGTTTCTGAAATGCTTGCATCATAAAATATCTCCATCTAGGCCGCTCATGTATGAAATTGTTTCTTGTTAATATGGCTATCATTTGAACATCGCACTACTCCTGCAAAATGAATGCAATTTCTCATATATCGTCCATGATATGGAACGATTAATATGAATTAGCGATTACTTAGTATGGTAAGGCATAGGGATTCAGAGGATTTTTGAGAAAGAAAACTATTAAAGTTCACCTTAAGAATGCGTGCAAGGTATTCTTGAACCTTAAAATTTGGGGCTAGGCCAAGATCATAGTAAATTTTTTTTTTTAAGTGCTTTTGAGAAAGGAAAATTCATTGATAGTATAATGTTGAAGCATGCATATCGGCTATTCTTGTGTGGTTTGGAAGGTATGGGAGAATGCTATGAATAAGTCTAGCTTGATATGATGAAGATTATATCTTACCACTCTAACTTATTGATTGGACTTAATTCAATATCAAGCTACCCATTCTCATAGGGTAATGATATTACATTTGAAATTAATCATATGTCTCAAAAGACTGTTCTTCAAAACTCGATTTCTTGGCATATACCAATGTGCTCTATTTTTTCACCCTCTTGTCCTTAACAGAATGCAAAAGATGTTTTTATGCACGCCCAAAACCCATATAGTTTTCAAAAGATAACATTTTGTTGGCCATCTTTTTATGCTTCTCCTTGCAACCAAGGGAGTATGTTCACATGCATAGTTGTTCTAGAAGTAATATGTCTTCTCATGCAAAATATGAAATTCGGGCTACTTGTATAACAACCTTTCTTTCAAAATTTTTCCCTTCGTAAACCTATGTAATATATATTTTGTTAAAACTCTTTTTGATTCTTGCCAGAAGAACCCCTTTAGAAAACTTATTTACACATCTTACAAAACATTCAAAAGAACACACACAAAACATCAAACAAATTCTAAAAACTCTTTCAAAAATACCAAACAAATATTAAAAGCACTCAAAAAAACAAAAATTGTTTCAACAAAACATGGGAAAGAAAAAGGCAAAAGAAAGAAGGAAGGGGGAAAAGGATGCACAAAAGAAGGAAGAAAAAGATGAAATGCATGCATTAATCACACATGATCAAGGTGAAACAAATAGAGAAAATTTACGGGTAGAGGAAATTGGTGGAATTTCTAAAGGGGTGGGTTCCATACTTGCGACTAGGGAACATAGCAACACTTTTGTAAATGTATTCATTGGTCATGACCATAGAAATATGAGTGCTTACGTTAACCCAAATTGTGAGTGGAATCTAATTCATATTGATTTAGTGACTATTATTTTGGACAATATCCAACTAACCACTCATTCAAGTTGTGTTGCCGATTGTGGTGAATGATATGCAATTTTTAGAAACATTTTTTGTTACGGAAGGTATAGATGAAGACTTGGTCATAGGCACTCAAAGGTTGTTTGAACATCAAGGGTTTGAAGCACCTTGTCCATCTATTATGTCCATCCCCACTAGTGAGTTTTTTTTTGAAATCCTGATGATTATCCTCATTGCATGGATTGTGGACATAATCATCTATTCAAAGATTGTGCTTTTAATCCACAGAATAGACTTTCCACTCATGCTTTTTCATCTAACCTTTCTTTGAGTAAGTCACAGGAAACCTTGACGAACGATGAAGTGGAGGACTCCAAGTGCTTGGGGAATATGGAAGGGCCCTCTCTTCCTCTAGACTTGGATTCTCCTTATGAATCCATGGCCAAGGATGTGCTACATTTGGCTCATCAAGAAGAGGATAAGCAAATACTTTATAACAACGCTATGGAGAATGATGTCGGATCCATTGTCAATCATGACAATCCATCACCTATTTGTATATCTAAAGATTCTATGTGTAATAAGGATACATGTCTCGATGAATCTCTAGATCGAAGGATCCAAAGCAATAAAGTAAACACTCAGAAAAGATCCAAGGAGAAACCTCAAGGCTAAGACCAACAAAGCGAAGACATATTGGCGGCCTAAAACCTCTTCGTGCAGCATCCATGGGTGTCGGACCCAACCTTGCCCAATGCACAGCATATGTTTAAGATGCACACCAAGTATGCACATGAATAGGGCCTCATCCAAAGGCCAAGCATTAGGCACACTTAGTTTAACCCAAACACAAAGAGGGCACATGTACAAAGATTTCAAAAATTTGCTTTTTATTTTTCTTTTTTCAGGATGGTGCACAAAGGTATCATCCATTTCAAATGGGTGATGGAAAAGAGAAGGTTCTTGGAGTTGGAGATTTGGAGGAAGCCTCATCATCACCTAAACCCTTGAGCACTTTGCTCAAGATCCATCATTTTTGCACCATTGTTTTTTGTATGCATTTTTAGAGTATGCATAAGATAGGGTCACATTACAAGACCATGCATAGACACTTTTTTGTTTTCCGCCCATGCACCCTTAGTCCCCACTCATGCATATGGACTAAGAAGAGATGAATTAAGTTCATCTATTTGTATCTATCATCTACATTTTTATCATTTCATGCTCATACATCATCCATCCATTAAATTAAAAAAGAAAAAGAGGCATTCTAGCATATTCATTCCCATCTATATGAGGCAAAAGAACCAAGTTAAAGCACTCGGCTCCAAACAAAAAGCAACAAAGCAAAACACTCCAACGGTGTACGGATCATGCAAATCAAAAGGAACTCCTACACACTCTTCCACAAAAGCTCCATACTTGCAAAAGCTTTGTCGAGGACGACAAAGTCAAGGAGGGGGGGAGCGTTGAAGATAAAATATATATTTCTTGGATCCACTCTTTTTCATCATCATTTGTACCTTTTTCTACCTTTCATCCAGTTAATAAAGCACTCTTGTATAGGTGTGTGTGAGTGCCACACTAGAGAATAAGTGGGATTCATTCTCCTTTCAGTTGAGAAATCCCACATAGCATGCTGTTTTGCCATTTTGTATATAAGGAGGTCTCCACCTCTTCTTTTGGGAGAGCTTTTTGAGAAGTAATGAGATAATTCTAGTTTGTAGTTAGATTGTTGCTCTCTTGTTGTCATGATGTGCATGCATGCTTGTTCTCTTTTGCCTAACACTTGTGACACGTTGATGTATGATTACGCCGCTATTATGCTTGTGATTACGATTATGTGCATCATTCATGATGCTTATGTTGTGTCTTCTTGTTAATAACGTTGTTAATCATACGTTGACGAAGCGCCATTATGTCTGCTGAGTGCTTCTACGCGAACATTTGGGTCTCATGAGATGCTTCCTGGATTGACAAGTATGAGTTGTGATGCTACAATGTCAACAATGCTTCTTGGTCATCGGCCTCCTCTCTGTCGTGTGTTGCCCAGCTCGCTTTCCTCGAATTCTCTTTGGAAAAGAAGGGAACTCCTCATTGACTTCTACACGTTCGTCAAGAGTGACAATCTTCTGCACCATAGAACTTTGGACAAGAATAGCATTGTTATCTTCATGTGTGTTCCTGGAGGGACTAGGATTTGGTGCCTCTTCTAGTGGCCTAAGTGCTTGATTTTCTAATTCAATAGTGATGCGGTTTTGGCCTACCCAAGCCTGAAGAAGTCTACTTCTTAGGTTGAGGTTGACTGCATGATCATAGATCCAGTCTTGGCCCAAGACAAGAGGTTCGGTAAGATCCTCGTCTTCACATACTAGCACTTTGACTGCCATTTGAACCTCTCGCACGAAGAGGGGAAGTTCCACCTCGCCCATTGTTAGCCCACAATTTGGTTGATTTTTTATGCACTAATGTGGTTCTATTTGGTAGGAAAATACGTTTGATTTCAAGTACTTGCAGAGTAGATTTGGTGATTGATGAGAAACATGTGGAGGTATTGATTGCAGGGATGTGGAGAAAAGGGATTGAAGCCTCCTAAGAGCATAGGAGATACTGACGTACAGAAGAAATTAGAAGCAGCTTTGTTTCAGGGGGGAATTTCTCTGAGAAGCCACCAAAGTCCTGTGTCGTGCCTCCAAAGACGATATTGGGACTTAAAGGCTCACTCTGGCCCAAGACTGGCATCAAATGCATGACCTAGACCAAAGACCTTTATATTTTTATTCCATTAGAATGTATAATGCCGTTTTAAATGGATGGAAAACTTGGCACTCCCCTTCGTGGGGGTGTGCCTGGATATCTCCAGTCTTGTTTTATTCCAGGTCTGTGAAAGGAGCAAGGATCTGCAAACATGCACTAGATTGCATAGTCACATATTGAGGCGTGGCTTGATCTTTAGGTTCTCGGATAATTTGATTTCTGCCTATGTAAGATGTGGAGGCCTAGAAAAGGCACAGGAATTATTTCATGTGCATAACAGCAAGGATGTATCCACTTGGACATCACTCATCACCGGTTGTGTTCAAGTTGGTAAGAGTCCAGAAGCGCTCAGCTATCTTGGCAGGATGCAGTAGGCAGGTCCGTTTTTTGCAGGTCTGACGAGCGAAACGGAAAAGGGGGGGGAAAGTTTCTCTTTTTTGTTTGGATCTGTACAGGCATGACAGGGGGCGCAGGAAAATTGATTGCCCTATTTGAAGCTGGTGGATAAGTGTTGGCAGTGGCAAGACTTTTTGGGGAGAGATCCAACGGGGGAAGGCTTCGAGGAGGAACTTCGGGAGCTGAGGGAGAGGCCCTCGTGTGCTGGAAAAAAAGGAGAGGTCGTGGCAGATGGGAGAAGCGTTGAAGAGGGGGGAGTTCGTGCTTTAGTCCGTCTTTGTTCATCTTCAGAAAGAGACGGCTCGTTTGATGGCGGGATGTACATGAGAAGGCAGCAGGAGCTTTATGGAACCTTGCTTTCAATTCTGGCAATGCTTGGCGCATAGTTGAAGAAGGGGGGGGGGGTACGCTATGATCTTCGGGACACTGTTGGTGGTGGATGCATAGCAGGAGAGAAGCCAAG
This sequence comes from Ceratopteris richardii, assembly GCA_020310875.1. Classification (NCBI taxonomy): domain Eukaryota; kingdom Viridiplantae; phylum Streptophyta; class Polypodiopsida; order Polypodiales; family Pteridaceae; genus Ceratopteris; species Ceratopteris richardii. Next base: position 146,605,450 of record CM035432.1, read on the forward strand.
AAGAAGAGTCGAGCGCGAAGTTTCATTGTCTTCTTGCAGCAGCGGATCCAAAAATCAAACCCTGCACCCATTCTGTAAAGCGAGGCAGAAAGCTGTAAGTTTTTTGGTGCAATCTTTAGATCGATCAAGGTTAAGTCATCGGTTCCGCACAATTGTTATCTGGATGGTTATATTTATTTTAGCTATAAAGGTTCGCTTCAGAAAACAAAACAAAACCTGGAGTGATGAACTTTGTTTGTTGATTATATACTCTGATACTTGGGACGCGATGAAAATTTCAAGGATGAAACAATCTGTAGCTCGGAGAACTCTATTTTATACTTATCAAGGACTATCAGTAATGATAGGAGACGACCGTCTGTAGCTGATTAATGCAGATGAAAAGCATTTTCTACAGTACATAAACGGTGATCTCAATCACTTAATGGCACGCAGATTGGCTCTTAGTCTGTTTGACATCATTAAATGGTGATTGCATTTGCTTAATTTTGTTCGACATTTTGTATAAAATGTTGCGAACCGTTGATGTTATGTAAATCATCGTGATATATCTTTTCTTTTCCGTCCATGTTCCCTTGTATTATTGAACTGCGACAAGTGACCGTGGAGACATTTCATCTTCAAAATGTTCTAAAGACTTCTTGGGTCTTTAAGGAACGATACATGTCCCATGTAAAGCTTTCCTTCATTGTGCACGTGAATCGAAGTGATGGTGGCGATTATGATGCGAGACTTTAGCCATTTCAATAGCAATTGTGCTTTTCTACCCTCCTGTGCAACTGACCTTACTAATAGCAACTTTTGTTCTTCTATAAAGATTGTTTAGGTTACCTATTCATTTTTGCACGTATGAATGTGAGTCTTAGGATCTGTGCTAAAAACTCTAATTGTGGCAAAAAGGCATAAAACTTCTAATTGTATAGTGTGTGGATTGATTCTGACACTTCACTACCACCGCATTGAATGAGAGAGAACGAGAAGGATATTCGTTTTTTACTTCTTCCTTCGAGCCCATATCATTCTAGACCTTAATGAAGTTGCAACTTCATATTGTCTAGCAATTCGAGGATCTTTCCTTCTTACTTCCTCCTTGTTACGAACTTTGCGACATACCTGGTGAACCCGACACGAAAGGAGGGGAAACCTTTTGGTGCGTTTGCCGGGAACATATGAGCTAGTGCATAGGCATAGGAAGAATCCATTGCGAGATAATTATGGGCTCTAGGTAATCCAAATAGACCGATTCCGAGGGATTTAAACCGAATAAAGTCTCGTAAAACCACTTTTTCCTGCGGCATTAGGAGCCTATCACCCATGCAAGGAGTTTGCACACCTCCCAATCCTATGAGATATGCCTCTATAGGATTGACCTTCAATTGCAATTTTTGGCAGTAAGAAAGTCGAACAGCACTAGTGGTTGCTCCTGAGTCAATTAAAGCTCTCATGGTCCTTGCATTTTCTCCTTGTCCTACGTCTAGGTTCACAAAAGGTCGTCAATCAACTATCCTATGGGAATGTTCTCCTGAAGCCTCGCACATGACCATGTGATAACCTAGAGCTTCTTGAGTGTCAGGCATAGGCTGATCTCTACCTTGTCTTCTCAATTTCATTCGTCGGATGCGTTCTAAAGCTTCTGCTTGTGCTTCTTCCCGAATTCGCTTTTCCTCTTCTTTACATTTCTTTGAACTATTGAGTCGATTTAACATCTCTTCTGTGAGGGGTTCTTGATATAACTTGACTCTACATCCGCTTATGTAGCTAGGGAGAATATCGACTTCTAATGTGGCTAGTTGTACTGCCCCACTAGTTGAAATCCTATTTATGATCATAGGTCCATAGCCACGCTTCTCTAATTTTTTCGCATGTTGCTTCAAAGTGTAGACTAAAACTAGGTCTCCCGCTTTCAAGCCCTTATCCTTTACATGGGTATCGAAGTACGCCTTCTGTCTTTTCTTAGCTGCATATATCCCTGTGGCAGCTCTTAGTCTTCTTTCACCTAGTCGTTCCAAGTCAAAAATTCTTGAAGAGAGTTCATGACCCGTCCACTCATGCTCCTGTGCTACCTTTAGAGTTGGTATCAAGAAGTCTAATGGAAGCACTGCATTTTGACCAAACACCATCTGAAAGGGCGTGGCTTGGAGTACCGTTTTATAGGAAACTCTATATGCCCAAACAGCATGGTGTAGCTGTTTGTCCCAATCAGAGCGTTTATTATTAACCAATTTTGTCAATACATTGCATAGAATCTTATTTGTGCTCTTGGCCTGTCCATTAGCTTGTGGATGATAGGGGGCAGACTTCTTATGTATCACCAAGAATTCTTGGAGAAGGTTTTCTATGACTTCATTCAAGAAGTGTGTGCCTCTATCACTCACTAACTCTATTGGAAATCCGTATCTAGTGAACACGTTCTCAAATAAGAACTTTGCTATCGTTTGAGCATCGTTCTTTGTTGTGGCTTTTACTTCTACCCACTTGGTGAGATAGTCTGTGGCCACAATGATATACTCAGCATGTGAACCCTTAGCTGGGGGATTAATAGGACCAACAAAGTCTATTCCCCACTTAGAGAATGCACGTCCACCCATCATAGGTTTCAATGGCATCTCATCCTTGCGTATAGGATACTGAGTTCGCTGATAAACCTCACACCTCTTCACATAGGTATGTGCATCCATGTGAAGGGTGGGCCACCAAAATCCTGCAAATAGTATTGCCTTGGTCACCCGATCTAGACCAAAGTGTCCTCCTGCTACACCTTGGTGAGCAGTTTCCAAGATTTTAAGATATTCGCTCTCGTGGACACATAATCAAAGATAACCATCTTTGCCACGCTTGTATAAATTATCTCCAATGAGTGCGTAGTCTAGGGCTTCTTGTTCTAAACTTCTCTTCCTAGCCAAAGTCATGTCTGGAGGGAATGTTTTTGTCCTCAGAAAGGTTACTAATGGTTCACTGCAATCTGGCACTAAAGACACTCGATAAAGAGTGGCATGTTCGACTGGTGGTTTAGTGCTACAGACTGGGCATTCCTTACACAACTTATGGACATCTACTTCCATATTCGGCCAATGCACTCCAAGTCTCCTTAATGTCTGTAAGGTTCTTTGCTTTGAGTAGTGTTGCTCTAATGCACCTACATGTGCTAATTGCAACCATTTAGCATACTCATCCTCTTCCACACAACAAGCCAATATCCCTTGATTTGTATGCTTGTACATACTTCCTGCCATGATGTGCTACTTTTGGGCCTTTACTACCTCTCTATCTTGAGTGTTTATGACTGGGTGATTAGGTCCATATGTCAATACTGGTGCTAATGTCTTAGCCCACTGCGGCATGACTTCCAAATTAAATAAGTAAGCATCAGGAAGGTCATCCGATACTCCTTGTGGGGCTTCTCCATATGTGAGCTTAGAGTAGTGGTATAATTCCGTTCAGCTTCGTTTAGCTGTCTACTAGCATAGGCAATTGGAAGATCCATATTACCTTCACCTGTAGGTTGTGCAAGCACACACCCAATAGCATAATTGGATGCATCCACATGGACATGGAATGGCTTGTTCCAATCCGGTGTAGTCAAGATTGGTGCTGAACACAATCGCCGCTTAAGCTCATTGAAGGATTTCTCGCACTCATCAACCCACTCAAAATTGGTCAAGAGTCCGTACAGAGGCTTTGCAATGATGGCATACGTGTGAATGAAACGCCGGTAATAACCACAATGCCCCATGAAAGCTTGCACTTCCTTGACATTCTTAGGCCTAGGTAGTTCTGCAATAGCCCTCACCTTCTCTTTGTCAGTGGAGATGACATTCTTTGACACTATATGTCCTAGAATCTTGCCTTGCCTGACCATGAAAACACACTTTTCTGGGTTCAAGCAGACTTGATATTCTCTACATTTGTCAAAGATTTGCCTAAGTTCAGGTATATGTGTTTGTCTTATGTTGGAATGAGCGCAGAGATCAAGTAATTTCTTCATATCTCTGAGGGTGAGCTTCTACTTCATAGAAATATTCCTCATCTGATGCAAAAGGAGGGTCCATTATAATTGAGTCTAGATCAGAGTCACTTGCATCCTCGAATGCATCAGTGATAGGTTCACATTCTTCCAGAACCAAATCTCCCATGATTGGCTCTATTGTGAAGACTAAGATGTCATAGCCATCCTCGTCACAATGGGGTGTCCACTGCTCTTCATTGATGGCTACATATAGTTGCTAAAATTTCTGCCCAGCCATGAGGTTCAAATTCTTCATCAAGAAAGACTACAGGTGCATAGGCTAGGACTTGAATTGATCTATGGGCTTCCTTCGCACCTATCTCTCTAGCTTTTTCTCTCTTCTCTTCTTCTACTGATACTTTACACATCCACAGGTGAGTGTCTTCATGCATCCATGAGGATCCTGATCCTATGGAATGCACTGACTCAGTATCATCTTTAGCTCTATGGACGTGATTCCATTGAATAGGGGGCACATCTCTATGAGAGAAATCTTTGAGATTCACTTTGGTAGTGACACCCAAGTGTTGCAAATACAAAGAATTGGTCCCCCAATCTTGTACCACTTGCAATTGCCTCAAGAAGGGTCTTCCCAGAATCATCTCATAGGCTTGATTCTTGCTAAAGTCACAGATAGCAAATGTGTGCTCAAACTCCGCACCACAAGTAGTAAGAGTTATCCCTTCTAGTAGCCCTAAGGGTCTTTCTATGTGACCGTCAGCCATTTGCAACTTCATTCTTGTTGGCTTGAGTGCTGGCTTGCCCCAACGTTTCCATAAGGAAGTGGTAGCAATTGCAACTCCTGCAACTGAGTCCAAAATGGCCTTGGTTGTTGTTGGCAGCAGTCAGGGAACCGAAGGAGCCACAAGACGAAGAGAGTCAGAGCGAAGGGACATCACAAGCAGACATGGCAGTCAAAGAAGATCTGGCAAGTAGGCCATCTAAATTTTTCAGACATCAAGGAGTTGAACACACAAGAAGAAAGAGCAAGTAGGGAGCTCAAAGGTATGTATGACAAATCAATAGAGAAAATCCCTACACAAATAGTGATTTTCATCACTAAAAACCATTGTAAATATCATTTTGTATTTTTGTAGCTCCATTTTGTGCAAGCCAAGGAGTCCTTGAGCTTGAGGAGCTTTAGAAGTATCTACCTGCCAATTTTCATATTTTTTAGATCTCGTTTGAGCCCTCTAATAAGCCCTGGAACCTAATTTCTAACTAGGCCGGACACTAGGTCTGAACAGGGCCAAAGCTAGTCAAAAACTATAAAAGGAGCTAGAGAGCTCATTTTTGAGGTTAGATTGTAATTGAAATGAACTTGTAAGAGCTTTTTGAAAGTAATCTAAGAACTCCATTGCTTCTCACTCTTTGTCTTGCCGCATGTGCGCGTGTGCGTGTATGTGTGTGCATGCTTGTGTGCTTCTCACTCACGCACTTGTGCCTCCACTTGCTCGAGGTCTTCATACCATCCTCACGTCTTCCCGGATTGACATTAAAGGAGGTGCTACTCATCACTGAGCTACACCAAATTTTGGTGCCGTTGCCGGGGATCGGGCTTTGAGGACGAGCGTGTGATGGTAAGACGTAGATTGGAGACGTTGGCGTTGTAGGTAATTTCTTTACTTTTCCTATTTTTCTCTTTCTTACCTTACCACCATCATCACCATCATCATCATCACCATCGTCCACCTCCATTTCCATCATCGCGAAAATTTCAGTTTTTTTATCATATCACCTTCTCCACCTCATTTCCCTCATTTCACTTGTGAGAGAGAGCGAAAGAGCAAAATTGTGTGTGCTGTTTTTGCATGTTTCTTGAGCTGTCTTGCAGGTACAGGCCGCATCATCGTCCCCAGCACTCTGCGCAGGTACGGAATTCTCGGTAACTGTCTGTGTGTCGCCGACCTCTGTCAATCGCGACCGACAGAAAAAATGCTCAAATTGCCAAACAAAGTGCAAAACCATGATCTACAGGCCTAGAGCTTCCCAAAAATGTGCTTATTTTTTTGAAACTCCTCAGATTTTTGTCAATCACGATCGCTCTGTCAATCGCGATCGACAAACCACGACGGACAGATCTGTCAATCGCGACTGACAGCCCACGACGGCTCTGTCAATCGCGACCGACAGAGTCAACGACCGATTGACCACGACTGATGGATCATACGCGTGACACGTGTCAATCGCGATCGAGTCATCAATCGTGATCGACCCATCAATCGCGACTGACAGCCCACGACGGCTCTGTCAATCGCGACCGACACAGTCAACGACTGTTTGACCACGACGGACAGACCCTCGCGACCGACCTGTCAATCGCGATTGACCCATCAATCGCGATCGACACAGTCAACGACTATTTGACCACGACGGACAGACCCTCGCGACCGACCTGTCAATCGCGATCGACCCATCAATCGCGACTGACAGAGTCAACGACCCTTTGACCACGACTGATTGACTTTTCGAACCACCTGTCAATCGCGATCGACACATCAATCGCGACTGACAGCCACGACGGACCTGTCAATCGCGATCGACACATCAATCGCGACTGACCTGTCAATCGCGACTGACAAAACTTGCGAACGCGTTAGAAGGGCAAATTTGGCCAATTTTCTAGGGTAAAGAATAGGGGGCTAACTTGGCCAATTTGTGGGACAAACACTCGGGGTTAGCATTGCATGTTGAGGCCGCAACCCAAGTAATTCAAGAATTTCTGCCTGCTTGATTAAACTGTTTTGAACCCTGTTTTAATCCCTGAAGCCTGAACTGACATAACTTCCTCATACGAAATCCAATTGCTGTGATTCTTGTTTTGTTGGAAAGCTCGTGGGAATTACAACCAAAACTTTTACTGGTTATGTGAAAATTAAGGTCAGGATTATTAGATAGGGTTTCTTGAAGCTAACCATACCTGAGGTAGGAAAACTGAGGGATCCTTGGGATTGTTTTTTATAAAGGGCAAGAGATAAGTTGGTCAGTAAGTCACATGCATGAAAGTGGTCTAGTCTGTCATTTGAATTTAAGTCTGGAGCTAATCTTGGGACTGATGCAGGTCTATTGAGAAGCAATTGAGCGCGTCCAAGCAAGGGCTTTGTGCAAGCTTGAGAATCAACTTCTCGAGCACTAAAGAGCAAGGATCAGCAAGAAAGGTCGGAATACTCTCAATTCCCCTTCGTCAATTCCTAGCTTAGGCTAAGAACGACTAGAGGTAGGAGTAAGTCAGGGCGACAATAGGCAATTATCAAGTTGAAGCAGACCTAAACTCTCAAGTTCAAGCTAAGGACATAATCTTTGTACTGTCGAGAACTTTAAAGGAAAAGAACTTACCGTGGAACGATCAACTTTAAGTGCGGAACTACACTCAAATATACCTTACGACGTGATATCAGACAAGAATTTTAACACGGGAATCAACTAAAAAGAATCAAGTAACTGATACAAAAGGACTCTGCAACGAGGTTGTATTGGGGCAAATTTGGGCTATTCAATTAGGCTTATGAACCTTAGATCAGGGTGACATCTAGTAAGGGATAGACAAAGCCTTAGGTCTTCAGAGGCTAGTGTCAACCACACTGCTAGGTCGTGGGCCCAGCAGTTGAGCCACCACTCATACTACCCAAGTTCTGAGACTAGTGAATCCGAGATGTCTCAAGGTATGCAGAGACCTACAGGAAGTTCAGGAGTGTCATACTTGCACAGGGTAGAAGGCCCTTACAAAACGCAGTTGGAATACCTTAGGACCAACCGATTAGGTGCCAGCATCTATGAGGACGGCCTAAGAAGATCTGTGGTACAGATTAAGAATCCTGATCAATCCATTGGACTAGAGCGCCCAGCTGTCAAGTTTGAAAACGGAGCATACTTGGACAAAGAAGGAACCATATACGTAGTCACCAGTCACCCAGATAGGACGGACGAATTTGGAAATGTGATCCCAGAAGCGGACTTAGGTGACCTAGAGCAAGGAAACATGGGTACAGAACCTAGAACCCCTCCAGGCAAATCGGTTCTCACTAGGATTATCACACCAGAGTGGATTCCCCAGGATAATAAGAGCATAGATTTGCTCCTGAATCGAGAAACTGACGAAGCCTTTTGGAGGTATAAATCTGATCAGCCAACTGATATAGGAACAATCATGATCTATGAGTTTAAGGATCCTGATAGCCCAGGCAGCGTGACCTACTTAGATCACGTTTCAGAGAGGATCTTTGTGGTTACAGAACATGATAGACATGCTTACACTTGGAAGGGTGAATTTGTTTTCCCCCAACCAAGATCGATTGTGTCCTATGGTCACCCTGGTGCTGGAACATCCCAAGCTCATGGAATTCAAAGAGACAGGAGTAGAGATAGGCTAGAAGTAAGCTTTGCCAACCCAGGGGGTAGAGAAAGAACGAGAATGGAAACGAATAGAGTAGAACCTGGGATGCTTAGAGCTCACAAGAATCAAAGAAATGCGGATGAGTTCCCTCAACCACGACCTAGAGAGCACACAAGGACTTTGAGACCGACTCAGCTAGTCAAGTCCATGAAGAACTACTTCGATGGCACTGGAGATCCATACGATCATGTGGCTGAGTTTAGACAAGTCCTGAGAGCTGAACAAGTGGAGGATCTATTCACGCAGTACAATGCCTTTGGTCTAACCCTTAGGAACATTGCCCTGACATGGTTTCAGCCACCAAACGAGAGGCAGTTCAGGAGCATAGACCAACTCCTAGAGGCTTTCATTATTGAATTCTCTAAGAGTGGCATAAGACATAATACCTCCTCACTGATTCACAGTTTCAAGCAGACCCCGCAAGAGACCGTGAGACTTGCAGGAAGGAGATTTAGGCAATATCTTGAAAGATGCCCTGTCCCTGAGCTACCCACACCAGCTAAGCAAGTGGCTTTATTCTTGGATGGATTGCTAAGTACCAAATTAAGATCATATGTGTACTTGAAGGACCCTAGGACCATAGAAGAGTGTGTACGCATGTGTATTGACATTGAGGATAACCTAGGGGAGGAGTTAGAGCTTTCCAAGATATACAAAGATTCAGATAGTGCCTCTAGCCTCTCTTCCACGCAATCCACATCAATTGAGGAACTTGCAGAGAAAGTTGCTCAGAAACTAGGTGTCTCTAGTAAACAAATCCCAAGGTTCGCCCCTGTAAAAAAGATGCTATAATTGTGGAGGCGACCATATGGCAAATGTCTGTCCCATTATGGCTCAACCCCAAGTAAATCCTAGTGGCCAATACTGCACCATAGAACGGAGATACACAAATCACACAGCGCAAGATTGCCCATACAACAAGCAAGCAGTTAGGCAAACCTACCCTCAGACATACCCTCAACAAGGAAGATATCAGAACCAATATCCACCACAACAGTATGCTAGGCCTCAACAAACCTACCAACCCTGCCAAAACCAACTGAGACCCCAGCCAGTGCTAGCACAGCAACCACCTGCTCCTACTAATGTGATCCCAGTAAAATATGCAGCTGTAGAAAAGAACCTGAATAGAGCTATAGTCCCTGTTAACATCATTGCTTTCTGAAAGTGACCCGAGTGACCATAGCTTTGATTCTACACATGTTGATAGCCCCCAGGCCTACTACATGCAGTCTCCTGAGCATGGTGAGTCTTACTATAGTGAAGAGCCAAATGAACCTAGTTGGGAGTCAGATTACACAAACGTCATGTATGCAAACCCCAACCCTAGGCCTCAACCTAAGCAAGTAAGACCCCCATTCCCTAAAGGACCATGCTACAGATGTCAAGGAGATCATCTCATTCGTGATTGTCCCTTACCTCCACCTATGCAACCCCAGTCAGTAACAATTCAAGGCTTTTGCCAAGAGTGTGGAAAGGAGCATCTCTTACGAGACTGCCCTAAGAATCCTAATAATATGCCAAAAATCACTCCTATTAATGTTATTGGGTTAGTGGTAGATTCCACAGGAAGTGTCACTTCCACTGCACCCGTACAAGTAGTCACTAGAGCTCAAGCAGTGCAACAAAACCAAGGAGTAAGCCAGGAAAAGAGCCCAGACGCTAGCGATACTGATAGCCAAAATAAGAACAGAACAAGAGCTTGGAGAGATAGCCGTGAACGTATGAAAAGGCAATGGGCAAAGAAGATGAGTGAACTTGAGGAAAGTCTACGAGAAACCAAGGCCAAAATCATAGAGATCACATCTCAACCGCACTCTCACACATTCCCACCGCTACCATCCCCATCACCCTCCATCCCTCCACCCTCTAATACACCCCACGTAACCCACCCACCACCCCAAGCAAGATCAGTATTAGCTGATCCCACTCCTGAAGACATAGACATGATGCTTAAAGCATATCAGGCCAGAATCCAAGAAGGGCCAAATGTCACGGATCATGACAAGTGCTACCCTAGAGCTGACCTAGAGATAGAAAGAACCAAGCTTTGCGCAAAAATGGTCGCATTGGCTCAGACTATGTTTGAAGCCAGTCGCCTTTTCAATTACTCGGGCTCAGCCAAGACGCAATTACACTTGGATGGACTTCTAGAGAAGTTAGAGGGCATAATTGCAAGATCTGCCAATGAAGAAAAAAAATCAAGAAAGAGATAAAGCAAGCAAAAACATGAACCATCCCCCATCGAAAGCTTATGTGCCCAATTCCACTGAACCAGACAACCCCCCCTCCCTAAAAGGAATAGAGAATCTAATGGCACAATCACAAAAGGAACTCGCCCCTCAACACTATGACAAGGCTAGTGAAAGAGCAGGTCTTCCTACCCAGAAAGCCTATGTGCCTGAGGCCTACGTGCCTAACTCTACGGAGCCAGACACCTCTTCTTCTATGAATCAATACACACCAGAATTCTTGCGAGAGATTCAAGAAGAGAAATGGGCTAAAGAGAGTGAAGTTCCTCCTCCCATTGAACTGGTGGATGACACACACGATCAATTCCCAAAAGACCTTCCTTCCATTTATGGAGAGCAAGAGAGTGCCCAATCTCAAGAAAGATTAGACTTCGAGTCTAATTCTTTACAAGAACTACCCCATTTCACAGGCCCATGGGAAGCAAAGTCCACCTGTATGAGAGCACCTACAGTCATGGTAAGAAACGAAGATTCAGTCATACCTAGGAACACAGAGGTAGTGAAGAACACCAAAGTGCAGTGCAATCTCACTTTGGAAGAGCTGCTTAAGGTTAGACCAGAAGTGTGGAAACATGTAGCCACTCAAGTGCCCGAGATAGCAAAACCTCATTCCCAGGTAGGATCACATAGGACAGTGCCAGAGATACCCTTGGATAAGATAGGAGATATGTGTGAAGGTGAAGAAGGGAACACCTATCTTCCCATTACCTACCAGGAGTACACCACCAAGGCAATTTTGGACTCAGGTGCAGGAGTTGCAATTGCCACCACTTCCCTATGGAAGCGTTGGGGCAAGCCAGCACTCAGGCCAACGAGAATGAAATTGCAGATGGCCGATGGTCATATTGAGAGGCCCTTAGGATTGCTAGAAGGAATAACTCTCACCACCTGTGGTGTCGAGTTCGAGCATACCTTTGCCATATGTGATTTTAGCAAGAACCATGCCTATGAAATGATCTTGGGACGACCCTTTATGCGACAGTTGCAAGTGGTACAGGATTGGGGAACCAATTCTTTGTACCTGCAGCACTTAGGTGTTACGACCAAAGTCAATCTCAAGGATTACTCTCATAGAGATGTCCCTCCCATCCAATGGAACCCCATCCATAGAGCCAAAGATGATACGGAATCGGTGCATTCCCTAGGATCACGATCCTCATGGATGCATGAAGACACTCACTTATGGATGTGTAAGGTAGCAGTAGAAGAAGAGAAGAGAGAAAAAGCCAGGGAGATAGGTGCAAAAGAAACCCATAGATCAATCCAAGACCCAGCCTATGCACCTGTAGTTTTTCCAGACAAAGAATTCAAACCTCACGGCTGGGCAGAAATTCTAGCAACCATGGATGTAGCCATCAATGAGGAACAATGGACACCTCACTGTGATGAGGATGGCTATGACATTTCAGTCTTCTCATAGAGCCAATCATGGGAGAGGCAGTTCTAGAAGAATGCGAACCTAGCCCTGATGCATTTGAGGATGCAAGTGACTCCGATCTAGAGTCAATCATTATGGACCCACCTTTTGCATCAGATGAAGAATACTTCCATGAAGTAGAATTTCAACCCCAGAGGCATGGAGAACTTACAAATGATGTAAGATTAGCCACACATGTGACCCCGAAGGAAGAAGGAAAGAAACGAAAGAAGAGAGAAGTCTCACCAGAAGAGGAAGAATCTTTGTTTGAGGTCCCGAAAAATTTTAAGAAGTATGAGATAGACGACAGGAGAGTCATGATAAGAATGCCTAAACGAGAGGCACAATCAGGAGAGGCCTATGATAACAAAGAAACCACCAAGAAAATAGTAGTGGCCCTAGAAGAAGGAGAGGAGAGATGCACGTACATAGGCCATGACCTAACAGAGGAAGAAGAGCATGCGTTAATAGCCTTGCTAAGAGAATACAAAGATGTATTCGCTTGGAGTTACAAGGATTTGAAAGGTGTTGACCCTGACATATGCTCACACACTATCCCCATGACCTCAGATGCTAAACCCTCTAAGCAAAAGCCCTATACATATAACGATAATTACGCTGCCAAGATCAAAGAGGAGATAGATAGACTGGTTGAAGCTAGATTTATCTATGAAATTGAGCACACTGAGTGGGTATCCCCCATCGTAGTGGTGCCCAAGAAGAATGGCAAGCTGCGTGTATGCATTAACTTGAAGAAGGTCAATGCAGCCACAATTCGAGATAACTATCCGCTTCCCATCACAGAATATCTCTTAGAAAGAGTAGCAGGCAAGGAAGTGTACAGCTTCCTCGATGGATTTTCGGGCTACAATCAAGTAGCCATAGCTCCAGAAGATCAACATAAGACAGCTTTTGCCACAGAGTGCACCAGCTACCTTCCAGAGACTAATGTGCCATGTATTTAAGGAGTTCTTGAGGAAGAATTTAGAAGTCTATGTTGATGACCTTTGTGCTCATTCTAACATCAGACAAACCCATATTCCTGAACTGAGACAAATCTTTGACAAATGTAGAGAATATCAAGTGTGCCTAAACCCAGAAAAGTGCGTTTTCATGGTCAGGCAAGGCAAGATTCTAGGGCACATAGTGTCAAAGAATGGCATATCTACTGACGAAGAGAAAGTGAGAGCCATAGCAGAGCTACCTAGGCCAAGGAATGTCAAGGAAGTACAAGCTTTCATGGGACATTGTGGTTACTACCGCCAGTTCATTCACATGTATGCTGTCATTGCAAAGCCCATGTACGGACTTCTGACAAACTTTGCGTGGACGGAGGAATGTGAGAATTCCTTCAATGAGATTAAACGGCGATTATGTTCAGCACCAATCTTAACCACACCGGATTGGAATAAGCCTTTCCATGTTCATGTGGATGCATCCAATTATGCCATTGGATGTGTGCTTGCACAACCTACTGGTGAAGGTAGTATGGATCTTCCAATTGCCTATGCTAGTCGACAATTGAATGCAGTTGAACGAAATTATACCACTACTGAGAGAGAAGGCTTAGGCATGATATATGCAGTTAAGAAATTTAGACACTATTTGCTTGCAAATAAGTTTAAATTTTTTACTGATCATCAGGCATTGCTATACCTCGTAAACAAGCCATGCAATACAGGAAGATTAGTAAGATGGTTTCTCTTGCTAATGGAATATGATTTTGAGGTTGTGGTAAGGAAAGGGAAGACTCATTTGAGAGCAGATCACCTTTCTAGGCTCACATCGGGAGAAGCCCCACAAGGAGTATCAGATGATCTTCCTGATGCTTACTTGTTTAATTTGGAAGTAATACCTCAGTGGGCTAAGCCATTAGTGCCAGTATTGACATACGGACCTAACCATCCAATAATAAACACACAGGATAGAGAGGTAGTAAAAGCCCAAAAATATCACATCATGGCAGGAAGTATGTACAAGCACACAGATCAAGGAATCTTGGCTTGTTGTGTAGAAGAGGACGAGTACACTAAATGGTTGCATTTAGCACATGTAGGTGCATTAGAGCAACACTACTCAAAGCAACGAACCTTACAGACACTAAGGAGACTAGGAGTACATTGGCCAACTACGGAAGTTGATGTCCAAAAGTTGTGCAAGGAATGCCCAATCTGCTGCACTAAACGACCTGTGGAACATGCCACTCTTTATCAAGTGTCCATAGTGCCAGATTGGAGTGAACCACTAGTACCCTTCCTGAGGACGAAAACATTCCCTCCAGACATGACTCTGGCTAGGAAAAGGAGTTTAGAACGAGAAGCCCAGGATTACTCACTTATTGGTGATAATCTATACAAACGTGGTAAAGACGGTTACCTGAGACTATGTGTCCATGAGAGTGAGTATCTCAAGATCTTGGACACTGCTCACCAAGGTGTAGCAGGAGGACACTTTGGACCAGATCGGGTGATCAAGGCAATACTATTTGCGGGCTTCTGGTGGCCGACCCTTCACATGGATGCACATATCTATGTGAAACGCTGTGATGTCTGTCAGAGAACTCAATATCCTATACGTAAAGATGAGATGCCACTGAAACCTATGATGGGTGGACGTGCATTCTATAAGTGGGGAATAGACTTCGTAGGTCCTATTAATCCCCCAGCTAAGGGTTCCCATGCAGAATATATCATTGTTGCGACAAACTATCTAACAAAGTGGGTAGAGGTAAAAGCCACAACGAAGAACGATGCTCAAACAACAGCTAAGTTTTTATTTGAGAATGTGTTCACTAGATACGGGCTACCTATAGAGCTAGTTAGTGACAGAGGCACTCACTTCTTGAATGAAGTTATTGAAAATCTGCTCCAAGAATTCTTGGTAGTACATAAGAAGTCTGCCCCCTATCACCCTCAAGCAAATGGCCAGGCTGAGAGCACCAACAAGATCTTATGCAATGTACTGACGAAATTAGTGAACAATAAACGCTCTGATTGGGATAAACAACTACACCATGTTGTTTGGGCATACCGAGTCGCCTACAAAACGGTACTCCAAGCCACCCCCTTTCAGATGGTATTTGGCCAAAATGTAGTGCTACCGTTGGACTTCCTAATACCTACATTGAAAGTAGCACAAGAACACGAATGGACGGGTCATGAACTATCCTCTAGACTTTTTGACCTTGAACGATTAGGAGAAACAAGACTGAGGGCAGCTGCAGGAATATATGCAGCAAAGAAACAACAGAAGGCATACTTTGATGCCCACGTTAAGGATAAAGGTTTAAAGGCAGGCGACTTAGTTTTAGTCTACACATTGAAGCAACATGCGAGGAAACTGGAGAAGAGAGGCTACGGACCCATGATCATTAACAGAATCTCAACAAGTGGAGCAGTGCAACTAGCCACATTAGAAGGCGATGTTCTCCCAAGTTATATCAGCGGATGCAGAGTCAAGTTGTATCAGGAACCTCTCACAGAGGAAATGCTAAGTCGACTCAATACTGCTAAGAAACGCAAAGAGGAAGAAAAGTGAATTCGAGAAGAAGCTCAAGCAGAAGCCCTAGAGCGCATATGGAGAATGAAATTAAGAAGACAAGGTAGAGAGCACCCTAGGCAAGATGCATATGCAGATCAAGGATATGACGTGGCTATGTGTGAAGTTTCAGGTGTTAGCTCACATAGGATAACTGATCGACGTCCTTTCATAACCTTAGATATACGACAAGGAAAGAGTGCAAGGACTGTAAGAGCCTTGATTGACTCAGGTGCAACCACTAGTGTTGTTAAATTGTCTTACTGTCAAGAGTTGCAATTAACTGTCAATCCTGTGGAAGCATATCTCATAGGATTGGGAGGCGTGGAAACCCCTTGCATAGGCGAGGTGGAGCTTCCCCTCTATATTCATGATGAGGCAATGACAGTTAAAGTACTAGTATGTCAAGATGAGGACCTCACTGAACCCCTTGTCTTGGGTCAAGGCTGGATCTATGACCAAGCAGTCAACTTAAACCTGAGAAGTGGACTTCTTCAGGTATGGGTGAATCAAACTAGAATTACAATTGAGTTAAATAATGGAGCACTCAAAGAACTAGAAAAGGCACGGACTCCTGGTCCCTCCAGGGGTACACATGAAGTTGACCATGCTGTTCTTGTCCAAGGCTATGTGATGCAGAAGAATGAAGATCTCAAAAAAGGAGTCAGAACCACAATGGAACTCCCTTCTTTTCCAAAGGCCAGAAGGAGGCAGCAACTAAGGGCAGATCAATCACTGAAGACTCTCCAGGCGAGAGACCAAAAGAATGCGCGAAGCAGAACAACTCAGCCGATGAAACAAATGTGGGTGCGAAAGGGCGAGCTGCCGACTGTAACCAAGTCGCAACAACGGTCTCAACTTTCTATTAGTAATCCACGACTTGATACTAATAAGAAGACTCCTAAAACCTCTGTTGAGAAAGTGAAATCTATTTGGGTACCCAAGAAGTTGATGAAGGCTAGGCCACAATCAAGACAAATTTGGGTGCCTAAGGCTTACTTGCGGGCTCAAATATCTATCCAGACACCACCCCCTGTACAACATGGTCCATCTCCTCTCACCTCTGATACTCATTCTTATACCTCACATACAAACACACATTCACCTGTAAGCACGAGAAGAATCATGTGGAAATGGATCCCTAAAAAGCCTCATTTCCAAGCCGATACCCTCACTGTGCTTTCAGGCCCTTCCACCAAACCACGACACAAAACCATACGTTGTGTCTGGCGTCCTAAGATGTGTGACAAACCCCCTGACCCTTCCTTGTAAATTCACGTCCAACTACTAACCACATCACTCAGACACCATAGCTTTCCATTTAAGCTCTTCTCTTCACTAACTGCACACACACTCATCGAGCACTCACTGACCCACTGACTCATCATCTACCTCATGTTAATGTTGTAACGGGGACAACAACGGTTTTATTCTGTCCATTACAATGTTAACACATGGTTCTATATTCTCACAGAACCAACAAGCAAGCAGTGCCATGGCAGAAGCTGGAGGTTCCAGTTCTCACGCCAGATCCAGCGCACAGATTGTGGATATAGAAACACTCCTCCTCGAACCACATCTCACCGAAAGACCGCAAGAACTTCAAGCTGTGCATGTGCTCCCAGTTCAGGATCCTCCTCAGGGACACACCTCTCAAGTGGGCAAACACGCTCATTGGTTGAGTGATGTTGCAGGACCAGTGGGTGATGGAACCTATTTTTGGGAAGCTGAATTGGAGTTTAATGGTAAATGGGGACGCTACCATTTTTTCACGTGCGAATTTGAGAGCTATCAGAATGCCGAAGTAATGCATTCGGTATGGACCAAAGCGGGCCTGGACAGTTATTTCAGGGCCCACTTACCGAAGCCAGATTTCTTACGTTGTTCTTATCTTATCAGTACCATCACTCCTAGCAGGGCCAAGGGAGGCGACAGCACTTTTGTGTTACCCTCACTGTTGCCAGGCCACGAACTTAAAAGATTCAAACTGACCCTCAATCTGGTACGAGAAGCATTGGACATGCATGGTATGCACATTCCTACTGAAAAGGAAACAATGGTTCCAGGCAGAATGAAACATAAAGATCTCAATAAGCTGAAGGATATGGTAGCAATGACACCGACCATCGCTCTTCACCTACGGACCGTCATGCAACATTTTGCTTTTCCAGCCCAGGAAAGATTCACCATGCCACCAAAGAAGATATGGTTTAGCTTGTATTTGGCAGAGACAGAAAACCTCCCTATCAACGTACCACATTAGATCATAGATCAGATCCACCTAGCCCATCAACGGTGGAACAAGAAGCAGAAAAATGTGCTCCACGGGTGTTGTGCTCTGACCAAAATAATCTATCGATGTCTAGCCTATGACGTGCCTATTCAGCGGGCACTCGTATGGTCCCGGGCCCAGGAGTTCCAGAGAAGGCTATCAGCGGCAGGTCCTCCATCAAAGAAGATGAGAGGGGGAGTCCAATTACCCTGCGCTCAACCAAGGGGAGCCACCACTACACCAGAGATTACCCCTCCCCAGACACGACGCATTAGACCATTCACCATTCGGCTACCAAGACCAAGTACAGAGGGACCCAATCTGGTGTTTCCACCCGTCCCATTAGACTTGGAATTTCCACAGGGCTTTACTCTCAATGATCTCACTGATGAAGAAGTGGCTAGACTGATCTACGACTCTAATCTCGAAACGGAAACAGAGCGAGCTCAGGAACCACAAACCCATACAACAACGTCAGCCCCCACCCGACCGCAAGTTGTAGAAGTCGACGTAGATGAACCAGAGACCAAACAAGAGGAAGAAGCCTACGAAGAACAAGAGTATGATGAACTTTCAGAGTTAGCAAGTGCCCCAGCGTATTCGGCACAAATAAAAAGACTATATCGAACCATGAAGCTAGTTCAAGAACAGCATAAAATGTCACTTGAAGCAGGCAAGAAACTCATGAACCAATTGCTGGCAGAGGAAGGTGTGGATGATATGTTCATCGAGTCCATCAACCTACATGCCGATGCAGTAGGATTGGATGAGGCCATTCATGAGGCAATGGCCTACATTCACCGATTTGAGAAAGGAGTTCTCGCCCGTCCCATGAGGTCCGGGAAACAAATTCATATCAACGTATCAGCACCAGGAAATACATCGCAAACAGACGAACATCAGGAAGCACCACTGTCACCACCCTCCCCACCTCTCACTACACAACTCACTCCACCACGTGACACTATCGCCACCACGTCCACTATCACCACAATCGTCATGGGAATTCCACTCTCTCCGGGAATCCAATTCGGGGGAGTCACTATGCCCACCTTCACCACTCTCTTCACTAACGTCACATCCACCCCACCCACGGTCCCCATCTACACGGTCACTCAAACATTTGACACTATGGAAACATCTCCTGCCACAGCACCACTCCCTTCCCCCATGCAACCTCCGTCCCCCATACCCCCTCCACCCACATCTCCACTTGACTCCACATCATTCACAACTCCCTTTCCCGTCCCCATTTCCCCTACATCTTCATCTCTCCCTGCATCATTTAATGTAAATAGTATATTTCTAGCTTTAAATCAATGTGTCTATCAACTTCAGAATGAGTATCGAGCTCTCGACGATCGTTATCATCAAGTGATCACTACCAATCAAAAACTTCAGAGCCGCCTCACAGCGATCGAGGAAGAAAATGCAGAACTCAACCAACGTTACACCACGCTCAAACATGCCCACCAAACACTCCTAGAAACTCCCCAACCATCACAACAGCCGGGCACCAAACAACTCGAGGCCTTGCTGGACGTATACCAAGCTGATAATCTCAGAGTCCGGCGTAACTTGGCACTCCTCAGAAAACACATGGCAGCCGCCCTTGAAGAGAACAAGAGACTGCAGCAGCAAAATGAAGCAAATCTAGAAGCAGCAATGGAAGGCTCTCCCCACGAAATTGATCCAGAGCAGTTTAAAGCCATACCCACAGAGACAATGAAGACCATCTTGGAAAGCTATGTAGATCTATTAGATGCTCATAATGAGTTGGAAAGGGAACGTGATGAGCTACGTGGCCAGCTCAAGGAACAGGAGGCTCCAACCAAGGTAATAGAACTGGCCTCGACTTCAGAGGAAGTGAAGGCATTGACAGAGCAAGTGGTTGAGCTCCAGAAAAAGTTACTAGAGTATGAAAGGCAACCCTCTCCAGTTATAGAACCTGAGCCAGAAGACTTGGTTCCCATTGAGGTAGATGATTCGTAAGAGGAACCATACGTTCCTATGCCAATGCCAAGAGGGCAACAAACCTCAGAGGGAATGGATACCTTAGAAGTGGAAGCACCTGAATGGCTTCAGTCATTAGAGAAGACAGCGAACACCCACGATGAACGAGTAGCAATACAAATCCAATCATTAGCCAAATTAGAAGACATTGTCATCAAGTCCGAATATTTCAGACGTATGTCCCATCACAGGTGGATAGGGACCAATGATGATCAGTATGTGCCATATTGCATATTATTGGCTGATTACAACGCAGAGATCCAACGACAATGTGGGAAGGCCCCCACCTTTGCCACCCAATTTGGCCCCGACGATATACCAGAGAGTGCAAAAAGAGGATCTATTCATCAACCCACTTGGAGGATCCGTCTCTTGGAGACTCATCCTGAAATGGTACGAACCTGGAATAACATGCCCCTCTTTATTAAGTACAATCCTTGTTATGCCCCACTCCTACGAAGATGCACATGGCCCAAATTCACCATTGCTGTCAAGAACATCAAGGGCTGTGCCAAGTGGCTAAATTATGTTTATTTAGCACCTCCACGAGGACCTCCCATGTTGAATAAATGCTCTGATGATGTCCCCAATTTTGGCTAACTTCTGCACGACTATCGATGTCGTCTTCTCAGAGATGAGTGCGCACGGAGATCGATGCCTCTTCCTGCCGCCCAGCCGCGTAGTCATCCTAATTAGTTACTCTCTCTATCCATAGTGATGAATCGTCCCCCACATGGCTTCACACATGGGTGCCACATGGCACTCATGTGTGAGCCCATGTAATAACAAATCTAAGAGGTGGTTCACACCTCTTCTGAGGGGTTCTCCATATTACATTTCCTTCCCCTTAAATCCATTTTTGTCCTCAAAAATGGTATTGGAAGGTGTAATAGAAGAGAGAACTAATAATGACACTACTCCCACTATATCCCCATGTATAGAAATACATGGTCCTGTCTCCGTGTTGTTTCCCCATATCCTTCCCCTTAAGAAAACTCTTGGGAAGGTAAACTGAAACTGGGAAACCGTCTCTGAAGGGTGCTAACCCGCTCCCATGTGGCATTATCTTCTGAACTATCTTTCCACTTTACTAGACACTCTTTATACAAGTGACTCCTCGTCCGTTTCTCTCGAGTGCGTAGTATGCTCTCTGGCTCATGTGGAATAGATTGAACAGAAATAGGCTCTACTACCTCACTATCTGGAATGAGGTTGTCAGATTCACCCAGCCTTTTCTTAAGCCGGCTAACATGAAAAACTGGATGGATTTGACTATTCTCTGGAAGTTGGAGCTGGTAAGCCATCTTTCCTATTCTCTTAAGTATTTGGAAGGGTCCACAATACCTAGGAGATAATTTTGGACAAGGTCCCGTCTTCATGGTTTCAGACCTAGATGGAACTCTAAGATAGACTTGTTCTCCTACCTCAAAGTTGATATCTCTTCTCTGAGGGTCAGCATAGGCTCTAGCCCTATCCTGAGCTTTCCTAATGCTGTCCTTAGCAAGTCTAAGCATATCATTCATTTCTTCCAAGAAGTCCTTTGCAGCTTGTACTTTTTCATTCTGCAAGCCAACTGCATAAGGAGCCCTTGGCTGAAACCCATACATAAGCATAAATGGACTATGCCCAGTGGAAGAGGCACTATTATATGCAAACTCTACTATAGGTAAGTACTCTTCCCAATTAGTTTGCCTTTCATTTACATATGCTCGAAGCATATCCTCTAGGATTTGGTTAACCCTTTCTGTTTGCCCATCCGACTGTGGATGCTCGGCCGTACTCATGCTAAGCTTTGTATCCAACCTTTTGAAAACCGCTCTCCAAAAGTGGCTAGTAAACTTCCTATCCCGATCAGAAACTATGTCTAAAGGAAGACTGTTGAGAGCAGTATGGGCACCCAAGGACTGACTAGACAAGGAAGCCAGGGAACCCAAGGATTGACGAGACAAGGAAGCCAACGGAGAGAGTCAGAACAAGGTGAAGGAGTAAGTAGACAAAGCAGTCGACGCAAATCTGGCAGATAGGCCCTTCAATTTTTCCAATCTACATCTTTTAACAGTGATTCTTATCACTAACAATCATTGTAAATACCATTTCATATTTTTGTAGCTCCATTTTGTGCAAGCCAAGGAGTCCTTGAGCTTGAGGAGCCTTAGAAGTACCTACATATCAATTTTCGTATTTTTTAGACTCCGTTTGAGCGTTCAAATTGGCCCTGGAACCTAATTTTTAACTAGGCCGGACACTAGGTCTGGACAGGGCCAAAAGCTAGTCAAAAACTATAAAAAGAGCTAGAGAGCTCATTTTTGGGGTTAGATTGTAATTGAAACAAACTTGTAAGAGCACTTTGAAAGTAATCTAAAAAAGCTCCATTGATCCTCACTCTTTGTCTTGCCTTGTGTGCGCGTGTGTGTGTATGTGTGTGCATGCTTGTGTGCTTCTCACTCACGCACTTGTGCCGCCACTTGCTCGAGGTCTTCATACCATCCTCACGTCTTCCCGGATTGACATTAAAGGAGGTGCTACTCATCATTGAGCTACACCAAATTTTGGCGCCGTTGCCGGGGATCGAGCTTTGAGGACGAGCGTGTGATGGTAAGACGTAGAGTTGACGCGTTGGAGTTGTAGGTATTTTCTTCACTCTCATAGATTTTCTTTTACTTTCTTCACCATCTCCATCACCATCATCATCATCACCACCTACCACCTCCATATCCGTCATCGCGAAAATTTCAGTTTTTTGACTATATCCCCACCTCCACCTCATTTCCCTCATTTCACTTGTGAGAGAGAGCAAGAGAGCGAATTTGCATGTGCTGCTTTTTGCATGTTTTCTGAGCTGTCTTGCAGGTACAGGTCACATCACCATCTCCAGCTTTCCGCGCAGGTACGGAACTCGACGAAACTGTCTCGCAGTCGCCGCCTTCTGTCCATCGCGATTGACAGAAATTTTCACTTGTTGGTAAATCTGAGTGCACCACAGTGGACTAGAGACCCTGCACACCACATTCCCACTGAAATTTTTGAAAATCTTGCAAAATTTCAGTCCATCGCGATTGACAGCCCTGTCCATCGCGACAGACTGCCTGTCCATCGCGATTGACTCAACCCCCTGTCCATCGCGACAGACTGCCTGTCCATCGCGATTGACTCAACCCCCTGTCCATCGCGACAGACTGCCTGTCCATCGCGATTGACTCAACCCCCTGTCCATCGCGACAGACTGCCTGTCCATCGCGATTGACTCAACCCCCTGTCCATCGCGACAGACTGCCTGTCCATCGCGATTGACTCAACCCCCTGTCCATCGCGACAGACTGCCTGTCCATCGCGATTGACTGAATTGGGTGTCCATCGCGACCGACTGAATTCTCTGTCCATCGCGATTGACTGAGTTGGGTGTCCATCGCGACCGACTGAATTCTCTGTCCATCGCGATTGACTGAGTGTCCATCGCGATTGACAGCCCTATCCATCGCGATTGACAGCCAATTTTAGCCAAATTTTTAGGGTTGTTAATTGAAAAGTTGGGCTAATTTTGGGCACAAATATTATGCTCTTGAGCACATGGGAAGGCTTAGGAAAACAACTTGGGGAAAACCTGTTGCACAGTGATCCTGTTTGAACCCTGTCGTAACCCTAGAACCCTGAACGGTCACAACTTTTTCATACGAGGTCCATTTTTTGAGCTCTAGGGCTTGTTGGAAAGCTCGTAGCATATACTACACGCCCTCAACTGTTTTTTATAAAGATAAAGCATTGATTTTCAGATAGGGCATCTTGAAGTTGACCATACCCAGGGGGATCAAAGTCAGGGGTCTTTTGAATTATTTTCCTAAAAGTCAGAATGCACATGTGTGTTTATGTTACATGAATGAAAGTGGTTGGTTTTGTCCTTTGAATATAAGCCTTGAGCTAACCGTGGATCTTTTATAGGTCATTTGAGAGCGGCTGAGAGCGTACAAAGCAAGGTTTCCTTGCAAGCTTGAGAACCGGGTTCTTGAGCACCATAAAGCAAGGGATCAACAAGTAAGGTTGGATTATTCTCAACTCCCTCTGTCATTTCCTAGCTCAAGCTAAGAACGAGTAGAGATAGGAGTAAGTCAGGGCGACGATAGGCAGTTATCAAGTTGAAGACTATTAAAGAACTCAAGTTCAAGCTAAAAACTTAGTTACTGTACTGTCGATAACCTAAAGGAAAAGAACCTAACGAGGAACGATCAATTGCAAGTGCGAAACAACATTCAAACATTCCTGACGACGTGATATCAGACAAGACCATAAACACAATAATTAACTAAAAAGAATCAAGTGACTGGTACCAATTAATCGGCAACGAGGTTGTACTCTGAGAAAAATTGGGCTAATCAGTTAGGCATATGAACCTTAGATCAGGACGACACCTAGCACGAGAGAGACAAAGCCTTAGGTCTTCAGAGGCTAGTGTCAATCACACTGCAAGGTCTTGGGCCCAGCAGTTGAGCCACCACTCATACTACCCTAGCTCTGAGACCAGTGAGTCAGAAATGTCTCAAGGCATGGAGAGACCTACGGGAAGTTCAGGTGTGCCTTATTTGTACAGGGTAGAAGGCCCTTACAAAACACAGCTGGAATATCTTAGGACCAACCGACTAGGTGCTAGCATCTATGAGGACGGCCTAGGAAGATCGGTGGTCCAGATTAAAAACCCTGACCAATCCATTGGACTAGAGCACCCAGCTGTCAAGTTTGAAAATGGTGCATACCTGGACAAAGAAGGAACTATATATGTAGTCACTAGTCACCCTGATAGGACCGATGACTTTGGGAATGTAATCTCAGAAGCGGACTTAGGTGACCTGGAGCAAGGGAACATGGGTGCGGAACCTAGAACCCCTCGAGGAAAATCAGTTCTCACTAGGATTATCACGCCTGAATGGGTCCCCCAAGACAACAAGAGCATAGAATTGCTCCTCAATCGAGAAACTGATGAAGCCTTTTGGAGGTATAAGTCTAATCAGCCGACAGACATAGGAAATATCATGGTCTATGAGTTTAAGGATCCGGACAGCCCAGGCAGAGCGACCTATTTAGATCATGCTTCAGAACGGATCTTTGTGGTGACAGAAAATGATAGGCATGCCTACACTTGGAAGGGTGAATTTATTTTCCCCCAACCAAGATCAAATGTATCCTATGGTCACCCTGGGGCTGGAACTTCCCAAGCTCATGGTACGCAAAGAGACAGAAGTAGAGATAGACCAGAAGTGAGTTTTGCCAACCCAGTGGGCAGAGAAAGAACGAGAACAGATACGAATAGGGTAGAACCTGAGATGCATAGAGCCCACAGGAACCAAAGAAATGTAGATGGATTCCCTCTGCCGAGGCCTAGAGAGCATACAAGAACTTTGAGACCCACCCAGCTAGTTAAGTCCATGAAGAATTACTTTGACGGCACAGGAGATCCCTATGATCATGTGGCAGAGTTCAAGCAAGTCTTGAGAGCTGAACAAGTGGAAGATCTGTTCACGCAGTACAATGCCTTCGGTCTAACCCTTAGGAACACAGCACTTACATGGTTTCAACCATTGGATGAGCGTCAGTTCAGGTGCATAGACCAACTCCTAGAGGCCTTCATTGTAGAGTTCTCTAAGAGTGGCATAAGGCACAATACCTCCTCATTGATTCACAGCTTCAAACAGACCCCCCAAGAGACTGTCAGACTTGCAGGAAGAAGATTTAGACAATATCTCGAAAGGTGCCCTATTTCGGAACTACCCACATCTGCTAAACAAGTAGCCTTATTCCTTGATGGATTGCTGAGTACAAAATTGAGATCCTATGTGTACCTGAAGGACCCTAGGACTATAGAAGAGTGTGTACGCATGTGCATTGACATTGAAGATAACCTAGGGGAAGAACTAGAGCTCTCCAAAATCTACAAAGATTCAGATAGTGCATCTAGTCACTCTTCCACGCAATCCACATCAATTGAGGAACTTGCCGAAAAGGTAGCTCAGAAATTAGGTGTCACTGGCAAACAAATCCCAAGGTTTGCCCCTGTGAAGAGGTGTTATACATGCGGTGGCGACCACATGGCAAATGTGTGTCCCATTATGGCTCAACCCCAAGTTAACCCTAGTAGCCAGTACTGCACCATAGAACGGAAGTACACAAACCACACCGCACAAGATTGCCCATACAACAAACAGGCAGTTAGGCAACCATACCCTCAGCCCTACCAACAAGGCAGATACCAGAACCAGTACCCTCCACCACCACAATATGTTAGACCCCAACAAACCTATCAGCAACCATATCAGGCCCAACAGAGACCTCTACCGGTACTAGCTCAGCAGCCTCCCAACCCCGCTAATGTGATTCCAGTGAAGTATGCTGTTGCAGAAGAAAACCTGAATAGAGCCATAGTACCAGTAACCCCATTGATCTCAGAAAGTGACCCGAGTGACCATAGCTTTGATTCTACACATGTCGATAGTCCCCAAGCTTATTACATGCAGTCTCCAGAACATGGTGAGTCATACTATAGTGAAGAACCAAGTGAACCTAGTTGGGAGTCGGATTACACGAACGTCATGTATGCAAACCCCAACCCTAGGCCTCAACCTAGGCAGGTACGACCACCTTTTCCTAGAGGACCATGCTACCGATGTCAGGGGGATCACTTCATTCGTGATTGTCCCTTACCTCCACCTCCACAAAATCAGTCAGTGACTATCCAAGGCTTCTGCCAAGATTGTGGAAAGGAACATCTCTTACGAGATTGCCCTAAGAACCCCAATAATATGCCAAAAATCACTCCTATCAATGTGATTGGTTTGGTTGTAGATTCCTCAGGAAGCGTCACTTCCACTGCACCAGTGCAGGTAGTCACTAGAGCTCAGGCATTGCAGCAAAACCAAGAGACAAGCCAGGAAAAGGGCCCAGAGGCTAGTGAAACCGAGAGCGTAACAAAGAAAAGGACTAGAGCATGGAAAGATAGTCGGGAAAGAATGAAAAGACAATGGGCAAAAAAGATAAAAGAACTTGAAGAAAGCATAAGAGAAACCAAAGCGAGGATAACTGAACTCACAGCTCAAACTCCCTCTCACATTACCCCGCCTCCACCACTCCCATCTCCATCCGACCCACCACCTCCCCCACCGCCTCATCAAATCCCACCAACCCCTAGAGTAGGATCAGTCCTAGCAGATACCACTCCTGAAGACCTAAACATGATGCTTAAAGCATATCAGGCCAGAATCCAAGAAGGGCCAACCATAACCGATCATGAAAAATGCTATCCTAGAGCCGAGCTAGAGCTTGAACGAACTAAGATTTGTGCCAAAATGGTGGAATTGGCTCAGACCATGTTTGAGGCCAGTCGCCTATTTAACATTTCTAGTTCGGCTAAGACGCAGTTACACTTTGATGGACTGCTGGAAAGAATAGAGAAGTTAATTGCACAATCAGAGAAGGAACCTGCCCCGCAACTAAAGGAGAGGGCAAGAGAACGGATAAGCCAGCCTCTTCAGGAAGCCCATGTGCCTCCTCAAGGAGCCTATCTTCCTCCCCAAAGGTCACAGGAGCCCTCCTCGAAAGCATATGTACCTCCACAGGTAACCCACATTCCTTCCCAGAGAGCGTATGAGCCTGTTCGGAAAAGTAATAGAATAAGTAATCCTCCCCAAGAAGCTTGTGCTCCAGCCATTTGCGAGAACGAGGAGAGAGTCAACAATAGAATCAGCCCTCCTTCACAGGTTGCTTATGCGCCCAATTCTACGGAGCCAGACACTTCTTCTTCTATGAATCGGTTTGCCCCAGACTTCCTACGAGAGATTCAAGAAGACAAATGGGATAACGAAAGCGAGGTCGTCCCTCCTTTTGAACTTGTGGACGATGCACACGACCAATTCCCACAAGACATCCCATCTATTTACGGGGAGCATGAGAGCGTTCAGTCTCACGAGAGATTGGACTTTGAGTCTAATTCCATACAGGAGCTACCCCACTTCACAGGCCCATGGGAAGCAAAGTCCACATGTATGAGAGCACCCACAGTCATGGTAAGGAACGACGACTCAGTCCTACCGAGGAACACGGAGGTAGTAACAAACACCAAGGTGCAACGCGATCTCACCTTGGAAGAGCTGTCTGAGGATAGACCAAACGCGCGGAAATATGTAGCTAGTCAAGTGACTGAAACTGCAAAACCTCGTTCCCGGGTAGGATCCCATAGGACAGTACCGGAAATTCCCTTGGATAAGATAGGAGATATGTGTGAAGGTGAAGAAGGGAACACCTACCTTCCCATCACCTATCAGGACTACACCACGAAGGCAATTTTGGACTCAGGTGCAGGAGTTGCAATTGCCACCACCTCCTTATGGAAGCGTTGGGGCAAGCCAGCACTCAGGCCGACGAGAATGAAATTGCAGATGGCCGATGGCCACATAGAGAGACCCCTAGGATTGCTAGAAGGAATAACTCTCACCACTTGTGGTGTCGAGTTTGAACATAGTTTTGCTATCTGTGACTTCAGTAAAAATCATGCCTATGAGATGATTTTGGGAAGGCCATTTATGCGACAATTGCAAGTGGTACAGGATTGGGGGACCAATTCTTTGTACCTGCAGCACTTAGGTGTTACAACCAAAGTCAATCTCAAGGATTATTCTCATAGAGATGTCCCTCCTATCCAATGGAATCCCATCCATAGAGTCAAAGATGATACAGAATCGGTGCATTCCCTAGGGTCTGGATCCTCATGGATGCATGAAGATACTCACTTATGGATGTGCAAGGTAGCAGTAGAAGAAGAGAAGAGAGAAAAGGCCAGAGAAATAGGTGCAAACGAAACCCATAGACCCATTCAAGACCCAGCCTATGCACCTGTAGTTTTCCCAGACGAGGAATTTGAACCCCATGGCTGGGCAGAAATTTTAGCAACAATGGACGTAGCCATCAATGAAGAACAATGGACACCTCACTGTGATGAGGATGGCTATGATATTTCAGTCTTCTCCATAGAGCCAATCATGGGAGAGGCAGTTTTAGAAGAATGCGAACCTAGCCCTGATGCATTTGAGGATGCAAGTGACTCCGATCTAGATTCAATCATTATGGACCCTCCATTTGCATCAGATGAAGAATATTTCCATGAAGTAGAATTTCAACCGCAGAAGCATGGAGAGGTTACAAATGATGTAAGATTAGCAACGCATATGACCCCTAAGGAAGAAGGAAAGAAACGAAAGAAGAGAGAAGCCTTACCAGAAGAGGAAGAATCTTTGTTTGAGGTCCCAGAAAATTTTAAGAAGTATGAGATAGATGACAGGAGAGTCATGATAAGAATGCCTAAACGAGAGGCACAATCAGGAGAGGCCTATGATAACAAAGAAACCACTAAGAAAATAGTAGTGGCCATAGAAGAAGGAGAGGAGAGATGCACGTATATAGGCCATGACTTGACAGAAGAAGAAGAGCAAGAGTTGATTGCCTTGCTAAGAGAATACAGAGATGTATTCGCTTGGAGTTACAAGGATTTGAAAGGTGTTGACCCGGACATATGCTCGCACACCATCCCCATGACCTCAGATGCCAAACCCTCTAAGCAAAAGCCTTATACATATAACGATAATTACGCTGCTAAGATCAAGGAAGAGATAGATAGACTGGTCGAAGCTGGATTTATCTATGAAATTGAGCACACTGAATGGGTATCCCCCATCGTAGTGGTGCCCAAGAAGAATGGCAAACTGCGTGTGTGCATTAACTTGAAAAAGGTTAATGCCGCCACGATTCGAGATAACTATCCGCTTCCCATCACAGAGCATCTCTTAGAAAGAGTGGCAGGCAAGGAAGTGTACAGCTTCCTTGATGGATTTTCGGGCTACAATCAAGTAGCCATAGCTCCAGAGGATCAGCATAAGACAGCCTTTGCCACAGAATGGGGCATTTTTGCTTTTAGAGTAATGCCATTTGGGCTTACCAATGCACCAGCTACCTTCCAGAGGTTGATGTGCCATGTGTTTAAGGAATTCCTGAGGAAGAGTTTAGAAGTCTATGTTGATGATCTTTGTGCTCATTCCAATGTTAGACAAACTCATATCCCGGAACTCAGACAGATCTTTGACAAATGTAGAGAATATCAAGTCTGCCTGAACCCAGAGAAGTGCGTTTTTATGGTCAGGCAAGGCAAGATTCTAGGACACATAGTGTCAAAGAATGGCATATCTACTGACGAGGAGAAAGTGAGAGCCATAGCAGAGCTACCTAGGCCAAAGAATGTCAAGGAAGTACAAGCTTTCATGGGGCATTGCGGTTATTATCGACGATTTATACACATGTATGCTGTCATTGCAAAGCCCATGTACGGACTTCTGACAAACTTTGAATGGACGGATGAATGCGAAAATTCCTTCCAAGAGCTTAAACGAAGATTATGTTCAGCACCAATCTTGACCACACCAGATTGGAGTAAGCCATTCCATGTTCATGTGGATGCATCCAATTATGCCATTGGATGTGTGCTCGCACAACCTACTGGTGAAGGTAATATGGATCTTCCAATTGCCTATGCCAGTAGACAATTGAATGCGGCTGAACGGAATTACACCACTACAGAGCGCGAAGGATTAGGCATGGTTTATGCAGTCAAAAAATTTAGACACTATTTGCTTGCAAATAAGTTTAAATTTTTTACTGATCATCAGGCATTGTTGTACTTAGTAAACAAGCCATGCAATACGGGAAGATTAGTAAGATGGTTTCTCCTGCTAATGGAATACGACTTCGAGGTTGTGGTAAGGAAAGGTAGGACTCACTTACGAGCTGATCATCTCTCTAGGCTCACATCGGGAGAAGCCCCACAAGGAGTATCAGATGACCTTCCTGATGCTTACTTGTTTAATCTGGAAGTTGTACCGCAGTGGGCTAAGCCATTGGTACCAGTATTGACATACGGGCCTAACCATCCTGTAGTAAACACACGGAATAGAGAGGTTGTAAAAGCCCAAAAGTATCACATCATGGCCGGAAGCATGTACAAGCACACAGATCAAGGGATCTTGGCTTGTTGCGTAGAAGAGGATGAGTACGCTAAATGGTTGCAATTAGCACATGTAGGTGCATTAGAGCAACACCATTCAAAACAACGAACTTTACAGACTCTAAAAAGATTCGGAGTGCACTGGCCAACTATGGAAGCTGATGTCCAAAAGTTGTGCAAGGAATGCCCAATCTGTTGCACTAAACCACCTGTGGAACATGCCACTCTCTATCAAGTCTCCATTGCGCCAGATTGGAGTGAACCTCTAGTATCATTCTTGAGGACAAACACATTCCCTCCAGACATGACTCTAGCTAGGAAAAGGAGTTTAGAACAAGAAGCCCAGGATTATTCACTCATTGGTGATAATCTATATAAGCGTGGTAAAGATGGTTATCTGAGGCTATGTGTCCATGAAAGTGAGTATCTTCAGATCTTGGAAACTGCTCACCAAGGTGTAGCAGGAGGACACTTTGGACCGGATCGGGTGATCAAGGCAATCCTATTTGCGGGCTTTTGGTGGCCTACCCTTCACATGGATGCACATACCTATGTGAAACGGTGTGATGTCTGTCAGAGGACTCAGTATCCTATACGCAAAGATGAGATGCCACTGAAACCTATGATGGGTGGACGTGCATTTTCTAAGTGGGGAATAGACTTCGTAGGTCCTATTAATCCCCCAGCCAAAGGTTCTCATGCGGAATACATCATTGTGGCAACAGATTATCTCACCAAGTGGGTAGAGGTAAAGGCTACGACCAAGAACGATGCTCAAACAACTGCCAAATTCTTGTTTGAGAATGTATTCACGAGATATGGGCTACCTATAGAGCTTGTAAGCGATAGAGGCACTCATTTCTTGAACGAAGTGATTGAAAATCTGCTCCAAGAATTCTTGGTAATACACAAGAAGTCTGCCCCTTATCACCCTCAAGCTAATGGTCAGGCTGAGAGCACTAATAAGATTTTATGCAATGTACTGACAAAATTAGTGAACACTAAACGCTCTGACTGGGACAAACAGCTACACCATGCTGTTTGGGCATACCGAGTTGCCTACAAAACGGTACTCCAAGCCACCCCCTTTCAGATGGTATTTGGCCAAAACGCTGTGTTACCCTTGGACTTCCTGATTCCTACATTGAGAGTAGCACAAGAGCACGAATGGACAGGTCATGAGCTCTCCTCTAGAATTTTTGACCTTGAACGATTAGGAGAAACAAGACTGAGAGCTGCTGCAGGCATATATGCTGCCAAGAAGAGGCAGAAGGCATACTTTGACGCCCACGTAAAGGATAAGGGTTTGAAAGCAGGAGATCTAGTCTTAGTCTATACACTAAAACAACACGCGAGGAAGCTAGAAAAGAGAGGCTACGGACCTATGATCATCAATAGGATCTCCACGAGTGGAGCAGTACAATTAGCCACGTTAGAGGGTAATGTTCTCCCTAATTATATTAGCGGATGCAGAGTCAAGTTGTATCAGGAACCACTCACAGAGGAAATGCTCAGCCGACTCAACACTGCTAAGAAACGCAAAGAGGAAGAGAAGCGAATTAGAGAAGAAGCTCAAGCAGAAGCTTTAGAACGCATCAGAAGGATGAAATTACGAAGGCAAGGTAGAGAGCAGTCTAGGACTGATGACTATGCAGACCAAGGATATCATATGGCAATGTGTGAAGTTGCAGGAACCAGCTCACCTAGGATAACGGATCGACGTCCTTTCGTAACCCTAGAAATAGGACAAGAAAAGACTGCAAGGACTGTAAAAGCCTTGATTGACTCAGGTGCCGCCACTAGTGCTGTTAGAGTGTCTTACTGTCAAGAGTTACAGTTAACTGTCAATCCTGTGGAAGCATATCTCATAGGATTGGGAGGCGTGGAAACCCCTTGCATGGGCGAGGTGGAACTTCCCCTCTACATTCATGATGAGGCAATGACAGTTAAAGCACTAGTGTGTCAAGATGAGGATCTCACTGAACCTCTTGTCTTGGGTCAAGACTGGATCTATGACCAAGCAGTCAACTTAAACCTAAGAAGTGGACTTCTTCACGTATGGGTCAATCATAGTCGAATTACAATAGAGTTGGATAAAGGAACACTCAAGGAACTAGGAAAGGCACGGACTCCTGGTCCCTCCAGGGGTACACATGAAGATGACCATGCTGTTCTTGTTCAAAACCCTGTGTTGCAGAGGAATAATATTTGCAAAAAAGGAGTCAGGGATGCAACGGAACTCCCTTCTTTTCCAAGGGCCAGAAGGAGGCAACGACCAAAGGTGGAGCAAAGGCAAAAGAAGCAGAGTACTACCTATGCCCGACATCAAAAGAACCTGCGCAGCAGAATGTTCCAACAAGTGAACCAAGTGTGGGTGCGAAAAGGCGAAC
The DNA here is from genome assembly GCA_020310875.1 of Ceratopteris richardii. Lineage (NCBI taxonomy): Eukaryota > Viridiplantae > Streptophyta > Polypodiopsida > Polypodiales > Pteridaceae > Ceratopteris > Ceratopteris richardii. The sequence continues at coordinate 146,638,759 of CM035432.1, forward strand.
ACCCGGTTGCAACCACGCCAACAGAACGGGGGAAGCCTCTTATTAATAACCATCGACACGTCACTAATAAGAGGTCGTCCGGAAATTCTTCGGCTAAAGTGAAATCTATTTGGGTGCCCAAAAGGTCGATGAAGGCTAGCCCACAATCAAGACAAATTTGGGTGCCTAAGGCTTGTTTGCGGGCTCAGATAGCTATACCAAGAACACACTCTACACAGCATGATCTATTCACTCGCACAGCCTACATCCACTCACCTTCAACATCAAGGCACATGAACACGAACAGAATCAGTTGTAAATGGGCCCCTAAGAGGCCTCAGGTTAAAGCTGACACACCTAGAAAGCTCTCGAGAATCTCTACGGAACCACGAGTAAAACCCATCCACTGCCTTTGGCAGCCCAAGACTTGTAACAAACCCCCTGACCCTATTGTAAATCCATGACCACCTACTAACCGCTTCTCATCAATTCGCTTCAGCTCTTAGGTCTACCTAACTCCTAACTACACACACCAGCACCGAGCACTTATTAACTACTAACCACTCCAGAACTTTAAGTTAATATTGTAATGAGGGACACCATGTCATTTTTGTGTCCATTGCAATGTTAACGTTTATTCATATATTCTCACAGAATCAGCTACGACATTTTCAACATGGCGGAGGCAGCAGGAACTAGCTCTCACACAGAAACAAACCCGCAAGTGGTGGACTTGGACAGTTTACCCGTTTTGCCTGAGACAGTTGAAAGACCAGAAGAGTTGCAGGCCGTCAAAATCATACCTATTGCGGACCCTCCGCGTGGTCACACCATGCCCGTGGGAAAGACTTCACACTGGTTTACCGAGGTAGCAGGACCTTTGGGGGAAGGAACGTATCTATGGGAATCAGAGTTGGACTACAATGGAAAGCAAGGCAGATACCATTTCTTTACAAGAGAATTTGAGAAATTACAAAATGCGGAAAGTCTACGTCCGATATGGGAAAAAGCCGGATTGAGTGCCTATTTCAGTGCCCGACTCCCAAAACCTGACTTCATGCGATGCTATTATCTCATCAACACCTTGACTCCAAATCCGAACCTAAAAGGTGCAAGCTCATTTGTGATTCCATCTCTGACAAAGGGGAATGAGCTCAAAAGGTTTAGACTATCAAACAATTTGGTGAGAGAAGCTCTGGATATGCGCGGCATGCATATTCCTACAGAAAAGGAAACCCTAGTACCGGATTACATGAAGAATCGAAGTCTCACCAAGCTCAAGGACATGGTATCCATGACGCCTAATATTGCCATACACCTTCGTATGTGCATGCAACACTTTGCTTTCCCGGCGCAGGATAGATTCACCATGCCGCACAAGAAGATTTGGTTTAGCCTGTATCTGGCAGAAACACAGAGCCTCACCATCAACCTACCCCACTGGATAATTGATCAGATACACTTAGCTCACAAACGCTGGCCACGGAAACAGGTTTTATATGGTTGCTGTGCTCTGACAAGAATCATTTATAGGTGTTTGGCTTATGACATTCCAATCCAACGAGCCCTGATGTGGAATCGGGTAGATCAGTTCCGAGGCAGGACATCCACTGGACCCCCTTCTAAGAAGATGAGAGGCACGGTCCAAGTCCCATGTGCTCAGCCACGTGGAGCCACCCTAACACCAGAGGTCACCCCGCCACCCCGAAGAGTCCGACCATTCACACTCCGGCTTCCAAGACGCAGCACCGATGGTTCCACTTTGCTATTTCCTCCTATCCCAACGGATCTCGAATTTCCTAGTGGTGCAGCTTTGGAAGAACTCACTAATGAAGACTTCGAACAACTACTACAAGATGTCGAGCTGGAGACAGCAGAGGCACAACAAGTGGAAAATGTACAAACGCAGGCCACAACCTCCCAAGCCCCCGTCACCCCTGTTGAAGTGGAGGAAGAAGATGACGGAGATGAGGAGCAGGAGGATGATGAGGAGGAATATGATCAAGAGCAACAAGAGGAGCAACAAGAGGTGCCAGAACTTGTAGGTGCACCTGCATATACAGCTCAACTAAGAAGGCTATACGACACTATCAAAGCAGTACAAGAAAGGCATCAGCTCTCTCTGGTATCCGGCCAAGCTTTGATGCAAGAAATGCTATCAGATGAAGGAGTGGACCAACATTTCATTGACACCCTCAAATTAGTGTCAGACTCTTTAGGAGTTCCAGAGGCTGTCCACACCGCAGTCCGCCAGTCCGTAAGGTATGACAAACGCAGAGTGGACACGTTACCACGAGCAGGTAAGACTATCAGGATACCCGTCACAGAACCAGTACCTATTGAGACCACAGCAACTCCCACAACCACCACTGATCTCTCCGCTGAAACCTTCGTTCAGACATCACCCATCTCACCCCAGTGTCCTCCATCACCACCTTCTCCGCCCCCACCACCACCTCCCACCCTGGAAGAAACGACAGTCATCACCTCTACCTCCACTTATAATCCATCCTCATTCAAATCATTCTCATTTCGAGAACCCACCTCACAAGACACCCTCTTCTCCTTCGTCACCAATCCCTTGTACACTTCGTCCCATCTATCCGCTGAACCCATGACTGGCCATCCCATAATTACCAGCGTAGTTGGAAACCCAGCACCCACGGAAGGAACCCTGTGTTTCCCGACCTACCCCCCAATACGAGTACCTCCATTCCATAACCCTCACTTCCCAGCTGGCCCCTACACCTCTTTCAACCGGACCTCACCACCACAATACCCGTCCTTTGTGGAGCAGTTCTTCCGCTCTCCCATGTTTCAAAGGCACCTTCCTCCGATGTTCGCAACGACATCAATTTACACGGACACCACACTCACTTCACCTACCATACCCACCTATATGGTAGCCCCTGAACACACCACCTTGTCTGATCCAATGGACATTTCACCAACCACAGCACCTCTCCCCACGATTTCCCCACCTTCCCCTCCCTTGCCCCCCACCTCACCACTCACATCATTGGCACACACAGCATTCACTACCCCCCTAACCAATCCCACCTCCTCTGCATTTCAAACTTTTCCCCTTGCATCTCATAATGTAAATAGCACGTTCGACACATTACTTCAGTGTGCAAATCAGCTACAACAAGACTTCCATCAATTGGAAGAACGCAATGCTGCCCTCCAGGCAGAATCTCAACGTTTCCAAGCTAGAGTCACCACTCTTGAAGCTGACTACCTGACGCTCCTAGACGAGCATACCACACTACAGCAGGCTCACTCCGAATTGGAATCAAAGGCATCAACTGTAGATGACCAAGCAGTTAAGGAGCTAGAAACAGTGCTTCAAGCGCAAATGATATCTAATGCTACGCTCAGACGCAACATTGGGCTATTAAGAAAGCATATGGCCGCAGCACTAGAGGAAAACAAACGACTCCAACAACAAAATCAGGACAACTTTGAAGCGGCTATGGAAGGAACCGTAGGAGCAACCATTAGCCCTACCAGATATAGAGCAGTTCCATCAGAGGACATCCGCATTTTACTTGAGGATCATGCAAATTTCCTGGAGTCATATGAGAAACTAGAGACTGAATGTGCCGATCTAAAGAAACAGTTAGCCAGTGTACCCACTGCTCAACAGGAACCGGTAATCTTGCAACAATCTACAGAAGAAATGGAGACCCTTCGGAAACAGGTGGCAGAACTCCAAGCACGCCTCCTACCATATGAACGACCACCCTCGCCCATTGAAGAACCAGAACCTGAAACAGTAGTGGAAATCCCCGTCGAGGACAGCTACGAAGAGCCCTACGAGCCTATGCCGACGCCTGGTGGTCGAACTACAGAAGAAGGACAAGACACATTAGAAATTCAAGTTCCAGATTGGGTCAGAAGGGTCGAGAAAGTGGGTAAGACACATGATGATCGTGTGGCCGTGCAAATGCAATCTCTCACGAATCTGGAAGAAACGGTTCTTCGGTCTTCCTACTTTCAACAATTATCCCATCAACGGTTAATCACAACATCAGAAGCGCAATACATGCCTTATTTTGTCTTACTACATGATTATAATGCAGAAGTCAAAAGACATACAGGGAAGGAGCCCACATTCGCTACTCAATTTGAGATAGGGGATTTACCGACCGATGCACGTGCTGGCTCGATTTTCCAACCTAATTGGCGTGCACGTTTACTCACCGATTACCCTGAGATGATGAGTACCTGGGCTACCATGCCACTCTATATCAAGTATAACCCATGCTATTGTCCAGTGGTACGTCGCAGATCCTGGCAAGCATTTGCAATCAAGGTACGCAACAATAAAGAGTGCTCCGCTTGGGTTAACTACCCGTATTTTGCTCCCCCTCGAGGACCTCCAACCGTAGCCTACATGATATCGACCATTCGCCACTGGTCTACACGCCTAAATAATGTACCTGATATAGCAGCGAAAATGTGTATGAAGATATTTGAGCTCATGACCATTGTCTTCAAAACCTTTCGGAATGTCCAAGCTCCATACATCTCCGCTCCTGGATTCGCTCAAGGCAACAAGGATTTAGTCTACGACATGAGCCAAACCCCCTCGGTCACTGTTATCTTTGCTTGGCATGCACGAATCAAGTACTTGCCCGCATGCTTCAAGCAAACATTTGAGGAAATGTTCTCTACGGGCTTCTGGGAATACAATTCCGAAATTTTCATTCCCAGACCCACAAATTTGCTACATCTATTTGCAGTAGAACAAGCGATCCATGCAGATCAGTTACGTCTGCCACATCCGGATGTTCCAGGACCAATCGATTGGGATCGTATGATGACAGATTTGGCCAGAGGACTACGCTTACAAGAACATCAGCTTGCCACTCAGGTTGTGGAATATTACATCCAACACCCCCAGCAACAAGGGTCTGTCAGGGACGACAGACGCGAGAGAGGGGGGGGTGTTGAGAGCAGTATGGGCACCCAAGGACTGACTAGACAAGGAAGCCAGGGAACCCAAGGATTGACGAGACAAGGAAGCCAACGGAGAGAGTCAGAACAAGGTGAAGGAGTAAGTAGACAAAGCAGTCGACGCAAATCTGGCAGATAGGCCCTTCAATTTTTCCAATCTACATCTTTTAACAGTGATTCTTATCACTAACAATCATTGTAAATACCATTTCATATTTTTGTAGCTCCATTTTGTGCAAGCCAAGGAGTCCTTGAGCTTGAGGAGCCTTAGAAGTACCTACATATCAATTTTCGTATTTTTTAGACTCCGTTTGAGCCTTCAAATTGGCCCTGGAACCTAATTTTTAACTAGGCCGGACACTAGGTCTGGACAGGGCCAAAAGCTAGTCAAAAACTATAAAAAGAGCTAGAGAGCTCATTTTTGGGGTTAGATTGTAATTGAAACAAACTTGTAAGAGCACTTTGAAAGTAATCTAAAAAAGCTCCATTGATCCTCACTCTTTGTCTTGCCTTGTGTGCGCGTGTGTGTGTATGTGTGTGCATGCTTGTGTGCTTCTCACTCACGCACTTGTGCCGCCACTTGCTCGAGGTCTTCATACCATCCTCACGTCTTCCCGGATTGACATTAAAGGAGGTGCTACTCATCATTGAGCTACAAAGACCATATAACCGGTATAGGTTCTCTACAAAGAGTCTAGCCAACTCAGGTGTCTTCACTGTAGTATGTGTTGGAATAAACCTAGCCATTTTGGTTAACCTATCCACAATTACCCAGACCGAGTCGTGCCCTCTCTGTGTCTTAGGTAAACCGACTATAAAGTCCATGGAGATACTCTCCCACTTCCCATTGGGAATATCTCAGCTTTGTTGACCTGGCATTTATTGCACTTAAGCACATACTCTAGGACGTCCTTATGAAGTCCAGGCCAATAAAACTGCCTCTTAACAAGATCATAAGTCTTGTTAACTCTTGGGTGTCCCGCACTAGGTGTGTCATGACACTCATATAAAATATGCCGTCTCAACTCAGTATTTCTAGGGACACACACCTTACCTTTATATAACAGATATCCATCTTGGACACTGTAATTCTTCCACTTGAATCCTTCTTGAGTACCCGTCGATACTCCATCCTCACTGGAAACCCGTATATGACGATCCCCATTCTCTATGGCTTCCGAAATCTCGGAATATGCAGGATCAAGCCTACATTTCCCTCTAATAGATTCAAGTAGCTCACTAGTGATCTGAGTAAAACTCAGTCCATTGAGCATAGGCATGCGGCTAAGTGAATCAGCCACCACATTAAACTTTCCCTTCCTATACCTAAGCTCATAATCAAACTCTTGAAGGGTCTCTGCCCATCGGGCCTTACGACCTTTAAGGTCTGTTTGATTAGAGAGCCACTTAATGCTCTCTTGATCAAACACTATCGTAACTTTGGCACCATATAAATAATGACGCCACTTCTTCAAAGCATGGACTATTGCATACAACTCCTTCTCATAGACGGAGTAATTCCTTTGAGCCGGTTCTAGTTTCTTGCTCTCAAAAGCTAATGGTCGACCATCCTGTACTAAAACCGCTCCTATAGCAAAATCACTCGCGTCAGTCTCAACCACAAATGGTTTATTGGGATCTGCTATATGTAAAAGTGGAGCTGTAGCAATTGCTACCTTCAACTTTTCCATACTTTGCTTCTGTTCGTCTCCCCAATGAAAGGCTTTCCCTTTCCCTTTAAGCTGTTCCGTCATTGGGACAGCAATTTTGGCATAGTTCTTAATGAATCTTCGATAGAAACCTGATAAACCTAGGAAGATCTGCAGCTCCTCCAGGTTCCGTGGATGTGGCCATTCCATAATAGCCCTTACTTTTTCAGGATCCATTTGGATTCCATCTTGGGAGACTATATGCCCAAGGTACCTAACCTCTGTCTTGAAAAATTCACACTTTGACTCCTTAGCAAAGAGCGAATTTTCCCTTAGCACTTGAAATACTTTTCTCAAGTGTTCCAAGTGCTCCTGTTCTGATGCACTATAGATCAGAATGTCATCTAAAAAGTCTACTACAAAGTGTCCTAGATAAGGTCGTAAAACACTATTCACGAGTTTCATGAAAGTGGCAGGAGCATTGGTGAGACCAAAAGGCATCACCAAAAACTCATAATGCCCATATCTAGTCCTAAATGCAGTCTTAGGGACATCCTCTGCCCTAATTCTGATCTGATGATATCCTGATCTAAGGTCAAGCTTGGTAAAGTACCGAGCTTGATGTAACTGATCAAATAGATCTTCCAACCTAGGCATTGGAAATCTATTTTTGATAGTTACCTTATTAAGTGCTCTATAATCTATACATAGTCTCATAGAGCCATCTTTCTTTTTAACTAGGAGCATTGGCGATGCCCATGGTGAGTTACTAGGTTTGATGAAGCCTTTATCTAAATAATCCTGCAATTGCTTCTCAACCTCCTCATGCTGAGAAACACTAAGCCTATAAGGTGGTCTACAAATAGGGTTAGTGTTAGTAACAACTTCTATGGCATGGTCAATGTCGCCTCTCTCAGGTGGTAACCCTCTAGGTAAGTCAGTGGGAAAAACATCTCTGTATTCAAACATAAGATCCTTAAAACTTTTAACTACACACTCTTGCAAAAAAGAATAGTAGAAAGTCCTGTTCATATTTACATTCAAAGCATGAAAATATACATCAGATGAGCTGTCTGTACAATGCTCCATATCATGACTATACAATAAAAGCATATCCTGTACATGCTGTGAACAACAGAGACTATACAACTCTAATGATGAGATGAGAGGTGCACTAGGTACATCTCTCTCTCCCTGAATATAAACTTTACTTACATTCTTTTCAAACTCGAGTGTGTTATTTTGATAGCTGCGTTTAAGTGTATCTCCCAACCCCCATAGCCACTCTCTTCCTAAGGCTAGATCTGTCCTCTCCATGTTCATAATTTGGAAGTCCATATGATCTGTATAATCCTGCATCTTGACTTCCAAATTGGATACCATAGTATCCCATATTCTTTTATCTTGCCCTTGCATCATAGATACAATGTATTTATGTGCACTAGGCTGTTGGGGAATCTTCAATTTCTTGACCAAAGCATAGTTTATGAAATTATGAGTGGCGGAATCATCTATCATGACTCGCACCCTGGTCCCGTATACACTACCATGTAGCTTGACCAAGTCATGTGGTCCAAACTGCGGTGACCACAATGACTGAGTCAAACAACACGTGTGCTCTATATCCTCGTGCATCACCTCCACTCCCTTGCAGCTAGAGCTACCATGAATGGGAAGGGTCTGCACTAGGTGGACCGCCTTTTTGCCCCTTCCAGGAGCCGTACTAGACTCTGGTCCTTTCTTCTTTTCTTCCCCCTTCTTGAGTGGACAGTTCCACTGCGAGTGGCTAGGGGATAGGCACCTAAAACACAGGTTCTCTCTTTTGGCCTTCTCAAACTGGTCTGTGGATAGCTTAGGCCCTTGTGATCTTTGTTTTTTAATAAAAACTTTGTTTTTCCCAAAAGGCAACTTCTTCTTAAATTTAGTGGTGCTAAGAGGTTTAAGGGGCTGATCCGTCTCCATAGGAGTATACTGAGGACGGTTATGGTTCTCATATATCTGTGCATATTTGATCACCTCCTCAAACGTCTTAGGCGCATTCCTTCTGACTTCCCTCTTTATGGCTTTATCCAAGCCCCTAACAAACCCTCTGGTCTTCTGAAAATCATCTAGACCCTTAAGCTTCAAAGTGATCTCTCTATAGTGGGATAGATAGACTGAAAGAGGCCTGCCTCTTTGAGTAATCCTATCCCACTCATCCCAATTCCTCTCCTCTTCATTTTCAGGAAGAAACTCTTTTAGGAAAAGAGTCTCAAACTGAGTCCAGTCACTAGGGATAGAGTTCGCCTCCTTAAGACTCATCCACCACTTATAAGCACGCGGGCCGAGGGAGAGACTCACCTCTAGCACACGATACTCAGGTGGGGTGCCCTTCAATTGATGCAAATCATGCCACTTTTGTAAAAAAGTGTAGATTGCATCCTTATTCCTGTCTCGGTCATCCCCCGTGAAGGTTGGTGGCTTTAAGTCTTTCAGGAGGGGAGCTTCCCTAGAGCTCTCTCCTTTATGCTTACTAGGAAGAGAAGTCTCTTTCCTAGTAATCTCTAGAGGAATGGTAGGAGTCTCTCTTTCCTTCCTAGCTAGGAAAGAGGTGACACTAGTCTCAAGGGAGATCATTTGAGACTTAAGTTGCTGTATAAGAGATGTAATGCTACCCAAATCTTTCTCTAACTTAAGGGTTTGCTCTTTCAAGTCAATGAATTGGTCACGAGTGACAAATTCATCTATAAGCTCTTCGTAAGTATACTCTTGCTGTGAAGGCTCTTTTTCTTCTAAATTCTCTTCTATTTCTTGTCCTAACTCTACTTCTTCCATCCTAGCATCCTGATCCTCTAGTTGCTCTCTAGGTGGAGAAGTGGTCTCAACTACTTGTTTGCCTTTAGTTTCCATGTTTAAGTACCCTTCCCCCGTTTGCTAACTAGAGAGTATAAAAATGAATGGAAGTAGAGTTTAAATATGCAAGAAGAAGAGAGATATAACACAAGAACACTTCCCTGATACAAAGTAGAGTTGCGGAAGCTAAATCCAAGTGGTCTTTGATGCTTCAAGCCGCTGATTTTGATTCCTCACCAGTCCCAAAAGAAAATTGGAAATGTCCGCTTGGTCCAGGGAGGTTCTAGACACCATAAACCATCCAAAATAACACCAAAAGTGCGTAGGAAAAACCCCAAACGGGCAAACTGAGTGCAACTGAACAATTTCAGAGATTTTTCAATCCTCGCCAGTCCACAAATTGTTGCCCAGCACCTGCACTTCAAGAATTTGAGACAATTCCAAGTGAAAAAATTGGATTTGGAGTCCGGATGAAGAAAAACTAGGCCCGGGAGTGGCCGCCTAGTTCCTGCTGAAGCGCTGCATAGAGATTTTGGTAGGGCAAATCTCTTCCAAATCCAACACCGATGGTCTTTGAGTGAAGCTTGAAAGCGTAGCTTCGAAACGTGACCAAGATATTTGAAATCCGATATGGTATGAAGAAGATATGGTCCGGAAAAGTGAGGTATGTCACCGGTGGGAAGTGAAAAGCTTTATCTTCATGAATAGATGGGTTTGGAAAGCTCAAAACTGAGGAATGAAAGCTTCTTTCACCAAACCAACACCCCCATCCCAAAGCCACAGCCCATAATACATATGTACATCCTCATTTGATCAACATCTTGATCCACAATATCAATTTTGTTCTTCAAATTCCCCACAAAAAAAACTCGAATTTCACCTATCTTCAACTTGAATTGGAATGGCTTCGAAAATCTCTGAACTGTCAACGAAGGGGACTTTTATCCCACATACGCGCGCAACAGTCGGAGGAGGTCCCTATAAAGCCAAGAGCATAAGATGCTCTATTCCATCTTGGAGTGGGGAGGGAGGAGCAAGGCCCCCCCCGTGGGCTGGCGGACGCCTGCGGGCTCCTCTCTGCGGGCGGCGGCGGTTAGTGCCTCGTTTGGTGTGCCTGTGGGCCGTTACTCGCGCGTGCGGCATCTGCTGGCGCTGTCCTGCGTCTGCTGTAGCTGTCCTGCTCCGATACCAGTGTTGAATAAATGCTCCGATGATGTCCCCAATTTTGGCTAACTTCTGCACGACTATCGATGTCGACTTCTCAGAGATGAGTGCGCACGGAGATCGATGCCTCTTCCTGCCGCCCAGCCGCGTAGTCATCCTAATTAGTTACTCTCTCTATCCATAGTGATGAATCGTCCCCCACATGGCTTCACACATGGGTGCCACATGGCACTCATGTGTGAGCCCATGTAATAACAAATCTAAGAGGTGGTTCACACCTCTTCTGAGGGGTTCTCCATATTACATCCCACTGTAAATTACATGATTTCTACTATCAGACACTGGAGCACTCGACTACGCAATACACCCGATGTGATGGCACAAATGTGTATGAAAATATTTGAATTAATGCTGATCACGTTCAGGACATTTAAAAACATTAAGGATCCCCACTTCTCAGGAGCAGGATTCGTTACAGGCAACCAAGACCTAGTTTACGACATGAGCACCACCCCATCAATAGAAGTAATATATGCTTGGCACGCCAGAATAAAGTACCTCCCCGCTTGTTTTAAACAGACTTTCGAGGAGATGTTCATAATGGGATTCTAGGAATATCACTCAAAAATTTTTGTACCCAGGCCTTCACATCTCCTCCACTTATTCGCTGTGGAGAGAACCATACATTCAGAACAACTACGGGTGCCACACCCGGACGTACCAGGACCAGTGAATTGGGACGCATTATTAACAGATCTAGCACGGGGGCTCAGATTAGAAGAACATCACCTCGCTTCTGACGTCATCCAATACTACGTTCAACGAACATCTAGACAAGGGTCTGTCAGGGGCGACAGACGCGAGAGTGGGGGGGGTGTTGGCAGCAGCCAAGGAACCGAAGGAGCCACAAGACGAAGAGAGTCAGAGCGAAGGGACAGCACAAGCAGACATGGCAGTCAAAGAAGATCTGGCAAGTAGGCCATCTAAATTTTTCAGACATCAAGGAGTTGAGCACACAAGAAGAAAGAGCAAGTAGGGAGCTCAAAGGTATGTATGACAAATCAATAGAGAAAATCCCTACACAAATAGTGATTTTCATCACTAAAAACCATTGTAAATATCATTTCGTATTTTTGTAGCTCCATTTTGTGCAAGCCAAGGAGTCCTTGAGCTTGAGGAGCTTTAGAAGTATCTACCTGCCAATTTTCATATTTTTTAGATCTCGTTTGAGCCCTCTAATAAGCCCTGGAACCTAATTTTTAACTAGGCCGGACACTAGGTTTGAACAGGGCCAAAGCTAGTCAAAAACTATAAAAGGAGCTAGAGAGCTCATTTTTGAGGTTAGATTGTAATTGAAATGAACTTGTAAGAGCTTTTTGAAAGTAATCTAAGAACTCCATTGCTTCTCACTCTTTGTCTTGCCACGTGTGCGCGTGTGCGTGTATGTGTGTGCATGCTTGTGTGCTTCTCACTCACGCACTTGTGCCTCCACTTGCTCGAGGTCTTCATACCATCCTCATGTCTTCCCGGATTGACATTAAAGGAGGTGCTACTCATCACTGAGCTACAGTTGTGTAACCCTGATGAGTGATAGGGAGATAGGTGTTTCCTTCTTCTCCTTTGCTCATGTCTCCTATCTTGTCCAAAGGTATTTCCGGTACTATTCTATGAGATCCTACCTGGGAACGAGGTTTTGACATGTCTGACACTTCCTTGGCTACGTGTTTCCACAATTCAGGCTTGACCTTGAGTAGCTCTTCTAAAGTGAGATTGCACTGCACTTTAGTATTCTTTACTACCTCTGTGTTCCTAGGTATGATTGAGTCTTCGTTTCTTATCATGACCGTCGATGCTCTCATACAAATGGACTTTACTTCCCACGGGCCTGTGAAATGGGGTAGTTCCTGTAAAGAATTAGACTCGAAGTCTAATCTCTCTTGAGATTGGGAACTCTCCTGCTCTCCATAAAGAGAAGGAATTTCTTGTGGGAATTGATCGTGCGTGTCATCCACAAGCTCAATTGGAGGAGGATCTTCGCTTTCTTTGGCCCATTTCTCTTCTTGAATTTCTCGTAGGAATTCTGGTGAATGCCGATTCATGGAAGAAGAGGTGTCTGGTTCAATGGAGCTAGGCACATAAGCTTCCCTGGGAGGAATGCTTATTCCATCATTTGCCCTATCCTTAGATTGGAAGTTGGCTCCTTTTCCAGACTTTTCAATTATCATCTCCAGTCTATCTAATAAACCATCAAAATGCAGTGGTGTTCTAGTGGAACTAGAGCAATTGAAGAGGCGGCTGGCCTCAAACATGGCTTGAGCCAATTCCACCATCTTGGCACACAACTTGGTTCGTTCAAGCTCTAGGTTAGCTCTAGGGTAGCATCTTTCATGATCCGTGACATTTGGCCCTTCTTGGATCCTGGCCTGATATGCTCTAAGCATCATATCTATGTCCTCAGGAGTGGGATCTGCGAAGATTGATCCTACACGGGGTGGTGGGTGGGTTACGTGTGGTAGATTAGAGGGTGGAGGAATGGAAGATGATGGGGATGGTGGTGGAGGTGATGTGTGAGAGTGCGTTTGAGATGTGATTTCTATGATCTTGGCTTTGGTCTCTCGCAGACTTTCCTCGAGTTTGCTCATCTTTCTTGCCCATTGCCTTTTCATACGTTCATGGCTATCTCTCCAAGCTCTTGTTCTCTTCTTATTCTGGCTCTCAGTCTCGCTAACCTCCGCATTCTTTTCTTGGCCTAAGTCTTGGTTTTGCTTAAGTGCCTGAGCTCTCGTGATGACTTGCACTGGAGTTGTGGAAGTCACACTTCCTGTGGAGTCTACCACCAACCCAATAACATTGATAGGAGCAATTTTTGGCATATTGGCGGGGTTCTTGGGGCACTCTCACAATAAATGCTCCTTCCCACAATCTGGACAAAAGCCTTGAATTGTCACAGATTGGGTTTGTGTGGGTGCAGGTAGAGGGCAATCACGAATGAGGTGATCTCACTGACATCGGAAGCATGGTCCTCTAGGAAATGAAGGTCTTATCTGCCTACGTTGAGGTCTAGAGTTGGGGTTTGTGTACATGACATTTGCATATTCTGGCTCCCAACTAGATTCACTCAGCTCTTCATAATAGTATGACTCACTATGCTCCGGTGACTGCATGTAGTAAGCCTGTGGGCTCTCGATATGTGTAGAGTCAAAACTATGATCACTGGGGTCACTTTCTAAAAGTGATGATGTCACTGGCACTAAAGCTCTATTTAAATTTTCTTGTGCAGTTGCATACTTCACTGGAATCACATTGGTGGGGGAAGGGGGTTGCTGCACTAGGACTGGTTGCGGTCTTTGTTGACCTTGATAGGGTGGTTGATAGGTTTGTTGGGGCCTAGCATACTGTTGTTGTGGGTACTAATTAGGGTACTTTCCTTGTTGTGGATATGGCTGAGGATAATTTTGTCTAACAGCTTGTTTGTTATATGGGCAGTCTTGTGCTGTGTGATTGGTGTACCTCCTTTCTATGGTGCAGTACTGGTTGTTGGGATTAACTTGGGGTTGAGCCATGATAGGGCACACATTAGCCATATGGTCTCCTCCACAAGTATAGCATCATTTTCCTGGGGCAAATCTAGGAATTTGCTTGCTAGAGACACCTAATTTCTGAGCTACCTTTTGTGTTAGATCCTCAATCGATGTGGATTGTGAGGAAATGAGGCTACTAGAACTATATGAATCTTTATAGATCTTTGAGAGCTCTAATTCCTCCCCTAGATTATCCTCAATGTCTATGCACATGCGTACGCACTCTTCTATGGATCTAGGGCCCTTCAAGTACACGTAGGATCTCAATTTGGTACTTAACAATCCGGCTAGAAATAAGGCCACTTGTTTGGCTGGAGTGGGTAACTCTGGAGCAGGGCATCTCTCTAGATATTGCCTAAACCTTCTTCCTGCGAGTCTCATTGTCTCTTGAGGTGTCTGCTTAAAGCTACATATCAGGGAGGATGTGTTATGCCCAATACCACTCTTGGAAAATTCAGTGATGAATGCTTCAAGCAGTTGATCTATACTTTTGTACTGATCTTGGTGCAGTGGTTGAAACCAATTCAATGCAGTGTTCTTGAGTGTTAGGCCAAAAGCATTGTATTGAGTGAACAAGTCTTCTACTTGTTCAGCTCTCAAAACTTGCCTAAACTCAGCTACATGGTCATACGTGTAAGACAATAGTTACGCAATATAACACAGGAGCAATAGCAGAGAAGATAACAGATATAGGAGAATCTCAACAATTTTCTACTAGCAGCAAGTACAAAGATGATGGCGTTGTCCACCCGTGCGCTCTCAAGGTAGAGCTTAAATGGTGATCTAGACAACTCTAGATAGGGAGATACAAGGTAGAGGTATGCTGGCTCAACTCGGTGTCTTAGGTAGTGCAGAAGTCATGTATATATAGGATCATGGGTGGCCTGCCATGGACGGCTATACATGGGCGGTAGAGCGTGGGCGGCCACCGCCCGCGTAATTGCCATATACGGCTTAGACTGGTTGAACCGACCTAACAAATATAAATGATTTCTGACTCCGACAGGGAATATTCCATGGAATATTCCCTTTACCGTCGCGCCGGGGGCGCTACCCCCGGACCCCCACCAGGGGGCCCGCTGGCCCCCTGGGACCCCCCAGCCAGGGGGCCCGCTGGCCCCCTTGGACCCCCCAGCCGGGGCTGCTCACCGCTGCCCCGGACCCCAAAATTGGGGACCCTGATAACTCCCTTTCCTTATAATATCTTACATGGTCCAATATGACCTTCATCCAACATTCAAGTTGGGATTCCCATCAATTGGGTAATGCATGCTTGGCTTCTCCTCATAAAGGGGGCCTTACAAAATGCGCATACAATCATGAGGGGTAGACATTGATCATATACTAACACCCCCCCTCAATGTTTACCGATGATAAATCAAGTAGGTCTCGGTCCTATGCCCATCTGTTGAAGATGCTTGTTGAGCTGCTCTCTTCCAAGTGCTTTAGTGAATATGTCAGCACAATTTGCCTCTGTTGGGCAATATTCTAGCTCCACAATTTCATCTTCAATTAGCTCACGAATGTAATGGTACTGTACTTCTATGTGCTTGGTGCGAGCATGAAATACTGGGTTCTTTGCAATAGCCATACAACTTTGATTATCACACTTGAGTACAATTGGCATATTTGATGGAAAGCCTATATCTGCAAGAATTCTCCTTAACCAGACTGCCTCACAAGAAGCAAAACAAGCTGCTTTGTACTCTGGTTCAGTGGAGGAGAGTGCGAGAGTTGGTTGCTTCCTACTTACCCAAGAAAATATTCCTGAACCAAGTGAGAAACAATATCTAGAAACTGATTTTCTAGAATCACAATCTCCAGCCCAATCTGAATCACAATATCCTTGGAGTGTATCACCTGTGGTATACAAAATACCAAAATCCAAGGTTCCTGCAATGTACCTTAGAATTCGCATTCCAGCATTCCAGTGACTCTCCTTAGGTTTGTTGGAAAACCTGCTTAACACTCCAACAGCATAGCAAATGTCTGGTCTAGTGTTGCACAGAAAAATAAGACTTCCAACGAGCTTCCTATACTTCTTAGCATCTACATCAGGCATGTTATCATCCATAGATAGCTTATGATTTACCTCCATAGGTGTGCTAGTTGGTTTGCAGTCCATCATTCCAAATGCCTTGAGAATTTCTTTGGAATATTTTTGTTGTGAGATGAAAATGCCATCCTTCCTTTGCCATACTTCAATTCCCAGACAAAAATGGAGTAGACCTAAATCTGTCATTTCAAACTCAGTTCCCAAGCTGATCCGAGTTTGATTGATGAGTTCCTGATGATCTCCTGTAATGATCAAATCATCTACATATACAATGACAACAACTAGCTTGCTATCCCTTTTCGTTACATACAAGTTAGCATCAGAAGTACTTCTTTCAAAACCCATATTTTTGAAAAAATGATCAATTCGTTGGTACCAAGCCCGTGGAGCTTGCTTAAGTCCATACAAAGCTTTCTTCAACCTGCAAACTTTATTTTTTGAATTGGGCACCTCAAAACCTGGTGGTTGAGATACATATACCTCCTCCTTGAGGTGACCATTCAAAAATGCAGATTTGACATCCATCTGGAAAATAGGCCAAGACTTTTGTGCAGCTACTACAAGTACCGTCCGAATAGTTGTCATGCGTGCTGTTGGTGCAAAAGTTTCTTGAACATCAAATCCTTCAATCTGTGAAAAACCCTGTGCAACTAATCGTGCCTTATACTTTTCTAATGTTCCATCAGCTTTATACTTAGCTTTCCAAATCCATTTAGTACCTATTACCTTCTTCTTTGGCGGCAAGTCGACTAGATCCCATGTATCATTTTTGAGTATACTATCATACTCAGACTGCATTGCCGCTCTCCAATCTGGATCATCAATGGCTTCTTCAATGGTGGTAGGTTCCTTTATCGAACCCATGATATCTGCCATTAGAGCCATGTTAACAATGTGTTCTGAGGCTCTTCTTTGCTCCTCTATTCTCTTTGATCTTCGTAATCCATCCGATGATGATTCTGGTACATCTACATGTGGATTAAGATCATCAAAGAGCTGTTGTGCCCACTTCGGTAGTGGCTTACGCTGTGCAGCTACAACTGGTTGGCTTTTTATTGAGGAAATTTCTCCATCAGATGTTTCCTCCTCCTCAACTTTAACCTGTCTTTTGATAGGCACAAGGTGAGATATTTCTCCGCTTGATGAGATAGTAGATTTACCTTTATCTTCTACTAAGTGTGGTCGTTCATCAAACACCACATCTCGGCTGACAAAAATCTTCCTTGCCTCAGGATCCCATAACCTGTATGCTTTAGACTCTTCACTATATCCTAGGAAGACACACTTTTTGCTTTTTGAATCCAACTTTGATCTTGTTGAATCAGGAATATGTGCATAACAGAAACAACCAAAAATTTTGAAATGCAAAACTGAAGGCTTTTTACCAGAATATGCTTCTTGAGGAGTCATCCCCTGCAGTGCTTTTGTGTAGCTTCGATTGAGGATGTAGACTGCTGTATTGACTGCTTCTGCCCAGAATGAATCAGGCATGTCTTGAGCCTTCAACATACAACGAGCCATTTCAACTACTGTCCTGTTCCTGCGCTCAACAACGCCATTTTGTTGGGGTGTATGAGCTGTGGTAAGTTGCCTTTTCACACCATGCTCCTTACAGTAATTGTTGAATTCTGTTGACAAGAATTCACCTCCTCTATCTGTTCTAAATTTTTTTAATTTCCTTCCTGATTCATTTTCTACATACTTATGCCACGTTTTAAATTTTTCAAAAGCATCAGCCTTCTCTCGAATGAAATAAACCCACATCTTTCTACTATAATCGTCGACTAACAGCAAGAAGTAGAAAGATCCTCCTAAAGCAGGTGTAGACATTTTACCGCAGAGATCAGCATGTACCAACTCTAGAGGAGCTTGAGATCGATTGCTGGTCTCTCTTGGAAATGCCTTTCGTTGTTGCTTGCCCATCATACAAGCTTCACAAGGTTCCTGCAACTCTGAAAATGCAGGCATATGAGCAACCATCCCTGTTCGTTGCATCTCCTTCAAAACTGCAAATCCGAGATGCCCAAATCGTTGGTGCCATAACCTGCTTACATCTTTATCTTCTGTAGCAGTTAAAGCACTTAACTCATACAAGTTATCCCGTCGTGTGCCTTTACCTACAACATTACCTGATGAATCCATGATTTCCGCACCACTCTTATTGAAGTGAACTTCAAGTCCACGATCTGTTATTGCAGAAATTGACAACAAATTTCTTTTGAGTGTAGGTACATAGAGAACATCGGATAACTTTTTCTCAACACCTGGAGAAGTGATAAAAGAGATGGTTCCAGTTCCTTCAGCTGGACACTTGGAGTCGTTTCCCACCACTACATTGATGGATTCCCGCAGAGGCACTAGGGAACTATACCAATCCTTTTTACTAGTCATATGGCGAGAAGCTCCACTATCTAAAATCCATGGCTCATCAACACGAGCTTGAGCAGATGAACATACCTCTTCAATAGCTACCCAAAGTTCCAGCTCTGTGTTGTTTGCAGACTCTTTGTTCTTCCATGATGATTTTACAGTCCCATTCCGTTCATCAGCTTGCTTCTTTCTGCAATCCTTGATGGCATGGCCTTTCTTTTCACAATAGAAGCAACTTCCTGTGAACTTTTTCTTCTTTGGCTTCTTCTTTGATCCCTCTGAAGAGCCTTTACCTTTTGCATTTGCTGAGAATGCAGCATCAGTTGTACTTTGCCGATTCTTCAGCCGCATCTCTTCTTCTAAAAGCATGGCACAAAACTCTTCAAATGTAAGAGGAGTTGGCCTTACCTGAGTGTTAAGGGCTGTTACTAATCCATCATACTTTGCTGGAAGAACACGTACAGATCTTCGAGCCAGCTCTTCTGGTGTTATAACAACACCAACTGCAGCCAATTGATCTTGAAGATGCTTTATCCGTTTGATAAAATCTTCAGCCTTTTCAGAATCAGAATGTTTTTCATTTGCCAACTGATTTTCTAAATTCTGTATCCTAGTGTGGTTCTTGGTCTCATATTGTCGAGCCAATATGCCCCAAGCCTCATGTGCTTTAGTAGTATGTTGAACTAAAGTAAGCACAGAATCACTTACACTAGTGACAATCGCACATAATGCATCAGCATTCCGCCTCTTCCAAGCTCGTAGAAGATCTGGATCTGGCTGAATCATCAATCTTGAATTTGTTGGATCTTCAACTGGTATAGGCTCTGGATCCAATCCCATCGGTCCCATGACAGTGTCAAGTAATTCATAGGAGTCCAAAATTGCAGAAATTTTGAACTTCCAGAGTGTATAGTTGGTTCCATCCAGCTTCCCTTCAGTGAATGCAGGTGGACGAATTCGAATAGGTGCAGCATTAACATTAGGTGAAGCACCAAGACTAGTGTTCGACGATGAAGCCATCATGTAATCACTCGAATAATCTACTGATATTCTAGTCTGCTAGTAGGCTAAAATAATGATACTTCTCAAGCTATTCGAACCTTACAGCTCTGATACCATGTAAGACAATAGTTACGCAATATAACACAGGAGCAATAGCAGAGAAGATAACAGATATAGGAGAATCTCAACAATTTTCTACTAGCAGCAAGTACAAAGATGATGGCGTTGTCCACCCGTGCGCTCTCAAGGTAGAGCTTAAATGGTGATCTAGACAACTCTAGATAGGGAGATACAAGGTAGAGGTATGCTGGCTCAACTCGGTGTCTTAGGTAGTGCAGAAGTCATGTATATATAGGATCATGGGTGGCCTGCCATGGACGGCTATACATGGGCGGTAGAGCGTGGGCGGCCACCGCCCGCGTAATTGCCATACACGGCTTAGACTGGTTGAACCGACCTAACAAATATAAATGATTTCTGACTCCGACAGGGAATATTCCATGGAATATTCCCTTTACCGTCGCGCCGGGGGCGCTGCCCCCGGACCCCCACCAGGGGGCCAGCACCAGGGGGCCCGCTGGCCCCGTTGGACCCCCCAGCCGGGGCTGCTCACCGCTGCCCCGGACCCCACAATTGGGGACCCTGATAACTCCCTTTCCTTATAATATCTTACATGGTCCAATATGACCTTCATCCAACATTCAAGTTGGGATTCCCATCAATTGGGTAATGCATGCTTGGCTTCTCCTCATAAAGGGGGCCTTACAAAATGTGCATACAATCATGAGGGGTAGACATTGATCATATACTAACAATACGGGTCTCCTATGCCATCGAAGCAATTCTTCATGGACTTAACCAATTGTGTGGGCCTTAAAGTTCTAGTGTGTTCTTTAGGCCTTGGAAGAGGGAATTTGTCTGCATTTTTTGGATTCCTCGGGTCCCTATGTCTCTCCCTGTCCATCCTATCAGTCTTTGTCCTCGTTCTTTCTCTACCAAGTGGATTAGCAAAGCTCACCTCGGGTCTATCTCTACTCCTCTCTCTCTGAGTTCCATGAGTCTGAGATGTTCCGGCTCCTTGGTGACCATAAGACACAGTGGATCGAGGTTGGGGAAAAACAAATTCTCCCTTCCAAGTGTATGCATGCCTTCCATGCTTTGAGACCACAAAGATCCTCTCAGAAGCATCATCTAAGTAGGTGTCGCGATAGACGGTGTCTATCATGAGGTCTTGTCTGTCGCGATAGATGCTGTCTGTCGTCTATCATGGGTCTGTCTGTCGCGATAGACGAGGTCTATCATCTGTCGTGTTTTGGTATGTTGCGATAGACAGGTGTCTGTCACGATAGACGGGGTCTATCGTCTGTCGTGGGCCTGTCTGTTGCAATAGACGGTGTCTATCGCGATAGACTGAGGCTGTCGTTTGTCGTGCCTTTTGGTCTTTCGCGATAGACGGTGTCTGTCGCGGGTCTCTGTTTGTCGCGATAGACGGGTGTTTGTCGCGATAGACGGGTGTCTGTCGTGATAAACGGGGTCTATCGTCTGTCGTGGGGTGCTGTCTGTCGCGATAGACGATGTCTGTCACGATAGACACTGTCTGTCGCGATAGACTGTGTTTGTCACGATAGACTGAAAAAACGCAAAATTTTTAGAATTATTTAGTGATTTGGAGTGCTCTCATGGTGTAGGTCATCGTGCCAAACATGCATTCAGAAAACATTTAGTTTTTCTGACTCTCGCGATAGACAGAGGTCGTCATCCCAGGACCTGTGCAGAGTCTGTCGTACCTGCGCAAGCTGCTGGAGAGGGTGGTACAGCTAGAACCTGCAGCAAAAGCTCAAAAAACACACAAAAACAAATAGCATGCAAGCTCTCTCTCGCTCTCTCACAAGTGAAATGAGGGAAATGAGCTGGGGAGTGGAATATGACCAAAAACTGAATTTTTTGTGAAGATGGAGATGGAGGTGGGAGATGGTCGGGATGATGATGATGATGATGGTGATGCAAAAACAAAAAGAAATGAAGAAAAATAAGGAAAAGAAAGGATATTACCTATGACTCCAATGTCTAAACTCTACGTCTGACCATCACACGCTCATCCTCGAAGCTCTCTCCCCAGCAACGGCGCAAAATTTGGTGTAACTCTAGCACAATGGAGAGTACCAACGTGAGGAGATCCACCTCATAATTGTCAATCTGTGGAGACGTGAGGACTAGTATGAAGACTATGAGCAAGTGATGGCACAAGTGTGTGAGTGAGAAGCACACAAACATGCACACACATACACACACACGCGCACACAAGGCAAGAACAAGGAGAGGAACAATGGAGTTCTTTGCATTAGTCAAAAAGTCTCTTACATAAGCTCAATTCACAAACAATCTCACCCAAAAATGAGCTCTCTAGCTCTTTTTATAGTTTTCTCACTAGCTTTGGCCTTGTCCAGACCTAGTGTCCGGCCTAGTTAAAAATTAGGTTCTAGAGCCTATTTGAGGGTTCAAACGGAGTCTAAAAATTATGAAAATTGGTATGTAGCTAATTCTAATACTCCTCAAGCTCAAGGACTCTTCGGCTTGAACAAAATGAAGTCTATTCTACCAAAAATGGAATTTACAATGTTTGTGTAGTGATTAAAATCACTTGAGTTGTGAATAGTCCATGGAAAAAATGATTAGGCCTTGTTGCCGTATTGTGCATGACTGCTCCTTTGCGCCTGTATGCTCTGCTTATGACTTGTATGCCAACAGCATCTCTCCAT
The DNA here is from genome assembly GCA_020310875.1 of Ceratopteris richardii. Lineage (NCBI taxonomy): Eukaryota > Viridiplantae > Streptophyta > Polypodiopsida > Polypodiales > Pteridaceae > Ceratopteris > Ceratopteris richardii. The sequence goes on from CM035432.1 coordinate 146,661,113, forward strand.
CATCATTTTTCCTCAAGGAGCTCTCTATAGTTTGCATTTAACATCGGTCCCCCCATCGCATCATGATCACCAATGTTTGCCTACTACTTTTGATCTCCACAAACTATAGTTTGGTGAATGGGGATCCTATCTAGATAGATAGAGCATGTGTTTATATTCCCTATGCTACACACAATAGATTGAAATACTCTATAATTCCTCCACATAGTAAGACTAACATCAAATTAATACAGACATATTTAAAAGCACAATATGAAATAGATAGTATGTGACAATGAAAATAGTATTCTTCACTATTTAGAAAAGAAGTTTAGAATGGCAAAGTAATCATTGTTCTCTGCAATTACTTGAGAGACTTAAAATTCTCAAAGATCTCTTAGTCCTACGTGAATATCTATCGACCTCAGGGATTCAAATTTTTTTGTCTTCACACATAAATCATTGGCATCTAGATGGTTCTGACGCACATCTAAGGGCATAATTACATGAATACTTTACAATAATTTCAAATTGCAGTTCATGAATTATACAAAATTGGTCCATATTGGTTGCAACCTAAAAGGCTTCTCCACAAGAAGCAACATCAAAATCTGAGCTTCATCTAACATAGAGAACATCATCCAAGATAGAGAACGCATACTTAAAGAAGCATGCATCTACACATTCGAACTCATCTGACCTCAAGAACCAAAGTATGGGTAACAAAGACCATGGTTCAAGTCATATTTGGATTCCAAAATCCATAGTACTAGTACCACTACCACCCATTTGTAATATAGGTGCTAAATATGATAGACTTAGCCAGCAACAGAGTAATATTCCTATCCATGCAAAAAAGGGAAGAAGTGTGACTAATATGAGTCCATCATCATTGTAAAATAAATTTAGAAAATTAAAAATCCACAAGAAAAAGACAAGTTGTATTAGCCACAATGCAAAACCTTCAATGAATGTATGCCATAATATTAAATCACAAACCAAATATCAAACTTTCAAAAGCCACTAGGGCTTCCCACTCACACCATGAAAGTTCTTAAGCACCTAAATTGAGCATGCAAGTCAGGGCCACAAAGGCCTTGCATTTTAGGCACAATGACTTCTTAGAACAAGCACATGTGGTAGAGTTGTATCATTGAGTAATACATGTACAATGTATAAGTCCCACTCATGGTTCCACATGAATCCTTGATTCCCTTGAAATATACTTGGACTTGTAAAACAATGTTCTTTCTTTTCTACCATTCTCTTATCCTTTGACTAGATTGGAAGATACTCATATTGACTCGTTGATAATTTACGTTTGTTTCTCTTTTCTTATATAGAGAAGACAAATCATGAAAAGCATCTCATGATAAACCATTGTTATGACTCCACCTTTGCCTAAGTCCACGAAATCCATGAAGGGACATTGGTTCCAAAAACACAAAGGGTATATGGAATAATTGAGAATATAGAGTATTCATGAAATGGGATGTTGATAATTACATGATGTACGCCTTCAATTAGGAGTTGGGCATTTTATAGATATCCCCAAGAGATTTCTAGCCATTTGGAACTCCTTGGGATATGGTCCTTTCCTCCACGTATCCATAATAAGATTGGACCTCGAGAGTTGCACCCAATTCATCAACTCCTTTCAAATAAAAGATGGATAAATATTTTCCAAGAGCTTTCTCCTAGAAGGAGCATTCATAGATAACAAAATCACACACCAAATTATAAAAGAGATGCGATCTATCAACTATTCCTAGCCGGTTAACACTAATGGCCATATACTCGAGGATCATATTTTTGCCAAGTACTTACATGCAGACATTTGAAGAGGCATTCTTCATAGGATTTTTTGAACTGGATTTAGAAATTTTTGCAAAAATGTCTTCAAACCTTAATGCAAGACTGGTGCCTACGAGTTAAGCTTCTTTGCAGATCATAGACAGGCACTAGATGATGGGGTAAAATCAAGCTAATGGAAGGAGTTAATGCTATCTCAAGCCAATTTGCTTAATCAGAGAGAGCAGAAAGTCATACAAACATACTCATGTCACCACAAAAAGCCTGTCGGGGATGACAGAGTTCAGGAGGAGGGACATGTGGAAGGGAATCAAGCAAAAAGAAAAGACAAAGAAGATCAAAGAATAAAACTGCTCAGTAAAGAACAAAGCTTATAAAGGAAAAGAACAACCCTCTCCCCAAAGCCCCATAGGGGCACGCATCAGGCGACAACACCAAAGAACCAAGTCCTGAGGATTGGAATTAAAGAAAGATAACAACCAAGACATTTCATGGGAGGTTGCACATAGCTTCCTCATCCACCAGGAGCAGGCGGTGAAGGGAAACAAGCAGGGAAGAGAGACAACACACGAAGGATTCTTCATTGGATGAGATAACCAATTGTCTGAAGGTCCTAGCTGCCTCCTCGTCCACTAGATGCATGCGATGGAAGGAAGTAAACGGGCTAGGGTCCAGTCAGTACAACAGGGTCAGATGGGTGAAGTCAAAGACATATCAGAAGACCAAAAGTTAGAAAGAGGTAGAGGCTGAGAAGTTGAAGCGGGTGACTAAGAATATCACATTCTTAGCCACTGATGGCGTGCGTGGCAGCCTGACTTAATACAACAACCTAGACGTGTGATATAAGGAATACCAAGGGGCAAACAAAAGCAAAGGAGGTAATTCGGATAAAGTAACAAATTGCCTAAGAATCCTTATCGCTTCTTCGACCACTGGGAAACAAGATGCGGACAAAGGAACAAAGCCTGTCAAGGGACGACAGAGACAAACAGGGGGAGAGTGTTGCAGAGAAAAGAGACACAAAAGAGGAGCCCCAAAATTTTCAAATTAATGGGCATAAATTTCTTCTTCAAGATCCTAGGACATTCCCTCAAAGCTTTGTAAATGCACAAGAGGAGTCCTCTAGATGCAGAAGCCCAACTCATTGTAATATATTCTTTGTAAAATAGTAGGAAAATAGAGATTAGCCAATAAAGTGTTGGTCACTTGTGTGAAAGGGTCATTTTTAGGGCACATGTATGTAAGTCACTTTGTGACTCTTTGTAAAGACTTTTTGCCATTGTGAAGAAGGAGAACTGAAATTTCGAATTTGCTTCTTTCCTGCAGATTTTCATCTTCTCTATGATCTTTTGTGTGTGTGTGAAGCTTGGAATGTGTGTAGAGGACTATTGTCTACCCCTCCCCATCACTTTTGAGCTACTGTGGTGTGTTTGTGAGCAAGTACGAGTTGTGGAGTGAGTGAAGGTGTTTCCCACCATTCATTGTTTTGGCCATAACTTGAAGAGCAGTTGTCAGATGCAAGTGAAAATACCAACAGTAGATGCATCTTGTCGAGAGCTTAAAAGGAACCCACTATTGGCCATATTCGGAGTTCAGAGCTGGGAGAAACATTCAAATTTGTATTTACTGTTGTAAGTGGTATCGTGGCAGACACTTTCAGAGATTGAGTGAGTTGGAGAGGTAGTTCAGTCTTTTCTCATGCATTTTAGCTGAACCACTTCACTTTTCATCATGTGCGCACACGTCCTCATACACTTGGTTCAGTAGGTTCTTCGGATTGATAATTAAGCGTGTGTCAATCCACCACTATATGCACTTGTGTGACAAATGAGATTTAGTCTCTTTGGCACAAGTCCCTAAGGCCTCGTGACTTAGGTACACAATCCCTATGTGCAACATTTTCATGCATGCAAACTGGAGGACTAGTATCCTCAAACACCACTCTTCTCACTTAAACATCCTTAATGGGTTGTTTATGCATCTTAGACTCATTGAAAATGACATCACTACTTCTTATCATTGACCATGTTTTAGGATCCCATAAGCGATATCCAAATTATCCTTCTCGATCGTATCCAAGAAAAATGCATTTCTTTGACTAATGGTCTAGCATTTGTCTAAGATTCTTGGGTATATGAACATATGCTTCACACCCAAAAACTTGAAGATGATCATATTATGGTGGCTTCCCTGTCCATAATTCTTGTGCCATTTTCAAACCTTCAGTAGTACTGGATGAAAGTTTAATCACGTGAACTACATTCAATACTACTGCTGGCCAAAAGCCTTGTCAAAGGTTTGCATGATGTAGCATAGAAAGTACTCTATCTTGAATGGTTTTATTCATCCTTTTAGCTACACCATTCTATACTGGGGTATAAGGAGTTGTAATCTCTCTACGAATTCATCAAATGATAGAAAATGTTCAATTCATGTGAGGTATACTCATCCCCATTATTTGAACTTAAAGCCTTAAGCTTAGTTCCTTTTTCAGTCTCAATTGAAGCAAACCATTTTTTGAAAATAGGGAATACCTCATCCTTCAATTTGATTGGATACATATAGACTTTTCAAAGTAGTATCATCTATGAAAGTGAAAAAGTAAAGAGAACCATCAAATGACCTTCTAGGCATAGGAACACACACATATATATGAAGGAGATCTAAAGGCTGAATTGAATAGTCAATGTGCATAGGTTGTTCAGTAACAGCTAACAAGTGTTCTTTCTATGATACAAATAAAGCATAAAGTGAGCCAACTTTGCTTCCTTTTGCAATAACCATATTTCCCTTTGATATGAAAAAGGATTGAGCATATAAGACCACCTTGTAGCCAAGGTCATCAAGTCGACCAATTGACATCAAAATATGTGATAACTGAGGTACATGATGTACAGTATGCATAGTAAATTTTGAACCATCAATGAACTGCACAACCACATCTCCAATCCCAACAGTGTCACACTAGTAAGAGTCACCAAGTCTCACAGTACCAAGAGAATTTACTGCATAAGTAGAGAACTATTCTCTATGTGGTGTCACATGGAAAGAAGCACCAAAATCTAGCAGCCACATGTGGGAAAGAGAATCATCCATAAGTGTCTAAGTAGGCATAGTATTCTCAAGTGCCAACACATCAACATCATAAAAAATAGCATTAATGTCTTCAATCTTCATAGTTGAGGTAGATGGTGCAAGTAGCTATTTAACATGACCATCAACATTTTGCCCTTTACCTTTAGCATTCTTTAATGCATAGCAGTCTTTCTTCATGTGTCCTTTCTTATGACAATAATGACATTTGATATCCCTCTTCCTTGATTAACTTCTACTCTTATTCCATTGATGAATAAATCATAATGATGGTATTGAGATTGATCCCTTTTGATAGTGATAATTATAGAAGGAGTAGTGACTTATGAAAGAATGAGGGATGAAGATGGGAACAATGATGAAATGGTGGTACAAGGTTTTTCAAATGAAAAATTAAAGAGGAAGCGAGTTTTGATGAAAAATTCTATAAGAGAAAAGATAAAATGAGTGTATCTATTATGGCTGATGCTGATATGTTTTGGTAATGATTTCTGTGAGCACACTAAGGCCTCTCAAGGCACTTTTTTCCTTGTTTAGGAGGTTTTTCTCTAGCTTGTGTATATGCCTATAACCCTAAGAGGTCACTCGTGTTTGTACATTCACTTGGTAATAACAATCAATGTTGTTTATTCTCCAATCTTGTTCTTCTTCCTTGGTCTTGTTCATTTAATTCCATAGTCCATGAACTCCAAAAATTGGTATCAAAATAGGTCATTGCTTTCTTTATGGCATCGTCGACATCCTCTTGGACACAATCTTAGAATCACATGAAAATTGGTGAGCATATTTGGAATAAAATTAAGAGTTCAAGACTACTTTGCTTTGGCATATTGATATTTTAATTTGAATTAATTTCGGCCTTCAAAGACACTATCATAGTGACTATGTAGGCAATTTCATCCTTTTGTTCCACACATATATACATTTTTTGGTTTGCTAGTACAAGCATCTATAAGTTTTCTATAGGTCTAGTGAAGCTTGACTGGGTATTTCTATTCAACTTTTTTAGATACAATGATTTTTTTGTATCATGATATTCAGTCTCTTGTCATGGGTGAAAGAAATGATGTGTTTCATATGTTGGATGTTGAGGATAAGTTGGATAGTTTTAGTTATCCATTGTGGTGATACATGATGTATCATGTATTGGTAGAAAAAGGCTTGTGGAAGATTATGAAAGGTGTTGAAAGACATCCTCCTGCACTTGCAAGTGAAGTGATTGAAAGTGATGTAGATGGCATTGAAGATGATGATTTTGTCCTGTTATAGTTCTTGTTGCACCTACTATTGTTGGGCTTGCATAGATGCACAAGCACATGCATTGATAGCTTTGTCTATCAAACATGTAATTATCCCTCACATTCACTCTTGCAAAATGGCAAAAGATGTTTGATATAGTCTTACAATACTTTAGTAGGCAAGAAATGAGGCTTGTGTTGGTTACCTCCAAAAATAATTGAAGAGTGAGCATATGAATGAAGGAGATTCAATGGACAATTTTTTAACAAAGATCAAGGATCTAAAAGAGTACTTCATTTCTACTAATGAAAACTTGTCAAATAGTTCACTTGTGCCGACTTTTCTTAATGATCTTCTAGATTCCTATCAAACTTTTACTTCTCTCTTTGGTTGATAATGAAAGACAATCCAAATGCCTTAACCTTTAAGGATTTAGTCTATGTTTTTTTTCAGGAAGATCACTCTAGGTAGAGCATGTCAATTTTGTGTATTCCATATTAGGCTTTTTTAGCTAGTCAAAGGAAAAAGATAAATGGAGCTCATCTACTAGTAAGCAAAAATCTACTAATGTTGAGTCAAAGAATGGAAACATATGGTAAGAAAGAAAAAAGTAGAAATATTTCTACAAGCATTGTAGGTCAAGTGATCACATCATTAAGGGTTGTCCTCAAATTTCTACAAAAGAGGCGAAGAAGAATGAGGCTAGAGTGGTTCAAGATTTGCATGTTTTTTTGACTCATATTAGGCTAGTTGCTAAGAAACTTGTGTGTCCATGTTAAACGTTGTTCTAACTGTCAGAAGTGTGTTTAAACGTTATTGGGATCTTGGGAGTGGAAGGGGTCTGTTAGACAGAGGCCCTATACTTGGTTCCCAGATTACCCACTTCATATACAGAAAGACATTGATGCTCCAACTCTATCAAGACTCCATTACACTTACACTTTTACAGTAATCGGTCAAATTCTCCCCAAGTTGGCCAACCACGTTGTACCCGACTATTCAGTATAGTGATACAGATTTTCCTGATTAATTCAAGATCTGTTCCGAATACAAACCACTGTCACACTGAAGACAACACAATACAGATCAGAATCCCAGAAACACTACCACAACTACACAGACTTCCTCAGCACGTTACCGTGCATTACAAGAAGAGCGACACCATGATACACATACTTAATTGATCAATGCCACAGAAACTCCACAGAATAACTCGCTCAGACCACAGTCGGATAATCTTCTGAACATCAACTGACAGGTATTGATAGATAACAAAACAGAAACAAGAACAATATACTCAGGATTGCTCAATCAAACAACACAGTAACGTTTCACTCAATCACCCAGACAGACAGTCTGGTGAATCCAAAGAACGTCACCCTGCGTCTCTTTTCATTGCTTTATATAAAGATTACAAGGTGTTTGCGTAACAACCTTTCGCTCATGCGAACAAGATTTAGTTTTTTTTACACTTACAATCCGACGGCCGACTAACACTTGGCACGCACGGTGGACTCGAACCCGCAGGTTTTACAAAAGTTACGGTTCATCTATAATTCCTTCTAAGTACATGGATCGTGCTAATCTAAAGGTTCGGGCGATTTTCTTTTTCAAAGCTTCTAACATTTGTTTTAAAACATCGGGTTCTACTAATTGGGCATCTATTCTTACAGAGCTTAGGGAAATGGCTTCGGTCAGCAAAATTTCTGCCTGTGTCTACAGAAAAGCCTCTTGTAAGTAAAATTCGTTTGATAAGGCCACATCTCTGGAAACCTTCATCTCTGCAACTTGCTTCTCCATTCTGATTACTCTGTCTTTTTGTGCGTCCAGTTGGTTCTCCCTTCTTTCGATTTCCTGATTTTGAAATTGGATGGTTCTTGAGTATGCATCTCTTTCTCTGCGAAGATCTGTAATCACTTTCTGTAATTGTGCTTCTACTGTCAATTTTCGTTTGAGGATATTGTTCACTTCTGCGAAGTCCATCTTACATTTGTGTAGTTCTTCAGCTGTTTTTATAGCCAGATCATGTTGTTCATGGCCTCTCTGTACCACCTCATCTAGCGTCTGTCTTGTTTCTTCTAATAGATTCCCTAAGGCGATTCTTGCATCACCTTTATCCTGGAGTAATTGCTTCAGGTTAATTATCTCTGCATCTGCAACATTCAGCAATTCCTCCTTCTCTTGTGCTGCTGCCAGGGCCTCATCTCGTTGAGTTGTAATTACTTCCTGCTCTTGAAGTCTTGCCTGTAATTGCTTAATTTGTTCATTTAGCGCATGATTTTCAGCCTTTACTGCCTGTAATTCCTCCTGGAGGGGAGTGATATCTACCTCCAGTACCTCCAATTTGTGTTGAAAGTCATCGCGAATAGTATCTGTGACTTGCTTCATTTGTTGCGGCAGTTGTTTTGATAAGTGGATTAGCATGTGTCCCATAGATGCTAACTCAGAAAATACGGGAGTGGACGGGAGTGGAAGATGAGGACGAGGTTGAGATGAGGATGCGGTGAGGAGTTGCTGGGAGTTGGGTGGTGAGTAATTTGGGGATGAGGATGAAGAGGCAGAGGGTTCGTTGGGGTGAATGGGTTCGATAGGGATAATGGGTTCGAGTGGCGGCTCCGGTGGGGGAGTTGGAAGAACAGCGTTAGATTCTTATTTGTGGTTTGTTGTGTAGTGTCGACGGTGTTGGCAACTGTGGACTCGACTGCTTTCAGTAGTTCTTCGAACACTTCTTTGATGATATGTTCTCCCTCTTCTTGCCTCTGCTGCTGAGATTGCTGCTGAGATTTTTCTTCTGATGAACTTGTTTCGGATTCGGTGGGGGCCTCCTGTTGTTGTTGTTGTTGTTCTGAAGATGTCTGTGCTGAATATTCATGATGCATGGACATTGTGGTATCGTGAAATGTTTCGTCTTCGTTTGCTTCTTCTTCTTTGCCGTCTGCCTTATTATTTGCGGTTGAACCTTGTACATCGCTGTCTGATGAGCTTATCCTGATTCTTTTCCGGCGGAGAAGGTGGAATATCTCTTCGTCTTCTTCTTCATTGTCCTCTAATAATAGTGCGGATTCCTCATGGCGTAGAACAGGCCCGCGGAGTGGTGGTTGTGCAGCTAGAATGGTCGGAAATAGAAAGGAGATGATGTGAGGGAGTCTCGATCTTGGCATATCGCCTTTATTGACCTGCTTGATAATTGTGACACATTCTTTGTGTATTCGCCGGAAGAAATATGATGCAAAATTGACTGGTTCTCGAGCAGCTAAATCTATAGCGGAATAAAAAGGTCGAGAGATTCCATAGATTCGCTTCTGCAGGTTGAGGATGGCTACTAGGAACTGTAATGCGGATCTCTCAGGTTCAGGACAGCAGAGGATGGCGTATTCGTTGGATGAATGTCTAGGGAATAGTTGGTTCATGGTTGCTAGTGGCAAATTCGGGCCGTTTTCTCGACCTTGCGGAGTGAGTTGAAACACATTAGAAAAAACTTGGAAGGTGATTACGGTATGGGAAGGCAGGGAGGTGATAGGCCAACTCTGCTCCGTGGCAGGTGTGGCAGCGATGGCGGCAATTATCTGGGCATAGAAGGGGTGGCACTCCACTGAATGCCACGACAGTTCAACGAAATTGCTTAACCCTCGGGTGCGTAGAAACTCTCCTACCTCAGTAGGGAGTCCGTCACGGAAGGCGGCATAGTTTGCTAGAGCTTCCATGGCACACACTATGACAGCAAGCACAAGACACAAACGCACAGGGTATACACAGTCACACAAATCATGCAAACACAATAGCGATATTAGGCGAAACAGAGAAGGTTAAGTAGATGCACTGCAGTGGAGAGCAATCAAAATCACTAATCATCGTGCGACGTTGAGATGATAAGTTCATAACTTCGGTGTGCATGCATGAGCAGAATTGATAAGGTAAGGCGACTGTTGACATAATTAGTTATCAAAATGCGGATATTTACAAACTTATATTATTTTGTTAAGCACGCAAAATTAAAAGAAAATAAAAGAAAAGAAAAGGAAACGCAAAATACGTGGCCAATCCGCGGAACGTTCAGTGTGGATCGGATGCTTGTTGATACGGCCGCAGCTTTGAACCATTTATCACCTTTGGAAGAGGTATTCCGGTCAAAGTAGTCAACCGAAAAGTTGCTGGGCCTACTTGTTCAGAAATCCGGTAGGGGCCAAACCATCGTAACTTGAATTTGCCAGCAGAGCGATTCGACTTTGTATTGTAAAAAAGTACAAGTTGCCCCACCATAAAAACTGGAGTCCTTAGATATCGATCATGTGTTCGAGCTTGTCTTAACTGAACTTCTTGGATAGTCAGAAAACTTGTCCATCGATGCTCATCCAGTTCTTTGAGTGTATCTAGCCGAAATGATAAAGAATCTTCTGGTATCAATTTCTGAGTGAGAGCTACACGTAAACTTGGCACAACAATCTCCATTGGTGCTATGGCTTCCAGTCCATAAGCTAGTTTGAAGGGTGTTAGTCATGTTGCTACTTTATAGGTAGTCTTGTATGCCCATAATACTGCCAGTAACAGTTGATCCCATCTTTCCGGTGCTTCCAGAATCAGTTTTTGAAGCATATTCAACAGGGTCTTGTTTGTACTCTCAGCCAAACCGTTTGCACGAGGATAATAGGGTGAACTGAATTTGTGCATAATCTGAAAAGAATGTGTGAGTACTTTGATTAAATTGTTGACAAAATGAGTGCCTTGATCTGTAACAAGTTCCAGAGGTAAGCCAAAACGCGGAAAGACATCTTTCATTAGACATTTTGCCACTGAAACAACTGTGGCAGACCTTAAAGCCCATGCTTCTGCCCATCTGGTTGCATAGTCTATACAGGTCAGAATATAACGATTATTACTGAGGATTGTCGGAGGTGTAATAGGTCCAATGAAATCTAGACCCCACTTCTGAAAAGGCTCCAATGGCAAGATAGGTTGTAGAGGGAAAAAATGACGTTGTAGGGGCTGTCCAAACCTCTGACAATTATCACATTTTTTGACAAACTGCAATACATCCTTGTACATAGTAGGCCACCAAAGCCCACTCTGCAATATTTTCCGGTGTGTTAAATTTGCAGCAAAATGCCCGTCGGATGGAATTGAATGAGCCAACATAATGACTGAATTAACTTTGTGTGGAGGAATACAACGAAGTAAAATTCCAGTGTGATCCATATAGTATAATTCCCCAGCAATCAGCCGAAATTGGCGACTAAAAACTGCAATTTTCCTTCGTATTGCAGGAGAAGTGTGAGAAGGAAGGCATCCATCAGTAAGAAAGGTCAATATCTGATCATAATATGTAGATGGCATAGGTGGGTCTGCGATTTCATCATTAGTTGGTTCAGAAACATAAATCGCTGGTGTTGTGTCATCTACACCAACCGGAGCTTCACCGGAATCTAGGCGAGAAAGGAAATCTGTTAAGGCATGTGAACTGCCAGGCCGATGAATAACTTCGTAAACACACTCTTGTAAAAGTAGAACCCAACGAGCTAATCGGCCACCTAAATGCTGCTGTCGTACCAGGTAGACAAGTGCAGCATGATCTACATGAAAAGTAAATTTGCGGCCAAGTAAATAATGCCTAAATTTCTTTACAGAATATACTAAACCCAGACATTCTCTTTCAGTTATAGAGTAATTCTTCTCAGCAGGGGCAAGCCTTCGACTTGCATAGTACACAGGTCTAAACCACTTATCTGTTTGCTGCATTAGAACACTGCCAATGGAAATATCTGATGCGTCTACAAAAACATGGAATGGGCGATCCCAGTTCGGAGGCTGTAAAATTGGTACCTGTGTTAATAAACACTTTAGACGATCAAAAGCGATCTGACACTCCTAAGTCCAATCGAATTGTCGAGGAGTCTTGGTTATTAACCGGTTCTGTGGTATCGCCAAATGAGCAAGCCACCGTAAGGGTCGGCCATGCCATCTTACTTGGCCCATAAAGCGCATTACTTCCTTAGGTGTAGTGGTTACAGGTGCTTCTAACACAGCTATAATTTTATCTAGATCCACCTGTATTCCTGTGCAGATACAATGTGGCCAAGTAGCCTTCCACATGAAACCGCAAACACAGATTTGTTTGGGTTCAAACAGAGTCTGTATTCTCTGCACTTCTCAAAGCAGCATCGTAAATGGAACAAGTGTGCTACCATCTTACCGAATAACGAAAAATCATCAAGATATACTTGCATAAAAGAGGTAAGGTAAGGGGAGAATATTTCCTACATGCATCTTTGAAAAGTGGTAGGGGCATTTCTTAACCCAAACCACATAACTGTACACGCAAAAACACCCCAATTGGTAATGAAAGCGGTCTTCGGTATATCCTGTTCAGCCATTCTGACCTGATTGTAACCACTATAACCATTTAGGAATGAATACATTTCATGTCTTGCTACTCTATCAAGCATCGTGTCAAGAAAAGGTAGTGGAAATGGATCAGGCACCGTAGCTGCATTTAGTTTCCGGTAGTCCACACAAATTCGCAGTTGCTTATTCTTTTTAGGAACAATAATAATTGGTGAGATCCATTCAGCATGCTCTACTGGTACAATGAATCCAACTTTGAGTAGCCTATCAAGCTCTGTTGTGATGCATAGTTCGGATTCATCCGGTAGCTGGGTTGTTTGATCGGTTTTGCTTCCGGCTTCAGCATGACCCTATGTTGGTAGATGCGAGGGTCCAAACCTTTCATATCTTTGTAATCCCATGCAAAAACGTCAGAGAACTCCTGGAGTAGCTAGATTAAGTCTGTTTGAAATACTTTCGGTAAGCCTTCCCTTATCTTGACAAGACGCGGATGGTCCTCATCTCCTAAATTATAAGTGATCAACTGATCTTCTGGAACATAGAATTGTCGGGACTTCTCTACATCATCAGCTGGCTTAAAAAGTTGTTGTAGATCAGCGTCATCTAGAGCAGTGGTATCTTCTTTCTTATCTTCTTCTGTTACAGGCATCATTGTACAAACTGCGGGATTCCAATTATCTACAACAGATTGTAGATCAACAGTTCCTACGGAGATCAAGTCAATATTATTCTTTAAAAACTCTTCTTCTTCATCATCTGACAACCCATCTAACATATGAACTGGTTCTGCAAAATACGGTCTAGCATGCAATTCGCAAGGTTGTATAGCATCTAATTTTACAACATATTTACGATTATTGTCTTTGAAAGTGAGTTCCTGTGCAGACCAATCTTGTATAACCTTAGCTTGCTTCAGCCAAGGACGGCCAAAAAGAAGATTATAATCAAAGGTGGATTCCGGTAATTCTAGGACGACAAAGGTCATTTTAAATGTGGTACCCTGCAAAGTTGTTGGTACATTTCGTACAAGTCCTACTGGCTGGACTCTTGACTGGTCAGCCATTCTGACAAAGAACTGAACTGGTTCGATTTCGGTACATCCTAACTTCTTACACAGTGCAGCAGTAGCAATGTTGACACCAGATCCTCCATCAATTAGTACCTGTGTAATTTTATGATTTTTATACCATACCGTAATTAAAGGAACCGAATGATCGACCATAGAATCAGGTTCCGGTTGCATTGTCCCTGTTGTTGGAATGCAAGAAGGTACAGGACTGAACTGTTGTTGGAATTGTTGCCGAACTCTTGTACTAGTGCAAGTAATTGGCCAAGAGGAAGAGTAATGGATGCTTTAGATAAAATTTCCCAGGCCTTATGTGATTGAATTGTGTTTTCCACAGATTCTGAAGATGATGCGCCAGCTGAAGATGATGTATCTACTGAAGATGATGTGCCTGCTACTGAATTAGAATCTTGTTTTTGTGTTCCTTCCTTGGTTAACGGAGCTTGGGTCACTGGAATAGGATCTGGAAACACTGGAGGTTTGGTGGTGGTCTATTGACTGGCCTTATCATACATCCTTTGTTGTTCACGTATGCCTGGTTCAAATACTTCTGTTGTTGGTTGCAGTTGCTTACCGGATCGGGTCTGAATTACTGCAGCTTGCGTTTCTACTGGTGTGATTTGTACCATATTAGTCATTGGGTTTTGACGTTCTTTTTTCCTCTGATCATACTCAGCTGCATCCTTATAAAATCTTCTAATGTGACCAAATTCACCACAAAAATGGCAGCGCGGTGGTGGCAAATTAGTATTTTCTTGTGCTGGTCCGGCCTGCCAGCGATTTGCATTGTAGTTATTATTTCTCTGTCCTCTATGATTTCGATAGCCTTGTTGCTGGTTGTTTCTCATTTGAGGTGGTACATAGTGATTGGCTGGATGTCCTGGTTCCTGTATAATAGCATTGACAGTTGCTGGTCCCTGTACTTTGGCGTTGTATGTGCAGTTTTTGGTGGAGTATCCGGTAATATTGCAGATAGTGCAAAACAACTGATTAAGTGCACAAGTGGCACTAGTATGGCCTGAATTTTTGCATGTGGTGCAGTACACCTGTCTGGTCGGATCTTCTACAACATTTTTATTTGCTTTTAACCATTCCAAGTCTTCTGTAAATCCTCCAACCTTGTTCTCAAGCTGCAAAGCCATTGCAATCACCGCATCTAGTGTCATAGCTCCTACACAGCGTATGATCATAATCTGTTTAAGTTGCGGAGTCAATCCATTGATAAACCATTGCGTGATAACGTCATCCGGCAGGTTAGCATGTGCTGGTGGTAATTGCCTCAAATGGGTTCTGAATAGAGTGGCATATTCCTGCACTATTTGATTTATCTTTTGTCTATTGTTTTGTAGGTAGTCGAAAATTTCGGTTGGATTCTTTTTTAGCCTGAATCTCTGCAAAAATGCATCCCTTACCGCTTCATAGGTGCCGAAATGGTTAATATCATATTCTGTAAGCCACCTGGCTGCTTCATTAACCAATGTCGACTGGAAGACAATAGCTTTATACGCCGGATCAGGTGGATGGTTGAGCATTGCGTAACTTATCTCAAATGTGCGTACATGAGCATCTAGGTCATCACCTGGAAATCCAGCGAATTTAGTGTTCGTTACTCTTGTTGGAGGCGGCCTGGGTGGACATAGTTGTTGTTGTTGTCCACTCATCTTGCTAGCGATTGTATTGTGACTATCTTCTGTATCCCGAGGTGGAATATCTGAACCGTCCGAGTCTATATCGTTAGCCTGTGCTCCTTGCGGTACGATAATATGGTTCAGTATGTTTCGGATTTCAGCTTCGAACAAGCTACCTTCCTTCTTGATGTCAAATGTAGGAAGACTTACTCCCAATAGCGGTGACTGGACTGAAGATTCACCAAGAACTGGTAAATCGTCACCGGAAAACTGTAAGCTTTCAGCAACTGGTACTGAAATAACACCAGAAGGTGTCGATTTTTCACCAATACAAGTTTCTTTTTCTCCTTCACTGATTTCTTTGGCTAAGACGTTTCTATTCGTAAACAAGTTCGAATCTTTACTCAATAATGTTAACTTAACTTCATATTGCATCCTGGTAGATTCTGGAGTTACTATATCTTCGACAGACTGTGACGAAATCGCACCGGAATCTGCTAGAGATGTAGTACGTTCCACCGGAATATGACCGGAATCACTACTAACGTTCTTCACTTTCTTGACAACTGGGTTAGATCTATCTGCACTTCTAGCTCCTGGAGGCGTCCTTAGCAAATTAGGTACCCAAGGCTATCGGTTCTTCAGATACATTTCACCAGATCGAGTAACCGGCATCTATCATCTTTTGTACTAATTGCGTACTATTACTGTCGATTTACAATCTATAGTCGCGTTACCACAATCGATTTGCAACAATCTAATCTGTTGCCACCTTCCCACAGACGACGTCAGTGTTAAACGATGTTCTAACTGTCAGAAGTGTGTTTAAACGTTATTGGGTTCTTGGGAGTGAAAGGGGTCTGTTAGATAGAGGCCCTATACTTGGTTCCCAGATTACCCACTTCATATACAGAAAGACAATGATGCTCCAACTCTATCAAGACTCCGTTACACTTACACTTTTACAGTAATCGGTCAAATTCTCCCCAAGTTGGCCAACCACGCTGTACCCGACTATTCAGTATAGTGATACAGAGTTGCTTGATTAATTCAAGATCTATTCTGAATACAAACCACTGTCACACTGAAGACAACACAATATAGATCAGAATCCCAGAAACATTACCACAACTACACAGACTTCCTCAGCACGTTACGGTGCATTACAAGAAGAGCGACACCACGATACACATACTTAATTGATCAATGCCATAGAAACTCCACAGAATAACTTGCTCAGACCACAGTCGGATAATCTTCTGAACATCTATGAAACTCACCAACAGACAGGTATTGACAGATAACAAAACAGAAACAAGAACAATATACTCAGGATTGCTCAATCAAACAACACAGTAACGTTTCACTCAATCACCCAGACAGACAGTCTGGTGAATCCAAAGAACGTCACCCTGCGTCTCTTTTTATTGC
Source organism: Ceratopteris richardii (assembly GCA_020310875.1). Classification (NCBI taxonomy): domain Eukaryota; kingdom Viridiplantae; phylum Streptophyta; class Polypodiopsida; order Polypodiales; family Pteridaceae; genus Ceratopteris; species Ceratopteris richardii. The sequence goes on from CM035432.1 coordinate 146,677,700, forward strand.
TTTATATAAAGATTACAAGGTGTTTGCGTAACAACCTTTCGCTCGTGCAAACAAGATTCAGTTTTTTTTACACTTACAATCCGGCGGCCGACTAACAGTCCACCATTGGTTTTTGTTCATAGTTGGTAGCTCATGCATATCTTGGTTGAGCAAGAAGCAACCTACCATGGCCACTTTTGGTTGTGAGGCTAAGCATGGGGAAACTTTCATAGTTACTATTGTGTGTGTGTGTGTCTTAGATGCCTTTTTGACCGATTTGGGTGTTGATAAGTCTTCTTCCACCACCATCTTTATTGAGAGGCTCATTGTTGGAGAGATCCCTTTGCCTTGTGAGCCCACACAAGATGATTCTGTAGAACTTTTCACAAAGGCTCTGCCTAGGGGGAAGTTTGAAGCTTTTCATAAAGCTTTGGGCTTACTTCCTATCAAAGGATTGATTTCATTCCACATAGCTTGGCACTTCATTATACTTGAGTGTTATCTCCTTGTTCACCACATCAGGGCTAGGTGGAATTCATTAATATATTTTGGTAGTGATGTGTGTGAGCACACTTAGGACCATGAGGCCATTTTTTACCCTCTTTAAGAGTTTTTTTTTCTGCTTGTATATGTGCCTATAACCCTAATGGATCACTTATCTTTGTACATTCACTTTGTAGCACAATTAGTCTTGTGTTGTTCTCCAAGATTTTCTTCTTCCTTGTTGTCACTCTAGCACAATGGTGAGTACAAATGTGAGGAGATCGCTTCATAAATGTCAATCCGTGATGCCCCACATGCCCAAAAATTTATCTAGAGATGCTTCTCTCCTCCCAAAAAGTTTAGAGTGTGATCCACTAGGCCACACGTGAGAACTGGTATGATGACCATGAGCAAGTGAAGGCACACGTGCATGAGTGAGAAGCACACTAGCATGCACACACATACACACACACAAGGCAAGAACAAAGACAGGAACAATTGAGTGCTTTCCATTACAAAAGGTCTCTATTACAAAAGCTTCAATATCTACCAAGCCAACCTAAAAAGTGAGATCTCTAGCTCTGTTAATAGTTTTTCACCAATTTTGGCCTTATCTAGACCTTGTGTCTAACCTAGTTAAAAATTAGATTCCAGGCTTATTTGAGGGCTCAAATGGAGTCTAAGAATTATGAAAATTGTTATGCAGCTACTTCTAGTACTCCTCAAGCTCAAGGACTCCTTGGCTTGAACAAAATGGAGCTAAAGCTATCAAAAATGATATTTACAATGTTGATGTGGTGATGAAAATCATTTTTGGTTGAAAGTAATGTATGAAAAAATTGATTAGGACTATTTTTTATCGGATGTGCATAATGTTTCCATCTCCTTGCTCCTTCTAGCTCCTTTCTTTGGCCTTCTTGTCTGTTGATGATTGTAACACTCCCCCCTCCCTAGGGTCTGTCACCCCTGATAGAACTTTGTTCTATAGGGTGGTCGATGTAATACTGGATGACATCCATGGCCAGTTCATGTTCACGAAGTCATAATCCCTTTGCCATATTGAACTTCAATGCATCCTAATTAATGGCACCAGGGATCTTTGGATGTGGAGTTGTGTAATATTCCGAATACATAGCCTGCTTGCATGCAAATAGTTGAAGGAGGTGGGTTGGTTTAGGCATGAATACTCTAGAATGATACTCCCAAAAAACCTATAGTGAACATATCTTCAAAAGTTTGTTTGTAGCAGGCTAGGAGGTATTTAATGCAGGCATGCCAAGCATAGGCCATTCTAATATTATGGTTCATGATCACGTCATACACAAGTTCATGGTTGCCATTGGTAAAGTCGGGGAGTGCAACTTGTAGTGCCTGCATGTTACAAAAAGTTTTGAAGAGGATTTGCATCATGCCTAGAATTTTTAGGATCATCCACATTGCGATGTTCGGCATCAGCTTCAACCGCGGGATCCAGTGATGTATAGTGGCCATCATATAAGCTCGTCCTTCTAGTGGCGTGATGTAAGGGTAGTTGACCCACTCCCAGCATTGTGCATTATTTTGTACTTTAATGGCAAAAGCTTTCCATGATTTGTGCCTTGGTATAGGTCCATAACATGCATTGGTGTCACTCTAGCACAATGGTGAGTACCAACGTGAGGAGATCCACCTCATAAATGTCAATCCGTGGAGACGTGAGATTTGGTATGGTGACCATGAGCAAGTGAAGGCACAAGTGCATGAGTGAGAAGCACACTAGCATGTACACACATACACACACACGCACACTTGCATGGGACTACTTTGACATGCAAGTATTGATCCTCAATCGTAAAACTTTATGCATCAATCGTAATCTAGTATTGTTACTAAATGAATCTAAATGTTTTTTATCATGTAGAAAAAGATCTAAATTGCTTGCTACAGGTTGATTTTATTGTTCCAATTGAGTATCTGGAATGGGTTTCACTACTCATCATTCTACCAAAGAAAAATAAGTAGCTATGGATTTGTGTTGACTACCAAAAAATAAGTAGCTATGGTACCAAAGGGCCTTTTTCTTTGTCGTTACTAGATATGATGTTGGATGAGGTTGCAAGTTGTGAATTTGTTCTTTTCTAAGCAAGTTAAATGGTCACAATCATGTTTTGATGGCTAAATCTGTTGTCCCAAAGATAGCTTTTATCACAAATCGGAGTGTTTGCTTGTACAATTATATGGATCATACTCCAAAACGCCCCTACTAATTTTTAGAGATGTACACAACAAATATTTTCACCATAATTTGTTGGAAATAATGTCAAAATTGTCCACAAATCCTCAATTGGTAGCAATTTTATGTAGTCTTTGGAAGACTCACAACAAGAGTCATGGGAAAAATTGGTATAAGAAAAACGATTCACAAGCACATGACCCTGGTTCGAATCCCATCACTAATAGGGCAAATTTGAGAAGCTAGCTTTTGGCGGACGTTTTCTTTCACTAATTTTGACGATGGATTTCATTTGATTGCTAAATCATGCTTTTTGTGAGATTTTATTATTACTTTTAGAAGATGCACCACATGGGTTACTATCCTTTATATTAAGACCCTTGGGGGTCATTGTAATTATCTTCTCAAGCTCAAGCAAGTGCTCAATGCAAGCTTTAGAGGAGATCAAGGAGGTGATCTACAAGGAGGAGTTTGGAGGAGGTGTGCTCTACATCTGGAATACTTGGAGGAGTTAGGTTCAGCCAATCATCAACATATCTTGCTAATATACTATGAGAAAAAGTCTATTTCAATCCTCACATGTTCATTCACTAATTTTTTATTAGGGTTTCTAAAACCTAATTTCAAAATTAGGGTTTTCTATAAAACAATTCTAAATTGTTCATATTCTCCATATCTCTCTCTCTCTCTGTCTCTCTCTCTTGCACACACACACTTCATACCTCTTAGGCACTATACACACAATTTCTCATATCTAGTTCCCTATTTCTTCCTATATTTAGATATTGTCAGTTTGTATCATATTCACACATTGTAATTTGACATTTAAATATAAGATAGTGTAGGTGAGCATCTTAGCTTACTATACACTTTGAAAATTTCATATATTCTCTCTCTATCTCTCACTAATCTCTTTTTGAATATTAAGGTGTTTATGAGAAGGTTCATGTGTTCGAAGTTCTTGCAAACCTGTGATCAATTGTTATTGAGGCCCACCCCACTTCCAACATTTGATATCAAAACTTAGTTGACATACACCCTTAACAAGATGAGTGATTATAGACTTGAGAATGAAGACAAGCTTGAAGGAGTGTCTAATTATCCAATGCAGATTTTTATGATGATAAATCTGTTAGTATCAAAGGACTAATGGAATATTTTCAATGGCACTTATCCAAGGCCAAGAAAAGTTGGAGAAGATATTGCTTCATCTTCTAGAGGATCTACTATTCCTATTTCTACTCAATAGGGTGTTAGTGAAGATGAAGAAGGAATTACTTCATCATCAAGAGTTCGTACTACTACCAGATCCTTCCTATAGAAGATCAATCCATATGGGATTCAAGGGATGCACAAGCACTTTCATATATTTTTATGGGAGTCAAGAGGCATATTATACCCCAAATCAGGTCATGCAAAACCTCTGATCAAGCTTAGTTGGAGTTAGAGAATCTCTATCAGAGGAGAAACCCTACTAGAAAAACTCATCTTAAGAGAAAACTAGTCAAAATAAGGATTAAAGTTGGTGAGTCAGTTCATTCACATATTTTTAAGCTCAAAGATTTACGAGATCATTTACTCAATGTTGAAGTCAACATTTCAGATGAAGAGATGGTAAGCACACTTCAAAACTCACTTCCATCCTTGTATCGTGCTTTTGTTACTTCTCTTACTAAGATAGAGAACATTCATTTGAAGAGTTGCAGTTCCTGTTACTTATAAGGGCATTTGATCCCCGATTAATGCCGATAAAATTCAAAAAAGTGTAGTGCGCATGTTGAAATACCTTTATTACTGTCAGTAGCATGCTCAAAATTTTGTTGGTCACTTTCATTGCTAAGTCTGGTACCGCTGCGTATCTGGCAATCCAAAATTCTATGGTTTTAACCATGTACTTTTCGATCGGTAGATCATTACGAGGTGGGCTTGATAGTAAAGGATAGTTGAGCCATTGATTATTTATGCTTCCATGGCGTTGTCCTTCCCAAAATGGCATCCAGGAGCGTCTTCTGGGTACTGGGCAAAAAGATGGATTTACTTGAAGTACGGTGATGATTCCCATTGTACCCGTAGAGTAGGATTCTTCTCCAAAACTTTTCTCCTCCATATAGGATCAGCTTTGTCAAATTCCTCTTGTGTGTAGGTGAATGCTTGCATGCTAAGCTAGAGGTTGCTATCTGGCTCATTATTTGTTGTGGTCATTATGTATTGTCGTGTTTGCTCTTTAAGTAATCCATATGGTACATTGAAGGGTCTCATTACCTATTCCAGATTTTTGCTTTCAATCTTTGCTTCCTTCTGACTTTGATTACTTGATCTTCAAAATCTGCAGTAAGTTGGGACACCAATAGTGCCTGCTCATGTCGGCTTAGTTCTGCAATATCCCGAGTATGTCTTTCAGTTTTGGTCTCCATTTCCTCCCTTATCGGTGAATGATGTAAGGGGGGAGAAAGAGGATGTACCTCAATTTCCTCAGTAGTCGCTGTGGAGTGTGGAACTACTCGTATCCCCTCATTGATCTGTTGTGCTAATTGACTTTTCAATTGCCTTATTAAGTCATCCTTTTCTTTAATCTCTTTGGTGGCTTTCATAATTGTTTCCTTGTTTTTGAGGAGCTCCTCTCTTATGGAAGTGAGTTGATTTGCGTCTTCTTTGCATTGTACTATAAATTGATTTTCTGCCATTTTCCATTTCTTTCTAAGCTCTACGGTGTCGTTCATGTACCTTGTTTCCCATTCGGTTATGATAGCTTGCTCTTTCTTCAGTTGATCTTCATACTTTGCGATCCTTTCTTCCAATGCTCGTGCGTCTTTTTCTATCACTTCAAGAGCTTCTATTGGTTGGTTGCACAATAGGGCTGTCATTAGTTCTTTATTCCCGTTCCTTAAATTATCAGCCTCATCCATATACACCTTGATTTGAGACTCAAGAATTTTGTTTCTAGTATTCATGCATGTCTTTTCTGCCTCGCTAGCTTCATACCTGCTTTGTAATTCTTTTACGTGTGATTTTAGCTTCTGATTTTCCATTTCTAGTGTATGACATTGATGCTTGGCCTCTTGGACTTCTGCCTGGGCCTCTCTCGCGATCTGAGTCTCTTTGATCTGGATGTTAGATGCTGCATTCGACTTGATAACTTGGACTCCTTCTTGAGGTGCCTCTTGCCTTATGGCTTCCTTGCTCGTCTTCTCGGGCACCTGCTCAACATCTGTGCCTTCCACGCCGAAGTCATCATTTACGTGATCTAATTCTTCCCATCGACCATCGTCTCTTGAATCACTTTTAATATCCACATTTTCATCGAGGTGTCTTGTTCTTCTTGTGTATCTGATGGTGAGCTTGAGTTCATTAACCCCATTCTCTGTATCGGTGAACCTTGGTCAGCCTCTTTCTTTGTTCCGAGTCTTGATGGGTTTGTTGGTAGTGGTGCCCTTGCACTACGAGGTTTACCTGTCCCTCGGTATACTGGTGGGTAGCTTCCATTGTTCTTGTTAATTCTTCTTCCGTAATAGTTCAGTTGTCTTCAAGTCTCTTCCTCGAAAGTACATGTGCTTTCTTTGTAACTAGAGCTTCTGCTTCTGCCTGCATCATTTCCCGTAGCCTCTTTGTACCTCTCATTCTCAATTGGGAGCTTGTTTCTGCTTCGTCTACGATCTTGAATCCTTTCTTCTTTCTGGGAACAGTAGCAATCTTTGCATACTTGGCCATTGCTTCCAATGACGGCATCTCTTGTAGATGTTCTCTAATGCCCAAAGCATGATATATCAATATGGTTAAGGCCACGCTTCCATTTAAGAACTTCTTATGATTCCACTGCTTCTTTGCCTCGAATAGCCGTTCTTGAATGTATGGAGTCATGTTGACTTGATTCCCAATTTGCTTGGTTGCATGTGATAGCATCTTCACTATGATCTTCTACGGAGGAGTGTATCTATGCATGTTGGGAAAGCAAAAATGCTGGTGAATTAGTCTCACTTCCTCATCTATATTAATGTGATTAATATCTGTGAACGTCTTGGTCTTTGCTCCCTGACTTTCCTCTTTCAAAATGGTATTCTCGTCCTTTTCCCATCCGAAAGCTTCTTTAATGAGGTCGTGGGTGAATTGTATGATGACCCACTCGTCTACTACATCCAGGACTCTAGCTTCCGGTACCAATGGATCATGCAATGCCGGTTGTAATGTGTTCATGACTTGGGTGCAGCGCTGGAAGTCTGGTTTGTATATAGGGAGTTCAAAATATTTATGGATACCAAATTTCTTCATGATGTCCACCGTTGATGGGAGTTCATGCACTATCTTGAAATCTTGGGACATTATGGGGAATTGATGGTCATTGTCCATGATTTTAATTGTTACTAGGAATAGGCAGTCCCTTGTCGGTTGATGTTCTCTAAACCAGTGTCCTTTAGCTTTAGTTACGCTCTATAGAGGGAATTCCAACACCTCCTCATGAATGGTAGCTTCAGAGTCCTCATAAGCCATCTGCACTTGTAATGAGAAGAGCTTTAGCTTCCTATAGAAAGCATGTATTTAGTGATGTGTATTGAAATGACATATGGCTCATTGCGTCACTGAGTTCCCCTTGCTTACAGAAGTAAGATCTCTTACATATTTTTTTTCATTTTCTTTCCTGAAAGAAAACAAGAATTAGTATAGCCGAAGCATTTATTTATTTACATTGTACGTCCATTCCTATGGATGTAGAATCTCTTATATATTCCCAAGTGGGGAATGTGCACCACTAATTTTGTTATGTGCGTTATGTGCCGAATGCATGGCCTCATAATGTGGCACTGTCATGCATACTTTAGGTGCATTTGATGCTTCATGTGTGCAACTGGGATCTTTCTAGTTTTGTTGTTCCAAACTTTGCTGCTTCTTTGGTTTCCATATCAATTTTGCAACTGAAGTGTGAGGCTTCGTCTTCTCTGTGTTTTGTCGTGTGCTCGATTTATCCTCTTTCTTCTTTGTAATCTTAGTAGTTGGTGTCCTTCTCTTCTGTTACCTTTGGTTAGTTTTGTTTGGCTTTATGGTCTTGTTGTATTGATATAATGTTTCTTCATGCTTATCTATCTCTTGACTTGCCATCTGTCTGGATTTCTTCGGAATCCATATGTGTTGTCGTGTTCTTTGAGCTTCTACCAATGACTTTGGAAGCCATGCTCTCAGCAGTCTCATCGGTCCCGATTGTAGTGAAGAGGATCCTTTGTTCTTCCTTGTCTCCATAGGATGAATGACTGGTATTGTTGTTGACTTCTCTGACCCCCCTCACTCTATCCTTGCGAACCCATTGTAGATTAGTACTTCCTAACTGTGATAATCTCACAGTGGGCTTCCATTTGATGATCTCCCTTTGTTGTAGATGACTTTAGGAACGTCGTCCTCATCGTTTTTCTTTGTTTCACCGTGCTTGTAAGATGAATCCACTTCAACAACTGATGTATTGACATTGGTAGGCCCTTCTTTGTCTAGATACTCCTTGGTTACGTTTTTGATTGGTGTGTCTGCTACTTCTTCTACTACAATTTCTTTTTCACACTTGATGGTTTCATGCATGGGATAGTGTCTTTGTTCTAATAGGCTAAAGATTTCTTTGTGCCCTATTTTGGCTGATATGTAGCCTTGAGCTAGGTGAATGCTTACTTCATTCTCAATGATCCAGTCTTGTCCTAGGATCAGGTTCTCTATCAAATCCTCATCTTTGCACACAAGAATTCTTTGCTCCATGGTTGAATTTCCTAGGTGGAGGGATATTGTAGCTTCTCCAATGCATTCTATGACTTGTCCTCCTATAACCACCATGTGTGCTTTAATCGGCATTATATTCGTTTGAAGATGCGCGATGACCGTTCTCTGTATACAACTGAGTGCTGCTCCCGAATCTATCAAACGGTCTATTGACTAGTACTCTGCCATTCCAATTCCCAGATTTAAATATGGTTGGGATATGCTGATATTGCTCATATTGGATTTATGAACTTGATAGTTGGCCATGGGAATAGGCTCTTCTCCTTGTAGATACCGTTCATCTCTTTGCCTTATCCACTCTTTCTGTTTCTTGATACGCTCGAGGACTTCTTGCCTTGCCTCTTCTCTAATCCTCTCTATTTCTATTTTGTGCACCTACAAGTCGTGTTAACATTTGGTCCGTCAATGGCTTCATGTAATGTTTTACTCGACAACCACTTATGTAGTTAGGAAGAACATCTCCATCCAGTGTAGCGAGGTTAACCGCTCCACTCATTGAAATCCTATTGATTATTAGGGGTCCATAGCCGCGTTTTTGTAGCTTCTTGGCATGTTGTTTCAAAGTATATACCAGGACTAAATCTCCTTCTTTTAGTCATTTATCTTTGATGTGTGCATCATAATATGCTTTCTATCTTCTTTTTGCTGCATAAATTCCTGCAACAACTTGTATTCTCGTTTCTTGTAGCTGCTCAATTTGGTCTAATTGCTTAGACAATTCATGCCCCGTCCATTCATGCTGTTGTGCTACTAAAAAATCGATTGGCAAGATTGCGTTTTGTCCATACACTAAATTAAATGGTGTAGTTCCAATGGTGGTCTTGTACGTGACATGGAAGGCCCAAATTGCATGATGCAATTGTTTGTCCCAATCTGACCTTCCACTATTGACTATCTTTGTCAATACTGTGCATAACACCTTATTGGAATTTTTTGCTTACTCGTTGGCTTGAGGATGATAAGGGGCTGATGTTTTATGGATCATTAAGAAGTCATTCATTAGGGATTCTATTACTTCATTAATGAAATGTGTTCCTCGATCACTCACTATTTCTATAAATAGTCCAAAGCGAGTAAAGATATGCTCAAAAAGAAATTTAGCGGTGGTTTGAGCATCATTTTTCCTAGTAGCCTTTGCCTCTACCCATTTAGTCAGGTAATCCGTTGCCACTATTATGTACTCCGCATGTGATCCTTTGGCTGGTGGATTACTGGGACCTATGAAATCAATACCCCATTTGGAAAATGCTCTTGCACAAACCATGGGTCTCAACGGCATGTCATATCATCTAATCGGATATTTGGCTCTTTGACATGTCTCACAACTTCGTACATAAGTAGCTGCATCCATATGTAGAGCAGGCCACCACAAGTGTGCAAAGAGGATCATCTTTATAGTTCTTTCAACTGAGAAATGTCCTCCTGCGGCACTTGCATGTGCCATTTCTAATATGGGTAAGTATTCCCCTTCATGTACACATAGCCGTAGTTGATTATCTTTCTCTCTCTTGAATAATTGTCTTCCCATGATAGCGTACTTACTTATTTCCTCTAGAGATTGTTTCCTTGCTAAACTGATTCCTTCTTCATATTCGCGTGTCTTTAGGAATTTCACTAACGTCTCACTCTAGTTGGGTGCTAGTGTAGAAAAAGGTAAAGATGTATGATCATCTGGAGTGGTTTCCTGACATTCCGTGCAACCACTGACATATTCATGAACATCCTAAGCATATGAGGCCAATATACTCCTAGCCGTTTCAACTCTCGTAGAGTTCCATGAGTTCCCTTGTGCATTCTCCATTTATTTATGTGAGCTTGTTCAATCAAATTCTTTTGTTCGTCTTCCTCTACACATCTAGACAATAGACGGTTGGATTCCTTATGATACACACTTCCTGCTATTATGTGTAAGTTACGTGATTGTAGGATTTCCTTTCTACTCTCCTTGTTAATTGAGTGTTGTGGTCCATGAGTGAGTATTGGGATTAGCTGTTCTGCCCACTTAGGACATACTTCCAAATTGAACAAGTAAGTGTCTAGCAATTCGTCGAGTACTCCGCTGGTGTCCATGTGTTAACCTAGAGAGATGATCTACCCTCACATGGGTATTCCCTTTTTTCACAATTACCTCAAAATCGAACTCCATTAATAATAGAAACCATCTCACTTGTCTTCCTGTGTTGCAAGGCTTATTGACTAAGTACAATAAGGCTTCATGATCTATGAAGAATTTGAACTTGTTGGCTAAGAGATAATGTCTCAATTTCTTTACAGTGTACACCATCCCTAATCCCTCGCGCTCCGTAGTTGTGTAGTTTCTCTTGGCTTGATTCAGTTGTCTACTTGCATAGGCAATTGGATAGTCCAATTTTCCTTCGTCTGCCGGTTGGGCTAAGATGCGTCCTATTGCATAATTGGAAGCGTCCACATGAATATGAAAAGATTTGCTCCAATTAGGTGTTTTCAAAATAGGATTTGTGCTAAGCCATTTCTTTAGCTCATTAAATGCCTTCTCACATTCATCCGTGCACGTGAATTGAGTCAAAAATCCATACAAAGGTTTGGCAATTATGGCATACATGTGGATAAATCGCCGATAGTATCCACAATGACCCATAAATGCTTGCACCTCTTTTGCATTTTTTGGTCTTGGGAGTTCTATGATTACTTTGATCTTGTCTTCATCAGTAGATATTCCGTTCCTAGAAACGATGTGTCCTAGGATTTTTCCTCGTCTTACCATAAAAACGCACTTCTCAGGATTCAGGCATACTCTATACTGTCGACATTTATCAAATATTTTTCACAATTCCGGAATATGTTCCTGCCTCCGATGTGAGTATGTACATAGGTCGTCTACATATACTTCCATACTCTTCTTTAGAAATTCTTTGAAAACGTGACACATCAACCTTTGGAAAGTAGTAGGGGCGTTAGTGAATCCAAAAGGCATCACTCTGAAAGCATAGACCCCCCATTCAGTCACGAATGCGGTCTTATGTTGATCCTCAGTAGCAATAGCTACTTGGTTGTATCCAGAGAATCCATCCAACAAACTATAGACTTCTTTGCCTACAACTCTTTCCAATAGGTGGTCAGTGATAGGTAATGGGTAGCTATCACGAATCGTGGCTGCATTGACTTTCTTTAGATTAATGCACACTCTCAGTTTTCCATTCTTTTTGGGCACAACTACTAATGGTGACACCCATTTGGTATGTTCTATCTTGTAAATGAATCCAATCGCTAATAATTTGTCAATTTCTTCTTTTATTTTTATGGAATAAACCTCATTATATGTGTAAGCGCGTTGTTTTGATGGTTTTGGCTCTGTGTCATTGGTATTTTGTGAAAGCAGATGGAGGGTTCCACACCCTTGAGATCTTTGTAGGTCCATGCAAACACATCTCGATATTCTTGAATCAGCCTTATCAATTCTTCTTCTTCCTCAGGTGACACATCCTTTCCTATGTATGTACATCTTTCTTTTTTATCTTCTACGATTACTATGATTTTCTTCGTTTGTTCCTTATTGTCATACGCTTCTCCTTATCTTGCCTCTCTCTTAGGCATCTCAATAACTATTTTCCTTTCCTCTACTTCGTATCTTTTGAAGTTGTTGAGAGCAGTATGGGCACCCAAGGACTGACTAGACAAGGAAGCCAGCGGAGAGAGTCAGAGCGAGGTGAAGGAGTAAGTAGACAAAGCAGTCGACGCAAATCTAGCAGATAGGCCCTTCAAATTTTTCCAAATCAACATCTTTATAACAGTGATTCTTATCACTAACAATCATTGTAAATACCATTTCATATTTTTGTAGCTCCATTTTGTGCAAGCCAAGGAGTCCTTGAGCTTGAGGAGCCTTAGAAGTACCTACATATCAATTTTCGTATTTTTTAGACTCCGTTTAAGCCCTCAAATTGGCCCTAGAACCTAATTTTTAACTAGGCCGGACACTAGGTCTGGACAGGGCCAAAACCTAGTCAAAAACTATAAAAAGAGCTAGAGAGCTCATTTTTGGGGTTGGATTGTAATTGAAATGAACTTGTAAGAGCTTTTTTGAAAGTAATCTAAGAACTCCATTGCTTCTCACTCTTTGTCTTGCCGTGTGTGCGCGTGTGTGTGTATGTGTGTGCATGTTTGTGTGCTTCTCACTCACGCACTTGTGCCTCCACTTGCTCGAGGTCTTCATACCATCCTAACGTCTTCCCGGATTGACATTAAAGGAGGTGCTACTCATCACTGAGCTACACCAAATTTTGGCGCCGTTGCCGGGGATCGAGCTTTGAGGACGAGCGTGTGATGGTAAGACGTAGATTGGAGACGTTGGCGTTGTAGGTAATTTCTTTACTTTTCCTATTTTTCTCTTTCTTACCTTACCACCATCATCACCATCATCATCATCACCATCTTCCACCTCCACTTCCATCATCGCGAAAATTTCAGTTTTTTGATCATATCACCTTCTCCACCTCATTTCCCTCATTTCACTTGTGAGAGAGAGCGAGAGAGCGAACTGTTGTGTGCTATTTTCTGCATGCTTTTGGAGTTTCTTGCAGGTTCCAACATCATCATCCCCTCCAGTACGTCGCGCAGGTACGGAAATGTGCAGAACTGTCTCGCAGTCGCCGACTCCTGTCGATCGCGATTGACAGAAATTTTCATCTTTTGGTAAATCTGAGTGCACCACAGTGGACTAGAGACCCTGCACACCACATTTCCACAAAAATTTTTGAAAATTTTGCAAGATTTCAGTCCATCGCGATTGACAGTCCTGTCCATCGCGATTGACTGCCTGTCCATCGCGATTGACAGCCCTGTCCATCGCGACCGACTGCCTGTCCATCGCGATTGACTGCCTGTCCATCGCGACTGACAGCCTGCGTGTCCATCGCGACCGACTGCCTGTCCATCGCGACTGACAGCCTGCCTGTCCATCGCGACCGACTGCCTGTCCATCGTGATTGACTGCCTGTCCATCGCGACTGACAGCCTGCTTGTCCATCGCGACCGACTGCCTGCCTGCCATCGCGACCGACTGCCTGCCTGTCCATCGCGACCGACTGCCTGTCCATCGCGATTGACTGCCTGTCCATCGCGACTGACAGCCTGCCTGTCCATCGCGACCGACTGCCTGTCCATCGCGATTGACTGTCTGTCCATCGCGACTGACAGCCTGCCTGTCCATCGTGACTGACAGCCTCTCTGTCCATCGCGACTGACAGCCTCTCTGTCCATCGCGATTGATACTCTGTCCATCGCGATTGATACCCTGTCCATCGCGATTGACAGCCAATTTTAGCCAATTTTTTAGGGTTTTTAAATTGAAGAGTTGGGCTAATTTTGGGCATAAACATTTTACTCTATAGCACATAAGGAGGCCTTAGGAAAACAACTTGGGGAAAACCTGTTGCACAGTGATCCTGTTTGAACCCTGTCTTAACCCTAAAACCCTGAACGGTCATAACTTTTTCATACGAAATCCATTTTTTGAGCTCTAGGGCTTGTTGGAAAGCTTGTGGCATATACTACACGCCCTCAACTGTTTTTTATAAAGATAATGCATTGATTTTTAGCTAGGGTATTTTGAAGTTGACCATACCCAGGGGGATCAAAGTCAGGGGTCTTAAGAATTGTTTTCCTAAAATTCACTATGCAAATTAGTATTTGTGCTACAGGAATGAGAATCATTGGTTCTGACTTTGGAATTTAAATATTAAAGCTAACTTTGGAACTCTACAGATCTATTGAGAGCATCGGAAGGTGTTCTAAGCAAGTGTAAGTGCGAGCTTGGGAACACACTTCCTGGGCATTCAAGGGCAACCAAGCAGGAAACAAAAGGTTGGAAACTTTCAACCCCCTCTGTCAATTCCTAGCTTAGGCTAAGAACGACTAGAGGTAGGAGTAAGTCAGGGCGACGATAGGCAATTTTCAAGTTGAAGAATACCTAAACTTTCAAGTTCAAGCTAAGAACATAATCTTCGTACTGTCGAGAACTTTAAAGGAAAAGAACTTAACGTGGAACGATCAACTGTAAGTGCGGAACTACACTCAAATATACCTTGCGACGTGATATCAGACAAGAATTTTAACACAGGAATCAACTAAAAAGAATCAAGTAACTGATACAAAAGGACTCTGCAACGAGGTTGTACTTGGGCAAAATTGGGTTATTCAATTAGGCTTATGAACCTTAGATCAGGGCGACATCTAGTAAGGGATAGACAAAGCCTTAGGTCTTCAGAGGCTAGTGTCAACCACACTGCTAGGTCGTGGGCCCAGCAGTTGAGCCACCACTCATACTACCCAAGTTCTGAGACTAGTGAATCCGAGATGTCTCAAGGTATGGAGAGACCTACAGGAAGTTCAGGAGTGCCATACTTGCATAGGGTAGAAGGCCCTTACAAAACGCAGTTGGAATACCTTAGGACCAACCGATTAGGTGCCAGCATCTATGAGGACGGCCTAGGAAGATCTGTGGTACAGATTAAGAATCCTGATCAATCCATTGGACTAGAGCACCCAGCTGTCAAGTTCGAAAACGGAGCATACTTGGACAAAGAAGGAACCATATACGTAGTCACCAGTCACCCAGATAGGACGGATGAATTTGGAAATGTGATCCCAGAAGCAGACTTAGGTGACCTGGAGCAAGGAAACATGGGTGCAGAACCTAGAACCCCTCGAGGCAAATCAGTTCTCACTAGGATTATAACACCAGAGTGGATTCCCCAGGATAACAAGAGCATAGATTTGCTCCTCAATCGAGAAACTGACAAAGCCTTTTGGAGGTATAAATCTGATCAGCCAACTGATATAGGAACAATCATGATCTATGAGTTTAAGGATCCTGATAGCCCAGGCAGAGTGACCTACTTAGATCACGCTTCGGAGAGGATCTTTGTGGTGACAGAAAATGATAGGCATGCTTACACTTGGAAGGGTGAATTCGTTTTCCCCCAACCAAGATCGAATGTGTCCTATGGTCACCCTGGAGCTGGAACATCCCAAGCTCATGGAACTCCAAGAGATAGAAGTAGAGATAGGCCAGAAGTAAGCTTTGCCAACTTAGGGGGCAGAGAAAGAACAAGGACGGAAACAAATAGAGTAGAACCTGAGATGCTTAGAGCTCACAGGAATCTAAGAAATGCGGATGAATTCCCTCTACCACGACCTAGAGAGCACACAAGGACTTTGAGACCAACTCAGCTAGTTAAGTCCATGAAGAACTACTTCGATGGCACTGGAGATCCATACGATCATGTGGCTGAGTTTAGGCAAGTCTTGAGAGCTGAACAAGTGGAGGATCTATTCACGCAGTACAATGCCTTTGGTCTGACCCTTAGGAACACTGCCCTGACATGGTTTCAGCCCCTAAATGAGAGACAGTTCAGGAGCATAGACCAACTCTAAGAGGCTTTCATTATTGAATTCTCTAAGAGTGGCATAAGGCATAATACCTCCTCGCTGATTCACAGCTTCAAGCAAACCCCTCAAGAAACCGTGAGACTTGCAGGAAGAAGATTTAGGCAATACTTAGAAAGATGCCCTGTTTCGGAGCTACCCACACCAGCTAAGCAAGTGGCTTTATTCTTGGATGGATTGCTAAGTACCAAATTGAGAACTTATGTGTACTTGAAGGACCCTAGGACCATAGAAGATTGCGTACGTATGTGCATTGACATTGAGGATAACCTAGGAGAGGAGTTAGAGCTTTCCAAGATATACAAAGATTCGGATAGTGCCTCTAACCTCTCTTCCACGCAATCCACATCAATCGAGGAACTTGCAGAGAAAGTAGCTCAGAAATTAGGTGTCACTAACAAACAAGTCCCAAGGTTTGCCCCTGTGAAAAGGTGCTATACTTGTGGTCGCGACCACATGGCAAATGTATGTCCCATTATGGCTCAACCCCAAGTTAATCCTAGTAGCCAGTACTGCACCATAGAACGAAGGTACACCAATCACACCGCGCAAGATTGCCCCTACAATAAGCAAACCGTTAGGCAGACGTACCCACAACCATACCCTCAACAAGGAAGATACCAGAACCAGTACCCACCTCAGCAGTATGCGAGGCCTCAACAAACCTACCAACCCTACCAAAACCAACAAAGGCCTCAGCCTGTGCTAGCACAACAACCTCCAGCTCCAGCTAATGTGATTCCGGTAAAGTATGCTGCTGCAGAAGGAAACCTGAATAGAGCTATAGTTTCCTATAACACCAGTGCTTTCAGAAAGTGATCCCAGTGACCATAGCTTTGATTCTACACATGTTGATAGTCCCCAGGCTTACTACATGCAATCTCCTGAACATGGTGAGTCCTACTATAGTGAAGAGCCAAATGAACCTAGTTGGGAGTCAGATTACACAAACGTCATGTATGCAAACCCCAACCCTAGACCTCAACCTAGACAAGTAAGACCTCCATTCCCAAGAGGACCGTGCTACAAATGTCAGGGAGATCACCTCATTCGTGATTGTCCCTTACCTCCACTTACACAACCCCAGTCAGTGACAATTCAGGGCTTTTGCCAAGACTGTGGAAAGGAGCATCTCTTACGAGATTGCCCAAAGAACCCCAATAATATGCCAAAAATCACTCCTATCAACGTTATTGGGTTAGTTGTAGGCTCCACAGGGAGTGTGACTTCCACTGCACCAATACAGGTAATCACTAGAGCTCAAGCATTGCAGCAAAACCAAGGGGTAGACCAGGAAAAGAGCCCAGACGTTAGTGAAACAGAGAGCATGACAAAAAAGAGGACTAGAGCTTGGAGAGATAGCCGTGAACGTATGAAAAGGCAATGGGCAAAGAAGATGAGTGAACTTGAGGAAAGTCTACAAGAAACCAAGGCCAAAATGATAGAGATCACATCTCAACCGCACTCTCACACATTCCCACCGCTACCATCCCCATCACCCTCCATCCCTCCACCCTCTAATACACCCCACGTAACCCACCCACCACCCCAAGCAGGATCAGTATTAGCTGATCCCACTCCCGAGGACCTTAATATGATGCTTAAAGCATATCAGGCCAGAATCCAAGAAGGGCCAAACGTAACTGATCATGAAAAGTGTTACCCAAGAGCAGAATTAGAGCTAGAACGAACCAAAATTTGTGCTAAGATGGTGGAATTGGCTCAGACCATGTTTGAGGCCAGTCGCCTATTTAACATCTCTAGTTCAGCGAAGACACAGTTGCACTTTGATGGACTGTTAGAAAGAATAGAGAAGCTGATTGCACAATCAGAGAAGGAACCCGCCTCTCAACACAAGGACAAGGCAAGTGAAAGATTAAGCATTCCTGCCCAGGAAGCCTATGTGCCTGAAGCCTATGTGCCTAACTCTACGGAGCCAGACACCTCTTCTTCTATGAATCAATACACACCAGAATTCTTGCGAGAGATTCAAGAAGAGAAATGGGCTAAAGAGAGTGAAGTTCCTCCTCCCATTGAACTGGTGGATGACACACACGATCAATTCCCACTAGACCTTCCTTCCATTTATGGGGAGCAGGAGAGCACCCAATCTCAAGAAAGATTAGACTTCGAGTCTAATTCTTTACAAGAACTACCCCATTTCACAGGCCCATGGGAAGCAAAGTCCACCTGTATGAGAGCACCTACAGTCATGGTAAGAAACGAAGATTCAGTCATACCTAGGAACACAGAGGTAGTGAAGAACACCAAAGTGCAGTGCAATCTCACTTTGGAAGAGTTGCTTAAGGTTAGACCAGAAGTGTGGAAACATGTAGCCAATCAAGTGCCCGAGATAGCAAAACCTCGTTCCCAGGTAGGATCACATAGGACAGTGCCAGAGATACCCTTGGATAAGATAAGAGATATGTGTGAAGGTGAAGAAGGGAACACCTATCTTTCCATTACCTACCAGGAGTACACCACCAAGGCAATTCTGGACTCAGGTGCAGGAGTTGCAATTGCCACCACTTCCTTATGGAAGCGTTGGGGCAAGCCAGCACTCAGGCCAACGAGAATGAAATTGCAGATGGCCGATGGTCATATTGAAAGGCCCTTAGGATTACTAGAAGGAATAACTCTCACCACCTGTGGTGTCGAGTTCGAGCATACCTTTGCCATATGTGAATTTAGCAAGAACCATGCCTATGAAATGATCTTGGGACGACCCTTTATGCGGCAGTTGCAAGTGGTACAGGATTGGGGAACCAACTCCTTGTACCTGCAGCACTTAGGTGTTACGACCAAAGTGAATCTTAAAGATTACTCTCATAGAGATGTCCCTCCCATCCAATGCAACCCCATCCATAGAGCCAAAGATGATACGGAATCGGTGCATTCCATAGGGTCAGGATCCTCATGGATGCATGAAGACACCCACTTGTGGATGTGCAAAGTAGCAGTAGAAGAAGAGAAGAGAGAAAAAGCCCGAGAGGTAGGTGCAAAAGAAGCCCATAGATTAATCCAAGACCCAGCCTATGCACCTGTAGTCTTTCCGGACGAAGAATTTGAACCCCATGGCTGGGCAGAAATCCTAGCAACAATAGATGTAGCCATCAATGAAGAACAATGGACACCCCACTATGATGAGGATGGCTATGACATTTCAGTCTTCTCCATAGAGCCAATCATGGGAGAGGCAATTCTAGAAGAATGCGAACCTAGCCCTGATGCATTTGAGGATGCAAGTGACTCCGATCTAGAGTCAATCATTATGGACCCACCTTTTGCATCAGATGAAGAATACTTCCATGAAGTAGAATTTCAACCCCAGAGGCATGGAGAGCTTACAAATGATGTAAGATTAGCCACACATGTGACCTCAAAGGAAGAAGGAAAGAAACGAAAGAAGAGACAAGTCTCCCCAGAAGAGGAAGAATCTTTGTTTGAGGTCCCGAAAAATTTTAAGAAGTATGAGATAGACAACAGGAGAGTCATGATAAGAATGCCTAAACGAGAGGCACAATCAGGAGAGGCCTATGATAACAAAGAAACCACCAAGAAAATAGTAGTGGCCCTAGAAGAAGGAGAGGAGAGATGCACGAACATAGGCCATGACCTAACTGAGGAAGAAGAGCATGCGTTAATAGCCTTGTTAAGAGAATACAGAGATGTATTCGCTTGGAGTTACAAGGATTTGAAAGGTGTTGACCCTGACATATGCTCACACACTATCCCCATGACCTCAGATGCTAAACCCTCTAAGCAAAAGCCATATACATATAACGATAATTACGCTGCCAAGATTAAAGAGGAGATAGATAGACTGGTCGAAGCTGGATTTATCTATGAAATTGAGCACACTGAGTGGGTATCCCCCATCGTAGTGGTGCCCAAGAAGAATGGCAAGCTGCGTGTGTGCATTAACTTGAAGAAGGTCAATGCAGCCACAATTCGAGATAACTATCCGCTTCCCATCATAGAACATCTCTTAGAAAGAGTAGCAGGCAAGGAAGTGTACAGCTTCCTCGATGGATTTTCGGGCTACAATCAAGTAGCCATAGCTCCAGAAGATCAGCATAAAACAGCTTTTGCCACAGAGTGGGGTATATTTGCCTTTCGTGTAATGCCATTTGGGCTTACCAATGCACCAGCTACCTTCCAGAGGCTGATGTGCCATGTATTTAAAGAGTTCCTGAGGAAGAACTTAGAAGTCTATGTTGATGATCTTTGTGCTCATTCCAACATTAGGCAAACCCATATTCCCGAACTCAGACAAATCTTTGACAAATGTAGAGAATATCAAGTCTGCTTAAACCCAGAAAAATGTGTTTTCATGGTCAGGCAAGGCAAGATTCTAGGGCACATAGTGTCAAAGAATGGCATATCTACTGACGAAGAGAAAGTGAGAGCCATAGCAGAGCTACCCAGGCCAAGGAATGTCAAGGAAGTACAAGCTTTCATGGGACATTGTGGTTACTACAGCCGGTTCATTCACATGTATGCTATCATTGCAAAGCCCATGTACGGACTTCTGACAAACTTTGAGTGGACTGAGGAATGTGAGAATTCCTTCAAGGAGCTTAAACGAAGATTATGTTCAGCACCAATCTTGACCACACCAGATTGGAATAAGCCATTCCATGTTCACGTGGATGCATCCAATTATGCTATTGGGTGTGTGCTTGCTCAACCTACTGGTGAAGGTAGTATGGATCTTCCAATTGCCTATGCCAGTAGACAATTGAATGTAGCTGAACGAAATTATACCACTACAGAGAGAGAAGGCTTAGGCATGGTATATGCAGTCAAGAAATTTAGACACTATTTGCTTGCAAATAAGTTTAAATTTTTTACTGATCACCAAGCATTGTTATATCTCGTGAACAAACCATGCAATACAAGAAGATTAGTAAGATGGTTTCTCTTACTAATGGAATATGATTTCGAGGTTGTGGTAAGGAAAGGGAGGACTCATTTGAGAGCTGATCATCTTTCTAGGCTCACATCTGGAGAAGCCCCACAAGGAGTATCAGATGACCTTCCTGACGCTTACTTGTTTAATTTGGAAGTGGTGCCGCAGTGGGCTAAGCCATTGGTGCCAGTATTGACATACGGACCTAACCATCCAGTAATAAACACGCAGGATAGAGAGGTAGTAAAAGCCCAAAAGTATCACATCATGGCAGGAAGTATGTACAAGCACACAGATCAAGGAATCTTGGCTTGTTGTGTGGAAGAGGATGAGTACACTAAATGGTTGCAATTAGCACATGTAGGTGCATTAGAGCAACACTACTCAAAACAACGAACCCTATAGACACTAAGGAGACTCGGAGTGCATTGGCCGACTATGGAAGCTGATGTCCAAAAGTTGTGCAAGGAATGCCCAATCTGCTACACTAAACCACCTGTGGAACATGCCACTCTTTATCAAGTGTCCATAGTGCCAGATTGGAGTGAACCGCTAGTATCCTTCCTGAGGACGAAAACATTCCCTCAAGACATGACGCTTGCTAGGAAAAGGATTTTAGAACAAGAAGCCCAGGATTACTCACTCATTGGTGATAATCTATACAAGCGTGGTAACGATGGTTACCTGAGGCTATGTGTCCATGAAAGTGAATATCTCAAGATCTTGGAAACTGCTCACCAAGGTGTAGCAGGAGGACACTTTGGACCAGATCGGGTGATCAAGGCAATACTATTTGCGGGCTTCTGGTGGCCGACCCTTCACATGGACGCACATACCTATGTGAAACGATGTGATGTTTGTCAGAGAACTCAGTATCCTATACGCAAAGATGAGATGCCACTGAAACCTATGATGGGTGGACGTGCATTCTCTAAGTGGGGAATAGACTTCGTAGGTCCTATTAATCCCCCAGCTAAGGGTTCCCATGCAGAATATATCATTGTTGCAACAGACTATCTAACTAAGTGGGTAGAGGTAAAAGCCACAACGAAGAACGATGCACAAACAACTGCTAAATTCTTGTTTGAGAATGTATTCACAAGATATGGGCTACCTATCGAGTTAGTAAGTGATAGAGGCACTCACTTCTTGAATGAAGTAATTGAAAATCTGCTCCAAGAATTCTTGGTAGTTCACAAGAAGTCTGCCCCCTACCACCCACAAGCTAATGGGCAAGCCGAAAGCACAAACAAGATTCTGTGCAATGTGTTGACCAAGCTCGTGAATAATAAACGCTCTGATTGGGACAAACAGCTACACCATGCTGTTTGGGCATACCGAGTCGCCTACAAGACGGTACTCCAAGCCACCCCCTTTCAGATGGTATTTGGCCAAAACGCCATGCTACCTTTGGATTTCTTAATACCTACATTGAAAGTAGTGCAAGAGCACGAATGGACGGGTCATGAACTCTCTTCTAGACTTTTTGACCTTGAACGATTAGGAGAAACAAGACTGCGAGCAGCTGCAGGGATATATGCAGCTAAGAAGAGACAGAAGGCATACTTTGATGCCCACGTTAAGGATAAAGGTTTAAAGGCAGGCGACTTAGTTTTAGTCTACACATTGAAGCAACATGCGAGGAAACTGGAGAAGAGAGGCTATGGACCTATGATCATCAATAGGATCTCCACGAGTGGAGCAGTACAACTAGCCACTTTAGAGGGTGATGTTCTCCCAAACTATATTAGCGGATGCAGAGTCAAGTTGTATCAGGAACCTCTCACAGAGGAAATGCTAAGTCGACTCAACACTGCTAAGAAACGCAAAGAGGAAGAAAAGCGAATTCGAGAAGAAGCTCAAGTAGAAGCCCTAGAGCGCATATGGAGATTGAAATTAAGAAGACAAGGTAGAGAGCACCCTAGGCAAGATGCATATGCAGATCAAGGATATGACGTAGCTATGTGTGAAGTTTCAGGTGTTAGCTCACAAAGGATAACTGATCGACGTCCTTTCATAACCTTAGATATAGGACAAGGAAAGAGTGCAAGGACTGTAAGAGGCTTGATTGACTCAGGTGCAGCCACTAGTGCTATTAAATTGTCTTACTGTCAAGAGTTGCAATTAACTGTCAATCCTGTGGAAGCATATCTCATAGGATTGGGAGGCGTGGAAACCCCTTGCATGGGCGAGGTGGAACTTCCCCTCTATATTCATGATGAGGCAATGACAGTTAAAGTACTAGTGTGTCAAGATGAGGACCTCACTGAACCCCTTGTCTTGGGTCAAGACTGGATCTATAACCAAGGAGTCAACTTAAACCTAAGAAGTGGAATTCTTCAGGTATGGGTGAATCAGACTAGAATTACAATTGAGTTAAATAATGGAGCACTCAAGGAACTAGAAAAGACACGGACTCCTGGTCCCTCCAGGGGTGCACATGAAGTTGACCATGATGTTCTTGTCCAAGGCTATGTGATGCAGAAGAATGAAGATCTCAAAGAAGGAGTCAGAACCACAATGGAATTCCCTTCTTTTCCAAAGGCCAGAAGGAGGCAGCAACTAAGGGCAGATCAATCATTGAAGACTCTCCAGGCAAGAGACCAAAAGAACACGCGAAGCAGAACAACTCGGCCGATGAAACAAATGTGGGTGCGGAAAGACGAGCTGCCGACCGTAACTAAGTCGCAACAACGGTCTCAACTTCCTATTAGTAATCAACGACTTGATGCTAATAAGAGGACTCCTAAAACCTCTGTTGAGAAAGTGAAGTCCATTTGGGTACCCAAGAAGTCGATGAAGGCTGACCCACAATCAAGACAAATTTGGGTGCCTAAGGCTTGCTTGCGGGCTCAAATAACCCCACACAATTCACATCATACACGACAGGGTTCACTCGCTCAAGCAGCCGCCACCCACTCTTGTCTGATACACTCGAACACACTGCCACCTAGAAGCACGCACAGACTCACTCATAAATGGGTCCTTAAACAGCCCCCTTTTTCAAGTAAATACCCTATCACACTTTCCAGAGCCTCCACAAAGTCAAACTCAAAACCTATCCGTTGCATTTGGCAACCTAAAACTTGTAATAAACCCCCGGACCCCAATTGTAAATCCATGTCCACCTACTAACCACTTCACTATCACATCACATCATTCCGCTTAGCTCGTAGGTCTACCCAATTTCTAACTACACACACTAGCACCGAGCACTTATTAACCCCTAACCTCTCCCGAACTTTAGGTTAATGTTGTAACAGGGGACACTGTGTCATTTTTGTGTCCATTGCAATGTTAACATTTATTCATATATTCTCACAGAACCAGCTGCGAAGTTTTCAACATGGCTGAGGCAGCAGGAACTAGCTCTCACACAGAAACAAGCCCGCAAGTGGTGAACTTAGACAATTTACCCGTTTTGCCTGAGACAAATGAAAGACCAGAAGAATTGTAGGCCATCAAAATCATACCTATTGCGGACCCTCCGCGTGGCCACACCATGCCCGTAGGAAAGATCCACTAGACCCCCTTCTAAGAAGATGAGAGGCACTGTCCAAGTCCCATGTGCTCAACCACGTGGAGCCACCCTAACACCAGATGTCACCCCTCCACCCCGAAGAGTCCGACCATTCACACTCCGACTTCCAAGACGCAGCACCGATGGTTCCACCTTGATATTCCCTCCTATCCCAACCGATCTTGAATTTCCCAGTGGTGCACCTTTGGAAGAACTCACTAATGATGATTTCGAACAATTATTACAAGATGTAGAGCTGGAGGCAGAAGAGGCACAAAAAGTGGAGAACGTGCAAACGCAGGCCATAACCTCCCAAGCACCTGTCACCATAGTTGAAGTGGATGAAGAGGATGACGGAGATGAAGAACAGGAGGAAGATGAGGAGGATTATGATCAAGAGCATCAAGATGAGCAACAAGAAGTGCCAGAACTTGTAGGTGCACCAGCATATACAGCTCAACTACGAAGGTTATACGACACAATCAAAGCAGTACAAGAAAGGCATCAACTCTCTCTTGTATCAGGTCAAGCTTTGATGCAAGAAATGCTATCAGATGAGGGGGTGGACCAACATTTCATTGACACCCTCAAATTAGTGTCAGAATCTTTAGGAGTTCCGAAGGCTGTCCACACTGCAGTCCGCCAGTCCGTGAGGTATGACAAACGCAGAGTTGACACGTTACCACGAGCAGGTAAGACTATCAGGATACCCGTCACAGAACAAGAAGTACCCATTGAAACAACAGCTACCCCCACAACCACCACTGACCTCTCTGCCGAAACCTTCGTTCAGACATCACCCATCTCACCCCAGCATCCTCCATCACCACCTTCTCCACCCCCACCACCACCTCCCACCATGGAAGAAACGACAGTCATCACCTCTACCTTCACTTATAACCCATCCTCATTCAAATCATTCTCATTTCGAGAACCCACCTCACAAGACACCCTCTTCTCCTTCGTCACCAATCCCTTGTACACTTCATCCCTTCTATCCTCCGAACCCATAACTGGCCATCCGATAATTCCAAGTGTCGTTGGAAACCCAGCACCCACCAAAGGCACCCTGTGTTTCCCAGCCTATTCCCCACTACGGGCACCTCCATTCCATGACCCTCACTTCCCATCTGGCCCATACCCCTCTTTCAACCTGACCTCACCACCCCAATACCCGTCCTTTGTGGAGCAGTTCATCCGCTCTCCAATGTTTCAGAGGCACATTTCCCCGATGTTCGCAACGACATCAATTTACACGAACACCACACTCACTTCACCTACCATACCCACCTACATGGTAGCCCCTGTACACACCACTTTGTCTGACCCAATGGACATTTCACCAACCACAGCACCTCTCCCCACGATTCCACCATCTCCCCCTCCCTTACCCCCCACCTCACCACTCACATCATTGGCACACACAGCATTCACTACCCCCCTACCCAATCCCACCTCCCCTGCACTTCAAACTTTTCCCCTTGCATCTCATAATGTAAATAGCACGTTCAACACCTTACTTTAGTGTGCACATCAACTACAACAAGAATACCATCAATTGGAAGAATGCACTACGGCCCTCCAGGCAGAATCTCAACGTCTGCAAGCTCGGGTCACCACTCTTGAAGCTGACTACCAAACGCTCCTAACCGAGCATACCACCTTACAGCAGGCTCACTCCGAACTGGAATCAAAGACATCAACAGTGGATGACCAAGCAGTCAAGGAATTAGAAACAGTGCTCCAAGCGCAAATGATATCTAATGCTACACTCAGACGCAACATTGGGCTATTAAGGAAGCATATGGCAGCAGCACTAGAAGAGAACAAGAGACTTCAACAACAAAACCAAGACAACTTTGAAGCGGCTATGGAAGGAACTGTAGGAGCAACCATTAGCCCTACCAGATATAGAGCAGTCCCATCGGAAGACATTCGCATCTTACTTGAGGAGCATGCAAATTTCTTGGAGTCATATGAAAAGTTAGAGACTGAATGTGCAGATCTAAAGAAACAGATAGCCAGTGTCCCCACAGCTCAACAGGAGCCGGCAATCTTGCAACACTCTACAAAAGAAGTAGAGACCCTCCGGAAACAGGTGGCAGAACTCCAAGCACGCCTCTTACCATATGAAAGGCCACCCTCGCCCATTGAAGAACCAGAACCTGAAACAGTAGTGGAAATCCCCGTCGATGACAGCTATGAAGAGCCATACGAGCCTATGCCGACACCCGGTGGTCGAACTACAGAGGAGGGACAAGACACTTTAGAAATTCAAGTTCCAGATTGGGTCAAAAGGGTCGAGAAAGTGGGTAAGACACATGATGATCGTGTGGCAGTGCAAATGCAATCTCTCACAAATCTGGAAGAAACTGTCCTTCGGTCTTCCTACTTTCAAAACTTATCCCATCAACGGTTAATCACAACATCAGAGTCGCAATACATGCCTTATTTTGTCTTACTACACGATTATAATGCAGAAGTCAAAAGACATACAGGGAAGGAGCCCACATTCGCCACTCAATTTGAGCTAGGGGATTTACAGACAGATGCACGTGCTGGCTCGATCTTCCAACCTAATTGGCGTGCACGTCTACTAACCGATTACCCAGAGATGATGAGCACCTGGGCAACCATGCCACTATATATCAAGTATAATCCATGCTATTGCCCAGTGGTACGTCGTAGATCCTGGCAAGCATTTGCAATCAAGGTACGCAACAATAAAGAATGCTCGGCTTGGGTTAACTATCCATATTTTGCTCCACCTCGAGGGACCCCAACCGTAGCCTACATGATATCAACAATTCGGCACTGGTCTACACGTCTAAATAATGTCCCCGACATAGCAGCGAAAATGTGTATGAAGATATTTGAGCTCATGACCATTGTCTTCAAAACCTTTCGGAATGTACAAGCTCCATACATCTCTGCCCCTGGATTCTCTCAAGGTAACAAGGATTGAGTCTACGACATGAGCCAGACTCCCTCGGTCACTATAATCTTTGCCTGGCATGCACGAATAAAGTACTTACCCGCATGCTTGAAGCAGACATTTGAGGAAATGTTCTCTACGGGATTCTGGGAATATCATTCCGAAATCTTCATTCCCAGACCCACACATTTGCTACATCTATTCGCAGTAGAACAAGCGATCCATGCAGATCAGTTACGTCTGCCACATCCAAACATTCCAGGACCAATTGATTGGGATCGTATGATGACAGACTTGGCCAGAGGACTACGCCTACAAGAACATCAGCTTGCCACTCAGGTTGTGGAATATTACATCCAACACTCCCAGCAACAAGGGTCTGTCAGGGACGACAGACGCGAGAGAGGGGGGGGGTGTTGAGAGCAGTATGGGCACCCAAGGACTGACTAGACAAGGAAGCCAGCGGAGAGAGTCAGAGCGAGGTGAAGGAGTAAGTAGACAAAGCAGTCGACGCAAATCTAGCAGATAGGCCCTTCAAATTTTTCCAAATCAACATCTTTATAACAGTGATTCTTATCACTAACAATCATTGTAAATACCATTTCATATTTTTGTAGCTCCATTTTGTGCAAGCCAAGGAGTCCTTGAGCTTGAGGAGCCTTAGAAGTACCTACATATCAATTTTCGTATTTTTTAGACTCCGTTTAAGCCCTCAAATTGGCCCTGGAACCTAATTTTTAACTAGGCCGGACATTAGGTCTGGACAGGGCCAAAACCTAGTCAAAAACTATAAAAAGAGCTAGAGAGCTCATTTTTGGGGTTGTATTGTAATTGAAATGAACTTGTAAGAGCTTTTTTGAAAGTAATCTAAGAACTCCATTGCTTCTCACTCTTTGTCTTGCCGTGTGTGCGCGTGTGTGTGTATGTGTGTGCATGTTTGTGTGCTTCTCACTCACGCACTTGTGCCTCCACTTGCTCGAGGTCTTCATACCATCCTAATGTCTTCCCGGATTGACATTAAAGGAGGTGCTACTCATCACTGAGCTACAGAAGTGTTCCGGTACTTCAAAAAGAGCAGGGGTTGGTTCGGTCTTACTCATGCTTTCGTCCTGATTTGGTACTATAGGGGCTGCTTCTATTGCTAACACTTTGGTCATTCCATACTTGTCTTCAGCTTGAATGGCTTCTAGATAACATTCCTCCGAATCAAATTCTGGTTCCATTTCTATACTCTCGTACTCTTCTTTCCATTCCTTTTCTAATATTTCTCCGGCTTCTACCTCTTGAAGGACTACCATGTACAAGTTTACGTCGTGGCCTTCTTCGTCCACACATTCATTCATGGTCAAGACTTCTTCATTCACACATACATCCAAGGTGGCTAGAATCTCCATCCAACCGTGCGGTTCGAATGCTTCATTAGGGAAAACTTGACGCATGTACATTGGGTCCTCTATGGGCCGATAATTTTGATGTCCTAAGGGCCATGACTGCAGTTTTTTATCCTCTTTCTTTGCTTCCTTACACATCCATAATTGGGCATCCTCATGCATCCATGATTGATCACTTGATCCAGCACTATGGATAGACAAATCATCTTCCTCCTTGTGTAAAGGGTTCCATTGTAATGGAGGTACATCTTGGTATGCAAAGGTATGCAAGTTTATCTTGGTCGTGTTTCCTTGATGTTGGAGGTATAATGAGTCGCGTCCCCAATCTTGCACTACTCGAAGTTGTCTCATGAAAGGTCGTCCTAATATCATTTCATAATTATTTGCCTTTCCAAATTGACAGATAGCTAACGTATGCTCAAATTCAACTCCACAGGTGGTTAATTTGATCTTTTCCAATATTCCCAATGGTTTCTTCCTAATATCATTTCATAATATTTGCCTTTCCAAATTGGCAGATAGCTAACGTATGCTCAAATTCAACTCCACAGGTGGTTAATTTGATCTTTTCCAATATTCCCAATGGTTTCTCCACATAGCCATCTACTAATTGAAACTTCATATGAGTTGGTCGTGGGGCTGGCTTTCCCCATTTCTCCCAAATCTCTTTGGTGGCAATACCTACTCCCGCTCATGTGTCTAGTATAGTCTTGGTCGTATATTCATTGTACGTAACGGGTAAACATGTGTTGCCCTCATCTCCTTCACTAAATTCTCCAACCTTATCCACGGGGATTTCTACTGTAGAAGGGCCCTCAGTTTCCTTGCTTTCCTTTTCGTTCTTCTCTTGCTCTACTTTATTTGTCCTGCCAATTGCTTCCATAAGTGTGGTTTAACACGAAGTAATACTTCCACAGTCAGTTGGCATTGTACTTTGGTCTTTTTGAGTTCTGTTAGATTGTGTGATTTCTTATATGAAGGTTCCTTTTCTTTCCCTCGTACTATGGGAGCACGGAAGATCAGGGATTCCTTCTCATAGTCTCCCATGTAGTTTGGTAGGGTAGAAATGCTCTGGGCTTCCTCCCTATTTCGGTCTAGCCTAGAAACTTCTTCATATACTTCTTCCATGTTTGGCGTTGGTTGATAATCTTCCACATCTAGCTCCTCAAAAGGAGGTTTTGCAACTCCATTCCTTTTCCATTGATCTTCTTGAATCCTAGTCCATGACTCCTTTGGCCACTCAGCCTCTAAATCAGGGACTATTGACATGGGTTTGTCCTGGGTATTCAGTAGATCTGGATTATCATCCCTCTCTTTTGGTTGCTGATCCTTGGTTTTAATACCATCATTGTATTGATCCTCAGATATTCTTGTTTCGGTGAGGGCATGGATAGTCTGCTCTAGGGTGGCCTGAGCTACCTCTATGAGTTTTCTAGATATTGCTAGCCTCTCCTTTTCTAACACCCCTTGTGGGTAAAGCTTTTCGTGCTGCTCTATGTTAGGTCCATTCTTGATTCTAGCTTGGTAAGCTTTCAACCACATGTCCAAATCGTCTGATTTTGGGTCTGCTATAATGGATCCTGGCTTTTCTGGTGCTAGTGTCTGCGGTGTGATGGGAATTTCTACCTCAACTTCCGGTTCTTCAGGTTTCTTTTTGCCTTGTGTGTCCTTCTTGTCTTCCTTATGTTTATTCCTCTTCCATTTTTCCTTGAGTTTTTCCCTCCTATCCTTCCACTTTTGTCTTTTTGTTGTTTGGATACTCTCACGTGGGTCCTATAAATCTTCCACTACTTACTTCTGGGTTCTATGGTTTTACTCTTTTCTTATTCAGGGTCTTCTTGTTTTCTTTCTTGTCCTTTTGTTTGTGCTCGTGTAATGGCCTTCAATGGTACGATGTATTCCTTGTCACTTCCTGACGATTCTATCACTTCGATCACATTAATAGGTGCAGTGTCATGAGCCTTATTGGGATTTTTTGGGCAGTCTCTGGCATAGGCGGTCTAAGGGTTGGTCTCACGAGTGCTGGTG
The DNA here is from genome assembly GCA_020310875.1 of Ceratopteris richardii. Taxonomy (NCBI): domain Eukaryota; kingdom Viridiplantae; phylum Streptophyta; class Polypodiopsida; order Polypodiales; family Pteridaceae; genus Ceratopteris; species Ceratopteris richardii. The sequence goes on from CM035432.1 coordinate 146,708,336, forward strand.
CTTTGGGTGCTGTGTACATTAGTGTTGCCACCTCTGGCCCCCATAGACATTGTCATATCCCTCATATCCATAGTATTGCGGGTCGTATGCTAGCTCCTACTCCATCATACTAGAGTCATAGGGATAGTAATCTCCTTGGGTCTGCTCATATCCTGGGTTCGTTGATTCTGTACTGGCTATTGGTGATGTTGGCACTATGGCTCTTTCTAAGTTCTCCTTTGGTTGAGCATATTTGACAGGTACTACGTGTTGAGGAAGTAGCGGTTGTGGTCCTAACACTGGCTAAGGGTTTCCAAATTGTCCTTGCTCATACGGTCTAGGTGCTCCTGGTGGTCCTGGATAGGGATTATACCTGGGAATCTCCCTTCCTGGCTCTCTAAGTGGGTGTCCATATGGCCTATACTAAGGTTGATTCAGCAGTCGTGTCTGTCTATTGAAAGGACAATTCTCAGTGGTATGATTGGTGTATTTTTGTTCTATGTGGCAATATAGAGCGGTTCCTTGATGTGGCTGCCTATTGTAAGGGTAAGCTTGAGGCACACTTGTTCTTCCTCTTACACACATGTGAGTAGGGTGATCTCCTCCACATATGCTGCATCTTCGTAACATGGGTATTCTTATTGGGGGATGTTGGTAGTTCCGCTATCTGTGGACTCCTAACTTCTTTGCTACCAACTCTGCTAACCCTTCTACATTGCTAGAGTTGGATGTTACTATGCTTCTAGTGTCTTCTGATTTCGTAAGATTGAGTGTACTTTTAAGATCATCTACTAGGTTGTCCTCTAGGTCAATACACTCTTAAAGACATTCATTCAACGTTTGTAGCCTCTTCACATAGACTACAGTTCTTAGGGTTCCGTTCGTCAGTCCGTCCAAGAATAATGATATCATTTTTTGCTACATGGGTCTTTCTGCTATTGGGCATCTATCAACATATAGATTGAATCTACGGGCAGCTGTTTTCATAGTTTCATTTGGGTTCTGTTTAAAGCTATGGATTAAAGATGAAGAGTTGTGTTTAATCCCTCTCTTAGTGAATCCCCCTATGAATTCCTAAAAGAATTGCTCAATATCTCCAAATTGATTGGGATCTAATGGCGGGAACCAAGTCAAAGCCGTTCCTGTGAGAGTGAGTCCAAAGGACTTATACTGTACAAAGAAATCATCCACTTGTTCAGCCCGTAGAACTTGTTTAAATTCAGCTATGTGATCATAAGGTTCTCCCATCCCGTCATAATGGTTTCTCACACACTTAGCCACTTGAATCGGTCTTAATCTTCTTATGGGCTCTATTTTTCTAGGCATTATAGGAATTGTTGGTCTGATTGAGGCATTCCAGGCTGCACTCCTAGTGGTGGTCTTGGCCTCACTGGTGGCCAGTATTGGTTGCCTAGTCCCGGGTGAGTTTGATTATGTGATTGTAGTCCCGGCATGGTGAATTGCACATGAGTGTATTTTGGCACACTCCGATGGCTTGTTTGTCCCGACATTGTATGTTCTGACTCTTGTTGTATCCCAAAGGGATTCTGAGAGGTGGTTGCCTGCTCTTGCTGAGGGAATACAGGCAACCCCATATACTTCAATCCAACCCTATCAATGGCATCAACAAGCCAATATCTTCTTTGGTTCTTGTCTAGGTATGTAACTCTAGACTCATTTTTCAGGATCTTTTAACTCATAGAAGGTAATTGGACTTTCCGCTTGTCAGCGTGTAGGTGAGTCAGTTTGTAACAATAAGTCTGATCCATGGATCAAGTAGACCTCCAGTAGGTAATCATCTTGAGGTATCAAATCCCCTCGCAAGACTCGAGTTACTATTGATTTTCCTCTAGGAGTGGTTACCAACTCTTCAAGGTCCGGTCTTTGAATGATACGATACCGAAACTTTGCACGATATGATACTAGAGTTTTGAATGATACGATACTCCTATTCCTCACGATACGATACTAGTAGGCTCAACAATACGATACTAGGTGCACGATACGATACCAGTATAATGCGCGATACAATACTGCTCGATCGACGATACGATACCGTGATCGAGGCAATACGATACCAAGTGGACCGTGATACGATACCACTGGCAGATCACGATCGCGATACCAACTTAATGATACGATACCAAAAGTGGTATCACGATACCTCAAATGGTATGCAACGATACAATACTCGACGAGTATCATGATACAAAGGAATTTTGGTATCGCGATACTAAGACTCGACCGATCCCGATACTTCAGCCAAAATCGCTCCAAACACAAAAAGTTTTGTACCCCTTAGCTTATCTTTCACTCCTCTTCACTCCTGACCCTCTATCTCACTCAAAGAACCTCTCAAATCTCCCTATTCCACCCCGCGATACCAAATACGTCTTTAATCACGTGTAAATGCATTTTTACAATACTTTTGATGTTGAAATCTTAATGTAGCTTACCTTGGGGATATCTTGCTTAAGTCTTGAGCTCACAAGGTAGCTTTTTGGGCTTGTAGTGCGCGATACTGCTCAGGCAATACCAGTCGCTGTCTGTAGATGATACCACTTCCAGAGCAAGTGTCAAATGAACTAATTTTTTTGGTTTTTATAGTTGGTGATGCCTAAGGCCTATTCCACACTAACTTAGCAATTTTTTTGGAATTTTTCTTGGTGATTTCAACTTACTCCTACTCCACTTCTTTCCTTAACCTAACCCTAACTCTTCCTTCTCTCTATCTCCCCTAACCCTAAACCTAAAAACTCATTACACACACCTCCGGGATGTGACGTAACAAGTGTTGAAGTGTCTGACTACTTGCCACTCAACGAATTCACTCCTATAAGTACGATTCCTTCACTCCAGAGCTATAACCATCACGAAGGCACCTTGGTTGAGTTTGTTCCCTGACAACGGCGCCAAAAATGTGTGTACCTAAGTCACGAGGCCTTAGGGACTTGTGCCAAAAAGACTAAATCTCATTTGCCACATAAGTGTGTATAGAGGTGAATAGACCCACGCTTAATTATCAATCTGAAGAACTTATTGAACCAAGTATATGAGGACGTGTGCGCACATGATGGAAAGTGAAGTGGTTCAGCTAAAATGCATGAGAAAAGACTAAACTACCTCTCCAACTCACTCAATCTCTGAAAGTGCCTGCCACGATACCACTTACAATAGTAAATACAAATTCGAATGTTTGTCCTAGCTCCGAACTCCAAATATGGCCAATAATGGGTTCCTTTTGAAGCTCTCGATGAGATGCATCTACTGGTCATATTTTCACTCGAATCTGACAACCTCTCTTCAAGTTATGGCCAAAACAATGAATGGCGGGAAACACCTTCACTCACTCCACAACTCGTACTTGCTCACACACACACCACAGTAGCTCAAAAGTGATGGGAAGGGGTAGACAACAATCCTACACACACATTCCAAGCTTCACACACACACACACAAACGATCATAGAGAAGATGAAAATCTGTAGGAAAGAAGCAAATTCAAAATTTCAGCTCTCCTTCTTCACAATGGCAAAAAGTCTTTACGAAGAGTCACAAAGTGACTTATATACATGTGCCCTAAAAATGGTCCTTTCACACAAGTGACCAGCACTTTATTGGCTAATCTCTATTTTCCTACTATTTTACAAAGAATATATTACAATGAGTTGGGCTTATGCGTATAGAGGACTCCTCTAGTGCATTTACATAGCTTTGAGGGAATTTCCTAGGATTTTGAAGAAGGAATTTATGCGCATTAATTTGAAAATTTTGGGGCTCCTCTTTTGTGTCTCTGTTCTCTGCAACACTCTCCCCCTCTTTGTCTCTGTCGTCCCTTGACAGGCTTTGTTCCTTTGTCCGCATCTTGTTTATGGCTCCTGAATACACGCACCGAGTGGTCGAAGAAGCGATAAGTATTCTCAGGAAATTTGCTACTTTATCTGAATTACCTCCTTTGCTTCTATTTTCCCCTTGGTATTCCTTATATCACACGTCTGGATTGTTGTATTAAGTCAGGCTGCCATGCATGCCATTAGTGGCTAAGAATGTGATATTCTTAGTCACTCGCTTCACCTTCTCAGCCTCTACCTCTTTCTACCTTTTGGTCTTCTAATATGTCTTTGACTTCGCCCATCTGACCCTGTTGTATTGATTGGAGCCTATTTACTTCCTTCCACCGCACGCATCCAATGGACGAGGAGGCAGCTAGACCTTCATACAATTGGTTATCTTATCCGATGAAGAATCCTTCGTGTGCTATCTCTCTCCCTTGCTTGTTTTGCTTCACCGCCTACTCCTGGTGGATGAGGAAGCTGTGTGCAACCTCCCATGAAATGTCCTGGTTGTTATCTTTCATGCGACAACACCAAAGAACTAGGTATTGAGGATTGGAATTAAAGAAAGATAACAACCAGGACATTTCATGGGAGGTTGCACACAACTTCCTCATCCACTAGGAGCAGGCGGTGAAGAAAAACAAAACAAGCAGGGAAGAGAGACATCACACGAAGAGACAAAGAGGGGGAGAGTGTTGCAAAGAAAATTGACACAAAAGAGGAGCCACCATACTATGGACAAGGAAGCCACCATACTATGATCATCTTTGAGTTTTCGGGTGTGAAGCATATGTTCATATACCCAAGGATCTTAGACAAATGCTAGACCATAAGTCAAAGAAATGCATTTTTCTTGGATATGATCGAGAAAGGATAATTTGGATATCGCTTATGGGATCCTAAAACACGGTCAATGATAAGAAGTAGTGATGTCATTTTCAATTACTCGTGATAGGAATAAAAGATGCATATACTTGTTTCAAAGTGAGCACATATCCAAAGTACTTCATAGGTTCAATATATAGGGTGGAAAGGCATTGAGTAAACCTTTACCCACATATATGAAATTGAGAAAAGATTATTTCCTAAAATTAGATGAGGAAAAGGAATTCATGACCAAAAATTCTTTATCAGTCTGTAGTTGGTAGTCTCATATATGCTATGGTAGCTAGGAGACCATACATTGCATTCGTAGTGGGAGTTGTGAGCAAATATATGTCTTATTCAGACAAGAAGCATTGGGAAGCAGTCAAGATGATTTTGAGATATCTGAGTGGCACTAAGTACAAGTGCCTATGATTAGGTGGAGGGAAATCATTCATTATTGGTTACGCATATTTTGATTATGCTAGTTGTGTAGACAATGATAAATCTACATCAGGGTACATTTGTCCTTCTTTTGGAGGTCCTATCCCTTGGAGATCTCATCTTCAAGAATGTACAATTGTTTCCACCACAGAAGCAGAGTATGTTGCAACAAGTGAGCCATGTAAGGAGACATTGTGGCTTTCTCATCTTGCTTGTGATATGGGTCTACCTCAAGATTTACCTCATTTACTTAGTGATAGTTAGAGTGTCATTGCATTGGCTAAGAATCCAGTCTATCATGCAAAGACCAAGCACATTGAGGTGTGGTATCACTTCATTAGAGACCACTTAGCCACTGACTGCATTATCCTTGAGAAGGTTCATACTCGAGATAATGATGTAGATGCTTTGACTAAAGCTCTACCACATGATATCTTTTGAAACTGTTGTCACTTGATGGGGGTTACTTGATTCATCTTACATAGTTACTTGTATACTATGTAGCACGCCCATCAGGTGGGAGGTATATTTTCTATACTTACACTCAGATAATCTTTATCATTCTTTATTTTTGTCCCATAGTCACTTTTGCCATATTGGCCTTTTAGTGGGAGATTGTACTATTAGTGTCCATGTGAAAGGCCAAATGACCGTTGGACACTTTTGAATATGTTCTTTAATAAAATATATAGTGGACTCGTTAGCCATGGACTATATGTTTGACCACATTTGTATGACCTAAGAAATCTGTGTTCATGGTCTATGTACTATGTTTTTTCTGTGTATTCTGCACCCCCTGTGCAGAGTACTAAGTGTAGCTCCGAGTTTGGGTTTCTACTACAAAAGTATCGTTGCGGAGCTCTCAAGAAGGAGAATCTATTATCATGCATCACTAGAGAAATAGTCCATGATCTTCATTGTTCTCTAGATCTTGGATGTGTGTGTATTCTTTTGGTGTTGATTATGGTTGGACATCTCTTATAACAATGTGTTTGCTTGTTTATTGATCTTGGTTGCTATAAAAGTGAGATATTCCATTGATAGCTAAATCAAGTGGAGTAGATAACATTGATTCTTGATGAACATGAGGTTATTAAGTGTGACGGGATGACAAACTCTAAGGGCCAACCATAGAATTGTTATGAATCTCCTGACTCAAGATTCCTTCACATATGTCATTATAGACTAGTTTAACACTAGGTGTACTATTCCTAATAGCCATGAAAAATGTATCCCATGATAATGGCAAGGTGCATAACAACAAGATCGCTTTCATTTCATTATTCATCTCCATTTTTTGAGAGTGTAATTGGGATAATATATAATATAGCATCAAACTCATTTAGATGAGCAACAACACTATCCGTGTCCTTCATACAAAGGTCATATAACTTTCTCATCATATACACTTTATTTGATGTCGTTTCTTTTTTATATGTATTGCATAACTTCTTCCAAAGCTCCTCTTTCATGGTCCAATACTATAAGTAAACATTAGCTACCAAGTGCAATCAAATGGTAGACCTTACCATTTCACCCAACTCATCCCAGTCATCATCATCCATATCAATAGGCTTCTTTGAGATTCCATTTATTGGCTTCCACTACCTCCTCTAAATCAACACATCTTTAATTTGATTCTTCATAGAGCAAAGTTTGTGCCACCAAATTTTGGGATCTCAAAATGATCGTTTCCTTGCAAGTTATAGCTCCTATTGGGGATATTGGCACTAGACCTAGATCCACTAAATATGCTTGAGATTTTTGATGCCATGATGATAGAGAACTGACTAGAATGAAAATGGAGCTAGAATAGTCCAAGCACAACTAAGGCTCAAGAAAGATGACCGTGTTGAATTTTGGAAAAAAATCAATAATCTCCCTAGACAAATGGTTTAATGAACAATAATGAACAACCAAAAGGATTATGTGAGAGTGAGTTTGCTCACATCAATAAGTGTATCAAGGAGTAAATCGACCATTGTATAGTTGGCAAAACCAAAAAAAATTGGAAAACTTTTGCTAGAGTCTCCTCTACAAAATGAGCATATGGCTAGTGTCAAAATCTCGTTAAAATTGCAAGTACTGACATGGAAACATGCATAGTGAATCACTAACTCCACTACATATGATTAGTTACTTGAAAGAAGCCAACTAGGCTTATCGAGCACCTATGAACGACTAGCATACATCTCTTATGGCAAGGTTGGGTAAGTCTTCCACTTCCATCACCAAAGAGACTTGGCATCTGGGTGTCTCCTAATTAAGAAAACCTCATTACAACCCTCTTTATCAAATGTAAAAGGCTTTATGCAAAAAGATGTAACCGCTATATCAATTACCACATGGACGTACATAAGTGATATCCACAAAAGTGTACATAGTGTGTATGTGCTCAATATATGTAGTAATATGGCATTGAAAGGATGAATTCATATCCCAAACACTAGCCAACAACATATTTAAGTGTATGTCAACTCTATTCTTTAGGCTCAAAAAACCTACATAAACTTAAAATGGCTACTCCCACCACAAGTGAAAACCTTTCAAGAAACCTATAGATTTACTAGTGTGTTTGAAAACACAACCATAAACCTGAATATTTGTTGTCGTAGAAGTACAAAGAACACTCTAGCAAGAGCCTCTGTCTTCCTTGATTGTTGAGGTCCTCCCTTGCATGCAGCCAACGGTGCCAACTATGACTTTGGTGACTCGAATGACAAGGTATGCCAAGGTCCATGTCTTGGTTGCGACCTTACTCATACACCTTGGAGAAAGTCTTGGGTGGGCACGCATGAAACACGAGGTTCCTAGCAACTACAAGTGCACACTAACTATCAATAAAGATGGTGGTAGAAGACTTATCAACAAACAAATCAGCCAAAAGGCATCTAAGACAAACACATACACACACAATAGTAGCTATGAAAGTTTCCCTATGCTCAACCTCACAACTAAAAGTGGCCATGGTAGGCTGCATTTTGCTAAACGAAGATATGCATGAGCTGCCACTTATGAACAAAGATCACTGCTGGACACACAATTTTCTTAGCAACTAGCCTAATATGAGTCAAAAAAACATGTAAATCTAGAACCATTCTTTTTGGAGTTTGAGGTATGTGGAAGCATGCAAAGAGCAGAAGGAAGAAGAAGAAGCTTGGAGCACAACACACAATACTGAATGAATTACCACTAGAATGTACAAAGTTAAATGACCCATTAGGGCTATATGCATATATATAAGTCGGGGAAAAACCTCCTAAAGAGGGAAAAAAGTGTGCATACAATCCTAGTGTATTCACACACATCACTACTTGAATATATCAACAAATCCCCCTTGGGAGTGATGCGGTGAACAAGGAGCTGGCACTCATGTATAAGGAAGTGCCAAGCTATGTGGAATCAATCCATAAAAGGAACTAAGCCCAAAACTTTGTGGAAATCTTCAAACTTCTCCCTAGGCAGAGCCTTCGTGAAAAGGTCTACAATGTTCTCTTGCGTGGGCACATATGCCAAGCTAATATCTCCAACAGAGAATCTCTCCCTGACATAATTATAGTGCACCACAATGTGCTTCGTGCGAGCATGGAACACAAGGTCCCTTGCGATTGTCAATGCACTCTAACTCTCAGTGGAGATGGTTGTGGTAGAAGATTGACCAACACCCAAATCAGCCATGAGGCATCTGAGCCACACTGCAACAACGTAGCCACAGGAAATGCTCTTGAATGAATGACTTTCCTCCCAACCATATGCCTCTTATATATAGCTCTCTCCAAGGGACTGCCTGAGGGCAGGTGGATACTAATCATCCAAGTGTCAGCCATGTAACTACATGTGCGCCAAGTGTCCTAGTTAGCCAAAGTTAACTCAAGTGAATGCTTCTAGAAGGTTCTAGAGTTCTTTGGGCAAAATACTCTCCCCATGTAGCCCATGGGGGTTGAACCCAAGACCTTATCCTTCACACCCTTGAGACTTAACCACTAGGCTAAGTGGATTACTTGGTTATAAGAGTAAATGACCTATCAGTAATTCTAGACTCGAGATCTTTGGCCACACATACGGATGACCAAACGGAGTCTGATTTCAGATTTGTCTGAACCAGTCGGATCCTTAGATCACAGACTTATTTTATTACATTCTTCCCCCCTTGGAAAATATTTTCATCCTCAAAAATTAGAGCTATACATATTGTAGGCAACCCCCGAGCCTCATGTTATCGAAAGTTTGTGGCTGGATATTATCGGAAGTTTGTGGCTAGATATTATCGGAAGTTTGTGGCTGGATATGCCAAGATTGCAGTACCTTTGACAAATCAACTCAAAGGGATGCATCAGAAGATAAATTGGAAAGAGGAACAAGCAAAGAGTTTTCAAGAACTTAAACTTGCTTTAGCTTCGGCCCCGGTTCTACAAATCACAGATCTGAACAAGCCTTTCCAATTAGAAACAGATGCAAGTTCATATGTAGTAGGAGCAGTACTAAGCCAAGATGGTCGACCAATAGCTTTCAAGAGTAGAAGTTAAGTCCTGCTCAGCAAAGCCGAAGGAAGCTAAATGTTTGAGCTCTGATACCAATGCAACAGCGTAACCACAGGAAATGCTCTTGAATGAATGACTCTCCTCCCAACCATATGCCTCTATATATAGCTCTCTCCAAGGGATTGCCTGAGGGAAGGTGGATACTAACCATCCAAGTGTCAGCCATGTAACTACATGTGCGCCAAGTGTCCCAGTTAGCCAGAGTTAACTCAAGTGGATGCTTCTAGAAGGTTCTAGAGTTCTTTGGGCAAAATACTCTCCCCATGTAGCCCATGGGGGTTGAACCCAAGACCTCATCCTTCACACCCTTGAGACTTAACCACTAGGCTAAGTGGATTACTTGGTTACAAGAGTAAATGACCTATCAGTAAGTCTAGACTCGAGATTTTTGGCCACACACACGGATGACCAAACGGAGTCTGATTTCAGATTTGTCTGAACCAGTCGGATCCTTAGATCACAGACTTACTTTATTACACACACACACTCCAAGTGTGTTCACACACATCACTACCTAAATATATCAACAATTCTATCCTCTTTCTTCTTTGCCATTTTAATAGAAATTTTAGCACATCCCTCAATGATGTGATAACTTGACTTACAATACTTGTAAAAATGTTTCAATTTTTTGCTTTATTGTCATATTTTTGCATTATTTGACTCAACATTAGCATATTTCTGCTTACTAGTAGATGATCTCCATTTACCTTTTCCCTTCTGACTAGCTAAGAAAGCCTAATCTGAAACACACATAATTGACATGTTCGACCTAGAGTAATCTCCTACCAAAAAAACACAGAATATCTCCTTAAAGGTTAAGGCAAAGAGTAGGAGAAAAAGTCTGATAGGAATCTAGAAGATCATTAAGAAAAGTCTACACAAGTGAATTATCAGACAATTTTTCATTAGTAGAAATGAAGTAATCTTTCAAATCCTTGATCTTTGTTAGAAAAGTGTCCATTGAATCTCCTTTATCCATAAGCTTACGCTCCAATTATATTTGGAGGTAACCAAAACAATCCTCATTTCTTGCCTACTATGGTGTTTTAAGAGTATCTCAAGCATCTTTTGTCATTTTGCAAGAGTGAATGTGAGGGATATTGACATGTTTGATCGAAAAAGCTATCAATGCATGTGCTTGTACATCTTTGCAATCCCAACAATAGTGGGTGCAATAAGAACTACAATACGACAAGATCATAATCTTCAATGCCATCTGCATCACTTTTTGGGCCCTACAGTGGTGCTAGAAATGGGTAGTTAATACAATCTGCACATCATGGATCATTCTTGACTTTAATGGTGAATGCAGGCCATGATTGTCTTCATGGTATGGGTCCATAGCACGGGTTGTATAATATATGCAATGGATCATTTGACCACACGTGGCACATCTCGAGGTATGTCTATAGTCAGCATGTGCACCAATCTGGTTGGAAAATTTCATCTTTCCTTGCTAATGCCATTAGGTCTTTGGGCTAGAATTGTGTGTAAAAAGTAGGGGCTTTGCCAATGATGTTTGTCACTTTTGCATTATAATCGGTGAGGATTACAAAATACAACATGTATTGTAGCTCAGAGGTCATTATCAATTGTTTGTGTGCCAAATTTTGAAAATATTTTGATTGAGCACTTCTTTTTCCATGTTTACCATTGCTAAGATTTGGATGCCGATGCGATCATCATGGGTTTTTCCAATTCCTTTGATCCCTTTTAGCAATGGGGGCCTAGGTGCTTTAAATATTTCATATCCTTCTTTTGTAACCCAGCCACCTTGGATTGGTTGTGGCTCATACTCCTCTTCAAAGGTATGTTCGATGAGAATCTCTATTGTCTCTTCCGCTTTAGGTACTTATGGGGCCAATGAGGGTCTTTCGTATTGGATGAGTTTGGTTTGGAGTTCCCGTATTTGATTTTGCATATTTGCTAGTTCAGTTGAGTCAATAGTGGCCAGTGTGGTTTTTGGGTCTCTTTGTGGTGTTGTTGTCTGTTGTTGTTGGAGGTGTGCTACTTCCTCAGAGATTTTTTTCATGTGACTTCAACAAATTTGCATACTCTTCAAGAATGATTTGAGTGCTCTCAAGAGGGATGGATTGGAGCCTGTATGGACTTATGGGTGCACATGGTGTATTCTCAATAGTTGCTTCTAGGTTCTCTTGATTCTGTTGTTGCATGCTTTTGCTCTTATCATGTGCAGCTACTAAATGGCATCGTAACAATGCCATGTTATGTGTAAACTTCACATTAAGTTCCATTTGTGTGTCTAAACAACTTTCAAGTTCTTTGACAAACTCTTGATCCATGTGTTGTATCTTGGAATCTAGTTGATTATGTGATATCTATAAGTTATTGCATTGATCTTGCAATAAAGCATTGCTAGATACTAGGTTGTAAATCCTCTCCTCAAGGTGCATGGATCAATCTTGAAGATCTTCATTGTGATGTGAAAGTTGTTGGTACTCATGCCATAATTGGCTAATTGGCACAGTTGATCATTGATGCAATTGTAGAATCTACAATGGGGGTGTTTATAGTGGATGTAGTTTGTAAAGTATTTAACGCAGGGGGGAAGGGAAGGGAAATGGGAAGATTGAATGCCATGGAAAGAGACTCAATGAGTGGTGGTGATGTTGGTGGGGGGGGGGGGGGGGGGGGGGGGGGATTGGAGATATTGGAATTGTGGGGGGTTGGGGAGGTGCATTAGGTGGTGAAATGTCCATGGAATTGGACATGGTTTTGAGTGATGTGGCCACCACAAATACTAGTATGGTGGATGTCATGCTTGGAAAAAATGAAGAAGATATAAAGGTTTTGAGGACCTTGCTGCGTGTACAAGGCACCAAGTGTGTCCCAAAAGTAAGTTCAAGGCAGTTATGGATGAAACACGGAGGAGAAAGAGTAGGGCATCGAGAATGACTATGGTTGGGTACGTGTGAGTGAATCTAATGTTGGTTGAGTAGGATGACCTATTATGGGTTTAGATAAGAAGGATGTAGTTGCAAAGATGATTGTATGGTACAATGGGTTGGTAATGGAGGAGAAAATTTGTGACTGGGAGATGGGGCTAAAAAATGTAAAACTAGGGAGGGTAGTTACTGCATCAATGACCAATTGTGCTTCGGTGACAGAGATGGGAGTAGGTTCAGTCATTTTGGTGTGTGAGTTAGGTGAAATATGGAAGATGGGTTCCACAGCATGAGTGACTATTGTGGTTGTTGAATGCGGCTCAAGGGCCCTGATGGGTGATGGAATGGGAAGGGGTGAAATAGGAGGGTCCTATACAATGGTTTCGGTAGTTAGATCTATAGTTTTTGTGGAAGTTAATGGTATGGAAGTGGTGGTGAATTTGGTGTTGATGGGGCAGATGTCATTTTCTTGGCCAAAATGAGTGGAATTTGAATATTTTTACCTGATCTTTGCCTTGTGTGGAGATGCCCTTCATCATACTGCACTCTTGGTCTCTGTAGCATGTGATGGATGGAACCAACAACACTGACAGCTTCTGTTAAGGCGCATAAAGAAGCTAAGAACTATGGCTCTAAGTTCTTTGTTGCCAACAATTGTTCCATGATGATATGACTCCTTTGCTCAATGAGGCTACTCCGGCATGAACCTCTATCCTTGTCTGGCATAACCTTTTTGGAGTTGCCATGTATGATAACTCTACTTCTTCTTCATGTCTATCCTATCTTTCCTCTTCCTATGATTTGTTTGCTTCTTGCTCTTCTTCTCAATGGATGTATCATTCTTATGTCGTGTGTTGTTGTTCTTCCTACCTCTCTGTCTATTGTTCTGCTTCATATTCTCTTTCCGACACAATAAACATGTCTTTCAAGGAACGCCTTGAAGAAGATGCTCAAAGTCAAAGGTACCCAATTCAACTAATCCTTTAGGTACATGGAATTCAAAATCAGTGCGAATGGATGTTGCAGATGTTTATGTTGTGAAGACCCCATCTATCTTGTGCTTGCAAAGGCGGATCATGAAAGGTTGCACAATCCTTTCTCCTACAAGTGAGATATCTAGTGTCATGATTGCACCTCACGATCGTGCACAAGGAAGTGTGTCTCTCATCCTCTTTGGTTGTGGTGCTAATGCCTTTTGACTTTTAGACAATTCAAGCCTTGCCTAGGTAAGGGCTATCTTGATGGGTATGTCATATGACATGCATTTGTAGATAATTCATGTGATTGCACAACACGCATTCAACATAGGCTTGCATAGACACCTTGAATTTGTTGCATAAAGTTGTTTGATGATCGAGTGAGGGAGGTTAATGGTCAACTATGTATTCTTGACTAAATATAGAATGAACTAGATCCTCTTGTGAGGCTGGGTGAATCAGTCTTGTCTTGGAAAGGCAAAGTGTTGTATACACATCTTGAGTGATACTAATATATTTGAAGTCATGGTTGCCATATCCTTAAGCTTCACTACATTCCTATTCTTCATAGCATCTGGTATGAGGGTTTCCTTGTCTTATGGAATATGCATGCCTTGCATGTTGAGGGCTTCTCAAACCAAATTAAAGGAGAGATTGAATCACTTCATCAATTACATAATAGAGATAGAATCACAAAATTTCCAGGTGTGTCTTTGATTCGAATTGGTTGTAAAGTGTGAATTAAGTAATAAAACCTCATGAAGTCTAGCTTTGGCAATGGCTCACTGAAATATTCTACTCCAGTGTGTTTTGGAGCTGCTCAAACTCCTTGGAAAAATACTGGAACTTACCCCATATGTTGTGGAGTTCACACTTGGATTCCCAAATATGTGGAGCATCTTTGAGTGGTCCAACTAACTCATTGAACTAGTGTGAGTGTGTTCACTCGTTCTATCTGTCCTAAAGGGGGACCTTTAATTGGTGTATGCCTTAAGTGTCTAAACTATACTAGCCTCTCAGTGGGATGTTCCTCGATGGGTAGGCTATTGATGTCTATAGATCATGAGCTTGTTCTACCTTCATCCATTGTGTGCTACTATCTGTGGTGCTCCTTGTAGGTCTGGTATAATAAGAAGAACACATTAATATTGTTTAAGAACTCTTGTGAGACCTTGTTCCCTTTACAATATCAATATGTCTCCTATATCCCCATGTGTTGTGGGATGATGTGTAAGTTATGAGGGTGTAGTGATATGACATTGTGAGTTAGTGAAAAGTCTAGATGCATTCTTAAATGTAGTATCTCTGCATGCTGCTAGTGGTGTGCACGTATATTACAAGGTTGGTTGTGGTGGTATATTACAAGGTTTGACTTTGCAAAACTCCCTTATGGGATTACAATATTTGCATTTGGTTGTGTAGAATGTATCTGATGATGACTTAACTTGGGTAGGGGAATTTTTAGGTACCCATTTCTAGGTTACTCTAGGAATAGCATTACAAGGAGACACAATTACAACAGTATTCTGTTTGCACTTTTGAGGGGTTGGGATAGACAAACTACAAATAACTAGAGCCTAAGAGCTTCTGTGAGGAGATGTGAGCTCTCAAACAAGTCTTAGTCACCCAGATTTGTGCATTATTGGGGTGAGCCTTCATCAACCACTTTGGTACCCAACTTTAGAGTACTTCTTGAGATATATTGATCCGTTGTTTTGTTGTTTGTCTCCCTGGATCTTGCATTTGTCTCTCAGTTCATGACTTTGATAGTGAGGGATCAATTGGTTGCTCACCCTTTGCACCCAAATTTTCTTCGTGTTTGGTACAGGTCTGCGTCTCCATGGCTCCTTCAGTCTTGTGGTCCATGAATGTGCTGCTTCTTAATACACCCCCTTGAGTGAATTGTCGATATGCCACTAGTCTTTGGAAGAGAAGGGAGTTCCACATGTTTTTGAATCTATTTATCAGGGCACATATTCTTTTGCATCACATGTATTTGTACATAGGCATCATCTTTTTCTTAAAGATCAATCTTAGAAGAGCTAAGGGCTTATGTTGAACCTAGATCGTTGACCATATTACCTTCTAATTCCACGGTGATGCATTGGTCTTGAAGCCAAACCTGAGGAAGTCTACTTATTAGGTTTAAGTTGATTGTATGATCATAGATCTAGTCTTGACCCAAAATGAGAGATTCAGTGAGATCTTCATCATGGCACACTAGCACTTTGATTGTTAGATGGACATCTTGTATTGAGATGGGAATTTCCACCTTTCCCATACAAGGGGTTTCCACACCTCCTAACCCTATGAGGTAAACCTCAAGTGGGTTTAATTGGAAATTCATATTCTGACAATAGGAATACCATATTGCATTAGTAGCTCCTCCCGAGTCAATCAAGGCTTTGATGGTCATGAGCATTCTACCTTGACCTAGCTACACTGAAATGAATGTTCATCGATCAATGATGTTAGGAGAGGTATTCTTCTTAGCCTAGCACATTTCCATGTGATATCTAGGGGCATCAAAGTGGGAAAGATCATTATTATTCATTGGCTTATCTAAGTGTTGTCTTATTAATTTCATTATTTTAAGGCTTCAACTTGCACTTCTTTGCATATTCTTTTCTCTTCTTGTTTTCATTTTCTAGCTTCATTGAGTCATTTAAGCATATCTTCTATCAAAGGCTCTTGATAGAGTTTGACTCGACAACTGCTCATATAATTTTTTCACATATCTCTTTGTAGGGTGGCCAATCAAATGGCTCCACTAGTTGATATCGTATTGATTAACATGGGTCCATAGCCACATTTCTCTAAATTTCATGCATGTTTCTTAAGTGTGTACATCAAAATTAAATCACCTGCCTTCATACCTTTATCCCTTAGATGTGCATCAAAATAGGCTTTTTGTCTTTCTTCACCATGCATATCACTGTTGTTGCTCTCAATCTAGTTTCTCCTAGGTGTTCTAGATAGATGATCTTGGATGATAGCTCGTGGACTATCCATTGGTGCTCTTGTGCAACCTTGAGTGTGGGTGTTAAGAATTCTAATGAAAGCACAACATTTTGGCAAAAAAACCATTTAAAGGGACATGGATTGAGTATCATTTTTTAGGCCACTTGATATGCCCAAATATCATGATGAATCTGTTTGTCCCAGTCATAGCGTTTATTATTGAAGATCATGGTCAATACATTACATAGGATCTTGTTTGTGCTCTTAGTTTTTCCATTCGCTTGTGGATGATAGGGTGCCAAGCTCTTGTGAGACCATGAAATCTTGTAGAAAATATTCAATGAAATCATTCAAGAAGTTCGTTCCTCTATCGCTTACTAACACTATTAGAAACACGTATCTCGTAAATACATTCTCAGACAAAAATTTAGTCATCGTTTGTGCATCCTTCTTCCTAGTATCCATGACTTCTACCCATTTGATTGTTGATATATTTAGGTAATGATGTGTGTGAACACTCTAGGACTGCCCAGACACTTTTTCCCCTCTTTAGGAGGTCTTTTCCCCCGGCTTGTATATACGCCTATTGCCCTAACAGGCTACTTATCTTTGTACAATCTAGTGGTAATACATTCAATAATGTGTGTTGTGCTCCAAGCTTCTTCTTCTTCCTTGTGCTGTTCGTGTGCTTCCGCAGATGTCTAGCTCCAACAATCGGTATCAGAGCAAGTCACTCCTTCATCTAGGGCATCGTCGACGCCCCTCTAATCGCAGTCTCAGAATCGCACAAAATTTGGTGAGCATACTCGGGGTGTTTCAGAGATCAAAACTGCTTCGCTTTCTAGTGCCAAAATCACAATCTGAGCTCATTTCGGCCTCTGAGTGCACTATCATAGCGGTTGTGTAGGCCATTTCTTCTTTTTGTGCCAAATATATATACCAGTTTTGATTCACTAGTATAAGCGTCTCGAAGTCTGCTACAGGTTTAGCAAAACTTGTTAGGGTACTTTTGCTCAACTTTATCAGATACAGTCATTTTCTTGCATCATGGTATTTTCGTCAGTGGCCATGGCTGAAAGCAGTGATGTATTTTGTGTGTTGGCTGTTGAGGATAAGTTGGATGGTACAAATTACCCATTGTGGGCTTATATGATGTGTCATGTATTGGTTGCAAAAGGACTATGGAATATTGTATAGGGTCTTGAAAGACGTCCTATTATGTGTGCGAACACAAGTACTATAAAAACAGGTACTGAAGCTGATGTTGATGATATTGAAGATGGTGATATTTTGCAGATTCCTGTTCGTGCTGCTGTTTTTGTTGCACCTGCTACAGAGGAAATTCGTTGGGATGGTGGAGATGCTCAAGCACATGCATTGATAGCTTTGTCTGTCAAACGTGCCATTATTCCTCACATTCACTCTTGCAAAATAGCTAAGGATGCTTGGGATAGACTTACCTCATTGTACCATGCTAGGAATGAGGCTCGTGTTGCTTACCTCTCAAAATATTTGGAGAGTGAGAACATGAATGAAGGTGATTCTATGGACAGTTTTCTGAAAAAGATCAAGGATTTGAAGGAACAATTGATTTCTGCATATGAAATCCTTCCTGACACTTCACTTGAATGGTCTTCCTAACTCATTTTAGAGTTTTGCTTCTACTTTTCGTTTGATGATGAAAGGCAATCCAAATGCCTTAACATTTGAAGAGTTAGTTTTTGTTTTGTTGAAGGAAGACTAGTCTAGGCAGAACATGTCTATTATGCGTGTTGTAGATCAAGCTTTCCTGACTAGTCAAAAGGGCAAAGGTAAATGGATCTCTTCTACTAGTAAGCAGAAATCTGCAAATGCTGCACATTCAAAGAAGGAAGACAAAGATGAGAAGAAATCAAAAGAGCAAAAATTGTTTTGCAAATATTGTAAAGCAAATGATCATGTCATTAAGAGCTATCCAAAACTGATTGCTAAAGAGGCAAAGAAGAAAGAGGCCAGAACGGTTGTTGCAGAGGCCTCTACACTGAAAAAAGGGTCTGCAAATCTTGTGCAGGATGAAGAATGGGTGTTTACTACTGTTTGTAGTTTTGACCCATCTTCTCATGAGCAATCCATGTCTGCAGTAGACTCAGATGTTTGGTACTTTGATAGTGGGGCAACCAAATATATATTACCTCGCAGTGCAGTTTCTTCTTTTCACTTGAGCCTGCCCCTATAGGGAATACTGTTACATGTGCAAACAACTCCACTTATCCTGTTATAGGGGTTGGTAAGATCATTCTGACTACTACTGATGGTAGTTCTTTCACTTTTTCAGATGCTTTATTTGTGCCAGGGATCAAGAAGAATCTGTTATCAGTTTCGGCTTTAGCCAAGATTGGCTTGGTTGTGAAAGTTGTTGATGATAGGTGTACAATTTATGATCTGTCAAATGGCGATGTGATTATATCTTCCGGCATTTTATCTCGTGGGTTGTATAAGCTCATAGATTATGAGAAATCTTTGAATGATTCAGCATGTGCAGCACATGATTCTCAGACTATGTGAGATGCAAAGCTTTGGCATGCACACTTTGGACATCTGAATTTTGCTAGTTTGCTACACCTGCAAAAAACCGAAATGGTGTCCTCTTTGCCCAAACTTGAGGCACCCAGAAAACATGTCTGTGAACGCTTTATTTTGCGCAAAATGCAGCATTCCTCCTTTCCAAAAGATGGTTCAGTTCGGACTACTCAGAAATTGCAGCTTGTACATAGTGATGTCTGTGGTCCTATGCAGACATCTTCTTTTGGAAACTATCTTTACTTCGTGACTTTCATTGATGACTTTTCCACGCATGCATGGGTGTATCCACTCAAAGAAAAGTCCGAAGTGTTTATGTGCTTCAAACAGTTTTTGGTTTTGGCTGAAAATCTATCAGCATATAGAATGGCACCCTCCATTCTGATCGAGGGGGGGAATATATGTCTTCTGATTTTCATGCATTTTTTGCTGAACGTGGGATACAACAACAATGTAAAGCGTCATATACACCTCAACAAAATGGAGTTGTTGAATGGAAGAACAGGTAACTCATAGAGATGGCGAGGTGTTTGGTCAAGAGTCAGGCTTTACCACATAGTTTCTGGCTTGAGGCTATCATGTGTGCAGCATATATACTTAACAGGTGTCCCACTAAAGTGTTGCATTCTATCACTCCATATGAGGCTTGGCATGGTCGTAAGCCATTTGTTGCTCATTTGCATGTTTTTGGTTGTTTGGCATATGCATCAGTGCCTAAACAACATCACAGAAAATTGGATGATAAGGTAGTAAAATGTATTTTTGTTGGGTAGACTTCTGAAATCAAAGGCCATCATCTGTATCATCCACAGACTAAATGCATTCTCATTAGCGGTGATGTTGTTTTTGTGGAAGATGTTCAACCCTTACTTTCATGTACTAAGGAGACATTTTTTAGATCCAAAGACATGTATGATACTTTGCTGTCTTTTTTTTTAGGTGGACAATCTAGTGCTGGTCCTAATGAGGCAACTTCTCAGCCTGTGCAGGTTTCATGTGATGATGCAGATCATTCCATTTCTGATGCAGATTTACATGATGCACTTGGTGATGAGAGAGCTGATATTGAGCAGGAAAAAATGATGCCAAAATGGTTGGTGTAGACTTTGGGTGACAGTAAATTAGGTGCACCTCTCTCATAGCGTACTCGTTCACACTCTCATAATGCCTCTTTTGCATCAAATTGCTTTGCTATGGCTGCATCTAGTCTTTGTGATGAGACTGAGCCTATTTTGTTTGATGAAGCACAAAATTCTGAACATTGGATGGCTGCAATGCAATCTGGATATGATGCTATCATGAAGAATTGTACATGGTCTTTATGTGACTTGCCTTCTGGCAAGAAGGCCATTGGCACTAAGTGGGTATACAAGCTGAAGCATAAACCGGATGGAACAATTGATAGGTATAAGGCTAGGCTTGTTGCAAAGGGTTATGCGCAAGAAAGAGGCATTGATTTTGATGAGAACTTTTCACCTACATGCCGAATGACTACTGCTCGTAGTATCTGTGCACTTGTAGCTCATCATGGTTGGAATGTACATCAGTTGGACATTAAAAAAACATTTCTAAATAGTGACTTGCATGAAGAAGTGTATGTTTTTCACTCCCATGGCTTTGTGCCAAAAGGGCATGAAAACCAAGTGTGCAGGTTAAAGAAGGCATTATATGGTTTAAAGTAAGCTTCACATGCTTAGTATGAAAAGATACATGCCTATCTCATCGCACATGGTTTTGAGAACAGTCCAACTAAAAGCACCTTATATGTTAATTGTGCTAATGGTGTGCTTCTTATCATTCTTGTGTATGTTGATGACATACTTCTTGTTGGTCCTCATGACATGCATATTGCTAATTTTAAGTTGGTTTGCATGTCTCATTTGAGATGTATGATTTGGGGCATTTGCATCATTATTTGGGCATTTAGTTTATGCAAGTTGATGGTGGAATGGCTTTGTGTCAAACGAAATATATTGATACATTATCGTAGCATTTTGGCTTTGAAGACAGTAAGCCTATTGCCACTCCTATGGAGTCATGTTTACGATTGAGTCTTCATGATGCTAGAGATGAATTTGATGCTATTCTCTATCAGCAGGCTATTGGATGCTTGATTTACTTATTCATTACTCGGCCACATATTCAGTTTGCTATCTCACAAATGTGTAGGTTTATGCATTGCCCAAGTGTTAAGCATTGGCAGGTGGTGAAGCGCATCTTTCGCTACTTGAGTGGTACCCGATTACTTGGATTGTTTTATCCCAAGGGGGGATCACTACCGCCAGATTTGCATGCTTTTTTTTATAGTGATTGGGCTGGTTGCTATGTCACTCGTGTCTCCACTAGTGGCTTTTGCTTCATGCTTGGTAGCTCATGTATATCTTGGTTGAGCAAGAAGCAGCCTATTGTGGCCACTTCTAGTTGTGAGGTTGAGTATAGGGAAGCTTTCATAGCGACCATTGAGTGTGTGTGGCTCATATGCCTTATGGCTGATTTGGGTGTTGGTTAGTCTTCTGCCACCACCATCTTCAGTAACAGTCAGAGTGCATTGGTAGTTGCGAGGAACCCTGTGTTCCATGATCACATTAAGCACATTGAGGTGCATTATCATTATGTCAGGGAGAGGTTCTTTGATGGGGAGATCAGCTTAGCATATGTACCCAACACAGGAGAAAATTGTAGACATTTTCACAAAGGCTCTGCCTAGGGAGAAGTTTGAAGCTTTCCGCAAAGCTTTGGGCTTACTTCCTTTTATGGATTGATTCCACATAGCTTGGCACTTCCTTAACATGAGTGCCAACTCCTTGTTCACCGCATCACTCCAAGGGGAGATTTGTTGATATATTTAGGTAGTGATGCGTGTGAACACTCTAGTACTATCGGGGCACTTTTTTCCCTCTTTAGGAGGTTTTTTCCCCCGGCTTGTATATACACCTATTTCCCTAATGGGCTACTTATGTTTGTACATTCTAGTGGTAATACATTTAGTATTGTGTGTTGTGCTCCAAGCTTCTTCTTCTTCCTTGTGTTGTTCGCGTGCTTCCGCAGACATCTAACTCCAACATTGGTAAGATAATCCGTTGTGACTATGATCTATTTGGAATGGGAGTTCTTAGGAGGGGGATTAATTGGTCCAACAAAGTCTATTCCCCACTTAGAGAATGCACATCCTCCCATTATGGGCTTAGTGGTAGCTCATCCTTTCGGATTGGATATTGAATTTTTTGGCGTATATCACATCTCTTCACATAGGCATGTGCATCCATGTGTAGGATGGGCCACCAAAGACTTGAGAAAAGTATGGCTTTGATCACTCCATGAGGTCCAAAGTGTCGTCCTACAACAACTTGGTGTGCAGTCTCTAGGATCTTTAACTATTTGCTCTCATGTACACACAATTTTAGATATTTGTCTCATCCACGATTATAGATTATCTCCAATGAGTGTATAGTCATGAGTTTCTTGCTCTAGACTCCTTCTTCATGTTGAAGTCATCTCTTGAGGGAATGTTTTTGTTCTTAGAAAGTCAACTAAGGAACTGGTCCAGTAAGCTTAATGACACTTGATATAATGTGGCATTTTCAATGGGGGGTCTACTAATCGAAATTGGACAATCCTTAAATAACCTATAGACATCTGCTTCCATTGTTGGCCAATATATGCCTAATATTTTTAGATTTTGTAGGGTTTTGTGTTTGTAATGGCATTTCCTTAATGCACCTACATGTGTTAATTGCAACCACTTATCATGCTCTTCTTTGTCCGCACAACAAGGTAAGATCCCTTGATCCATTTTCTTATAGATACTTCTTGCTAGTATATCGTATCTCTGTGATTTGACAATTTCTTTGTCCTTTGTTCTAACCACTGGATTCTTAGGTCTAAATGTGAGAATAGGCATAAGTGTTTTAGCCCATTTTGGAACTATATATACAAGATATTAAAGTAATACAAATGTTTTAATAGAGCGTAGTAAAGTTATATGGATGTCTATGTCTAAGATGGATGGGGTCACAGTTTCTATCACCTTCCTATTCCTTGAGTTCCTTCAACATCCAAAGTCTCACAGTTTTAGGTGAGAAGGAAGGAAGAATCTTTCATTGAATGTTGGGAAGCAGAGGTAGAATCCTATGAACCTCCCCTTGCCTATCATCTGCCGATTGCCTCTCATGCTAGCCTTGTCACCGAATCACCACCTTGCAAGTCCCCAAGCTCCTATGGTTACTTGATGACACATTGGTATCCTATGCATAGACCACCTAGATCCCACACCACAAAAGCCCTCACACTTTGAGAGTTTGGATATAGTAACTTTCTTCTTCTTCCCAATGTTGATACTTGGGGCTTCAATTGTCTTGTCTCCTCCTAAGCATCCTGCACTTCACAAAGCACCAAAATGCCAGCCTTCATTCTTCTCGATTATCGCTCATTAATCACTATTGCACGTTTGTATTCCTTTTTGACACCGGAGACACCTCCTCTAATCTTGTCAAAATCATCAACTATCCTATCACTTGGTTCGTCCCTCTCCATTGGATCCCTCGTAGCTTCACCCCTGAACATGGAAAGTTCTTCCTGTCTTGGCTTAACATATACCTCAATGTATGTCATGCAAGACACTATCTTTCCAATGGTGCCCTGATCTCTCCCTCACTATATCTATATGTGTCTCCCTAGTTCCCCCTATATGGGTTTGTCTATCTATCGATTTCTGACTCTCCCGATCATGTCTACAGAAGGGTCCTTAGATATTGGTATTGTCTTGCCTCACTGTGTTGTATGATGATGGCTTTGATCACACGATCTGTCCATTCACATGAGGTAATTATATTGAGATTTTGGATTTGTGCCCCAAGAAGGGCATTACAAATGGTGACCTCATGCTAGTGGCATAAATTTTAGCTAGAGTTAATGCATGCACATAAAGAAATACTTATATTTGGTCACAATATTCATGGGCACTCAACATCTTTAGAATGGACACTGGTTTGGACTTCCTGGCGCTTGCTTCTAGAACCCAAGATCCCAACCTTTGGATTAATTTGTGCTCTTTGTTTCAAATTGCTTCTCAACCACAGTGGTATGAATTTCAAAATTAGCCCAAATGTATCTGAAAAAGAGCTTCTCATGATAATTCAATACCTGGATCATCCATAGGATGTAGACATGCTAGAAAACATTTCAAAATCACTTGTATCTGAGCTCAATACATAAGGGTAACCACTCAGTTATTGAGCCCAAGACTAGCAGTATGATTAACATTAGCTTCAAATGGTCTAAGGGTTTGTCTATTAGCTTTACCTATGTGTCTACCTGATCTAAGGTTCATATGATCTAGTTACTTACCCAATGTCAGAGTACAACCACATAGCAATGTTCATTATATCAATTACTTATTCCTTTTAATTTCTTTGGTATAGAATCTTGTCTTTACAAATCACTTCATCATGAGTATTTTGAGTTTAGCATTGCTTTTCATTTGATCGATTGATTATGCTCCTTAATGTTAAGGTTTTCCACAACTTTTCTCTAGCTGCTCTTGAACTTGAGAAAATTAGGGCTTCTTGTATTTGTTATGTACCTGTCATAGCCATTATCACTACCACCTAAGCACACTTAGCCTAAGCTAACAATTAATGAGGGGGTTGAGAGATCTTCCAACCTCAAATCACTTGCACTTGAAATAGTTATGATGCTCAAGATCCTCGTCTACAAGCTTTGCTCTTCACTCATGCCTTACTTTGGACACCCAAATAGCTCCAAAACTTTGTAAAAAAACCCATTAGGCTTAATTTGACTAAAATTTGAAAAATAATAAAAATTGCTGAAAATCGTGTATGGTGTCTATCATGGATGGTTGTCTGTCATGATAGATGATGTCTATTGTGATAGATGTGTCTGTTGTGATAGATGGGTCTATCATGATAGACGCTATCTATCATGTATCTTCTATTGTCTATCGTTTGTCATGAATCTCTGTCTATCTCAATAGAAGAGTCTATCACGATAGATGGCCTCTATCGTCTATCATGGAGTCTTGCCTATCGCAATAGATAGGTCTATCGTAATAGATGTTGTCTTTCATCTATAGTGGATTACAGTATGTCGCAATAGATGTGTCTATCACAATAGACATGGGTATCTTGATAGACAGTCTCCATCGTGAGGGTTTGTCTATTGTGATAGATGGTGTCTATCACGATAGACAAGGTCTATCATGGTTTTTGTCTGTTGCGATAGACAGTTTGTATCACGATAGACCCCAAAAATGGGAATTTTTGAATTGTAAGTACTGTTTTAGATGATGAAATCATGATGTGTGTTCTATCATGCCTATGATGAAAGTACAAAATACCAACATTATTTGTTCATCATGATAGATAGAGGTCGTTACTCGGGTTGCACATAGGGTTCTATTGTACGTGGTGATGCTATTGGAGCTACCAATGGACTATATCTATGTAGAAAACACTTAGAAACACACAAAAATAAGCAAGAAAACAAGCTCTCTCACAAGTGAAATGAGGGAAATGAAGTGGAACAGGGCAATATGAAAAAAAATGGAAATGTTTGGCAATGAAGGAGATGGAGAGTGGAGATGGTAGAGATAGTAATGGAGAGGGAAAAAGTAAAGAAATTAGAAAAATTACTTGTTTACCTATGATTCCAATGTCAAGACTCTAAGTCTTACTGTCACATGCTCATCCTCGAATTGCACTCTCTGGCAATGACACCAAATTTGGTGTCACTCTAGCATAATGGAAGTACTGTCGTGGTGAAGATTCACCTTGTAAATGTCAATCCGTGGAGATGTGAGGATGGTGTGACAATTGTGAGTGAGAGGAATGCACAAGTGCGTGAGTGAGAAGCACACTAATATGCACACACATACATAGACATGTGTTTTTCACTAGTTATGGCCTAGTTCAAACCGAGCGTTCAGCTTAGTTAAAAATTAGGTTCCTATGCTAATTTGGAGGCTCAAATAGCTCTAAAAAATATGAAAATTGAAACGTAGGCTCTTCTAATAAAAATGGACTTCGACAATCTCTGCATATGACTTCGATTTTAAACATTAAAATGATACTCACATATCCATACTACCTTTGCGCAATCACATTGATCATTAGTTCTTCAAAAGAACTATTAGATTTCTAATTTGATCACTTAGATCAAACCTGTGTCAAAACTATCTTCCACAAATGGCGACTTTTACATAGTCAACAAGCATTTAGCAAAGCTTCCTTACCTTCTAACTTAAATTTTGAATGCTCAAACATCAAAACCTTTACACTGAGCAGTGAGATCCAAGCAAGTCTTTGAACAGGAAAATGCGCGATTCTGAGAGCTTCACTTGCAAACTTCTACATATGAATGTTCCTACTTGTCATACACACAACCAGAGGAGAATTAGATCATCAAACTTTGGTCATAGCTTTATGATGACCACAATGTTTCCATTGACCACGCGCAAGACATATCATTATAACAAGTTTAAAAGGTAAACCCCAATTGAGAATACACTACCTTAGGGGTTACAATTTTGCACATGATTTATGGCAGCAAGCACTAAAATATGTAAAAAAGTAACCTGCTATATAGTCTGATTACATGCCGCCATACTTGGCCCCTTTACAAGGTCATACAAGCCCACTTCCCCAAAGAAAAATTGGATAAATTACCCTTTGATAGCAAGCCCATCACAAAATGAGATGGCAGTAGACTATCTGCTCAATACTATTGCATACTAGCATGAAGTTGTAAAGGACACTCTCGATCTGACTTGTGAGATGTTGATTAAAACTTTTGAAATGATTAAATTTTTTCTTACAACATTCGAATATAGTAGCCACAACACATATTGTACCGCCAGGTTTTAGGTATGATATACAACCATTGATTTTTCATCTCAGCCAAACCCCCGAGCTTAACACCATGATCGCATGCTTTGATCACCTCTAGTACTTATTGATCAACTATCTACAAACATTTGAAGAATCTCTCTTTATAGGTTTTTGGGAAAAATTCTCGAATTCTTTTTGGTAAAGTATGCTCATCCTTTATTGCCCGTCTAATTGAAATGGAGGTTGTATGCAAAAAATGGCACTATTATCTACTACCAACACACCATGAGTAGTAAAATGAAAACAACTCATGCTTTTTTTTGGCAAATAAACACTCAACATACAATGCCAAAGCTACGGAGGCTTATGATTACAATTCTCAAAACCCCTACTATACCACCTATCAAGGACAATAGAGACTAGGAAGGGACTAATTGTTGGTAGAATGAAGTAGTTTTGAACCAAAAGTGGGTGCCATACAATTTTTTTAGCTTATAGAATGGATGCAATATCTCTTGGAAGTGAAACAAAGTAATAAGAAGACTCAATGGAAGGAGTTCTAGGTATGAGATGCATCACAATAGTAAAATTTGATTATTTTTGTGAACTTTTAGTATGTTTTCAGTAAATAAAAAGTTTATTATTTGTAATATGCTCCACTTTTGTAAAGGCCAAGGAGTCCTTGCACCTCCAGAGAGATATCCTAGCATCCTATAATTTTTAAGATTTTATTAGAGCTCGATTGTGATGTCGAATGAGCTAATTGGACTATTTCTTAAGTTTTTAAGACAAATAAATGTGAATAGGGTCAATATTTTAAGTATTAAAGCTAAAGAACCTAAGTTATAATGGCGTTTGAAGCCATTTTGCATGAAATCTTGTGCATATTGTTTCTGAACACTTTTCTTTTATCTCTTTCTTCATTTGGATCTCCCATGGTATTCTTGCGGTGTCCCATGGCCATGTTCACTATTGAATCAATACTCCATGACTCTCCCTTCTTTTGCAGAGATAAACATGAAGATGATCGCTTCGAAACGAGAGAATTCAGCATGTTTCCTCCTCACCATGTGACTACTAATTCCCTCCCTCTCTCTTCATGCAATACACCCACTTGGGTGTTCACACGATTTCCACATGGAAATCATGTCTTAGAAAAATAAGAAGAGGTTCACACCTCTAATCATATTAAATTTCCTTTCCCTTGAGTACATTTTTATCCTCGAAAATGGGATTGGAAGGCATAAATGAGAAAGAGAAAAAGTCAAATAATCACTTCCACTGAACCCCATGAACCTGGTGCACATGGTCATATCTTCATAGTGTTTCCCAATGTCCTTCCCCTTAAGAACACTCTTGGGAAGGGAAGTAAAATGGGAACTATCTGTGGAGGTTGCTAACCTCCTCCTATGTAGCACTATCTTTTGAACTATCTTTCCACTTTACTAAGCACTCTTTATTTAAATTACTATTTGTCCATTTTTCTCGGGTACATAGTATCTTCTCAGGCTCATGTGGAACATATTGAACAGAAATAGGCTCTATTCACTATTTGGAATGAGGTCATTACATTCACCTAGTCTTCTCTTAAGCTTTTTGACATGAAATATTGGATGGATATAGCTACTTTTTGGAAGTTAGAGCTAGTAAGCCATCTTTCGTATTCTATTAAGTATTGGGAATGGATCACAATACCTAGGAGATAGTTTTGGACAAGGTCCTATCTTCATGATTTAAGACCTAAAGGGAACTCTTATATAGACTTGTTCTCCTACCTCAAGGTTCATTTCTATCCTTTGAGGGTCAGCATAGGCTCTAGCCCTATCCTAAGTTCTCCTAATATTATCTTTAGCAAGCCTAAGCATATCATTCATGTAAGGATTTGAACTCACAACCTCTTGGTTAGGAATGTGATGGGCTAACCACTTGCCCCAAAAGACATGGTTGAGGATTACTTCCTAATCCTCTCTCTGAGGGTGTAGTTCAACTATCTCCTATCTGTCAAGGGTGTGGTTCAATCATCTTCTACCTATCACTTTATTACATTCTTCCCCCCTTGCTCAATCATTGTCCTCAATGATCTGCTCTTGTATCCCTCTAGCCTCGGTGATCAGCCCCTTGAATTCCCTAGGTACCCTTGAACTGATGTCCTCAACCTCACACAGTTTCTTGAACCTTGTTTGCAACCTTGGTCTCTTGAACCGTTGCTCTCAACCTTGGTGTCTTGAACCTTCTTGTTCGCAATCTTGGTGTCTTGGGCCCTTGTTCTCAACCTTAGTCTTGAACCTTGTTCTCACCCATGCTTGGTATCTTGAACCTTAATCAAGTGCCACCCATGGTTTCCCAAGGGCTTCTCAATTTCTAGCTATCTGATTAGATTTGGAAATTTTATTCCGAGAGCTTTCCAACGGTATCTTACATGCCTCAATCTGACCTACGGATTGAGAGATACACTTGGTTCTTTGTTGGGTCCAATTCTCAAAGCGCCGCCTCCACGATTCCTACCCTTTCACATGATAGAGTGCCCAAGCGCCTTTTTCAGATGCCATTGGATCATTCCACCTTGCCCAAGCCTACTTCCTAGGCTCTGATACCAATGTAAGGAATTGAACTCACAACCTCTTGGTTAGGAATGTGATGGGCTAACCACTTGCCCCAAAAGCCATGGTTGAGGATTACTTCCTAGTCCTCTCTCTGAGGGTGTAGTTCAACCATCTCCTATCTGTCAAGAGTGTGGTTCAATCATCTTCTACCTATCACTTTATTACAATTCATATCTTCTAAGAAGTCCTTAGCAACCTGAAATTTCTCATGCTCTAATCCTACTTCATAAGGAGCTCTTGGTTGAAACCCATACATAAGCATAAATTGACTATGCACGATGGAAGAGTGCTTGGCACTATTATATGCAAACTCTACTATAGATAAGTGCTCTTCTCAATTAGTTTTTTCTTCATTTATATAGTCTCGAAGCATATATTCTAGGATTTGGTTAAACCTCTCTATTTGCCCATCCGTTTGTGGGTGTTCAACGATGGTCATGCACTCTTTAAGACTGCTCTCCAAAATGGGTAATAAATTTCATATCCAAATCTAAAACAATGTTTAATGGAATACCATTATACAAGTTGCAAATAAGTTTTGTCTTAGCTACTAGGTCAATGGCATAGTCAATGTCTCCTCTATAAAGTAATAATCCTTTATACAAATCAATTGGAAATACATCTTTATATTCAAACATTAATTCTTTAAAATCCTTACTATACATTCTTGAAAAAAAAAAAAAATTATGTCCATAGTTACGTTATGATCATAAAAAGATACATCTAAAATGTCATAAGCATGCAAAGACTGATGAACATCTGCACTATACAAAGCATAAACATCATGTACATGATATAAATCAAATAAAGTGTCTAACTGAATAAATCAAATAAAGTCTCTAACTGAATGTATGATATGAGAGGCGTACTGGGTACATCCCTCTGATCGTGAATACAAAATGTACTTCTATTCTTAACAAATTCAATAGTATTGTTCCGTTAACTTCTTTTAAGTGTGTCTCCTAATCCCCAAAGCCATACTATATCTATCCAATCTACGTTCATAAATTGGAAATCTAAATGATTTGTAAAATCTTGTATCTACACTTTCAAATCGGATACTATTGTATCCTATATCCTTTTATCCTCACCTTGCATCATACATACTACATAACTATGTGCACTCGGTTGTTAGGGAATCTTTAATTTCTAATACCTTGCATCATAGATACTACATAGCTTAGCTTGTTAGGGAATCTTTAATTTCTAATACCAGAATCCCAAGGGCACTAAGCATATTCGTTATATAATTGTTTTTTTAATTAATTCAACTCTGGCAGAACTTCTCTTTAAGAAAATCTTTCTTGTACATTTTCTCTTTTCAATTCCGTTCAATTTTTTTTTTCCCCGCAAAATAAGAAAGGCTTTCCCTAATAGCACGTAAATCAAGCAATGTGTTTCAAAATTAGAGCCAAGACGCAAACTCCGTTTGTCTCTGAATTAATTGGCGGTGCCGGTTCTTCAGCCGCTAGGCCTCGTATATACCTGCTGTAGCGTTTCTACCTCCGTCTTCGGCCCCGCAAGTCTTCATGGGTCCGGCAACGGATGTGCGAGAGCCTCTACTCCCGGAGCTTGCCACTTCGCGTGGCTCTGCAGAAGCAGACGATGCCACCGCGCCGGCGCAGTTGCCTACTTCCAAACATGCCCATGGAAGTGGGGAAGACAGCGATCTCCATAGTCCTTTATGGCCAGACCGCTTTCGCCATGGACTGTCGATCGACGACGTGTTAACGACTTGGGCTGGTGAATTTGGATTTGCCCAGTTCATCCACTTCATGTTTGCCAGTTTCGCTTGGACCCTGGAGGCGCTGCAAACCATGCTCATGATCTTTGCCGACAAAACTCCCACGT
This sequence comes from Ceratopteris richardii, assembly GCA_020310875.1. Lineage (NCBI taxonomy): Eukaryota > Viridiplantae > Streptophyta > Polypodiopsida > Polypodiales > Pteridaceae > Ceratopteris > Ceratopteris richardii. The sequence continues at coordinate 146,739,704 of CM035432.1, forward strand.
GGAAATGCATCGCGACCGCGGATTCAAAAAGTTCCTGTTTGCCTTCCTCTTCGCTATGCTCGTTGGACTCCTCTCTCTGGGAATGGGTAGGTGGCATCCATCAATCTACAGTTTCAGAGTGGGAACTCATCTGCGGGGAGGAATACAAAGTGGGTTTGGTGCAATCAGCGTTCTTCCTAGGCGCCCTTCTTGGTAATTCGTCAAAGCTTACTCTCAGCTCGATAATCCATTCTTTTAGTTTCAGTTAGGTTGTGAAGTGCATGCCCTCTAGGAAGGATCGCCTGAGCCCTCGGCGGACGAACATTCCATGACCTTGTACATCATACGTGTGAGGCGTTCAACAAGATTATACAACCCAATGTGTCTGTTACACACATAGACCATTCTTCAGCATGCCGCACGTCTAAGAGCTCGACTAGTATATGCAGACAATTGACATACATATGTGCAATTATACGCCATCAGGGGGATTGACACTGAAACTTAGATACTTGAGGTCACTGTCATAGTGGTTTGGCGCTGGTGATTGATATGGTTTGTCTGGATAACGATGTCTTTATAAAATTTGTGTTCTCAATGATCTTAGACTTTGTAAGCTCTACTGAGTTTGAGTGTGACCTGCTTCACACAGAACCTGTAAGTTTTGTATGTCTTGGTTATTTGACCTTGTTTTCCATTTGCAGGAGCAGGCTTGTTCGGCCACCTCTCTGACTCGCGCCTTGGTCGCAAAGGTACCCTGGTTCTTGTGTGCATCTTGAACTCATTGACTGGTATCCTCACTGGTTTTGCGCCCAATTACTGGGTATATTTTGCATTGAGGATGGCAACTGGAATCAGTGCCGGCAGCTTGGGCCTCTCATCGTTCGTTCTGGCTACTGAACCCATTGGCCCTTCCAAGAGGGGAGCCGTAGGCATGTCAACTTTTTATTTTTTCTCCGGAGGAATCATGCTTTTGTCTGGTCTTGCCTTGTTAACACCATCTTGGCGTCAGCTCTGTATTGTCTCATCCATTCCATCCCTCGTGTACGGCATTCTTGTTGTGTTCTTCTTGGAGGAGTCTCCAAGATGGTATTTGGTGCAAGGCAGAGTCAACGATGCAATGAAGGTTTTAGCATCCATAGCCAGATGGAACGGCAAGTTCATACCAGAAGATATCACTGTAACAATCGAAAAAGAAGAAGATGACATTGAAGGCAGCATACAACATGAGCAGGAGGACCTCCAAGGGGAAAGCGTCCCCAAGCTGCAAAACTCACAAGTAACGCACCACCAAGCCTCAGGGACGATCTTTGATGTCTTTAGGGTACATCCAACCCGTATCAGAATGTTTATTATGACATTCATCTGGCTCTTTGTTGCAGTAGTCTATTACGGAGTGAGCTTGAATGTGTCAAATCTGGGCACTAACTTGTATCTTAGTGTTCTTCTCAACGCATTGGCTGAGATGCCAGCCTTTGTACTGACAGCCATATGCCTAGAGAAGTACGGTAGGAAGCGTGTGCTAATATTCGCACTGCTTTTAGGTGCAGTTTGCTGCCTGCTTGGCTCACTTGTACCAGAACATGAAGAGAACGGCGTGTCAAACTATCACCTTACTCTGTCGGTTCAAGATTTCGTGCTATCAAAAACAGTGAATGGAAGTGTCATGAGGCTTGTTTGTGGAATGGTAGCCATTTTTGCAATGGCAGGTGCGTACAATCTGCTCTACATCTATACTGCAGAGCTTTTTCCGACGGTGGTGAGGAATGCAGCACTTGGATTTACAAGCCAAGCAGCACAGATTGGAGCAATAGTTGCACCCATGGTGGTGGTGTTGGGCAAGCTACATGGTTCCATCCCATTTGCATCCTTTTCGGTAGTTTCGTTTCTGGGTGGGTTAATAGTTTTCAAGCTTCCCGAAACACTTCACAGGCCCTTGTATGAAACATTTGAAGGTTTGCAGAGATCAGAAAGGATCAGGAACTGACACTTTTATGTTCACACTCAGCAATGTGGATGAGTCTGGAGATGTCAACTGCCATTAGAGCTTCATACTGCATACGTTGCGGATTGACCGAGCAGATGGAGCTTCTTTTCTTGTAGGACGCTCAATTGATCAGCCTCAGGGTATTCTTTGGTATTTGTTTGAAAATCTTCTTTTCCTCGTGCGGTCTGCATCATCAGCAAAAACTCTTGTTGTTGAGAGTTTCAATAACGACTCTCCTACTTGCCCTCCATCTTCATTCCCTCCCCCTCCTCTCTTCCTTCTTTCTCCATCATACCTCCGCGAAAAAGCTCTAGCTATGAGCCTCACGTCAGACATTTCCAGTCAGAATTAAATATTAAGGATTCTTTTTTTCAAGATCAGAGGTAAGATTCTAGGAGGTGGAGGAGAGTTCCAAAAATGGTTGTGTGTGTCTGCGGCCATTCAGTTATCAATCATTTGAGGATGCGGTACTTTGAAGAGCTCTCTCTCTCTCTCCCCCTATGATCCTCTCTCTCTCTCTCTCATACATAGTAGACTGAGTCATATTTCTATAAGCCGGAGTTTATTACTGATGTCTAGCTGGACCTGAACCTTTATAGGTACATAGGATAGCATAGCGGTTTGTCTGAAGAGTAACTAAGAAAATTCATGTTTTAAATTGCTGCGTACAGAGATTTGGACTGTGACTATGACAATCGAAGCCAGGTTGTTCTGTGAGCTCATACATCACTAGTCGTCACTTTAAAGGAGAGCTAAGCTTCCATATGGGTTCATGAATATCTGTGCTATTTGATATTAGCATAGCTGTGTTTCCAAAGAGTAGCCAGTAAAATGCATGTTTTGCATTGCTATATGCAGAGATATGGAGTGTGACTATGACGAAGGAAGCCAAGTTGTTATATAAGCTCATGGATTAAAATCAGTCATCCAAGCTTGCGTAACCAAGTGGTTTGACCCCTTGAATCTTAAGGAGGAAGTCCCGAGTTCAAGTCTTAGTTGGACATGTATCTATGAGTTCTTCAGAGATAAGTGCCGCATATCTTAAGAGGTTGGATGTGTGAGTGTGCTTTTAATTCATTGTGTGAGTGTGCTTTCAATTCATTGTACTCTCAAAAAAGAAAAAAAAAATACGTCAGTACTTGAAATGAAAACTAAATTGCCACTTGGGTATTTATGAGTTCCATCTCACAGATGGGTACCTCTTACCTCAGATGGGTGCCTCTTACCTTGGGAGGTTGGATGTGTGTGTGCTTTCAATTCATTGTACTCTCAAAAAGGAAAAAAACATACTTCAGTACTTGAAATGAAAACTAAACTGCCACTTGGGTCGATGACATTGAGCTACATCCATGATGGTAGGCCTAGAGTATTACAGCCTACAGGCTTTGAAAAGGGTGCAATGGAGATCGGGATTCGGGACAATGGCAGTATTGTAGTTCTGTAGACTTTCATGGATAGGACACCTCCGGAAGCCTGCCAGTTCGTTTTCTGTGGTCGAGTTCAAAGCTGTGTTCTGGAAAGTCACGTGAGGATTTCTAGCAAAGGCAATGGTGCACCTATCAGCAAAAGTGTTGTGTTACAGTTCAAGCCTTTGTGGCAGGTGCTCCCCTTGTCATACTAGACTCCGGATTCTACTAGGAGAAACCCTCGAGTCAAACTTGTGGCAGAATGCATCAGTGTCCTTTGGTGAAAAAAGGTGATGGCCTTTGGGCTTTTGTACTTCTCGTGGAACGCATGTGTTTGGTTGAAGTGGCCAAGTGTTTCACATGGATGTGTGTGTCTCACATGGAATGGAATGGGACACAGGTAAGATATCTTGCAAGTGATGACCTTTGAGCTTTTGTACTTCTCGTGGAACGCATGTGTTGTCTGGTTGGAGTAATGATACTTTGCATCATCATTCTGTTTGCACAAGCTTGGAACTCTTTTTTATGAATGACATTGGGTTGTCTGTTGTGAACACAAGAAGGCTGAGGTGGAACAAAATGGAAGAGTTGGCCCATGACCGAACTTATTAAGAAAAGCACACACAAGGAGGTTGAGGGTGGAACAAAAAAAAAGAACTTAGAGAAATAAGATTACAAAAATAAGAAATCTGTTTTCTTAATGGAAAAAGTGGACAACAAGAGGATTCCACCTCACAACTTGAAAGGTAAAAGGTTGAGGTAGAACAAAAACGAAAAAAAATATTAATATAAAAAATTTAAAAGAACAAGATACAAGAACAGAAAATTTATTTTTGAATCGAAAAAGTGGACTACAATATTTTTGTTTTTGTTTCACTTTTGTGGTAATCTTGGTCACTTTTGTGGCAATCTTGGAAAGTATGTTTTTTTCTGCCAGAATCCAAAGCCATATGATTTATACTTATCAGCAAAACATAAAAAGTGTTATGTCGCCTTGTGTGAACCGAAACTAAATCTTCATGTTACAAGACGTAGAGACATTACACTTGCAGCATTGTCTCATTTATAATGTAAACTTATGTGTGTATGTACGTCCTATATGTATGTACACTTACATATACATGTCAATGTGACCTTTATGTATGTTCGTATATGTGTGTATGTGTATGCCTATATGCATGTGTGTATAGGTAAGTATAAAGATGTAAAAAGAAAAGGAAATATATTGTGTTAAGAGGTACATATATTTAGGGTGGCAACGATGGAGACATTGATGTGATAGATGGTAGTCCATATCATATTCTATGTAGTTTGAGATTTATACTTTAAAAAGCGATTTAGTGCACATTTCAAGATGATGAGATACTTCTATTGGTGCAAGTTCATAAATTTTGCGTCATGGTATTCACACCACCTCCAAAGTTGCTCGATTGAGTGTCATATCAAGCCTATAGAAAGAAAGAATTGGTTTTTCTCTGTCAAAATTTACACCATGGGATTTGGAGCAAGTTTAAATATTTTGGATTAAATGCTAGAATTCCTTGTTATCGATGAGAAAAAGAAGGATCTCAAGAATTTCTCCTACTCTGTGCTTTCAAGTCTTAAGTTTTGGAGATCATTACGTATGTTTCTCTAATTGGATAAAAAGATCCCTTGGTAGCACGAATATGAGTGTTATAGTAGCAGCATCTACATTCATCTTTGTATGATCAATATAAAGAGAGAAGACCTCAATATAGTTGCAATCAACGGTAGTAAGAAGGTGAAGTATTTCGATGGCGATGCACCACAGTGCGCTCTGCTTCTCACGATCTCCACAACGATATCCTCAAGAGTAGAAAATTGAGCTCCTAAGGTTGCACACAATACTCTGCACAAAGACTGCAGAATACGCAGAAAAACACAGTGCACAGGGAGCACTTATTAAGGAACATATACAAAGAAGTGTCCAATGGTCATTTGGGCCTTTCACATGGATACTAACGGTAACAATCTCCCACTAAAGGCCAATATGGCCAAAGTAGCTATGGGAGAAAAATAAAGAATGATAAAGAATACCTGAGTGTAAGTATACAAACTATACCTCCCATCTAATGGGCATGTTACACAATATACAAGTGACTGTGTAAGATCATGAATCAAGTAACCCCCATCGAGTGACAACAATGTCGAAAGTTATCATGTGATAGCGCTTTAGTCAAAGCATCTGCACCATTATCTCGAGTGTGAACCTTCTCAAGAATAATGTGCTCAGTGGCTAAGCAATCTCGAATGAAGTGATACTGCACCTCAATGTGCTTGGTCTTTGCATGATAGACCAGATTCTTAGCCAAAGCAATGGCACTCTGACTATCACTGAGCAAACGAGGTACACGCTGAGGTAAATCCATATCACAAGCAAGACGAGAAAGCCACAACGCTTCCTTACATGCCTCACTTGCTGCAACATACTCTGCTTTTGTGGTGGAAACAACTGTACATTCTTCAAGACGAGATCTCCAAGAGATAACACCTCTAGCAAAATGAAAGATGTACACAACCAACATAGTCAGAATCTGTGTAACCAATAATGGATGCTTTCCCTCTACCTAAGCATAGACACTTGTCCTTAGTGCCACTCAGATATCTTAAAATCATGTTGACTGCTTCCCAATGTTTCTTACCAAGATTAGACATATATCTGCTCACAACTCCCACTACAAATGCAATGTCTGGTCTTGTAGCTACCATAGCATACATGAGACTACCAATAGCAGACTGATAGGGAATTTCGGTCATGAATTCCTTTTCCTCATCTGATTTGGGGCAATCATCCTTGCTCAATAGTAAAGGTGTACTCAATGCCTTTCCACCTTGCATATTGAACTTGTGAAGTGCTTTGGATATGTACTCACTTTGAGACAAGTATATGCATCTTTTGCTCCTATCACGAGTAATGTGCATGCCAAGAATATGTTTGGCATCCCCCAAATCCTTCATATCAAATGTCTGAATCAACTTCATTTTGAGAATTGACAAATCATAAGAGGACTTCCCAGCAATCAACATATCATCGACGTAAAGTATCAAGCATATCAAGCTGCCATCTGAGCATCTCTTTGTGTAGAGACAATGATCCTCATTGCTTCGACAATAGCCTTGAGACTTCATAAAAGCATCAAACTTTTGGTACCATTGTCTAGGGGACTGTTTAAGTCCATACAAGCTCTTCTTAAGCTTACAAACTAGACTTTCCTTATCAGGAACTACATAACCCTTTGGTTGTTCCATATAGATCTCATCTGTAAGATCTCCATGCAAGAAAGCAATTTTCACATCCATTTGGACTAGCTCGAAGTCCTCCATTGCAACGAATCCAAGCAACATGCGCAGGGTAGTCATCTTGACCATTGGAGAGAAGATTTCCTCGAAAGCAACACCATGTTTTTGCTTAAAACCCTTTGCAACAAGTCATGCTTTATACTTTGGAGAAGCACTATGTGATGTGAATTTCAGCTTATATTCCCATTTACATGGTAAAGCTTTCCTGCCCTTTGACAAAGGTACCAAATTCCAAGTACCATTCTTGTGAATAGAATCCAACTCACTCTTCATGGCACGCTCCCACTTGACATGATCCTCTGTCTGCATAGCCTGTTTGTAGCAAGATGGCTCATCGACATCTGTTAGCATAACAAAATCTAAACCTGGAACATATCTATCAAGTGGATGTGAGACACGTGTAGAACGTCTCAATGGTTGCTGAACAGGAATATGTGCAGACTGATCTGAATGGACATTCATGCATGCTAACCAGAGGAATAGTATCCTCAAACACCACTCTTCTCACTTCAACCTCCTTAATGGGCTGTTTATGCATCTTAGACTCGTTGAAAATGACATCGCTACTTACTGATCACTGACCGTGTTTTAAGATCCCATAAGCGATATCCAAATTGTCCTTCTCGACCATATCCAAGAAAAATGTATTTCTTTGACTTATGATCCAACTTTTGTCTAAGATTCTTTGGTATATGAACATATGCTTCATACCCAAAAACTCAAAGATGATCATAATATGGTGGCTTCCCTGTCCATAACTCTTGTGCCACTTTCAAACCTTTGGTAGTACTAGGTGAAAGGTTAATCACATGAACTGCAGTCAATATTGCTTCTTCCCAAAAACCTTGTGAGAGGTTTGCATGATGCAACATAGAGACTACTCTATCTTGAATAGTTCTATTCATCCTCTAAGCTACACCATTCTGTACATGGGTATAAGGAGCTATAAACTCTCTATGAATCCCTCTAGACTGACAAAAAAGGCTGAATTCATGAAAGGTATACTCACCCCCATTATCTCAACGTAAAACCTTAAGCTTAGTTCCTTTTTCAGTCTCGACGGAAGCAAACCATTTTTTGAAAGTAGCGAATACCTCATCCTTTGATTTGACAGGATATACCCAAACTTTTCTAGTATCATCATCTATGAAAGTGACAAAGTAAAGAGAACCACCTAAGGACCTAGTCGGCATAGGATCACACACATCTGTATGAACGAGATCTAAGGGATGAATTGAAGAGTCAATGTGCGTTCTATGCACATTTCTAGTTTGCTTTCCATATTGACAATGCTCACAAAATGAAAAATCGGAGAAAGATAACACAGGTAAGTAGCCAGAATGAGAAAGATTTTCCATTCCACTACAAGATATATGGCCCAAACGACCATGCGAAATACAAGACATAGGCTGTGCAGTAACAACTAAGAAGTGTTCTTTCTGTGATACAAATAAAGGATAAAGTGAGCCAACTTTGCTTCCTTTTGCAATAACCATATTGCCCTTTGATATGCAAAAGGACTGAGCATAGAAGACCACCTTGTAACTAAGGACATCAAGTTGACCAACTGACATCAAGCTGCATGATAATTGAGGTACATGGCATACATTATGCATAGTAAATTTTGAACCATCAATGAACTGCACAACCACATCTCCAATCCCCACAACATCACACTGGTAAGAATCACCAAGTCTCACGGTACCAAGAGACTTTGCTGCATAATTAGAGAACCATTCTCTATGTGGTTTCACATGGAAAGAAGCTGAATCTAGCAGCCACGTGTGGGAAATAGAATCAGCCATAAGAGCCTCAGTTGGCACAGTACTATCAAGTGTCAACACATCAGCATCATCAGAAATAGCATTAATTTCTTCAATCTTCACAGTCGAAGTAGATGGTGCAGGAAACTATTTAACATGCCCATCAACATTCTGTCCTTTACCTTTACTAGCATTCTTTAATGCATAACAATCTTCCTTCATGTGTCCTTTCTTATGAAAATAATGGCATTCGGTATCCCTCTTCCTTGATTTACTTCTACTCTTATTTTGTTGACCATTCTTTTCCTTGTTCTTGCTCATGCCACGTTGTTGATTCTTTCCTTGGTAAGAATCACGAACATTATATGCATCTCCACTCTGAGCGCCAACCATAGATTTTCTACAAATCTCCTCACTCAAGAGTGCTCCACATATGTCATCATAGACGAGTTTACCACAAGGTGCACTATTGCTAATAGCTGTGCAAAATGTATCCCATGATGAAGGCAAGGTGCATAACAATAATACTACTTTCATTTCATTATCCATATCCATTTTCTGAGCCTGTAATTGAGATAATATAGCATCAAACTCATTTAGATGAGCAATAACACTATATGTGTCCTTCATATGAAGGTCATATAGTTTTCTCATTAGATAGACTTTATTTGATGCCGTCTCTTTTTCATATGTATTGCATAACTTCTTCCAAAGCTCCTCTGCACTTTCACAGTCTAATACTATAAAGTAAACATTATCTGCCAGGTGCAAGCGAATGGTAGACTTGGCCATTTCATCTAACTCATCCCAATCATCTTCATCCATGTCAGCAGGCTTCTTTGAAATTCCATTTACTGACTTCCATTGACTCCTTTGAATCAGCACATCTTTAATCTAATTTTTCCATAGAGCAAAGTTTGTGCCATCAAATTTTCAGATCTCAAAATGGTCTTTTCCCTGCAAGTTATAGCTCCTGCTTGGAACACTAGCACTAGACCCTTCGATGATGGTAGAGAACTGAAGGGAATGATAATGGAGCTAGAAGAGTCCGAACACCAATGAGTAAGTGTATCAAGGAGTAAATCGACCACTCTATAGTTGACAAAACAAAAAATCTAGAAAAATTTTGCCAGAATATTTTCTGCAAAATGAGTGTATGACCAGTGTCAAAATATCATAAAATTGCAAATACTGAAATGTTTGCATGCATAGTGAATCATTGACTCCACTGCATATAATCAGTTACCCAATAGAAGCCAACTAGGCTTATCGAGCACCTATGAACAACTATCATACATCTCCTATGGCGAGGCTGGGTAAGTCTTCCACCTGCATCACTCAAGAGACCCTGATATCTGGGTGTCTCCTAGTTAAGAAAACCTCACCACGATCCTCTTTATCGAACGTAAAAGGCTTTATGCAAAGAACGTAACGGCTATATCAATGACCACCCACATGGACGTACATAAGCGGTATCCATAGAAGCGTACATAATGTGTATGTGCTCAATATATGAAGTAAAATGACACTAAAAGGCTGAATGCACAAGCCAAAAACTAGCCAATCACACCTGTAAGTGTCTGTCAACTCTGATGTTTTTGGATAAAAAAACCTGCATAAATTTGCAGCGGCTGCCTCTAACTAAAACTGAAATCTTTCAAGAAACATGTAGTTTTACGAGTGTGGCTGAAAACACAGCCCCAAAGGTTGATACTTAATGTTGGAGAAGTACAAATAACACTCTTCTTGATGTTCTTGGATCTATGTGAAGAGAAGTATGTGCAGAAGTACTCCAAAACGGCTCCAAAAGACATCCCAAAAATGCTTCAAAAATAGGCTTTGAAAGCAAAGAATGAAGCTTTGAGGGACCAAAACATGTTCAAGGTAATGTCAACCTTAGTCTTTCTCCTTCTTCTGACACCACAAGAGTGTAGCTTAGTGGCAAGCGATTGCCACGGTTAAGCGAGCTCCGGGGCGAAGAGTACTGGGATGGGTGACCTCTCGGGAAGTACCGAGAACCTCTATATTCCTTGATCATTGAGGTCCTCCCTCACGCGCAGCCAACAACACCAATGGTGACTTTGGTGACTCGGATGACAAGGTATGCCAAGATTGCCACCTAGTTGTAAGCCTTGGAGAAAGTCGGGGGTGGGGGGGGGGGGGTGGTGCTCGCTTCGCTCGCACAAAAGGAACAAATCTTTTGTGTCGAACTGCTCTAATACCAATGAAGTATTTTGATGGCACGTAAGCCTTGGAGAAAGCCAAGGGGGGTGGGGAGGCGGGTGCTCGCTTCGGTCGCACAAAAGGAACAAAGTTTTTGCGTCAAACTGCTCTGATACCAGTGAAGTATTTCGATGGCGATGCACCACAATGCACTCTCCTTCTCGCGATCTCCACGAGAGAAATCTTTCATTAACTTTTTGACGCCTGTCTAGCCATTAGCCAAATTGAAGTCTTATGCCATGCTTCAATGATGATTCTATGCAAACTACTAAAAAGGAAAAAGTAAACAGATATTTAAATCAAGCATGAACACGGAAAATAATTAGCTCCAAACAATAGCTACGTCCATCCCTTGCCTTCAGAAGAGCCATCATACTCCTCCTTGCTTCTCCAAAAGGTGACTGCTAAGAACAAATTCTTAGCCCATTGGAAACAGCGTTCGGAATGGCTACTTTGGATGCTTCCCAAAAGACAATGATCCCCAAAGACATCTTGCAGATAGATTCTCAAGTTGGAAGCTATATACCTATAGCACATACTCCAAATAACCTATGTGAGTTAAGAGAACAAGTATAATATATGATACCTTTCAAGCGGGGTGAAAAATGCCTCTTGCACGATTTTGAACTTTTTTTTGGGTGGATAATCTTCCTATCTTGAAAGCTTCCTTCACCCTTCGTCTTGATCTCTTTGCTCTTCCCTTACTTCCTTGAATCGCCTTGCTTGTGAGCTTTTGCATATACTCTTCCTTGTTGCTCCAATGAAGAGAAGAAGGGGTACTCTTGCTCTATCTCTTGCTCTATCTACAAGAAGATATTTGCGGGAACTATCTACAAGAAGATAAGCAATCTTATGTGGAATTTTGATAGCTCATTTTCCTCTCATAATGGAGGTAGTGGGTTCAAAACCTATAGGCGCATAGTACATGAGCTTATGTTTTTCCATGTCTCAGCTTCCTCCATGCTAGGATTCATACACTATCCAAATTTCCAAGAAAAATCTCAAAGATTTCCATGAGAGGAATACTTCATGATCAAGACAATGCACCCTACATAACCTCCATGGAATATTTTAGTTTTTCTTTCACTTTTGTGTCAATCTTGGAAAGTATGTTTTTTTCTGCCAAAATCCAAAGCCATATGATTTATACTTATCAAGAAAACATAAAAAGTGTTATGTCGCCTTGTGTGAACCGAAACTAAATCTTCATGTTACAAGACGTAGAGAGATTACACTTGCAACATGTGTGACCTTTATGTATGTTCGTATATGTGTGTATGTGTATGCCTATATGCACGTGTGTATATGTAAGTATAAAGATGTAAAAAGAAAGGGAAATATATTGTGTTAAGTTAGAGGTAGATGGAAACATTGATGTCATAGATGGTAGTCCATATCATATTCTGTGTAGCTTGAGATTTATAGTTTAAAAGACGATTTAGTGCACATTTCAAGATGATGAGATAGTTCTATTGGTGCAAGTTCATAGATTTTGCATCATGGTATTCACACCACCTCCAAAGTTGCTCGATTGAGTGTCATATCAAGCCTATAGAAAGAAAGAATTTTTCTTTGTCAAAATTTACACCATGGGATTCGGAGCAAGTTTAAATATTTTGGATTAAATGCTAGAATTCCTTGTTATCGATGACAAAAAGAAGGACCTCGAGAATTTCTTCTACTCTGTGCTTTCAAGTCTTAAGTTTTGGACATCATTACCTATGTTTCTCTAATTGGATAAAAAGATCCCTTGGTAGCACGAATATGAGTGTTGTAGTAGCAACATCTACATTCATCTTTCTATGATCAATATGAAGAGAGAAGACCTCAATATAGTTGCAATCAACGGTAGTAAGAAGGCGAATTGGATAAGTCTCTTGGTAAGATATGTTTGTAAACATATCAAATAAAACCTTCCAAAATCAAATAATCAACTAAGGGCAAGTAACTTGATAGGCGATGAATGATGGATGATGGATATTGATTCGGTGATGGAAGATTACATGATAGATGATGGGCATCCAACATACACGATGCAAAGAAGGTGATGGATTTCATACAATTGATCATTAAAATGATAATATCCCCCTTGTTAATCCATCAAAATCATGCGTACGATAGGTAAACTCAAAGCTAATGAGAAGATCTACAAGTTAGAAGAAAAAATGCAGTGCAACTCCACAAAGAAAGAAGATCAAAGTTGGAAACTCTTGGTTCTAGTGCAACTCTAAGCATAACATGGAAGATAGAGCTAAAAAACACACAAGAGTAGGATTATTGTAAATAACACAATGTTGAAGCAATACTCAAGATTTGTAAGCATAAGAGCATCTAAGAGTCATACTCAAAACTAGGTTCCAGTCATGTGAATGAATTTTGTTGAAGGAAGAAGTTCACTTCATGCAAGATGAAGAATCTCTAAAAGTGAGGGGATGGGTCTATTTATAGTGATTCCCTCAGGTACTAGTTTACAGGCCAACATTTCTTTGCAACTAGCTAGTTCTTTTTGTCTTCCCAAAATGTCAAGCTTGATTTTTACCAACTACGCTAACTACTAGAAAACTACATTCAATTATTTACTCAACAAACAATCATGCTCCTTATACATGCAAATGCATGTGCTTGCATGCGTGTGCTGACATGTTTCCACATACCCTAAACTAACTCAAGCATGTCTCTTGCTTGTCATGCATCCATTTCATGCATCTATTTTATGCAAAAAAACAGTATTTTGCTTCCTTTTATTGCTTCCTTTTATTGTATAGACATGCTAATCCACATGCTTAAATGCATAAAAATCTTTTCTAAAAATAGGGAATGGTGATGTGCAAAAATACATCCTCTAACTGAAGTTGTGCATTGAAAACATTCTTTTGGAAAGAGGAATGCACAACCAATCATTATTTTCCATGCAAGAAGTAGAAAATAACTTATGTATTCATGCAAGTACTCTCTATGCTTGATTTGCTTCCATTATAATCATGTTTGTCTCTTTTAGCTTTCATTAACTTTTTGAAGTCTGTCTAACCATTATCCAAATTGAAGTCTTATGCCATGCTTCAATGATGATTCTATGCAAACTATTAAAAAGCAAAAAGTAAACAACTATTTAAATCAAGCATGAACATGGAAAATAATTAGCTCCAAACAATAGCTATGTCCATCCCTCGCCTTGAGAAGAGCCATCATACTCCTTGTTTCTCCAAAAGGTGGTTGCTAAGAACAAATTCTTTGGCCAGACCAACTAAATCTCCTCTAATTCCAAAGATTTTTATATCATTGGAAATAGGTTTCCAATAAGCTAAAAATCATAAAAAAGGGACACTTGCATAAAGGGAAGTGGACTTCCAAAATTGACTAGCTGCTAGGTCATAGCCCATTCGAAACAGTGTTCAGAATGGCTACTTTGGATGCTTCGCAAAAGACAATGCTCCCCAAAGACATCTTGGTGATAGATTCTCAAGTATGAAGCTATATACCTATAGCACATACTCCAAAGAATATATATGAGTTAAAAGAGAAAGTTTTGATCACAGCTGATACCTCTCAAGAGGGGTGAAAAGTGCCCCTTGCATGATTTTGAACTTTTTTTTTGGGTGAATAATCTTCATATCTTGAAAGCTTCCTCCATCCTTCTTCTTGATCTCTTTGATCTTCCCTTACTTCCTTGAATAACCTTGCTTGTGAGCTTCTGCATATACTCTTCCTTGTTGCTCCAATAAAGAGAAGAAGGGGTACTCTTGCTTTATCTACAAGGAGATATTTGTGGGCAAAAAAGATAAGCAATCCTATGTGGATTTTTGATAGCTCATTTTCCTCTCATAATGGAGGTAGTGGGTTCAAAACCTATAGGTGCATAGTACACGAGCTTATGTTTTTCCCAAGAAATCATCCAAAAATGGACTCTCACGAGTAGAGATAAATATGAATGCCTTTTCTTCACGAGCTTTATCACATAATAATGTCTCGAATTCCTCCATGCTAGGATTCATACACTATCCAAATTTCCAATAAAAATCTCAAAGGTTTCCATGAGAGGAAAACTTCATGATCAAGACAATGCACCCTACATAACCTCCATGGAATCTATGAAGAAATCCATGTGATCCAAAGCGCTCCATTGAAGCTTCACATCAAGAAGAATTTGATGAACGACCAAGGTCTCCATGGGAGCTTGAAGAAGATGATGGTCGCTCACAAGGTCACCATGAAAGCTTGCATAGAGTTCTAGTACCAATGTAATGAACTTACAACATTGGGACCACCACATGCTTGAGTGATGACTCTCCTCCCAACCTTATGCTTCTATATATAGCTACTCAAATCAACAAGGACCATGGGTGTAACTAGAGTCCACAAGTGCTTGCACAATCTCCACCATCACTTTAGAACCTTCCACTAGAGTCCACTAGTGGTTGGTGTACTCGCCACTTGATTTTGGACTCAAGTTAACTCACATTAACTTGAGTTAGAAGGCTCTAGAGCTATTTGGGGAAAAATATTTCCCAATGCTCCCCACGGGGGTTAAACCCAAGACCTCTTCCTTCCCAAACTTGAGACTTAAACACTAAGCTAAGTGGATTACTTGTTTTAGAGAGCACATGAACCTATGCTTAAGTCTAATCTTCAGATTTTTGGCCATACATATGAGTGACCAAACAATGTCTGATGATTTGTTTGAATCCGTTAGACATTCTGATCATAGACTTTAGTTTATAACAACAAACATATTACCTCATAATGCAGTTTTTGCTTCTACAAGGAATACTATTACATGTGCTAGAAAGTCCTCTTACCTTGTTATGGGAGTTAGGAAGATTATTTTTACTATGAAAAATGACATTACTTCCAATTTCTTAGATGCTTCATTTAGAGCAAAGATTAAGAAAAATATGTTGCCAATGCCAACTTGAGCAAAAATATGTTTGCTGTGAAATTTATGGACGATTGATGTACAATTCATGATCTCTCTGATGGTGAAAAAATCATTTGATTTGGAATTCTATGTTGTGGGCTATATAAGCTCACAAATTGTGGGAAATTTTTGGATGATTTTGCATGTACAATTGAATATTCTCAGGCTATTTCAGATGGGAAAATTTTGCCATGTATGTTTTGGTCATCTGAATTTGGCTAGTTTACATCACCTACATAAATCTATAATAGTTCCCTCTTTAGCCAAACTTGAGACACCTGCTAAGAATTTTTGTGAGGATTGTATTTTGGGTAAAGCATAGTATTATTTTTTACCAAAGATAGTATGACAAGAACTAAACAAAAATTGAAGCTTGTTTACAATGATGTATGTTGTCCCATGCAGACCCCTTCCTTTGGGCATTACCTTTACTTTGTGAATTTCATAGATGCTTTTTCTAGGCATTCATGGGTGTATCCATTGAAATCAAAGTAGGAGGTGTTTATGTACTTCAAGTAGTTTCTAGTTATGGTGAAAAATCTTTTATGATGCAAAAACGACACCTTTGTTTTGATTGAGGGGAGAAGTATATGTCATTTAAGTTTAATGTATTTTTAGATGAGTTTCTGAGAGGAAAAGTAGATCTTTTACAAAAATGGCAATGTGTTGTATGGTCAAAAGTCATGATTTACCACATAGCTTCTAGCTTGAGGCTCTTATATGTGTAGCACATGGAGTTATTAAATGTTCCACTCAAGCTTGCAGTCTATCAATCCTTATGAGGCTTTACATGGTCACAAGCCATCTATGCTCATGCATGTTTTTAGTTGTTTGACATATGCATTAGTGCTTATGCAACAATGTAGGTAATTGGAGGATAAGGCTATGAAATGAATTTTTGTTGGGTAGAGTTTTGAAAGTAAGGGTTATCATTTCTATCATCCATCCACAAAGGATTCTGTTTAGTCGAGATGTAGTATTTTTGGAGGATGCAATTCAGCCCCTACTTTCATGTATGAAGGAGACACCAGTTAGTTTAAAATATGGGTATGACACTTTGTTGCTTGTGTTCACTTATTGACAATCAAGTGTATCTTTTAGTGAGGTGATCTCTCAACGTATGCATGTTTCTAATGAGCATACATATTGTTCTATTTTTTATGTTGATACACATGGAAAAATTGTTGATGAGAGATCTAACCGTAAAGAGGCTAACACTATGCCTAAATGGTTGGTGTAGACTTTGAAAGATAGCTAGTTAGATGCACTTTTGTCATATCTTACACGTTCAGACTCTCATAGAGCTTCTTTTTCGTCAGGATCCTATGAAATGATTGTTTTAATAGTCTTTGTGATGAGAGTGATCCTATCTCTTACAATGAAGCACACAATTTGAAAAATTGGATGGCTTCTATGAAATCAGAATATGATGTTATTAGGAAGAATGGTACTTGGTCTTTATGTGATTTTCCTTGAGGTAAAAAGGCCATTGGCACTAAATGGATGTATAAGATAAAGCATGGACCTAATCGAATAGTTGATCGTTATAGGGACAGGCTTTTAGCCAAAGGTTATGCTCAAGAGAAGGGCATCTATTTTGATGAGACATTTTCCCCTATGTGTCACATGATAACTATTTGTAGCATCTATGCACTTGAAAACTTGTAATGGGCTACATCATTTTGACATTAGAACCAAATTTTTTAATGGTGATTTGAAAGAATAAGTTTATATATTCAGCCCTATGGTTTTGTGCAAAAAGAGCAAAAAACAAAGTGTGTAGGTTGAAAAAGGCATGTATGGATTGAAGTAAGCACCATGTGCTTGATATGAAAAGACACATGCCTAATTATTAGCACACGGTTTCAAAAATAGCCCAACTCCAACTAAAAGCACCTTGTATATCAAGCATGAAAATGATGTACTTTTTATCATTCTTTTTTATGTGGATGACATGCCTCTCACTGGACTCGATGAGAAGCATATTGCTAGATTTAAAGATAATTTGCATGCCTCATTTGAAATGCCAGGATTTGGGACTATTAGATCATTAGTTGGGCATCCAGTTTATGCAAGTTGATGGAGGAACTGCATTGCATTAGACAAATAACATTGAAAAATTATTCGCATTTGATGTTGTTGTAAGATAATAATACAGTGGGATAGACTAGTAGATAGAGTTGAGAGAAAAATGCAGACAAAGATAGATGGAGACTAAGAGATAAAGAACTCAAATTCTCAAATTGCCAAAAGTAATGCAACAACAACGATGGTGTTGTCCACCCATGCACTCCCAATGTGGAGCTTAGATGACAATCTAGACAGTCTCTACATAAAGCGCTTATTAGTGCACAATGCTATGTAAAGCTCAACTTGGGCCATGCTCATATAGCTTTTACAAGGGGATTCAATATAGATAAACATAGTCAGGAAATACAAAATTTTCAAAAAAATATATAATCTCACAATATCCTCATGACCAGAAGTCCCTCGACAAAAGGGGGAAAGTCCCCCCTTTGCACTCCCCCATTAAAGTTTTATGGGGAAACCATGCAGTTCCACAATTGTAGCTCAAGCGTAAGCACCACCTCCTTTACTTGTCAATCCGCGGAGACGTGAGGACCGGTATGAAGACCACGAGCAAGTGAAGGCACAAGTGCATGAGTGAAAGCACACAAACATGCACACACATACACACACACGCGCACAAGGTAAGATCAAAGAGAGGAACAATGGAAAGCTTTGATTGCAAAAGAGTTCTCTTACAAAAGCTCTATTCTCTAACAAGCTAACCTCTAAAATGAGCTCTCTAACTCTTTTTATAGTTTTTGGACTAGTTTTGGCCATGTCCAGACCTAGTGTCCAGCCTAGTTAAAAATTAGGTTCTAGTGCTTATTTGAGGACTCAAACAAAGTCTAAAAATTATGAAAATTGG
The DNA here is from genome assembly GCA_020310875.1 of Ceratopteris richardii. Lineage (NCBI taxonomy): Eukaryota > Viridiplantae > Streptophyta > Polypodiopsida > Polypodiales > Pteridaceae > Ceratopteris > Ceratopteris richardii. The sequence goes on from CM035432.1 coordinate 146,758,233, forward strand.
TAGGATGATACTTCTAATACTCCTCAAGCTCAAGGACTCCTCGGCTTGAACAAAATGGAGTTACAAAAATAGAAAATGGTATTTACAATGGTTTTTAGTGATGAAAATCACTATTTTTGTAGGGGGTTCTTCTGAAAATTTGACATGTACTTCTTGGAGCTCCCTACTTGCTCCTTCTTCTTGTGTGTCCACTTCTTTGATGCGCTTCCATGCTTTGTGCTTGACCTTGAGTTCCAACACTCCCCCCCCCTCTCGAGTCTGTCGTCCCTGACAGAACCTTGTTGTAATGGTTGTTCTAGGTAGTGTTGTGAGAGGTGGTGTCCATTCTATAGAAACGAGAGCCATCTATCTTCCAATGTGGCAAGATCGATTGGCAAGTTCTTCATTTGTCTCTTGGAGCCTGTGCAAGTGGTAGTCCCATGATATGTGCTTCATCCTTGGATTCCAGCATGAATGTGTCGTTGTGAGTCTCCATTGATGGCCTCTAGATCTTCCAAAGGTGATGTTCATTGGAGTCATGCCAAGTACCCATAACCCATAATGAATGATGGGTAAGTGTGTTTGTGCATGGGTTGAGTAAAATATGTGCCTTGTGCACGACCTTGTAATGTAGTCCTATGCATGCTTACTTGGAAAATGCATTGGAAGAAGTATGGTGCAAAAATTAGGGGTCTTGAGCTAAGTGCTCAAGGATATGCCGACAAAGAGGTTTCCTAATCTATCATGGTTATGATGTTGCCAAAGTAAAGATACTTTCCATGGTGAAGGGTTGATCGATGTTTATCTCTTCGTGTTGTACACCCGGCATTTGTGATGGAACATTGTCGATGAATGTCCGTGTTGATGATCCACCAATGAAATTTTTTGAGTGCCTGATCCTGTCTTCTCTTTTCAAAGCAACTTTTGCCAAATACTGATAATTGAATTTCGTTATATTCCTTGGCAAACAACATTGGGTAACTACACCAAGCTTAGTTTCACATATTCTCTTTAGCTCACCATAAGCACGAGTCTTCTCATCCAGTATACATGCAAGAATCTACAGGGTACCAAAACTACCCCTTGTAGATATCCCCTTGGATGCTCTCATGCATACAGTAGTTAAGCATCCCTCAAGTTGTGGACCTTCAAGTTCTTCCCTCCTACCATGGTAAGGGGAAATAATAGTTGTGGATGCCATGTTCATGCCAAGCGCTTGCCATCTACCAGCTAAGATAGCAATAATATCATCTGCTAGCCGAGACACACTTCTATCCAAACTGATGAATGCCCAGGAATCAACGGTTCCATCTTCAACTAAGCATGACTCATTCATGTTCCATGAGCCAAACCTGGGAACAAGTTCTTTCTCTCTTTTTTTTCCTCCCCTTTTTTTTTTCTCTCTCCCTTTTTTTTTTGCGAAACAATGTCCACAAAACAAGAAGACAAAGGTCAGTATCAAAAATGGTTTATATGTGTCAATGTGCTCTTGTGCTTGGGACTCTCAAATGTGTCTATGCATGGCCATGTAATGTGGCCCTATATTCATGCATACTTTGGAAATGCATGACCTGAATGGTGCAAAAGACAGGGTTGTGCAAGGAGCACATGGTTGTCGCTTGTCGAGGCTTTCGATGTTACTTGCAGATGTTGATGCCATCTTTGTTGGAGGTCGCCCTTGGATCTTGAGATGCCAATTGATCATTCCTCCTTATGGGGATCCATTTAAGAAGGGTGATTACTACGAAGTGATCACCTCTGGCCACTTGATGTTTGGATGGTTTCTTGAATGTTGTGTCCCTTGTGGTTGGCTCTTTGGTTTTTTAGGGGCTGCTGATGCTTTTGGCTTCCAAACCCATACCTGTGTGGCTTGTCGCCTGACTCGCATTGAAGAGGTTTTAGGCCGCCAATATGTCTTTGTTGTGCAGGTTGTTGCCTTGAAGTCCCCCCCTGGATTTTTTCTGAGTTTAGGCTTGATTGCTTTGGGTCCTTTGATTGGAAGGGGTTTTTCCTGAAGATAATTCATGGTAGGCCTAGTCCATAGATTTTGCAGTCTAGTGTGAGGGGGTTTATTTTGTACAAGGGCTTTCTTCGGTACCCATATCATAGTGCGATTTGGTTGGGCTCTAAGTAATTTATTGGCCACCCAAATGTGCTTGACATTACCAAGGAAATGTGATTTCTGTTTCTTGATGTAAGGATCTTTTGGGCCTTCTATGTGAGTTTTTTGAGAAAACTCATCTTTACATGGGGAATGCAACAAAGGTTGATCTTCTATACATACATCAAGCTTATGCAAGGGATCAATGGGTTGGTTTGAGATTGATCTAGAGATTCATCGATACATTTATCCTTATTACACATAGAATCTCTAGGTGTACAAATGGGTGATGGATTGTTATGATTCACCCTAGAGTCGACATCATTTTCCACCTCAGTGATACAAAGTATTTGTTGATCATCTCCTTCTTGATGATATGAGTGTAGATCATCCCTGCTTATGCTTTCACGAGTGGATCCAAATTTACAAGAAGAGAGGGTCCTTCCACATCCCCCAAACACTTGGAGTCCTCCATTTCTCCATTCTCCAAGGTTTCCTGAGATTTACTCAAAGAAGGATTAGATTCAAAAACATGATGAGTAGAAAGAAAATTGTGTGCATGAAAAGCACAATCTTTGAAAAGATGATTTTTTCCCCAATTATCACAAGGTGGATAGTCATTAGGATTTTCAATAGACATATATGTAGATGCATGCATAATAGGTGGAGAAGACACCTCAAATTCTTGTTGATTTTGTGTAATGAACCTTTGGGTCCCAATGATCAAGTCTTCATCTATAGCGTCCATGACAAAGAATGTTTCAAAAGATTGCATGTCATCCACCATAACAGGTAACACAACCTGCCCCATGCAATCATAATGTTCACCATCCATGAGGATAGAAGACTGAGTTGTTGGTTGAATGTTCTCAAAAATAATGGTCACTAGGTCAATATGAATTAAATTCCACTCACAATTAGGGTTGATATGAACACTCAACCTTCTATGGTCATATCCTATTCTTATATGCACAAATGTGTTGTGATATTCTCTTGTTGCAAATAAGGCTCCTACCCCCTCAGATATTTCACTCGTTTCCTTGACTCGCAATTTTTCTCTAGATGTTTCCCCCTTATGTGAAATTATTTCATGCATTTCATGTTTACCTCCCTTCTCTTTTTCAATCCTAGCCCCCTTCCTTCTTTCTTTTGCTTTTTTCTTTCCCATGACACAATTTTTCTCCCTCTTGGCTTCTTAACCCCACCTGAAGGTCAACTTCAAATTACCCTATCTGAAATCAACGCATTATTCTTATAAAAAAAAGTTGAGGCCGTGTATGATTCAAAACAAGCTTTCCAACAAGCTATAGAGCTCAAAAAATGGACTTTTGATGAAAAAGTTATGTCAAATCAGGCTCTTAGGGGTCAAAACAAAGAAACAGACACTTATGGAAAAATCACAATTTTGTGTGAAAATCGTGATTTTGAAGGATCAAGAAAATCGCGATGCTGATCTCTAATGAAAATCGCGATTCTGAGGGATCATGAAAATCGCAATGTTGAGCAAACCACAAAAATCACGATTTTGTGAAATCATGAAAATCGCGATGCTGAGCACTGATGAAAATTGCGATTCTGAACAACCCCAAAAAAGGCGAGTTTGAGTGAGAATCGTGAAAAACACGATTTTTAGTGAGAATCATGAAAAACGTGATTCTGAGAATGATCACAAAATCGTGATTTTGAATGAAAATCGTGTTTTTGGCTGAAAATCGCAATTTTGCGAATGACCAGAAAATCGCAATTTTGATTGAAAATCGTGTTCTGAAAATCGCGATTTTGTACCTTAGTGAAAATCGTATTCTGAAAATCGTGTTCTAAGAATCATGTTTTCTGAAAATCGTGAAAATCGCGATTTCGGAGGAAAATCGTGTTTTTGAAAATTGCATTCTGAAAATCGTGTTCTTAAAATCATGTTTTCTGAAAATCGTGAAAATCGCGATTTTGGATGAGAATCGTGTTTTGTGAAAATCGCGATTTTGATCTAACTGAAAATCGTGTTTCTGCTCAAAAATGTGTTTTTGAGAAATTTAGAGAATCGTGATTTTGAGCAAACTAGAGAATCGCGATTCTGAGAATGACCTCAAAATCGTGTTCTTTTCCGAAAGCTTTTAGGCGGGAAATAGAAAATCGTCTTTTTTTGAAAAAAATTTGAATTTTATGAAAATTACAATTTTCTGTCAGAATCGTGTTTTTTGGTAGGAAATTTAAATTTCTGAACGCCGAGCAATGGCAAGCTCCATATGTGCAGAAAATCATGAAAAAACACAAGCGCTTGCTCTCCCTTGCACTTCCTAACTCCTTCTCACACAATAATGCATGAAAAATGGTATGAAACGTCCACTTCTTTGATGCACTTCCATGCTTTGTGCTTGACCTTGAGTTCCAACAACAATGCTTTTATTTTCCACTTGAATGGCAACCCAATGGCCCGGAACTTTATGCCCTACCTAACTTAATGGCTAGGTTCACAAAGATCATCTATTACCATCAACGGTCACACATAGATCTCATCTAACTTGGAAGTTAGGGTTCGATAAATGTTCAAGCTCTCACAATGGCTTCTCCTCATAATGGGGGCATAACAACTTAGAGCACCATTGATCATTTGTAGTCACTTGAGGATGGAGTATTAAGTATATCTAACAACCCGCGTCAATGTCCACCCTGCGATGTCCAATGCCAAGATTTGGAAAGTGTCGATGAAGTTGCTCTCTCCCAAGAGCCTTGGTGAATATATCTGCTCCATTTTCTTCAGTTGGACAATAGCTTATCTCCATGACCCTGTCCTTAATCAACTCATGCACATAGTGATACTAAATTTCTATGTGCTTGGTACGTGCATGGAAAACAAGATTCTTGGCATGGCCATGCAACTTTGGTTGTCACACTTCAACCATGTAGCATCATGTCCTTGTATTCCCATGTGCCATAGGATCCTCCTCAACCATATTGCTTCACATGCTGCTTTGTACTGAGCTTCTGTAGAAGATAATTCTACATTTAAGTGTTTCTTACTGATCCAAGAGAAATTCCTTAATCCTAAAGAAAAGAAATATCCAAAAACTGATTTTTTGGTATCAATATCTCTTGCCCAATTTGAATCACAGTATCCAACCAGAGATGATCCTTCTTTGTAAAGAATACCATAATTAGTGGTTCCTTTCACATACTTGAGTATCTGCATGCTTGCCTTCCAATGAGTTTGGCAAGGCTTATTAGATAATATGCTTACCACTCTAACATCATAAGAGATATCTCGTTTACTATTGCACAAGTAGAAGAGACTTCCAACTAATTTCTTGTATCTTCCAATATCCACTAGAGGTGAAATTGTACCTTTGCTCTCTATAGGAAATCTTGCATTCTTGCCTAACTTTATTGTGATGGGTTCCTTTAGAGGCTTTAAGGAATTACAAAGGCCTTTTTTGCTCATCATGTGACAAGAGGCACCATTGTCCAACAACCATGATTCATCTATTCCTGAATCTTCAGTCGAGGAGCATACCTCCTCTATTGTAATAAATAATTCAAGCTCTATTTTTGTAGTGTCCGCAGACTCCTTGCCCTTGCCACATTTTGAAGAGCCATTCTTCTCTTTTGCCTTCTTGATGCGACAATCTTGGATTATGTGGCCTTTCTTCTTGCAGTGGAAACACTCTCCCTTGAACTTTTTTTTTCATTCTTCTTTTTGTCTCCATCTTTTGAAGAGTCCGCTTTGCCTCCTTTGGCATTTGGTGTGAATGCAAGATCTCCTTTGTGGGCACCACTCTTTGCCTTGATCCACAACTCCTCCTCCATGATTAAGGCATTGAATTCTTCAAAAGTTAGAGATTGAGGTTTGAGTTGAGTATTAAGAGCAGTTACCAAACCATCAAACTTTGGTGGACACAGTTGAAGACAACGCCGAGGTAGCTCCTCACTTGACTTTTGTATACTTGCTATCGCCATTCAATCTCTTAGATTCTTTATGCGAGTGATAAACACCTCTATAGTCTCCCCATCAACAAACATTTTTGTTGCTAGCTGGTTCTCCAAGTTCTGAAATTTGTGTTTGATTACTAGTTTCATATTGATTTCTCAATATGTTCCATGCTTCACAAGTCTCGATGATATGCTAACTGAGAGTTAAAACACTATCAGTAGTACTTGTAACTAGATCACAAAGTGCATATTTTTTTATATGTTTCCAAGCACATAGAAGATGAGCATTAGGAGGAATCAACTGACTAGGATTATTTGGATCAAGTGTTTCTTAGGGCTCATGATCACTCCTAAGAACAGTCTCGTGAAGCTCATATGAATCAAGGATAGAAATAATGTTAAACTTCCACAAGGTGTAGTTCATACCATCATGTGCTCCACCCACTCCTATTGATGAACCACCTTGATTCCCAATTGTAGATGATGATGCAACACTTGACATCTTCTCTATTTTTTTCTTTGAAACCTTGCAACCTCTGAATTTTTGCTTCTACACCACTTAGAGCATCTTGTGCTTTGATACCATGTGAGAAAATAATAGAATAGCGGAATAGATGAGTAGACAGAGTTGAGAGAAAAATGCAGACAAAGATAGATGCAGACTCAAAGATAGAGAACTAAAATTCTCAAATTGTCAAGAGTAATGTTGCTACAATGATGGTGTTGTCAACCCGTGCGCTCCCAATGTGGAGCTTAGATGGAGATATAGAAAGACTCTAGATGAAGAGCTTATTAGTGCACAATGCTATGTAAAGCTCAATCTGGACCATGCTTATATAGCTTTTACAAGGGGAGTTGAAATAGATAAACATAATCGAGAAATACTAAAATAGTCGATAAATATATGATCTGACAATATCTCCATGAACAAAAGTTCTACTATCTTGGCCCTATGGGTGGGGGGGATAGGCCCCCAGACCCCATAGAAGGGCACAAGCCCCTATCTGCACTCTAACCATTAAGGTTCTATGGGGAAACTACGTGGTGCCTCAAGGCCCTTAGTTTTACCTTGAATAGCAACCCAATGGCCTAGAGGTTTATGTCCTACCTAACCTAATGTCTAGGCTCACAATGATCATCTATTACCATCAACGGTCACGCATAGACCTGAATTTAGGGTTCCACAAATGTCCTATCTCTCAAAATGGCTTCTCCTCCTAATGGTGGCCTTACAACTTAGAGCACCATGGATCATTTGTGGTCACTTGAGGGTGGAGTATTGAGTATGTATAATCTCTATTACAAACTGTTGGATGCTTAATTTACTTATGCATAATAAAACTAGATATTTGGTTTGTTATCTCTCATATGAGTAGATTTATGCATAGCCCAAGAGTTAAGATTTGGCAAGTAGTGAAGTGCAACTTTTGCTACTTTAGTGTACTTGGCTACTTGGGTAGTTTTATCCCAAGGGGAGATCAATACTACCACTATCACCAAATTTACATGATTTTTGAGACTCATATTGGATCATTGCTATGCCACTCTTGTGTCCACAAGTGGATTTTGCTTCATGCTTGGTATCCCATGCATATCATGCTTGAGAAAGAAGAAGCCTATAATGGCCGCTTCTAGTTGTGAGGTAGAGTATAGGATATCTTTCATAGCTATTGTTAAGCATGTGTGGTTCATATGATATTTGGCTGGTTTGGTTATTGGATATTCTTCTACACCACCATCTTTACTGATAGTCAGAGTGTGCTGGCAATTATGAGGAACCATGTATTCCATGCTTGCAAAAATTACATTGAGATATTCTCTACTAGAGAGATCATTTTGTCTTATGTGCACACACAAGATAATGATGCAAGCCTTTTAACAAAGGCTCTACCTAGGGAGAAGCTGAAAGTTTTTTTGCAAAGCTTAGACTTGGTTCCTTTTGTGGACTAATTTTAGTCCACATAGCTTAGAAATTCCTTATCCATGAGTGCCAAGTCCTTTTCACCACATCACTCCCAAGGGGTATTTGTTGATATATTTTGGTAGTGATGTGTGTGAGCACACTTAGGACCACCAAGGTAATCATTTCCCTCTTTAGGAGGTTTTTCCCCCTAGCTTGTATACACATGAATAACACTGATTGGATACTAATCATTTATACATTCACTTACTAATATGCTCCATGCATTTCTCCAAGCTTATTTTTCTTCCTCCTACTCTTTGCATGCTTTCATGTCCTCAAATTCCAACACTTTGAAACTCTTTTTCAAAGATTTTGAATAAAGTTAGATACATCATTCTTTGCATTGGATTTATTTTCAACAATAGACATGCCTTACTTTTTTTTCATTAAGCTTGGAAAGTTTTCTACATTCATCAATGGTATGCCCAGCCTTGCATCTCTTCTTCTTTTGCATATCACAATCAAGAGGAAGAGGTGGAAGAGGGATAGCGAGGCTTTGGTTTTAATGAATCCAAAGCTAAACCATACTTGCTTTTACCCTTTTGTGTAATAGCACATGCTTACCACTTCTATTCACTCTTGATTGATCTTCTTGCAAAAGAAGATACACAAGCTCATAAAAAATATACATACTTGGATCTCCTTTTACAACCAAACAAATTGTAGTAGCAAAGCTTTGAAAAGATTCTAGCAATCCTCTGAATAATGTAGAAATGAGTGATGCATCTGGAATGACCTCATCAATTATACATAGAGCGTATAACTAGAAAAAAAAACATAAAATAGAAAATAAAAAAAGTGACCAAAACCATATCCTAGCATGGCATCAGGACCATCAACGCCGACTAGGACTGATACACTCATGGAAGAGATAAGGACCATCATCAGTGACTAGGACTGATACACTCATGGAAGAGCACCCCGTGGATCCCATTCAGACCATGAGTACTAGGATTACCAATTTAGAGAGTGCACTTCATGACATCTTAGAACATGTGCGTGGTTCCAAGAAAGAGGAAGATGTGCATGAGCCTAACTTGCTAGGGATGGAGGTAGATGCTACAGATGAGCATCCAACTCCAGAAGTCCATAGAGATAGCCTCCTAGTCAGAGAAGCTTGATGGCAGCTTAAGGATCTTACGCCACCTAGATATCACGGTTCGACTAGTGCTAGGACAGCTGATGTTGTTGAGTAGTGGCTTAGCAAGTGGGAGTAGTACTTCCGTTTGTGTCATATTATGGATGATAGGCACAAAATTCAACAAGCCACATATAACCTTATGGACATCGCCCATAGGTGGTGGTGCAAGATAGAACAAGGTAAGAGAGCGTGCAACTTGGGATTAATTCAAAGTTTTGTTCTATAACAATTTTGTCTTGCCTAATGAGAGGTCTAGAGTGCTAGATACTTGGTCTTTCATTAGTCAAAAGAATCAAACTATTCAAGAGTACTTAGATTAATACTATCCTTGAGTTTCTTCAAGTCCACAAGTTTGTCTTGAGACTGAGAGAAACCATTAGACCTTTGTTGAGGAAGGAGAGATGTTAGTCATTGGCATAGGCCATGGAGATGTCTTTAGACTATGAGAATGGCCATAGGGGCACAGGCCCCCACGGTCAGAGGTCCTCATGGTCTAAGGTAAGCTGACCCTTCACACATCTACTATTGGCTCGATCAGTGCACAACCTTCTAGAGAGGCTAAGCAGGTGCACATGATCAAGACAGTTGCAAGAGGTAGAAGGAAAGTTTCTGCTCTAGCTAAGAGGGATTATAATAAGTCTATTGAATCCCTCAACAGAAAGAGAAGGCAATGAAAGAGGGGTTATGCTACGGGTGTTTAGGATAGCACATGTTCAAGGATTATCCTAAGAAAAAGAAAATAGCAGTCACCATAGTTATTAATCCCACTCAACTAGGGAATGATGGAGATGACGACTTTGGAGATTCCCATCCCTGATATCATCTCCCATAGTGGCCATGAGATTCATTTAGAAGGTCCCTACTATGGTAGATGTTGTGCTTTCACCAATGGCACAAAAAGGATATCAGTTTCTAGATACCGAACTGATTGTCATGAGGGGAGTCATGGCAGGACATCCTATCAAGGTACTCTTTGACACCGCATTGACACATAATGTGATTAGTTCCTGACTAGTTTAGGTTACATCTAGAGACTATGCAATCAAAGTATGCCTATAGAGCAGAGCTAGCCAATGGGAAGGGAATTGAGAAATGGGATCAATGAGTTGTTGATTTGCCCATTCAGATCTAGTCATATGAGGAGAGACTAGATTTTGAGATAGCTAGACTAGCATGTTTTGATGTAGTCCTAAGTAAGACGTGGCATGCTAGGAAACGAATAGTCATTGCCAGTTTGAGCATGAGGGGAGGCAATTACTGATATGTGGAGAGTTAGATATCCAAGAGACGTGATTGGTAACTACTACCAAGTTGCTCAAGGTTGATTGTCAGTATATTTATTTCCTTTATTTTTTGTATTCATCGTGTATTATGATGGATTCATGCACTCATGGAAACTCTAGTTGGAATTCTCAAGCACTTTTAGAGAAAGTAAGAGCAGAATTCTAAGAGTTATTCTTGAAAGAATTATGTTCAAGTTTGCCTCCTTGCAAGAACATAGAGCATAGAATCAAATTGGTACTAGGAGCGAGTATGACCGCTTGGCCACCATTTCAAATGAGTTTGCAGGATGAGAATGAAGTCCACAAGGTCATGGATGAGTACATATAGAAAGGGCTGATTAGATCCAGCTATTCACCCTTTGCAGCACCAGTTCTTCTCGTGAAGAAGAAAGACGGATCTTATAGGATGTGCGTCGACTACTGAGCACTCAATAATATTACTATCAGACACAAATATCCCATGCCCTGGATAGATGTTCTTTTAGATGCTCTCGATGGACTCTTGTATTTAGTAAAACATATTTAAAGAGTGGCTACCATTAGATTAGGCTAAAAGATCATGATGTACATAAGACAACTTTTAGGACTTGTTTTGGGCATTATGAGTATTTGGTCATGCCATTTGGTTTGACTAATGCACCATCTACATTTATGATAACACTTGAGTGGTTGTTCTTACAAATAGACATTCCAACAGTTATCCAAAGACATCATTGAGGAGAATTTTTGAATGTTAACCAATGTGGAAAGTTTAAAATTGAGTGGCATTTGAGTGGAGACTTAAAGACTCTAGAATGCATGTTTGGTATAAGCGGGGGTGTGAATTGTAAGTATCCTTGTTTGTATTGCATGCAAAGTCCATGTACAAGAGAGTGGATTGCTAGAACTGCCCATACTTCCAATAAAGTTTACTAATGTACACATACGTACATTACATGCAGAGTTAAGGATCATCGACAAGTTGATCCATCTTCACTTGGATTATGCATATTCCATCAAGCCTACAACTCTTGCAGATCAATGCATAAAAAAAATGTGAAGCTCTACTTTTAGAAATGGGATTTCATGGTGAAGATGTTCATCTAAGAAAAGATTCAAAGCTTTCACAAAATATAGTGATGTACTAGAGAAGGTATCAATGGGAGGTGCAAAAACAAGAAGATTCTTCAGCAACAATGATTGAAAACAAATAAATGGAATGTGGAATTGTTGGAAAAAATTTTGCGAGGTAACAACAAATGTAAAAAAAAAAAATCCAAAAATAGCAAAAAAAAATCAAGGTGTGGGTCGGACTAGATAAGCTTTTGAAGGTCATGAGGCAACAAGTAATTTTCAATACCTATGTGATTGAATTTAGAAGGGAAATCATAGAGTTTATAGAAACAATCACACAAGCTTGGAGTGTCAAAGACATAACTTACTACTTGGTGAGTTTCAAAGAGATTAACCAACAATAGTTTGTACATCTGAGACCTCTATAGCCAATGCATAACTTGAATAATAGAGGAAATAACCAGCTCTAGAAGCATTGAACCATGGGCCATAGCCAAATATCTTGAATGCTACTATTCCCTCAAGAATAACACCCTATATGCAGGCAATGAGGAAAAGCCCATATATTTTGATAGGTTCTCCAAAGAGAACAATGCAAAGTCAAGGTGCTCACTTATATACAACATAAAATAAATTTGGATTCAACTTTGGAAGAAAGTGAACAATTGAATGTATATCCACTTTTGCTCTTCCTTTATTCTCCAAAGCTTTCATTGTGCCCTTCTCGCTGCCAGTTAGTTGTCTTCATCTAATATAGATAACTGTGAAATCAGTGACAAAGAAAGATGAGAGAGAGAGAGCACAACAACCTTTGAATGATGAGACAACACTGAGTCCTATATGGAAAAAGTAAAAGCAAAAATCATTGAAACCAATGTAGAATGTAACTAATTCAAGCGAGTAGGATCATCAAAAAATCTTGGATAAGGAGTAGCCAAAAAAAATCATGAAATTGAATCAATCTTGAACATGACCAACTCAAGAAAATAAGCTCATCAAAAAGACTCGGATGGGCCTAATCGCTTGAATCATTTGTGTCTCTTGGATTATCATTACCAGTATTAATAGAGGTAAATTTTCCTATGTCTGATGTCAACATCTAAGAATGATTAGGAATCAGGTACTACATGAGGAGCAACCCAAATAACTCATAAAACTCATTAACTCTAAGACACGACCAATTCAAGCGAATAGGCCCATCAGAAAGTCTTGGATGGGCCTAATATCTTGAATCAATCATGTCTCCTATATTATCATTACCATTACAAATAAAGGTAAATTTTCTTATATCTTATGTCAACATCTAAGAATGATGAGGAATTTTGTATTGCATGAGTAGAAACCCAAATAACTCATGAAATTGAGAAGATCTAAGAAACCAAGAATTCAAGCGAATAGGCCCATCAGAAAGTCTTGGATGGGCCTAATTGCTTGAATCGGTCGTGTCTCCTAGATGATCATTGTCATTACAAATAGAGGTAAATTTTCCTAAATCTAATCTCAACATCTAAGACTGATGAGGAATGAGGTATTGCATGAGGAGCAACCCAAAAAACTCATGAAATCGATTAAATTAGCACACGATCAATTCAAGCAAATAGGCTCATCAAGAAGTCTTGGATGGGCCTTATTGCTTGAATGGATCGTGTCTACCAGATGATCATTGTCATCACAATTAGAGGTAACATCTAATAATGATGATGAATTATGTATTTTATAAGGAGCAAGCCAAAAACTCATAAAAATGAATAAATCTAGGACACAACCAATTCAAGTGAATAGGCTCATCAAGAAATCTCAGAAGGGCCTAATCGCTTGAATCATTCATGTCTCATACATTATTATACTTGCAATGCAAGTAATTTTGAACATACCTTAGCCTCATATTCATCCTGAATCAGTTCTTTCACATCAATTATTATTGCTCCTTTGTCCTCAACAACCTCCACAAATAAGTATCCTTGAACAAACTAATAAATCCCTAGATCTTTCTATCACTGGTCAAAATCTTCATTTGCAAGTTTTGGATTCTCCAAAAGTACTCTCTCGAAGTAGCTTGAAAGAGCTTTGAAAGAATCTTTAAATGCATCATTTGAAAAGCTCAAGTCCAGGCTCAAAAATTCCTCTTTATTTTCTTCCTTCTCATTTATAAAGTTCCTTGCAACTTATTTAGATTCAACTATTGTAGCAAGGCAATAGTCTCTCTTAGATTGAAGAGCTCTTGAATGCAATACAGAGGAACAAAGTTCTTCCCAGAGTTAAAGGAATATGGAAGGTTTGGGAGAAGAAGTGATTTTTTTGAGATCTTTATATCTTCTACTAGCTCTCTTGTAGTTGTCTCTGCTCTGAAATTTGCCACATCAAAATTCTTTGCCTCTTCTTGTTCTGCTTGAAGGTTAATCTCTTCAACAATTTCTTTTAGTTCAATTTCTAAATATTTCTCAAGAGAAAGATCTAGAGATGCTTCTTTCTCTTCATTTTACTTCTTACTTCATACTTTTCACTTGAGATATGATCAAGCCAAATCAAAAACCTAATGCTCAATAGAAGTAAACAACAATTATTTTCATGTTCTGGGAAAAAGTCCATCTTGCCTGGCAAGTGGGAAGTCTTACTACACTTTCTAGTTATTATGGCCTTGTCCAAAGGATCCTTCCCAAAGATGCTTGGGTGGATATATTTCTTGCCAGAGATAATGACATCTTGTCAATTGATTATCTTCATGAAGCTATCCCACTCATCCATAAGAAATGTCTTACTTCTCTCCACAAGTGCTTCAAAATCAAAAGTGAGATTGAAAATTTTCATTGCATCTCGAAAGTGGTTCACTCTCAACCCCTCTTGAACCATGAAATCTAGTAGTTTCTCAAATGGAGAGACACTAAGAATTTCAATCTTCTCTTGCATCTCAAAATCAATGAGTGCTCTTACTAATATTAAAATAGATGACTAATGCAAGTGAATAAACATAGTTAAAGATGGTCAAATTTGCATAATCGCTTGAAATCCGTCGTATATAGAAGTCACTGTAAGAGTGCTAGAGTATAGATGCAAAAATTTGTTGAAGGTAGAAAATGAGCTAATGCCAAGGGACCTTATATTTATAGGAGAACAGAGGATAGCAATGGTCAAATTATGTGGACCAATGAGTGTGTGACACATGGTAACCCCACCTCGAAATTTCCAACAGTCAAGTGATGTGGACCATTGAGAACATGACACATGGCAATGTACATTAGAATTTGCAACAATCAAATGATGTGGACGAATCAAAGGATGCCACATGGCACTAATGATCAACACAACCCAGAGATCTATATAAGCTCCTCACTTCATTTGTGCCATTTTTTTGTGACCTACCTTCTACCCTTCAGTTCTTGTAGTTTTCATTCTTCAAGCCTCTTCTGCACAACTTTCTGAACTCTCTTCTCACTGAAGTCTCTTGGTGTGCAAGGTAATACCCTTTTTGAACTTCCATGACCGATTCAAGCAACTAGGGAAAATCAGAGTTTTTTGGATCAACCTAATTGCATGAATCGCTCATGTGCACTCAAACAGAATTTTGAACTTTAATTAGAGAAATGATATGAAAATTATAATGCAATCAAGGGACTCTACAACTTTGAATTTTTACATGACCGATTCAAGCGATTAGTGGAATCCAAGATTTTTGGATAGATCTAATCACTTGAATTGGTCGTGTGCTGCGAAACCATTTCTTGAAATCTATTTTTGTTTTTTAAGGTATAATAGAGATATATTATATAAAGATTGTGATGGAATTCACATGAATGATACTCAAAGCTTGAATTATTTTACATGACCAATTCAAGTGACTAGGGGAATTAGAGATTCTTGGATTGATCTAATCGCTTGAATTGATCGTGTGCATTGAAACTAGTTCTGAGCTTGTTTTGTAAGGCATGAGAGAGAGATTAATTCAGGATTCTCATGGAATTCACATGAGTGCAACTCAGACCTTGAATTGTTTGACATGACTGATTCAAGCGATTAGGGGAATCAAAGATTCTTGTATTAGATCAACTTGAATCAATCATCTGCACTGAAACCACTTTTTAAACTATTTTTTGTTTTCTAATGTATAAGAGAGAGAGAGAGAGGTTATTTCAATATTCTAATGGAATTCACATGAATGCAAGTGAGAGCTTGAATTATTTGACATGTCTAATTCAAGTGGTCAGAGCAATCCAAGATTCTTGGATTGATCTAATTGCTTGAATCAGTCGTGTGCACTAAAACTAGTTGTGAGCTTGTTTTGTAAGGTATGAGAGAGAGATTATTTCAGGATTCTCATGGAATTCACATGATTGCAACTTAGACCTTGAATTGTTTGACATGATCGATTCAAGCGATTAGGGGAATCAAAGATTCTTGGATTGATCTAATTGCTTGAATCGGTCCTCTGCATTGCAACCACTCTTTGAACTATTTTTTATTTTCTTATGTATAAGAGAGATATGTTATTTCAAAATTCTAATGTCATTTACATGAATGCAAGTAAGAGCTTGAATTATTTGACACAACTGATTCAAGCAATTAAAGCAATCCGAGATTTTTGGATGGCCTTGATTGCTCAAATTGTTCGTGTTTTGAATTCTTGATTTTGTTGTTGTGTACTCTCATATGCATATGTTTGATCCTCCTTTCAATCCTTTTTTAAATAGATCATGGCCAGGACGAAGAAGACAACAAGAAAGTTGTACACTACTGAGGATCAAAATCATAGGGGACCTGTTCCAGAGAGCCAAGGACCTACTCCAAAGACTTTGAATTTCTAGAATCAAGGTGATCCACACAAGGTATATTCAAAGAAGAGGGTAAAGTACCATTTCCAATCACTACTAGAAATCAGAAGAGCTCAAAAGTTTGTGGGGCTCCTCATCCCAAGACTTCCATCCATGTGAGTCCTAAAAGAGATCTCCACCAATCTCAATGATGAAGAAAACTTCATTCATGAAGGTCAAACGGAAAACCCAAGCTCTTTTGTGCTTGCAAGAGGTAGCATAAGATTTTGCAATTGAATTCATGAATGATGCTTACTTATGTGTTGCACATTATCACATGGTGACACTTATGGCCAAGGACTATGTTGTTGTTTCTAGACTTAGATATAAATTTGACAAAGCCATTGTTCCTCTTGACATCAATGATAAAAAATTCTTTGATATTCTTAATATTCCTCCAGCAAGAAACCTTAAGGCATCTATTGTAAAAATTGAAGAGGTCCTTCTCAGGAACATTTGACAAGGAATGCAGTAGAGTTGGTCAGGAGAAGAGAGAAGATTTTTTTGTCAGAAGAAGGTGTTGTTCTTGAGGACATTTAGAGGCTGAGAAAAGCAAACTCCGAGGTCTTAAAGAAAGCACATGACCAAGTTATTGTGAATGTGTCAATGCCATGGGAGGAAGACTACATGCTTGACATAAGGCTTGAAGACAAAAAAATGTTGAAAGAATTCAATGTTGAAATCTCTGACAACATAGTCAACATAGCTCTCAGGTATTGTCTACATGCCATAATATTTTCATCATTTTTTCAGCAATTGAAAGCCTGCTTGATGAATCTGGTCTTGTTTTATATTGTAGGGTCCTACTCTAGTGATGTGATGAGATAGTCTCAAGGAAGCTCTTTATCCTAGACTCACTTGTGACTCAGTGTATACTATTCAAACATGGAGAAATTGGACATCTTCTCAAGAATTTTAGTGAGGAGATGGAATATATAATATACCCATATATTGAAAAGTAATTTTTCTTTGATATCTTTCATATAAATTCATACTTTTCCTAAGGGTGAATTTTTATTTAGAAGAATGGCTTATATTTTCAGGCATCATTGGAGTCTTATAGTAATTAATTTTAATGAATACCAAGCCTTATTTATGAACTCTCTCCAATCAAAGCATGGCAATTGCAAACTGTAAGTTCTAGTACACTTCCAATGCTCTTGTGTATCACCATTGCCATGCATTCTGATATTGTTTTAGCTTTGCAATGCTACCAGGCTTTTGAAAATGCACATTGATAAAAAAATATCCAAGCATTTGCAAATTGAATGAAGAGAAAACGTTTGGTTATATGCAAATTCATGTTCCACTACAAAAAGACAGTACATCATGTGGATGGAGAGTAATTGCTAATGCAATAAGGTTCTTAGAGCACAGATTTTATAGTCCTTATATGAACTTATCCAATTGCCCAGATGCATGGGTCCTTCTGGTTAGAGAGAAAGCGATTCATGCCATACTCAAAGATGCTACCTCTCAATATGATCCAAAATCTCCTCCACCACCAAGAGATAAGAAGACTAAAGTTAAGAAGAAAGGACCACTTGTTCACTGTCCATTGAAGCATGTCCCAAAACACAAGCACAAAGGTGAAGGCTCCAAAAAGGGGAAGCATAAAAAGCAAAAGCAAGATGCATAATTTTCCATATCTATGATTACCTCTTAATAGTAAAAGCAAGATGTATAATTTTCCATATCCATAATTACCTGTTGATAGTAAGCCCACGTATTTGCAACATATGTTGGAAGATATTTTTTTTCTCTATTGTTGTAAACACTAATTTTGTACAAAAAGGAACACTTCAAAGCATTGTATATATTGAGAACTGATGCCATTATATCTTTATCTAGAAGATAGTCTTTGTAATTCATGTTTCTACATAGAAATCAATGTATCAATGGTAGTATTTTTCTTTTGAAATAGATGAAGGTTTTGTGGTGTGCCTGCGATTCTTGAGATCAACTTACATGCTAAGTGGTTAGTTGATTATTTCTTCCCTTTTATGCTATGTCATGATTTGTTGATCTCTGAACCAAAAACTTGGGCTCGTGAAGAAAAATGGAGGAGACGATCAATTCAAGCAATTAGGGCAATCCAAGAACCTCTGATGGCCCTTGTCGCTTGAATTGCTCATGTCCTCCGATCTTCTCCAGTTAAAATCTTTGAGGCTCTATATACCTTGTAAATCACTAACTAAAAAGCCACGACTAATTCAAGCAAACAGAGTAGTCTAGGAACTTCAAATGGACCTAATCACTTGAATTGGTCATTCCCTTTGATAAATGGCCCTAATCTTGAATATTGGCAGACATGACCAATTCAAGGGATTAGGGTAGTCGGAGAACCTCCAATGGCCCTTATCGCTTGAATTGTTCATATCCTCCAATTTTTTCCACTTTTCAAAATTCCTACTATTAATGCTCTATTTAGCTAATCACTTACATGGAGAATTTCTTTATCCTTTCATAACAATGATAATTCTTTGAAGAATAGAAAGCTTCCATATCAATGATATAATTCAAAATAATGCCAATATGAATATGAAGTGCTTACATTAAAAAAAGAGAGAAAAGTACTTAGCACTCAAAATCTTTGTTTCCATTCAAAATTTTTGGTGGAAGAAAAAGGGCAAAATTGGTTTCATTTTTAAGGGTTACAATATTCCTATCATTAATGCTCTATTTAGCTAATCACAAAAATGGAGATTTTCTTTATCCTTATCTTTTCTAGTTATTGTTTGGGAGAAAGTCTTCGAACAATAGGAACCTTCCACAACAATGATATAAGTCTTTGAACAATAGAAACCTTCCACAACAATGATATAAACCAAAACAATGCCAATTTGAATATGACGATTTACATAAAAAAAGAGAAAAGTATTTAGTCCTCAATGTCTTTGTTTCCATTCAAATTTTTTGGTGGAAGAAAAAGGGTAAAATTGGTTACATTATTAAGGTTTGGAACTTGATCACCTTGGGTGGTAGGAAAGCAATGCATGATAACATTTTCTCTGATCTAATGTTTACCATTGCACCATCAATTGAGAATATGAACTGTGGTGAAACCTCATCAAGCTATTCTAGAAGCTCTCTAACATTTTTTAGTTTCCAATTTGCAATGAAAATTATTTTCCTAGGTTGAAAATCTAGATGCATCAGTAATTCTAACTCAAATTCTAGACAATCCTCCTTTGAATCCAAGGATATCTAGAGTCCAAGGTTTTTTTTCCACCTTCTGTAGTCATATCCTAAAACAAGAGATTGTTGAGATATCTTATATGAAATTGAAAGAGAATTTGGACTAACTTTACATAAAATGATATATCCTAGCTTTTGAACTTCTTTGCTATCCCATTCCCTACCTAAAACATCATCAATCTTTAAAATTGAAACTCTTATGTTCAACCACATTGTTTTTGTTTTCTATAATAGCATGTTTTTAAAACATGTTACAAAAACATGAAGAGGCAAAAACCATTGAATCTTTATTCTTTGAGAAATTCGGCTTGTTGGCATTGCCCTTTGAATGTCATCTCTCATCTTGCATAGAAAACTTGAAACTATCGATTGATCAGGAGACTCCCAATCTAATGAAGACATGCAAGGAGCAAGCAAATGTAAAAAATTTCCATAACCACTCCTCCCTGATGGTACCTCGTAATCTGCAAAATAGACAAATAATTGAATTCTATTGAAAAACGAAACAAATTTTTTTGCATACTTAAGTTTTGCAAAATCCTTATGAAGAAATTTGAATGTTCCTGTTAAACATTCAACAAGTTCCACTCTTGAACATTGGAAGGAAAAATATCTGCAATACAAAAAGAGATATCTTCTAATACAAAAACATCTGAAAATGATAAAAGAGCATTGTTAAACTTCACTTACAGTACAACAAGAATTGTAGATAATTGTTTAGCATGAGATCCTTAACAGTGTATGCACGTTGAACTCTTGCAAACCAGCCATGTCTCTTCAATTTCAAACTGAGAATATGACCTCTCCAATAATTTTTGTATTGTCTCTTTTAACTTGCTTCACTCTATGGGCACCGAGATCATTATGTGGGTTTCGAGGCTCCTATGCATTTGTACACATCT
This sequence comes from Ceratopteris richardii, assembly GCA_020310875.1. Lineage (NCBI taxonomy): Eukaryota > Viridiplantae > Streptophyta > Polypodiopsida > Polypodiales > Pteridaceae > Ceratopteris > Ceratopteris richardii. The sequence goes on from CM035432.1 coordinate 146,778,582, forward strand.
CTCTTCTCTTTTCTCTCCCTCCATCTCCTCCTTTCTCCTCTTGTTTTGCACATCAAAGCCCTTCATTGGTATCAGAGCATGCTGAAGGCTTGTGTGCAGGAAGCTTCAATTGAAGCTTAGATCACAAGAGGTGAAAGTGTAGGTCAGCATTTTTCAACATTTGTTTATTATTTTGGCCATAACTCGAGCTGTGAAGCTCGGATTGGTGCGTTTGAAAGTTCTATGTGTGGCTAACATATAGAGCTACAACTTGATAGAAGGACGTAGAACCTGATTCCGAGTGTTAAACTTCAAAAAATTCAAAAAACGCAGCCTGATGTAAAAGATGAATCTACAATCACTTGGATAGCAGCTCAGTGTTTTGGCTATAAGTTGAGTTTTACAAATCGGAATAAGAAAATTGAACTTACTATGCAGTAGTGTTGCATGTGAAGGTGAAATTGACAGCTAATGCTTGTTTTATGTATGTCTTGAGCTACACATGTCCGATTGAGGCATTGTTTATTTCATTACATAGCCAAGAATGAGTTCTTGAAGTTTGATGAAGAGAAAAACTTCATATTCAAAGGTTATTACCTCTGAAACAACAAAACACAGAGCAACATATTTTCACCAAAAGAACTCTAGTTGCTTTTGGAGTTTCATTTTGGTTTGGAACCTCTTCGAGAGAGATTTTTTGGTGTGCAAGCTCTTATTTTCAGAGCTTGAAGGAATTTTCCATGCATGATCACTATGGTAGCTCCTCCATATGAGAGTAGAGCATGATCTTGTCACGTGTTTGGCATATGAGATGACATTGTGGTATACTCTTTTTTGAGGGTTATGTCATCATGAGTTCAATCATGGATGTATAGTGGCATTGTGGTTGGTACTTGTATCTTTGTTTTCTTTGCCACTACATGATCCAGATTGGAGCCTCAATAGCACATTCATTTGTCACCATTTTAGCATATGATTATTGATTTGATATGTATTTTCCAATGTGATTCTTGGCATATGTGGATGGTGATTCCCACATGGTTTATTTGGTTCAGAGTCCATTTTACAGAGAAGATGTTGCTGAAATTTTGACGGCTTTTATGCTCAGTGGGAGTTCATCCTTAT